>CM050164.1:152035141-152635141 GCA_027410445.1 Discoglossus pictus | reverse complement strand
GGGGATTGAGGATGGGGGGTTGAGGATGGGGGTTGAGGAGGGAGGTTGAGGATGAGGAGGGAGTTTGAGGATGAGGAGTAGGGGTTGAGGAGGGGGGTTGAGGTTGAGGAGGGGGGTTGACGATGGGGGGTTGAGGAGAGAGGATGAGGATGGGGGGGTTGAGGATGGGGGGTTGAGGAGGGAGGATGAGGAGGGAGGTTGAGGAGGGGGTTGAGGAAGAGGAGGGAGGTTGAGGGGGGTTGAGGATAAGGAGGGAGGATGAGGAGGGAGGTTGAGGATGAGGAGGGAGGTTAAGGATGAGGAGGGAGGTTGAGGAGTGGGGTTGAGGAGGGTGATAAGGGAGGGGGGAAGAGACACAGGGAAGGGAGAGGTTGGAAGAGACACAGGGAAGGGAGAGGGGAGAAGAGACACAGGGAAGGGAGAGGGGAGAAGAGACACGGAGAGAGAGGGGGACACAGAGGGCACAAGAGGGACACAGGGGGCAGCACATTTCTCACCCTCGGCTTATACTCGAGTAACTCATTTTACCCAGTATTTTGTGGTAAAATAGGTGCCTCGGCTTATACTCGGGTCGGCTTATACTCGAGTATATACGGTAAGTCTTAAAAGCTACATTGAAATCCTTCATGTGAATAGTGAATATTGCTAATGAGTTACAAAATAAACAAATGAAATCCTATTGAATGAGCACTGCTGTGGTCCTTTAACATAATGTTTATGAACCCATTTTATGTGTAATAAACTTTTTGAAAAATGAATTCACCTGCTCTGCTCTACAGCACAGATATGACCTCTCTAAGGAGTGGTTAAACATGTCAGAAAAGTATATCATAAATACATATTTAATGGTCAATGTGCATGTTTACTCTGTTATACTCTGTTATAGTCTCCTGTTAGAGATACAAATCAAAAATAATTTTCAATATTTGAGTTATACTTTGGTTTATTCTTTAAAAATAAGCAGATCTTGTGTGGTAATTGCAAGCAGTAAAATATTAAATTAATAGATGGGAAAACACGGTTACATATTACTTCAGAAGAAAAATATACTCTTATCAGTCTTATCATTCTTCTATATAATGAATTTCAAAGATTGTACATATGGCAGTGTCTCTTCAGTGTGTGGATTTGCAACACACTTTTGGGCCCAATTCAATTGCCCAATTCATTAATATTGCCACATATTCGGCAAATATTACTCATTGGCACTAATGAATTCTTAAGTCAATATAATGCATATAAACAATTATTAAAAAAACACCTGAAGCCAAATTTATGAGTTCAAAGCATTTGCAAGTAGCTAATAGAATATGGCCCTCTGTTAACATATGCCTTTTGTCAATATGCAATCAACATAACATTCTACTTTAGGGCTATCTTTTTCGAATGAGTATATATATATATATATATATATATATATATATATATATATATATATATTGTGATGGTTTGCCCCCAGAGGCCAGTGTGGGTGCAGCGCTAGGAAGAGGACTAATCCCTGAGACATTATTATTTACACCAGGAGCTACGGAGTTAAGCTTGAGGTGTAATCAGGCCCAGCTGGAAGTTTCTTTAAAAGGCCTCCTGAAGCAACCAGCAGGGGGGTTTCAGGCTGGGTGTGGACCCAGAGAGCTCCAGAGAGCGAGCGAGCACCAGAGAGCTCCAGAGAGCGAGAGAGCGAGCACCAGTGAGCTCCAGAGAGAAAGAGAGCACCAGAGACTGGGAAGCAAGTGTGCCAGAGCAGCAAGTGAAGCTGCCATTGTGGGATCAGGCTGTGTAACTACATCTGATTTAAAGGAGAACATTCGCTGCAAGCAGAAGAGGATCCATTGCAGCTAAGTGACTGGACTTAAAGGTACCACCCCTCTGTGATACAAAAGGTACTGTTTTTACCTGCAGGCCGATTAGCGGTCCCAGGGCTAGTCAGTGGCGTTCCTGCAAGTAAGTAAGCCTGTTTGAGTAGATGTTTATTTCATGCTGACCACAAGCTATGTTTATTTATATTATGCCAACCACTTATTAAAGCCTGTAAAAAGCATACAAAGGCTCCAGAGTCCTCCATAAAGAGCATAAAAAGTTGCATAAACAGAGCGCTGATCCCGCCAGAAGGGGGCGCTCTGCCACAATATATATATATATATATATATATATATATATATATACATATATATTAATTAAATAAATAGTACATTTGTGTTAACATTTGATTGTCTAAAAGAACTAAAACTAAAAAAAAAACTATTTCCTACTCAGAATTCCAAGAAAAAATACCACTGCAATCTGTGAACCTGGGCAGGGACATGCAAATGTGCCCACAAAGGCTTTGTTCTTGTTATCCAATACCATTTTAAACATGGCTTTCTTTCGGCATATGACTGCTGTATTACACAGCTTCAAGCAAAGCTCAGGATGGATTCTACGCAGTCCAGGAAACCTACCTACTTAAAGCTGTTTCAAAGTTACTGTCTCTCATCAGTGTGCGGCCGGTCCCTAGCTTGTGTAGTAGATTTTGTGAGGAGGTAGTTTACAGCAACAATCAATTAATTATGCATATACATATACAGGTATAACCCTCTTAAAACTACCCCTTTTAGCACTGTTTCACTATAGCGCTGTTTTGACCTGTAATTCCCCATTTAATGCCCTGCTTCGTTATAACACTGTTTTTGACTGTCAATCCCCATTTAACACTCCGATCCTCAGAATGTGATTGGAAGTCAGCCAGAGCAGCAAAGAAAGAGCCACAGAAAGAGTCAATCAGAGAAAGGTACAGAATTAATTTTTTAACGTTCCCTTCCTTGTTAATTGACCAATGAAATCTACAGTAATTGTATTTTTTGTACTGAATAGCAGATCCGCCAAAATTGAAACCCCAAATAATTTTGCTGGATGATAAGATGAAGGTGTAGAAAAAGGAGAACTTCAAGGGGACATAAGAGCAGATTTAAATTTGCCAATGTCAACTGTCTGAACAATCTGAAAAAATATGGAGAAATTAAAGTCTTCATCCACCACAACCAGCGAATGCTGGTACTGAAGCTGTTGTAGCCTTTCCATTGACTTTAAAAGACATAATTGAAAGAGGGATTTATCCCCCAGAACTCGTTTTCAATGTTGACGAGAGTGGACTATTTTGGAAGAGAATACCAAAGCGCCCCTTTGTATCCAGCTGACAGAAGTGAGCACCAAGATTCAAAGTAGCAAAGAGCATTTAACCCTTTTTCTAGGTGGAAACGCTAGTGCTGATTTCAAAATAAAGCCATTGCTGGTAAACCATTCCAAAACACCAACAGCCATGAAAAGATTTCTAAAATCGAGTTTTTGCCAATCTAATCGTAAATTTTTGTTCATCATGAACACTTTTGTCCATCTGTGTTACTCTTCTGCAGGCGACAACAAATTGAAACTGAATTGCTCTTATTGATCGATAACACGCCAAGCCATCTTACCAACGTGTCTGAGTTAGATTGCTACATTCCAGTCAAAGTAGTTTTCATGCCACCCAACCCAGCCAATGGATTAAGGGGCATTGCAACCTTTAAGGTGTTTTGTCTTCACAGCACATTCATCCAGCTTATTGACCAAACGGACAGCCAAAAATAAAGAATCCTTGATGGAATTTTGCAAAAATATAACATCATGCAGGCCATAAGCAATATCGATCTCTCTGGGAAAGAAGTGACAAATCAATGTATGAAATAGTGTGGAGGAAGATATGGCCAGAGCTTTTTATGGAACCCGAAGAGCCCATTATTGAGCAAATTACAGACATGGTCAATATGGCACTACTGGCAGGATGTTGATGAGTTGCTGCAAGCTTCTGTTGAGAGCTAGGAGTGTAATACATCATGTTATGCTAGGGGTACAATATGATATGATACTCTAAAAATGTTATATGGCATGTTAGGCCTCTGTACTCTAAGAGTGTGATATGTTGTGTTACAATTTAGTGAGCTAACAGAACTATACTTTGTGATATGTCTCAAAACGTTAAGAGTGTGATATGTTGCATTGTGAATTGGTGTACTGGGAGTACAATATTGTATGATCTAACTTAGTAAGCTATGAATATGTTACAAGACAATGTAATTTTGTACACTAAGGATACAATATGTTAGGTTATGTTTGATAAGAAAAGGTTTATTAAGCTAGAGGTACAATATGATTTGGTACACTGGGGTATGATATGGTATAAAATTACTTGGTGTGCTAAGGGCCTTATACAGTATAGTATGACTTGGTAAGCAAGGAGTATGATGCAGTATGATATTACTCTGTGTGAAACAGTATGGTATGGCTTGGTATGCAAGGGGAATGAAGCTGTATGATATAACACTGCAGGCAAGGGGTCCGATAAGGTATGGCTTAGTACGCTGGGAAACAATACAGTATGATAAGAAGCCGGGGGTATGATAGGGAGTGCTATGACTTGGTATAATATGGAATGCGATATGTGTGTTATGGCTTGGTATGCAAGAGTTAAGACAAGGTATGATATAACTGGTATGTATCTTGGGCTTGGAGAATGAGAATAGGTGATTTCGGAGAGTAGATTATTGCGGTTTTATTCTTTTTTCTATTTCTAAACTACCTTTTTAACACTTAATCCATCAAAACACATATTAACTGATAATTCATAATATACGTACACATAGAGTGATAATACACATAGTTACACATATAGCTATGTCACTACATCCATGTCCCCCCCCCCCCCCCCCCCCCCCATTGAGATTTCTCCATAGACCCCCATGGTTATATTTAACAGTTGTGATTGGTTGTGAGCAGGGAAGGAAATCCCTGGGGTTATTGTATTGTAAATGGGATTATCCAGGGAATCCCCTAGCTCTAAGGGGGCAGGGCTTTCAAAGGGGTGTGTTAGTGTGTTGTTTAGTGCACTTTTAAAACCTTAATTGTGTTGTTTTAAGGAATCAAGCCTTATATATGACTCAGTCAAGAGGTTTTGGTGTTTTCAGTGTCAGATTTGACTCAATTTGACTTGATTATTTTTAAGAGGTATTTTTCTGCCTTTATGGGTAGGTGTCAGTGCATGTAAATATTTTTTTGTGAAATCTGTTAAACTTAAGAATTGCAAGTTATAAATAATAAAAAAATAGTGATTTGAATTGCAACGTTAAAATAATGAGCATTTATGAGTGGTGAAACTTAGGAATACTAGGATTTGAATAGGACCCTATAACTGTAAGCTTTTATAGTACTAAGGTTCATGACCAAGGTTAGGGATGGCTATTATTACAGCTTGTGCTAGTTCTTGAGGAATAATGTTACCCATCATAATAAAATTGAAACGAGAAGTGAAATGTGGAATAACCACCTGGGGACTTACCATTTTTAAGTTAAGTTCCTTAACAGTGAGTTTAATTTTAGAATTAATTCTCTGGGACAAAGCTGAACGTTTGCACTGGTTTAAAAGGTGACAGATGTGTTTCTGTCTTATTTTCTACTTTTTTCTTGGAACATATATCACACATATATCACACTACATTAACATGTCACAGTAAATTGTTCATAATGTAATTTAATTTATAATGCATTTACTAATTTACATTTCATTGTATTACCTCACGGTAGTCTCTATAGCAGGTAGTATGTTATTGTACAAGCATATTTTGTTCTGTACATTATATTATTTCCTTTCTTAAGAGCTTTATCAATTCCTTAAAATTATGTTTTTCTACAAAATATTTTTGTTGATTTCAAGGGAAGTACTGGGATAGATGTCAGTACAGGTACATAAGTGAAAAGCATATGTGAAGAACTCTCTAAAATTACCCTCTCTGTGATGAAAAACAAAAGAGTGGGCTGAAAAAGGGAGTATGTGGATATTCAAATGGATAGATGCACAAAACCTCATAACATATAAAAACAGAGACCTGCTTATTCAGTTCACAATATAAAGTATGATTTCTCTTTCATGTAAGAGCAAGAAATACTGTTTTTTACTTGCCTTGTTTGTTTTACTATAGTGAAGCACACTGTAAGTATGCACCTTACACCCACCTTATCCCCCACAAAAGAACTTGCTCATGGCAATTGGCTAGAGAGACAGAGTCTATGTATGAAACATTAATAAACTGAAATTTAAAAGTATTGTTATGCAAATAAGGGGACCCTCCCATGGAGGTGCCCCTAGGCAGCTGACTTATGTGCCTAGATATAAATCTGCCTATGTATGCAATATACTGTAGGGGCCTCATTCAATTGCGATTTGACCAATTGAATAGGGCTCTAATTAAGCACATAGCATATTTTTTTTTAAAGAAGTTTTTAGTTAGTGAAAACCTTGCGTTTGGATAGATCCTTACTAACTAAAAACTTCTTTAAAAAGTATATGTTATTTACTTATTGAGCACCCTATTCAATTGGCCAAATTGCAATTGAATGAGGGCCTATCTGTTTGAAGACTTTGGCCCTCATTCAATTGCAATTTGCCCAATTGAATAGGGCCCTAAATAAGCACATAACATATATTTTTTAAAGAAGTTTTTTGTTAGCAAGCATCTATCCAAAAGAAAGGTTTTCACTAACTAAAAACTTCTCTAATAAAAATATGCTATGTGCTTCTTTAGGGCCCTATTCAATTGCCGACATCTCAATTGAATGAGGCCCTTTGAACCTACTTAAGAGCATTATTTAAAGCAATATAAAGTCAATAATGCTTGTATTTAATTAGAAACAATATATATTTCTTATTCTACTTGACCATGGAGGAATTCATCATACATATGTGGAAGTTGTATATGTGAGAGGGATGTTTATAGTACTTGAGATCTACTGATGCAATATTCTGCTTCTGGTCAGTGAAAAGGAATGGTATGTTGACAATTTCAAACTTACTTAATTATCCCAACAAATACTCTCTGTTCCTTCCTTCACACCAGTCCTTTCACTGGTAGCCAAAACACATACTCTCAAGATCCAGTTCTTAGAAAGTAATGTAACAAACACAAAATAATTTACAGTCTCCAAAAATTCAGATCTTAACAAAAAATGTTTTATGTCCATTACTTACATAATAGCTGTTAATGTTGTTAGTTTGGTACATACTTCACAAACAAGCTTCTTTTTTCTTGATCAACAGTGGTCCTTTAATAAGTGAATCTCTGGTATATGATTTTATTACAACCCAGGTTCATAAAAGATACAACCAGCAAAATGGAGTCATGAAGTAAACAATAATTGCATATAAAGTTGCTTACAAAATATAAAAGTTATGGGCTTTTTTTGCATTTGAAAAACAGTTTGTCCATTATTATGTTTGGTTTAAAAAAAAAAAAAAAACGACAGAAAAAAATTCACCAGAGTGGTCTTTTAAACTACCACTGAAGTGCCATATTTAAATTATGGTATATTAAAAATCTTGTTAATGTGCCTTGTGGCCTTACTTGTGAGCCTCGCAAAGGCAGTAACTTTTACACCAAGGCAGTAACACTTAAACCAAGGCAGTAACACTTACACAAAGGCAGTAACACTTACAAGAAAGGCAATGACACTTACACATACACCAATGCAGAAACACTTACACCAAGGCAGAAACACTTACACCAAGGCACCAAGACAGTAATTTACACTTACGATGTTGGTCACACTTTACAAGAGAAGCGAAGCCTTACTTGCGAGCCTTGCGAAGGAAGTAACTTTCACACCAAGGCCCTCATTCAATTGCGATTTGGGCAATTGAATAGTGCTCTAAATAAGCGCATAACATATTTTTTTTAAATACGTTTTTAGTTAGTGAAAACCTTGCTTTTGTATAGATGTTTACTAACTAAAAACTTATTTTAAAAAATATGTTATGTGCTTATTTAGACCCCTATTCAATTGGCCAAATTGCAATTGAATGAGGGCCCAAGGCAGTAACGCTTACACCAAGGCTATAATAGTTGTCAGTGTTGGGAACGCTTACAATGTTGATCACACTTTGCGTGCCTCGCAAAGCCTTATTGCGAACCTCGCGAAGGCAGTAACTTTTACACCAAGGCAGTAACTTTTACACCAAGGCAGTAACACTTACACCAAGGCAGTAACACTTACATCAAGGCAGTAACACTTACATCAAGGCAGTAACACTTAGACTTACACCAAGGCCGAAACACTTACACCAAGGCAACAAGGCAGTAACACTTACACCAAGGCAGAAACACTTACACCAAGGCAGTAACACTTACATCAAGGCAGTAACACTTAGACTTACACCAAGGCCGAAACACTTACACCAAGGCAACAAGGCAGTAACACTTACACCAAGGCAGAAACACTTACACCAAGGCAGTAACACTTACACCAAGACAGAAACACTTACACCAAGGGCCTCATTCAAATGCGTTACATCCAAATGAATAGGGCTCTATATAAGCACAGAGCATATTTTTTTACAGAAGTTTTTAGTTAGTGAACTTCTATCCAAAAGCAAGGTCTTTACTAACTAAAAACTTCTGTAAAAAAAATATGCTCTGTGCTTATATAGAGCCCTATTCAATTGGCAAAATCGCATTTGAATGAGGCTCCAAGGCAGAAATATTTACACCAAGGCACCAAGGCAGTAACACTAATCGTGAGGCCCCTAAAGTACATTAGGGGGAGAGGCTTGCAATGAGCGCCGAAGGTGCTCATAGGGGCAAAATCATTGCATTGTGTGGCAAACAGCATTGCCAGGTTTACAATTTCATTTCTGTAATTTTTGACTGGCAATTTCTTAGTATATATATCACTATAATAGTTGTGAATCTGCGGGATTGTTCAGAACGCTTACGATGTTGGTAATGCTTTGTGACAGCGAGCCTGCGGGACAAACTGCAATGAGCGCCAATGGCGCTCATTGTAGGCCTTGCGATGATCGCCGTAGGCGCTCATCGACGTAGGCCTAGGCCTCAATAATCCCCCTCTGCCTCATCTCCCCCCCTGCTGCCGTTACGGACCGAAACCGCGAGGCCCGCGGGACTGAGGCCTCTCTCTCATCTCCCCCTCTGTCATCTCCCCCTCTGCCTCCCCCAACCCTACCAGTAGCTTGCGGTGCGTACCTGGTTCCAAACCCTGCCAGTAGCGTGCGGCCCGTACTCACCGTCTTCCCCTTCCCTACAGATCACGTCCTTCAGCCGGAACTACTTTCTGGATCAAGCTGCGCATTGCGCAGGCGAGATGCGCGTGCGCAATGCCTGGCTTGATTCAGAAAGTAGTTCCAGCCGAAGGACGGGAGCCGAAGAGAAGGATAAGACGGTGAGTGCGGCGCTGCTGGCAGGGTTCCATCCAGGTAAGAGACACAGGGTAGGGAGAGGAGGGGGAAAGGAGACACAGGGGCGAAAGGAGGAACAGGAGAGGGAGAGAGGGGAGAAAGATGATACAGGGAAGGGAAAGGGAGAGGGGGAAAGGAGGTACAGGAGAGGGAGAGGGGTGGAAAAAAACACAAGGGAGGGAGAGGATTCCTGTCATTTTTGACAGGCAATTTTCTAGTATCACATAGTTCTCAGCAATAAGGGTTGTTGATAACGCTTGCAGGCTCGCATAGCGAGCCTGCCACAACTGCGGCCCTCGCAAAGCTAGGGCCTCAGTTGCTGGCAAGGAGCACCAAAGGCGCTCCTTGCTCTGGTGAAGATGTCTAAATGACTAAATACGGACTTACACAAAAAAATACGAGCCGCAGAACTTAGAAAAAAAAAAAAAAACGAGGATATACGACCCCTAAAGCTGCAAAACACCGCCACGCACCTACGACTTTTACAAAAACCCGTAGGAGGTACAATGCCCCATGTCTACCCCAACCCCAGATAATTGCCCCGTGACCCCCCAACCCCAGAGAATTGCCCCCAGCCCCAGAGAATTGTGCCATGACCTCCCACAGCCCTAGAGAATAATTGCCCCTCAGTCCCATAAAATTGCCCCATGACATCCCCCAGCCCCAGAGAATTGCCCTGTGACCTCCCCTAACCCCAGAGAATTGCCACCCAGCCCCAGAGAATTGCCCCATGACCTCCCCCAACCCCAGAGAATTGCCCCTCAGCCCCAGAGAATTTCCACCCAGCCCAGAGAATTGTCCCATGACCTCCCCAACCCTAGATAATTGCCCCCAAGCCCCAGAGAATTGCCCCACAGCCCCATAGAATTGCCCCATGACCTCCCCAGCCCCAGAGAATTGCCCTGTGACCTTCCCCAATCCCAGAGAATTGCCCCTCAGCCCCAGAGAATTGCCCCTCAGCCCCAGAGAATTGCCATCCAGCCCCAGAGAATTGCCCCTTGACCTCCCCCAACCCAGATAAGTGCCCCTCAACCTCAGAGAATTGCCCCACAGCCCATAGAATTGACCCATGACCTCCCCAGCCCCAGAGAATTGCCCTGTGACCTTCCCCAATCCCAGAGAATTGCCCCAGAGAATTGCCATCCAGCCCCAGAGAATTGCCCCATGACCTCCCCCAACCTAGATAAGTGTCCCCCAGCCCAAGAGAATTGACCCCAACCACAGAGAATTGCCCTGTGACCTCCCCCAACCCCAGATAATTGCCTCACAGCCCCAGAGAATTGCCCCATGACCTCCTCTAACCCTAGTTTTTTCCCCAACCCCAGAGAATTGCCCCAGAGAATTGCCACCCAGCCCTAGAGAATTGCTCCGTGACCTCCCCCAACCCCAGAGAATTGCCCCATAGAATTTCCCCATGACCTCGCCAGCCCCAGAGAATTGCCCCGTGACCTTCCCCAACGCCAGAGAATTGTCCCGCAGCACCAGAGAATTGCCCCATGACCTCTCCTAACTCAAGAGAATTGCCATCAGCCCCAGAGAATTGCCCTTCAGCCCCAGAGAATTGCCCCATGACCTCCCCCAACCCCAGATAAGTGCCCCCAACCCCAGAGAATTGCCCCACAGCCCATAGAATTGACCCATGACCTCCCCCAACCCCAGAGAATTTCCCCCCAGCCCCAGAGAATTGCCCTGTGACCTCCTCCATCCCAGAGAATTGCCCCCAGCCCCAGATAATTGCACCATGACCTCCCCAACCCCAGAGAATTGCCTTGTGACCTCCCCTAGCCCCAGAGAATTGCCCTGTGACTCCACCAACCCCAAAGAATTGCCCCTCAACCCCAGAGAATTGTCTCCCCAACCCCCTTTTCTTACCCCTGCACACCAGAGAATTGCCCACAACTTTAGATAATTGCTCCACAGCCCTAGAGAATTGCCCCACAGGCCCATAGAATTGCCCCATGATATCCACCAGCCCCAGAGAATTGCCCCATGACCTCCCCTAACACCAGAGAATTGCCCCCCAACCCCAGATAAATTCCCTTCAGCCCCAGAGAATTTCCCCCAGCCCCAGAGAATGGTCCCATGACCTCCACCAAACCCCAGATAATTGCCCCCAGCCCCAGAAAATTGCCCCACAGCCCCATAGAATTGACCCATGAAATCCCCCAGCCCCAGAGGATTGCCCTGTGACCCCCCCAACCCCAGATAATTGCCCCCAGCCCCAGAGAATTGCCCCATGACCTTCCCCAACCACAGAGAATTGCCCCTCAGCCCCAGAGAATTTCCCCCCAGCCCCAGAGAATTGCCCCATGACCTCCACAACCCCAGAGAATTGCCCCCAGCCCCAGCAAATTGCCCCACAGCCCCATAGAATTGACCCATAACCTCCCCCAGCCCCAGAAAATGTCTTCACATCCCCACAGAGTTGCCACATGACCTCCTCCAACCCCAGAGAATTGCCCCCAGCCCCAGAGAATTGACTCCAACCTCAGAGAATTGCCCCCAGCCCAAGAGAATTGCCCTGTGACCTCCCCCAACCCCAGTTAATTGCCCCTTCACCTGCCTTAGCCCCAGTGAATTGTCCTCTGGCCCCGGTAAATTGCCCTGTGACCTCCCCCACACACAGAATCACTCTCACTCACAAACATACTCCCACAGACACACTCACCCATTTAAGCAGGCATGCACTCAGGCAAGCAGACACACACTCAGGCAGGCAGGCATGCACTCACTCAGGCACGCACTCACTCAGGCACACACACACTCAGGCAGGCAAACACACACTCAGGCAGGCACACACTTACTCAGGCAGGCAGACACTCAGACAGGCAGACAGGCACGCACTCAGGCAGGCACTCACTCAGGCAGGCAAACTCAGGCAGGCACACATGCACTCACTCAGGCACGCACTTACTCAGGCATGCATTGAGGCAGGCACACACTCAGGCAGGCAGACACACACTCAGGCAGGCACACACTCACTCAGGCAGGCAGGCAGACACTCAGGCAGACAGTCATGCACTCACTCAGGCAGACACTCACTCAGGCAGGCAAACTCAGGCAGGCAAACACACACTCACTCAGGAAGGCACACACTCACTCAGGCAGGCAGGCACACTCAGGCAGGCACACTCTCACTTACTAAGGCAGGCAGGCACACACTCAGGCACTCACTCACTCAGGCAGGCACACACTGACTCAGGCAGGCACGCACTCACTCAGGCAGGCATGCAGGCACTCACTCAGACAGACAGGCACCCACTCACTCACTCAGGCAGGCAGGCACACTCAGGCAGGCAGGCAGGCACTCACTCAGGCAGACAGGCAGGCACTCAGGCAGGCACACTTTCACTTATTCACTCAGACAGGCACTCACTCAGGCAGGCACACACTCACTCACTCAAACAGGCACACACTCACTCAAGCAGGCACCCACTCACTCAGGCAGGCACACTCAAGCAGGCAGGCACTCACTCAGGCAGGCGCACACTCACTCAGGCACTCACTCAGGCAGGCACACACTCAGGCACTCACTCAGGCAGACACTCACTCATGCAGAGAGGCAGACACACACTCAGTCGGACAGGCACACACTCAGGAAGGCAAACACTCACTCAGGCAGGCACACACACACTCAGGCAGGCACACACTCAGGCAGGCACACACTCACACTCAGGCAGGCACACACTCACTCAAGCAGGCACACACTCACTCACTCAGGCAGGCACACACATTAATGGCTGATGTCACCGCTGCTTGCTGATTGGCTCAAATGCCAATCAGTATGCTCATGTGCTGCATAATGGATATCTCATTAAAAATTAGATATCCATTATGCAAATCGCAGTTGAATGGGGGTGTTTAAATCACCCCCAGCACTTTTTAATATATTGCAAAAACAGTTTGCATGTTTTCATGCAAACGTTTTGCTAGGTGGGTTATGATGCATTCTACAGGATGCATTCATAACCCACCTCACTTACATATACCATTAGGGTCTCAAGTCTGATGTTTGGCAACTCGAACCTTCCGCTCCCTCCACAGATTTGCTATGGGATTAAGGTCTGGAGACTAGCTAGGCCACTCCAGGACCTTAATGTGCTTCTTCTTGAGCCACTCCTTTGTTGCCTTGGCTGTGTGTTTTGGGTCACTTCAATGCCCTGGCTGGGGGAAGGAGGTTCTCACCCAAGATTTGACGGTACATGGCCCCGGCCATCGTCCCTTTCATGTGGTGCAGTTGTCCTGTCCCCTTAGCAGAAAAACAACTCCAAAGCATAATGTTTCCACCTCCATGTTTGATGGTGGGGATGGTGTTCTTGGGGTCATAGGCAGCATTCAGTTGAGTTGATACAAAGAGCTTGATTTTAGTCTCATCTTACCACAACACTTTCACCCAGTTCTCCTCTGAATCATTCAGATGTTTATTGGCAACCTTCAGACGGGCCTGTACATGTGCTTTCTTGAGCAGCGGGACATTTTGGGCGCTGCAGGATTTTAGTCCTTCACAGCGTAGTGTGTTACCAATTGTTTTCTAGGTGACTATGGTCCCAGCTACCTTGAGATCATTAACAAGATCCTCCTGTGTAGTTCTGGAATGATTCCTAACCATTCTCATTGTTGATCATTAAAACTCCACGAGGTGAGATGGAGCATCAGACCGAGGGAGACTGACTTTGTGTTTCTTCCATTTGCGAATAATCGCACCAACTGTTGTCACCTTCTCACCAAGCTGCTTGGCGATGGTCTTGCAGCCCATTACAGCCTTGTTTAGGTCTACCATCTTGTCCCTGACATCCTTGGACAGCTCTTTGGTCTCGGCCAGGGTGGAGAGTTTCGAATCTGATTGATTGATTGCTTCTGTGTGCAGGTGTCTTTTATTCAGGTAACAAGCTGATATTAGGAGCACTCCCTTTAAGAGACTGCTCCTAATCTCAGCTCGTTACCTGTATAAAAGACACCTGGGAGCCAGAAATCTTGCTGATTGATAGTGGATCAAATACTTATTTCGCTCATTGACATTGATTTTCTTGTTCTTTTTTTTTTTGTTATTCTGTCTCTCACTGTTAAAATACACCTACCATTAAAATATAGACTGATCATTTCTTTGTCAATGGACAAACGTTTAAAATCAGCAGGAGATCAAATACTTTTCCCCCCACTGAATATATATAGTATCACTAATATCATGAGTGTAAGTGTATAACGCTCCATAATGAGTGTACACACTTACTTTGTCGCACATGCACCATGAGTGGCATAAGCCGTGCGTGCGCCATTAGTGGCTTTAGCCACGCTCGTGCCAAACGCAGCATGAGCCGCGCGCACGCGACATGCATGGCTTTAGGGGGGACAGGGACATGGGACAGGGAGGGAAGAGATATGGGGGAAAGAGACACAGGGGAGGGGGAAGAGATACAGGGGAGAGAGTGGGGGAAGAGACACAGAGGAGGGAGGTGGGGGGAAGAGACACAAGGGAGGGGGCAGAGACACAGGGGGTGAGGCACATGGGAGAGGGGTGGGAAGAGAAATGGGGGAAAGAGGTGCAGGGGAGGGGGAAGAGATACAGGGGAGAGAGTGGGGGTAAGAGACACAGGGGGTGGGAGGAAGAGATGCAGGGGAGGGGGGAGAGACCCTGGGGAGGGAGAGGAGGAGCAAAGAGACACAGGGGAAGGAGAGGAGGTGGAAAGAGACAGAGGGGGAAAAGGGTCAGGAAAGAGCCAGAAGGGGAAAGGGGGGGGAAACATACAGGGGAAGGGGGATGGGAAAAAAAGTATTATCCGTTAATTTATGATGGGCAAACAACGAGTATATATATATATATATATATATATATATATCATCACATATAATAGTTGTCAAATTGAGAGTCGCTGTCACATAGTTCTGGCCGCATTTGCGGAGGTGGAGGCTCTATGCCGCCTCACTCCCGGTACAACCCCCCCCCCCCCCTCAGAAAAGCACGACTTTGAAAAATATCAATTACGACCCAAAAAAATATACGTCCAGCAGGGTCACAAAAATACGAATTTAACAGCCGAAATGCATACATCAAAAAACACACAAAACAATGACAAAAAAAAACCACAAAAAATTAAAGTTGATTTTGAGCACTTTTAAGCAAAAAAAAAAAAAGACAGACGAAAAAAAATGAAAACAAGGCTCCACGACCCAGAAGCGCAGGAAACACTAACAAGGACGTATGACTTTTAATTACGACCGGCGGGAACAATACAAAAATACAAAAATACGAACTTACCGGCCGAAATGCTTACATTCAAAAACAACAATAACAATACAAAATACAAACATTTTTTTAAAAACCTGCATGGGGCTCAGGGGGCCCTGGTGCCTGTGGGGGGCCACAGTTTGCCATAAGAGGAAACAGGGGACCCACTGGAGGTTCATAGGGTAGATAAGGGTCTGTGGGGGCCACAGGTACCCCAGGGGGCGACAAGGGGCCTGTAGGAGCCAAGAAGGACACATTAGGGCCACAGTGGATCTGCAGGCACCATAGAATACCCAAAGGGCCTTAGTGGTCTGTGCGACCAACAGGGGGCATATAGACCGAGGGGGCCACAAGGTTGATGGAGGCTACAGGGGGCTGAGAGAGGCTGCAGAGAACCGCAAGGGGCCACAGGAGGCTGAGGGGGAACACAGGGAGCTGTGGGAGGCCACAGGAGTCTGCGACAGGCCACAGAAGGCTGAGGGAGAACACAAGAGGCCTCAGGGACTACAGGACGTGCAGGGGGCACAGGGGGCCTTTGGTGCCTGTGGGGGAGGCAGTGGGCCATAAGAATGAAACTACAGAATGTATTATTTTTTTACATTCAAAATAATAAAAATAATAATATTTTGCCTTTCATGTGTTATTCTTCAAAATATGATATTTTAAATGTAGGAGTACAATGACCCTTACATCTCTTAGCAAATACGTGCAAGTTTATATAATTGTAAGCTGTCCTTTGTGGATCCATTTGATTCTATAGTCAGTTGCATTTATATGTGTAAACACATTCAATAGAATAAAATTCAAAATGTTAACTGCTTGATATATGTGCAGAAATGCACAATTTACTAATTTTACAACTTATCAAATCTAAAATGAATACACAAGCAAAGTTTATGGTAAATATATTTAATAAAAGCTCCTAGGTGTCAAAGTACAAAAAATAAAACAATGGATGTACAGAGTAAATCATAATTGTTCATAATTGTTAATAAACTGATGCTATATTTACATAGATACATAGTTACATAGTATTTGATGTTGAATAAAGACTGTTAGTCCATCAAGTTCAACCTTTTTAGATCTCTTCTGATCCTTTTAATATGTGGACTATCACATATAATAGTTGTGAAACTGTGAATCGTCGTTACGCTTTGCGAAGCGAGGGACGCACTTCTGGACGCAAATGCGTATCTTTGTGAAGCGAGGGGCAGAGCATTTGCGGAGGTGGAGGCTCCAACGTTGGCTGCAATGAGCCAAAGGCCAAAGGCTCATTGCAGGCCGCAAATGCCGCCTCACTCCCGGGACAAATAAACTCCAAAAAACAAACACGCTGCAGGACTTACAAAAAAAAGATACAACCCGCAGGACTTAGAAAAAAAACACTAACGCGTAAAGAGGAAATACGGCCTTTCACAAAGAAAATACGTCCCGCGGCCGAAATGCGTACAGCAAAAACCACAAAAAACAATAAAAAGAAAAAAAAAAGTTACAAAAACATCACACACAGCACAGGGGGACAGCCAGGACCTCTGGGGGTGAGGTTACACGTAAATTATAGTCGATTGTAAGCAGTTTCTCCACTTGAAAGTCGAAAAAAAAAGGAAAACGAGGCTCAATGACCCCAAAGCGCAGAAAACACTGACAAGGACGTACGACTTTTAATTACGACCCGCGGAACTTACAAAAAAATAATACGAGGTCGCAAAAATACGACATTCAAAAACAACACAAAACAATACAAAAAAAAAAACACACAGAGAATGGGGGGACAGCCATGACATCCGCCAGTAAGGCTGCACGCTAATTAAAGTCCAATTTAATGAGTTTAGAAAATGTAAAATGTAAAAGCGAGGAAAAAAATGGCGGACGACAAAAAAGGAAAACAAGGCTACACGGCCCCAAAATGCTCAAAACACTGCCAGACATGTACGACTTTGCCACGTATGAGGTACTAAAATACACACTTAGGCAGCACGGAAAATGCTCGCGACCCGCGTAGCACATAGACAAACGATTACAACACTAACACTACGAATATGGCGATTTACACAACTAAAGCAACGGTTTGCCCTCGTGCACCCAGCATATTTCTAATGCACAGCTGGGACATTAATGACACTTTCTCCTCACAGCAGCAACAGGCCAAATGTACATTGTATGCAGCAGGAAAATAAAAATAGATACTTAGCTCTTCAGGCTATTCATTGCTGGATATATCAATTACAAATAGGTAAAGTATATTAATTTATTAAGGAAATAATAAATTAATAATTATACAAAAAGAATTGACATATATATCTGTCTTTGTCATGAGAGCCCAAGGCGCTCATAGGAACAAAAGTAAACGAGGAGCGGATCGCTATGAACGCCAAAGGTCCTCAGAGTATAAACAGCTATACACTGTGGCTCTCATTCAATTGCAATTTGCCCAATTGAATAGGGCCCTAAATAAGCACATAACATATATTTTTTAAATAAGTTTTTAGTTAGCAAGCATCTATCCAAAAGAAAAGTTTTCACTAACTAAAAACTTCTTTAATAAAAATATGCTATGTGCTTCTTTAGGTCCCTATTCAATTGCCCACATCCCAATTAATGAGGCCCTGTGTGTCCAACATCATTGCTATGGCTTAAAATTGAGAGGCTCGCTATGAGCGCCAAATGCGCTCATCGCGAGGCTCGCAATAAACGCCAAAGGTCCTCAGAGTAGTAAAAGCTTTACATTGTGTGTCAAACAGCATTGCCATGGCTTAAAATGTTATTGCCTCGTCATTTTTGAGGTTGTTCATAATTGTTAATTGATACAGAGGAAGGTAAACAGAAAAAAAAAACATTCAAACTTTGGCAATTGTCTCATAAGGGGGAAAAAAAGCAAAATTCCTTCCTGACCCCAGAGACAGGCAATTGAATTTCTCCCTGGATCAATATTCCTTTGCTAGTTATCTAGGTTAACCTTGAATGCCCTCTTTATTCAAAAATATATCTAACCCCTTTTTAAAGTTATCTATCGAATTTGCTGTTACCATCTCCTTTGGTAGAGAATTTCACAGTTTAACCACAATAACTGTGAAGAACCCTTTTTATTCTTTAAGGTGAATTTTGTTTCCTCTCACCTCAAGGGATGTCCTCTTGTCAGTTGAAAATCTCCTGGTACAAAAAGTTCACTTGACAAAGCCTTATATTGACCCTGGATATGTTTAAATAAGGTAATCATTGCTGGATATATCAATTACAAATAGGTAAAGTATATTAATTTATTAAGGAAATAATCAAATACAAAAAAATACAAAATACATGAATACACATAAAGTACAAACATAGCATATTTCAAAACATCCTAACATTCAATCTATCAATGTTCCAAGATGACGAAGTTGTATACAAAACTTAAAGGACCAGCTAAATATTTAATTCTAAAAAATATAAAAATAAAATAGTGTATACCAATCCCTCTTTTGCCAGTTAATAAAAAGGCCCAAAGTACTTATCAACCCATTAATCCACATCATAACCTTAAATACCTTTTAATATTCTATTCGGGGTTTGGGCTTTGTATTAGTTCTAATGTTCCACATTAACCATTTAGTGAGTAATAAAATTACAAAAGAAAACACAAGAAACATAACATTTTAATATCTAGCAATACACACAATCAGCTATATATATGTAGATCAAACTCTATCAGAGATTAGATGCAATTTATTTGCCTTTCCATTTGCTTAGTGACTGAGGGAAAAAAAAAAGGGTCCAACCGTGTTTCCCTAATTTGGTACAGACCCACCATAAGTGAGAAATAAAACAATATTTAAGTAAGAAGTGAGAAATGCTTATCCCATCTTTCCCATTTCTCCTTATCCTTCATTTTTCTTTTCTGGGAATTATGGGCAAAATATTTCTCAATTTGCCTATTTTTTTTAATTATATTTATAATCTCATTCTATGAAGGGATGATCCCTTCTTTCCATTTCAAAGCTATCAGCCATTTGGGGCCCTATTAAATTCGAGCTGCGGATGAAATCGTATCTCGCAAATGCCCATCGTAACTCGATTTACGTAATCCGAGTCGACTTGCGATTGACTTGCGATTGACTTGCGATTGACTTGCGTAATTTCTGACTACTTTGCTGAGATTTGCCTCCGATAAGCGCTACGTAGTAAGTAGCGGAATAGAATTCCTTGAGGACGCTCGTATCTCGCAAATTCGCTAAGTGCACAAAAAACCCACGTAAAATGGTTTACGCATTACGTACAGACAACTTAAAAATATAAAAGTGAGTTTAACAGAGGAAAAGCATGGAAGGCCATTACAATTGATTTCACCATCCCCTCCCCCCACCAAAGCAAAGGCATTATACAACCAATTAATTGTTACATTTTGAATGAAAAGCCATGCTGCAGCTTACATAAAGCAAAATTAAAGACACACTACCTGATTACATAAAAACACAAAAACATCCAAATAATGCCATATTAACCCTGTTATTTTGTATACATGTTGCTCATCACATCTACATTTGGGAACACAAATATAGGGCACATGGAGTATGTGAATATGTCCTGTTCAGTCTTTCGGTCGGGTCTGTCTGTGACCCTCTGTCACTGCTTACTTACAAGGTTCCTATGCTGGTGAGACCGGAGTGTGTTGTCAGTTCCTTCCCCAGTGGTTTGGGATTTGGCCCTGCATTCTGCTTTCACTCTCACACCCACAATGACCCTTAATGGGATAGCTCACAGCTTCATTGAAATACACAATACCTCTTGTTTGGTCTTTCGGTCGGGTCTGACTGTGACCCTCTGTCACTTCTTACTTACAAGGTTCCTATGCTGGTGAGACCGGAGTGGGTTGTCAGTTCCTTCCCCAGTGGTTTGGGATTTGGCCCTGCATTCTGCTTTCACTCTCACACCCACAATGACCCTTAATGGGATAGCTCACAGCTTCATTGAAATACACAATACCTCTTGTTTGGTCTTTCGGTCGGGTCTGACTGTGACCCTCTGTCACTGCTTACTTACAAGGTTCCTATGCTGGTGAGACCGGAGTGGGTTGTCAGTTCCTTCCCCAGTGGTTTGGGATTTGGCCCTGCATTCTGCTTTCACTCTCACACCCACAATGACCCTTAATGGGATAGCTCACAGCTTCATTGAAATACACAATACCTCTTGTTTGGTCTTTCGGTCGGGTCTGACTGTGACCCTCTGTCACTGCTTACTTACAAGGTTCCTATGCTGGTGAGACCGGAGTGGGTTGTCAGTTCTGTTGTCACTCTCCCACCCACAAGGGCAGCAAACACACACAGAGGGTTTGCAGAGGCACAATGAGCACCAGCCAACTCACCTCCATCAGGGGTAATCGCCACTACTCTTATCCAAGGAAGTCCCACGCCATTGCTGGTGGCCATGTGCCAAGATGACCATTCATTCCCATTTGGTGACCTCCCATTATGTTCTGCTATTCATCAATTTACATTAGTTTCGATTGCTAAGTGATGTTGGGGAAGTGCGTGTGAAAGCAGAATGGACGGACAAATCCAAAATCACTGGAGAAGGAACTGACAACCTACTGCAGTATCACCTATCATTATCCTTTTAGGCCTTCAGGGGAATGTTCCTGCTCCCCAGTCCCGCTAATTGTACTTGGCCTGTGCATTAACCCTTTATTATGCCTAGATTGTAGATTAATTAGATGCATCATATGATATCTAATGCTATTAGGACTATTATTCCTCTTAGTATGTATGGATCTATTGCAGGTTAACTAGTGCTCATTCGTTTACAGCTATAGTAATGTGACACTAATGTGATGCATGTGGATGTCCCCTAACCCCAACCATTGAAAACACACCGACATGGGGAGAACAGGATAACACAGCTTTATTTTTGGACACAGACCACAATCAGCAGTGGTCAAGACTGTGCATTCACAGAACGGTATAAAAAAAACTTTATTTTTGGACACAGACCACAATCAGCAGTGGTCAAGACTGTGCATTCACAGAACGGTATAACAAAACTTTATTTTTGGACACAGACCACAATCAGCAGTGGTCAAGACTGTGCATTAATATCATGGGTGTGGTGTGGGCGGGTCCCGAGAGAGCAAGGGGCTAAATAAAAAAAAGGGGATACCTACAGGGGTCAATCTAATAGTCTAGAATAAGCATGATGCATAGCACCTACCAGGGTCACATGCGGTCAGTACACCGCTGCCACCGGAATATGATGAGAAAAAGGATCATCACAAATCACTCCATTTAACTGAAGAAACCATTAGAGTGCATGGCACTTACAACTTGTCTGGATCTGTTCAATTGAACAAATGATTCAACCTCTGGACTGTGTAATCCAATCCAGTTTCACACATACAGTGTGGTGTGTGAAATTGCCCACAAAAATGAATGGTCAACAAAAAATAAAAAAGGCGGAGGAGGATAAAAAAAAATAATGACAATGCATGTACAGTAAAGTGCTAAATACTGTACCAATATACCAACTCACCTGATTCCCATCTGCAAGCATTACTAACTATTAGCTACAGTAGGTCTCTGGATAATGAGTAATATGGGCAAATACCCATTAATATGGACAGGACACAAAGGTCAGCAGCCACATTCACTGTTTCTTACATCAGACCCAAGGATCTGTTCTCAGACCGATATTGAGGTCAGGATCACATGCTTTATTAGTGCATATATTAATGCTGGCTGTCATTAACAAGCCATTGTGAGACTTTGCAAGTCCACCGCCATATCGGTATTAGTCTACATTTCAGCTAACAATAATCATGTCTGAGATATCTGGCAATATGATAGCTTTAAGATTGTGGGAGCTACATGTTAAGGAGGGGACTGTCATTGGAGTAATGTCTACCTGAGAGGCACTGGGAAAACCTTACGCCTCATATAATTCCTCCACAATGCTTGCAGATGCAGGAGATGCCTTCATGGGCCTGAATTGTACCTAAAACAAAACAAATGGAAAGAAAAACAAAGAGAAAACATAAAATCTAAGGGCCTAAAAAAAAGGGGACTGCAGCATCCCTTCCCAACAGCATTCCGCAGTGACCATCAATTGGTGGCATGTTCAACCGAACCCTACATGTCCACAGAGAAGAGGATCATGGACCATGTGATGGGAGGTAGCCATCTGCATACAAAATATCACCATCACATAGGCAAAGATCCAAAACTCTGTAGCCAGGCTAGACGAGGTCAGCATTGTGACCAATAGATTGTCACTGATGAGTGCTGTTGAGAAGGCACAATTATGTCCACAGCCCCTAGGTCCTCCTCCGCCTGGGCACAGAACCTGCCTCGTCCGCGGCCGGACGCCGTCTCCTTGTTGGTGGTGGGGGAGCTGGAGGAGGTATTGGCACCACGGGTGGTGGTGGCGGCGGAGGCATGGTGGAAGGAGAGGAGGGGCCAGGCTGCTGTTGGCTGGTGACCTGCCCCGTTCCCAGCAGCCTGACCAAATGCTGCTCCAGCCTCCGATGATGGCTCCTCTCCTCCCTAAAGCGCCTGTCCAGGCTGCGCCTCATGCCAGAGATGTTGGCATCAATCCTCCTCACGACGGCCAACAACTCCAGCAGCGCAGCCTCGGTCTTTGGTGGTGGTGGGGGGGCTGGGGTCCTGCTGGCAGGGCCGGGTGGGAAGATGGCAGGGAGAGAGTGGGGAGGATCTGGGACCCGGCTGGAGACAGGGTCTCTGACATTGGTGTCCCCGGTGGCTCAGTGTGTGGGGAAGGAGGAGCTGTGGCATATTCCACTACTTCTGAGGGCCCCGGCGAGATGGCAAGTCTTTGGAGGAGGGGGACAGTCGGGCTCTGGACAGGGGGGCTGTCAACGACCACGACCTCCCCCTCCGAAGAGCCAGGGCCCTCGGATGAGCCTGTAGCCTCCTCCCCCTGAGCGGTCTCCTGCGGGGCGGGAGCTGACGGCCCCGCTCGTGGCTCATCACTGGACCCAGACCTCCTACTGGATGCTGAAATAGGGAAAAGAAAGGTACATGTCATTAGTATGCTGATCAATACATTGATATGTTTTCACTCCTAACTATCTGACATCTAGGCCTGAACATGGATGATTCTCCTAATTGCAACTCCCATTAGCTGCCATTTGCTAGATTGGATCTATTCTTTGGTTTCTTGTCTTAACCTCTCATGGCTCCTAACACTGTCTGGATTTTTCCTGCGGTTTCACTCCTAACTATCTGACATCTAGGCCTGAACATGGATGATTCTCCTAATTGCAACTCCCATTAGCTGCCATTTGCTAGATTGGATCTATTCTTTGGTTTCTTGTCTTGACCTCTAATGGCTCCTAACACTGTCTGGATTTTTCCTGCGGTTTCACTCCTAACTATCTGACATCTAGGCCTGAACATGGATGATTCTCCTAATTGCAACTCCCATTAGCTGTCATTTGCTAGATTGGATCTATTCTTTGGTTTCTTGTCTTGACCTCTCCTGGCTCCTTACACTGTCTGGATTTTTCCTGCGGTTTCACTCCTAACTATCTGACATCTAGGCCTGAACATGGATGATTCTCCTAATTGCAACTCCCATTAGCTGTCATTTGCTAGATTGGATCTATTCTTTGGTTTCTTGTCTTGACCTCTCCTGGCTCTTAACACTGTCTGGATTTTTCCTGCGGTTTCACTCCTAACTATCTGACATCTAGGCCTGAACATGGATGATTCTCCTAATTGCAACTCCCATTAGCTGTCATTTGCTAGATTGGATCTATTCTTTGGTTTCTTGTCTTGACCTCTCCTGGCTCCTAACACTGTCTGGATTTTTCCTGCGGTTTCACTCCTAACTATCTGACATCTAGGCCTGAACATGGATGATTCTCCTAATTGCAACTCCCATTAGCTGTCATTTGCTAGATTGGATCTATTCTTTGGTTTCTTGTCTTGACCACTCCTGGCTCCTAACACTGTCTGGAT
This sequence comes from Discoglossus pictus, assembly GCA_027410445.1. Lineage (NCBI taxonomy): Eukaryota > Metazoa > Chordata > Amphibia > Anura > Alytidae > Discoglossus > Discoglossus pictus. The sequence continues at coordinate 152,610,717 of CM050164.1, read as the reverse complement.
TTTTCCTGCGGTTTCACTCCTAACTATCTGACATCTAGGCCTGAACATGGATGATTCTCCTAATTGCAACTCCCATTAGCTGTCATTTGCTAGATTGGATCTATTCTTTGGTTTCTTGTCTTGACCTCTCCTGGCTCCTAACGCTGTCTGTGTTTCTTCTGCGGTCTGTAACTGCATAGGCTGCATTGGGCGCACCAGTACATGGACTCTATTGCTTAATTACTCTTGGGGTGGCCAGGAATGACAGTGATTTGTCAGCTTCATGGATTTAATGACACTTCCATCCATCCCTTGTTAATTCCATGGAGCTGACATGTCAGTGTCCTTGTTGGTCACCATGTGTAGTGTGTGTGATGCACATGTGGTGGCACGTTGGTGTATGTGATATTCACCTGAACTGGAAGCTGGGTCCTGCTGGGCCACCGTGGATGAAGCTCCAGCTGTGGGCGATGGTCCTAGAAAGTCCCTTGCGATCCTCTCCCACTCTTTATAGGTGACACTGTGTCCCTCTCTGGCCATCTTCCTCTTCACCGTGGCCCTGATATCCACATATCTGTGCTTCAAGGACCTAAAGCCCCTAGGAACCATGGACACCTCCTTCATCACTTGCACTACCTCCTTCCAAGCCTGAGCCTTAGGCCCAGGCTTCGCTTCACTTGCAAGAAGGATGACGGGACGGTCACGGATCGCACCCAGGAGGACCATATTCTACTGGGGCGTATAATTACGGGCCCTGCGCCTGCCCTTGCCAATAGCCCCTTGCTCTCTCGACTGTGCTCGGGGACCCTGGCCTCCCTGCACTCTTCCTGAGGCCTGTCCCTTCCCCAAACTACCCCGCCCCCTGGGAACAGGCCCCTTCCCCTCTGTCCCTCATCTATTAGTGCCTGCGTCTCCCTCCTCCTCCTCCTCCTCCCCCCCTCTGGGGACCACTCCTCCTCCTCCAGGGACACCTCCTCCTCCTCCGGGGACACCTCCTCCACCCCCTCCGGGGACACCTCCTCCCCCTCTCCTCCACCCTCCACTACACTCTCCTCACTCTCCTCACTCTCCGCTCCTCTCCTCTCCTCCTCTCTCCACCTATCTCCTCCCTCCATGCTGAAATAATAACAAAATAAGGATAACTCAAAATAAGTGTAACTGTTATATAGGGGATGAAAAAAAAAGTGTATGTTCTATGTGTTTTTAATAACTGTTGGGGGATGCGGTGCAAAGGTTGGGGGGGGGAGGTGTGTGGTGTGTGTCCTAACGCTATGTATGTCTCTATGTGTCTTTAATCTATGTGTCAGGCAAATATGTGTAATGTGTAAATATGTGTAACTCTTACCACGTTGGCCCGCCAAAAGCCTCTCAGCCAATTACATACGCACTTGGCGGCCCGCGTTGGAACTCTCAGCCAATTACATACGCACTGGGCGGCCCGCGTTGGGACTCTCAGCCAATTACATACGCACTTGGCGGCCCGTGTTGGGACAGCCAATTACATGCGGCCAAGTGCGTATGTAATAGGTTGAGAGGCTTCTTGACGTAAAATCATCAGCTGGAATGCCATGTAAAGATCAGCATGTCTGAAACAGCATGGATGATCATGTGAGAGGGATGATGGTCAGGATGAGTGGGCGTATGAGGTTGAGATGCTTTTGTGCAGCTCACCTAGCACAGTATGAAGACCAGGAAGCAAGGTGTGTGATTGAGGGGGTGATGGGGAGTGGCAGAGAGGAGTGTCTGGGAGTGAATGAGGGTGTGAGTGGTGATGTGATCCATGCTGGGGCAGAACCAAGCCAGGCAAGGGAATTACCACAGGCCATGCCTAGTATCGTGGGGGTGGATCAGGGAGGAGAGAGAGCTCCAGTAGCACAGGGACAGAGGGATATAGAGCCACCTGCACACAGGGAGGCTGACAATGTTGTCGGTGATCAGCTGCTGGGGGGAGTACAGGATGTGGTGGCTCAGGCAGAAGGGGGGGAGCCTGACCAGGAGCCTGACCAGGAGCCTGTGAGGAGGCGAAGGGCACCCAATGTGTACAGGGAGAGACTCACATTAGAGAGGTTAACTGATGGGGAGGTGTATGAGCGTTTTCGGCTGACCCGTGCCAGTCTTGGGGAGCTCTATGAGGTTCTCAGAGTGGACCTTGAGCCTCGCTCAGGGGCAAATAGAGCCATCCCAGGAATGACACGGATGTTAGTTGCAATACACCTCCTTGCTTCTGGGAGCTTTCAGACCACCCTGAGCATAGCCGGAGGAATGTCTCAGCCAAGCCTCTCGAATTGTCTGAGAGCTGCCAGATACATCAGTTACCCTAACACTGCTGAAGAGATCTCGAAGGTGAAGTTCGATTTCTTCCAATTAGGAGGTATCCCCAATGTGCTTGGTGCTATTGACTGTACACACGTGGCACTGATACCTCCTAGAGAGCAAGAAGCGCTGTACAGAAATCGTAAGCATTATCATTCAATCAATGTCCAGGTTGTTTGCGATGCGAACATGCGCATACAAGGTGTGTATGCAGGCTTCCCGGGAAGTGCTCACGACGCCTATATCCTGCGTGCATCCGGAATATCTGACATCTTTGAGTCCGGCAGATTTCCATCCGGATGGCTACTGGGTGAGTACACATTAGTAATGGCAGTCAACCATATCTTACTATGACTGGATACAATAACACATCCGGTACATCATGTTTCCCTCTATTGCTATGATGTTCACATGTGCATTACGGAGTAATACTCCCAAAGCCAGAACATAATAGCTCATTGCTGGCCAGAACCCTGTGTTAGCTTGGCCAAACAGTATGCAGTTCACAACAACATATGACAAAAACCACAATTGATTAATCATTAGGTATATGTTCTGATGCATTCCCTTGTATCCTGTGACATGGACATCTCTAGTCTACATAACGTGTTGTGTGTTCTTGTACGGGCTATGTAAGTGAGATGACTTCAGAATTCATCTGATAGAGGAGAATTAATATTGTTTGGCAAACTGTTTCTTGCATGAATATATCCCGGAATAAACATGAATTAGCTTACCTTGAAGTTAACAAAATCTCCAAGGTCTTTTGGCCTTTGCGTTTGATCGTGTACGCCCCTGGGAAATTCCACCTGAATTAGCATCACATTTACGTTCACAAGAATACACTATCACGCTTCACCTCAGACCTCTGACATGTGCTCGGTACAAGAACTGCAACAGTGACTTCCTGCTCTCTACCAGAAGGGTCGCAATATGTACCCTGTTGTATTTCCCTTGTATCTCCGCCTCATGTAAGCGTCCTGTGGGTGTGAACATCTGGATTTTACATTTGTGGAAATCACATTGTAATTGATCTGAAGCTTCATATAGAATACATGTGTTAATACACTACTAATTATCCAATCAGATGCATTCATGATCCATCTCCCTTACATATATCTTTAACTGTGTATTAGCCACAGGGATGTGTTGATAGGTCATGATGACTATATTTGGGCATATGCTTTGTCAAACATCACAACATCCTATTCATATCAACATCATATTTTATTTCCACCAGGTGATGCAGGATATGGGTGTTTGCCCTGGTTGTTGACCCCTGTGAGCAATCCCCATACTAGGGCAGAGGCGCGGTATAATGCTGCGCATAAAACCTGCCGGAATGTAATTGAGCGTACCTTTGGTGTACTAAAGATGCGCTTCAGATGTTTACATTCCACTGGGGGTGCTCTACAATATAAGCCCCAGAAAGTTTGTCGCATCATCGTTGCCTGCTGCTGTCTGCACAATATAGCAGTACAGGCCAACTGTCTGGGGGACATTGATGCGGCTCCGCTACATGTGGAGGAAGAGCCTTTATTTCCCCCTGAAGTGGATAATCTGCAGGGGTCACAACAACATGCCCGCCTAATTTGTGAGTACTTCACATGTAAGTACATACCCAATATGCATGGAACACAGTCTAATGTATCTGGATTATGCCTAACTCCAAAATCCACCTTGATCCATCGCCCTTGTCATACAGAATTCCAACCAGTCCACAGTAGAGGAGAGTTCCCTGACGTTGTCGATGTTTGTACACTGGAACAAGCCACATGATCAGTTACAGGTAAGTAAGCACACATTCCCATACACATCTTAAGTACTGACAGTTATAACCATCAATGGCATAGATAATTTGAGTGGATTATATATCCCACTATGTCAATGTATATATGCCCCACGTTACATTGTTATCTAGTAATTTAGATTGAAAAAAGACTTTAGTCCATCAGGTTCAACCTCTATAGGTCTATGATCTGCAATACGCAGAATTATTGTTAATTGATCCAGAGGAAGTCACCGAACAACAAAATGTGAAGCTTTGCCAATTGTCTACACAGGGCAGAAAAAATATAACATTCCTTCCTGACCCCAGATACTGGTGATCGTATTCATCCCTGGATCAATACTCCCTCTCTATTTATCCAGGATAGCCCCTAATGCCTGTTTTTTTTTTTTATGTAAAAAGATACCCAATCCCTTTTTAAAGTCACCTACAACCTCTACGGACCAGGATTGTTCACATTGTCTGATCCTGCCAAACCACATGAAATTGGATCAAAATGTCGTAGATAAATACCATACACACATACTTTGTCTAATTTGTGACTGTAATCCTAACATCATATTAACCTTACAGAGCTGCTGTCGTGTGTCAACTCTTCTTTCAACAACCTAGACATGGAAAAACAGGAACAGCAACAGAACTGCTACATCAATGTGAGCTACATAGTGAGTATTTGTGTAATAATATGGCCACGTATGCTGAAGGACACAAATAACACATCAATCACTTTATTAATATCGGCCTATCTCTTTCCAGAATACAGCAGATAGGTAAGCGGTGATAACTAATTACGATCCACAGCGCACGTGTCCTGGTGGAACAAATCACCTCGTGGATGAGCTTGGGACTGCGTCCAAGGTAAAACACCACATTTGGCTCTCCAAAGATGTATTAATGTGTAATCTATGTGATATTCCTACATCATTAGCCAGATGAGTAGCTCGTTTCATATGTAGGGAAAGAACAGTGAAGACGTTTGTCTGAAATGAGCAACATATATCGGTACAGTGGATCGAAAAGGTCTAAAGTCTACACACCCCTGTAAAAATGGCATGTTTCTGTGCTGTCAAAAAATGAGACCAAGATAAATCATTTCTGAACTTTTTCCACCTTTAATCTGACCTATAAACTGTCCAACTCAGTTGAAAAACAAACTGAAATCAGTTAAGTAGAGTGAAGAAAAAATCAAAAAAGAAAATCACATGGTTGCATAAGTATGCACACCCCTAAACTAATACTTTGTTGAAGCACCTTGTGATTTTATTACAGCACTCAGTCTTTTTGGGGATGAGTCTATCCGCATGGCACATTGTGACTTTGCAAGATTTGCCCACTCTTCTTTGCAAAAACACTTCAAATCTGTCAGATTGCGAGGGCATCTCCTGTGCACAGCCCTCTTCAGATCACCCCACAGGGATTCAGGTCTGGGCTCTGGCTGGGCCATTCCCAAACTTTAATCTACTTCTGTTGAAGCCATTCCTTTGTTAATTTGGATGTATGCTTTGGGACATTGTCATGCTGAAAGATTAAGTTCCTCTTCATGTTCAGCTTTCTAGCAGAAGCCTGAAGGTTTTGTGCCAATATTGACTGGTATTTGGAACTGTTCATAATTCCCTCTATCTTAACTAAGGCCCCAGTTCCAGCTGAAGAAAAACAGCCCCAAATCATGATGCTGCCACCACCATGCTTCATTGTTGGTACTGTGTTCTTTTGGTGATGTGCAGTGTTGTTTTTGCGCCAAACATATCTGTTGGATTATGGCCAAAAGGTTCAACCTTGGTTTTATCAGACCATAACACCTTTTCCCATATGCTTTTGGGAGACTTCAGATGTGTTTTTTGCAAAATGCAGCCTGGCTTGGATGTTTTTCTTTGTAAGAAAAGGCTTTCATCTTGCCAGTCTACCCCATACGCCAGACATATGAAGAATACGGGAGATTGTTGTCACATGTACCACACAGCCAGTACTTGCCAGATATTCCTGCAGTTCCTTTAATGTTGCTGTAGGCCTCTTGGTAGCCTCCCAGACCAGTTTTCGTCTGGTCTTTTCATCAATTTTGGAGGGAGCTCCAGTTCTTGCTAATGTCACTGTTGTGCCATATTTTCTCCGCTTGATGATGACTTTCTTCACTGTGTTCCATGGTATATCTAATGCCTTGGAAATTCTTTTGTACCCTTCTCCTGACTGATACCTTTTAACAATGAGATCCCTCTGATGCTTTGGAAGCTCTCTGTGGACCATGGCTTTTGCTGTGGGATGCGACTAAGAACATTTCAGGAAAGACCAACTAGAGCAGCTTAACTTAATTTGGGATTAATCAGAGGCACTTTAAATAATGGCAGGTGTATGCTGACTCCTATTTAACACGATTTGGAATGTGATTGCTTCATTCTGAACACAGCTACATCCCCAGTTATAAGAGAGTGTGCAGACTTATGCAACCACATTAGTTTTCTTTGTTTTTTTCTTCCCTCCACCTTACAGATTTCAGTTTGTTTTACAATTGAGTTGTACAGTTTATATGTCACATTAAAGGTGGATATAGTTCTGAAATGATTTTTCATTGGCTAATTTGTTTACAGTAGTGTGTAGACTTTTTATAACCACTGTAAGTGACGAAGTAAGCGCTCCGGGAGCATGTGCAATGTAAATATTGACATGTTCCTTTTATGTTTCAGATCGCAAAGATGAGTCCCTTTCCACGGTCAGAACAAGGAATGATGAGCATTCCCACATTCCAGGACTATGCTATTGTCACATTGCATCATGTATGTTCATATGTCAGTCATCATGTGTTGCATAGGGTGTGATATCACATCCTCTACATCGATTTATATGTACCTATTGCTTTAGATCTGCTATTCTCTCCTCTACTTGGACTATTGGGAAGCCTGTATCATACTTCCTTCCAGATCTCTTCCTTAGTGCTGATGTGATCCTCCCTGGACATATGGGGAAGAGTAACTCTAGCCTTGGAACATAACTGTTAATGAGGTTCCGTTTACCTTCAGTTATGAATATGCAACAGCAGATAATAGAGATGCTCATTCACAGAACAGAATACACCTCGAACTGGCCAGTTTGTTGGTAGTTCTGCTAACACATGAAATTATTTTGAACACACTGATATGGTCCTGGTCAGGTACCCATCTGAGTGTCCAAAATTAGGTATGTAGAGTCTTCTCTCATAGTGCCATTTCCAGTGACATGACCTACGGGGGTTCTAACATTGACTGATTGAGCACTTCTACCTCTGCAGTTGCATATCTCCTTCTGTATTGTTGGGTTTGAATATTGAATGTTATCCTGATATATTTAATAATATAACTGATATTGCCTCACGTTGGATGATGCACTGTATATCCCCCCCTCAACTGATCATCTATACCAATGTCACCCCCCCCCCTGCGTGCATTCTGGCCCCATGTCCCTATTTCCGTGTGTTACTGGAACTCTGTATCCTACCCACCTCCACCATGATACTGAGCAGGCCTGTGGTAATTTGTCACTGTGTGGCTTTGTGAACAATTAAACCGTTTTTTTTCACTCAATGTTTGTGTAATCCTGGATATTTACCATGTAACAAGTCAATTACCCTGAATGTCAGATGTGCTCAGCACCATCAGTTAGTGGTGTAACTATTTGGGTCAATCTGCGTTTACATTACTACATAATCATGAATGTCGATTCATATCATTCAAGTTGAGCCCTTCAAGTCATTATATACAACCCTGCATGTCTATAGACATGATTTCAGAATTCATACCCCTCCGACTTGCACCTACATGTATATTGGCAAGGTACAGATTAATGTAGCATATGTATCTATGTAAACACACACAGATATATGTATTGAACAATGATACTTCATTCTATCTGTATTCTCGCAACTAGAAAGCATGATATGGTACAAACACACAGAAACAGTGATAACAGTATAACATAATCATACTTTATTTCATACACAGAGTACAAACAGAAATGGACAAGACTGTGCATTAATATCATGTGTGTGTTGTGAAGAGATCCTAGTATGGCAAGGGGCTGTGGCAAATCTGAGGACATCTGAAGAGGAAACAGACAACATCATCAGGGTAATGCATAGCATCTCCTAGGGTCACATGTGGTCAGGACCCCATAGTAACCAACAGCATATAACACGACATTTAATTAACATAACCATTAATGCGCATACAACAACCATATGGTTGCCAGAATAAACAGACACTATAAAACAGGGATCATGTGATACTAAGAGATTTCACACACAGTGTGAATTGGTCAATAGATGATGTGAATCTGGAAAACAGAGGTAGGAGGTGTTAGAACAATCATAAGCTGTTATTAGAGTACATTGTTTTTGCTTTTGACACTACTATAAACCAACTAACATGAACATCATCTCCGAGCAGTAAGAACCATATTTATTCTATCCTGTTCAGTCAGCCTGCAAGGAATATGCTTAGGATGTGGAATACGACAAGGCATGCTTCACTGTGAACACAATCCTTCAGCAAAATGTACTATCACTATCTATATGGAATAGTTGTGCCATGCTGATATCACATCTCCCTTCTGAATGGGTGGTACCAAGGCCAGACAGATTACACTGTTCACATTACCCCTAAACACATGCACATTGATCATGATGTCAAACCAAGGAAATTGCCACTTTGGTTTGGATGACATGAAAAAACTGAATCCAATTTCATAATGTTAACGGGATGGAATGCTACAAAAACTTATGTGGAATTGCTGGTTTGGATTAGCAGATAGTAATGGGACTGTGCAACTCTATAGCCGGGACACTGATCATTATAATGGAAGATCACACAGTCATGTTTCTTAGTGAAAAGATATGTAGTCCTATATTTCATTTCAGAGCCATCTGCAGTGGGGAATAATCCTGATAGAATGCCCGTTGTGAACTGGGTTGAGTGTTTACTCACATGATGGTATTGTACTGCTCGAAGATGAAGAAAATGTCTTCATAGTTGTGAGAGTTGGCTATTAACACCTACAAAGACAAAAACAATGTCTCATTCCGAACAATATTATGATTAAATACAGCATTTAAGCTCAATGTCAATCCACATTGAACATCAATTGTTAAAATGTTAAACATAACCAGACATGTACACACTCTGTAGCCAATATTATGTCAACATCTATTCTGTGAGGAGTGGTCAGGAGGCCCTCTCGGATGGTCCTAACACCTCCTACTCCGAGTTAGCGGGCCCCCACCGTCTGTGCCCGCGGCCTGTCTCCCTCTTCCACGACGTGGTGTGGGATCAGGGGGTGCCACTACAGCAGGTGGCTGTGGTTCCAAAGTGGGAGATGTCTGAGATGAGGAGGCAGACATCTCAGGTTGCGATTGGACAACCGAAGGCTGGAGAGGTATGGGCTGGCGACGTAGTTGACGCAACAATGCGCGTCTCTCCCGGCTTGCGCGTTCCTCATATCTCTCCATCCTTCGGTTGTGCCTCCTCATCTCAGCATATATAGCACATGTGGTGGCTGAGATCACCATATTTCCAGCCAGGATGGCCCTGCTAACAGCAAATTGTCTTTCGCTTATGTCCAGCATTTGCCGTGCTCTCTGGCTTTGGGCCTGGTCCTCTTGTTCTATGTGAGCCATGATGTTCCGTAATTGGCCAGGGAGAGGTGGCAGAGGGCCTGGAGGTCTGGCGGCCGGTGACTCCGCGGCCGGCGACTCCGCGGCTCTTCCTCCCGGGGCATTTGTGGCCGGGGCATTTGTGGCAGGGGCACTTGGGGCCAGGGGACTTCCTCCCGGGGCACTTCCTCCCGGGGCACTTGTGGCCGGGGCACTTGTGGCCGGGGCACTTCCTCCCGGGGCACTTGTGGCCGGGGCACTTCATCCCGGGGCACTTGTGGCCGGGGCACTTCCTCCCGGGGCACTTCCTCCCGGGGCACTTGTGGCCGGGGCACTTCCTCCCGGGGCACTTCCTCCCGGGGCACTTGGGGCCGGAGCACTTCCTCCCGGGGCCCATGGTGGAGCCCAGGATGAGTGCTGTGCCCAGGAGGAGGGCGGTGCACCAGATGAGGGCGGTGCCCAGGATGAGGGCGGTGCCCCGTATGATGGCGGAGCCCAGTATGAGGGCGGAGACCAGGGTGAGGGCTGTGCCCAGGGTGAGGGCGGAGCCCATGATGAGGGCTATGCCCAGGATGAGGGCGGAGCCCCAGATGAGGGCTGTGCCCAGGATGAGGGCGGAGCCCCAGATGAGGGCGGAGCCCATGATGAGGGCTGTGCCCAGGATGAGGGCGGAGCCCCAGATGAGGGCATAGCCCATGATGAGGGCGGAGCCCATGATGAGGGTGGAGCCCATGATGAGGGCTGTGCCCAGGATGAGGGCGGAGCCCAGGATGAGGGCGGAGCCGCTGAGGGGGGAGCCGCTGAGGGAGGGACAGGATGGTGTGGCTGGTGCAGGCCCTGAGGTGGCCACGCCGAAGAGGGCCCGGGCATCACTTCCCGCTCCATATGAGCCAGTGATGTGGATGGTCCCGGGCCCTCCTGAATGTCCTGGCCCACTTCAGCCCTTCCTGCCTCCACCTCTTCTGAATCTGTGGATACTGCAATGGAATAAACATATATTTCAGTTGGTTGCCATACACAATTGCCAGCTATGCATTTACATATCATTGACATCATGGTCACCTGTGAGTGACTATGGTGCTTGTGTTACACAGATGAGCCACGGGCTGCATAATGAGCATTGTGGATCATGGCTCATATGAATGTGTACTGCATGTGCCTCAGACACGTGCTCTGCTGCATCTGCTGTGCAGTGTGTGAGACTGACCAATCTGACAAGTTTCCAGCAATGGTTGTTAATATGCAGCTGAGACATGGGCCAGGTTAGGACAGTATATGACACACATGCAGTGCTACAGAGTCTGTATCCACATATGCCGCACAGCCAAATTTGTATTCTCGATCGCAGTGGAGGCCAAAGTCAGGCCTGCATTTGGGGATAGCCATGCTGCATCCAGCTGAGAATATCATTCTCCAAGTCATTAAGTCTAATTGACTCATCTGTTCACATAAAGGAAATCCACATATCCAGGCCTGTGCGCAGCCCAGCAAGTTTGACTTTGGACACCCTGCTCTATTGCAATCAATCTGGATATAATTAGAAATTGACATATCAGGGAGACAAATTATGAACATGATAGGTTTACTACCAGGACTGAAATGGTTATTGTCGCCCCATACATTTTTAGACAACCATCGGGCTTACGGTGCTATTGTATGTGAATTATCCCTGTGTGTGGGCAGGGGTGTAGGAGGCCATATAATTCTTGAGCAAGGGTGGGCAGGTTCGGGCCTGGAGGACCACACAGGTGAGCCAATCGCCTTTTCAGTCATCCGGATTGACTCACCTGTGCCCAAAAAGGATATCTTGAAAGTCCGGCATGTATGTGGCCCTCCTTACCCACCCCTGTTCTAGAGGGATACAGCTCATTATATACAACAGCCAGAACACAAGCCTATTTATACATACAAACATACATACATACATACATACAGCATGTTATCTGCAGGCTTTTGGACAGCCCATCCCCCCACAATCTCAGCCAACCATGTGTGTGATATGATACTCATGTTGCAGGGTGTTAGGACGATCTGTGTCCATCTGTCCTGGTATTCCCACCACAATTTCACAAGCGCATCACTGTCCTCTCCCATTCCTTGTAAACAAAAGGGACCGCGGGCCCACCACCAGTCTGACGTGCAGCTGCTGCCTCATCGGACATCTTTCTTTTCACAGCAATCTTTAAATCATCGAACTTGTGCCGCACTGCCCTCCAGTCCCTATTAGTGACCCCTACTGCGGACACAGCTCTGGCAATTTGGGACCAGGCCTGCTGCCTCTGGCTCGCATTAATGTCTCTGCCACCACATATAATCCCCTGGCGGGCACAGATTTCCCTGAGGAGAACCTGGATCTCCTCTAGGGTATAATTGGGGGCCCTGGGCCTTGCCACAACCCGTTGCCTTACAGACGGTGCCTGGTCTTCCTGTTCTATCCCTGGGGCCGCTCCCTCATCCCCACTACCTCCCACCAAGGGATCAGGCCCCTGACCCTCTGCCCCTTCCACTTGAATTCCTAGCTCTGGCGGCACTTCCCTCCCTCCCTGCTCTCCTCCTTGCTCTCCTCCTCCTCCTCCTCCTCTCCCTCCTCCTCCTCTCTCCCTCCACCTCCTCCTCCTCTCCCTCCTCCTCCTCTCCCTCCTCCTCCTCCTCTCCCTCCTCCTCTCCCTCTTCCTCCTCTCCTCCTCATCCTCCTCCTCTCCTCAGATGTTCTCCTCACTCTCCTCCGCGCCTCTCTTGCCTTACCACCTCCTCTCCTCTAAACTCCTCTGAAAATAAATTAACGATAAATCAAGATAATATGTGTGTTGGTTTAGGAGGTAAAAAAAGATGCAAGTATTATGTGTAGTATTATGTGTGGGGGGAGGGGGGGTAAGGTCTTGGGGGGGGGGGGGTAGGTGTGCAGTTGTCTACCACTAGGTGTAGCTATGTGTACGTATTAATCTATGTGTGTGAATTATGTGATATCAGTAATTATGTGTATTGTAAACAAAGGGTTAAATTATCTGATAGTTCAAAAGATCAAAAATTGAAATTCTCTCCTCTCTCTTCTCTCTCTCCTTGCTCACCAAAAACCCACCAACGCCTAGACCTGTGTGTCTACTTGCAAAAGCTCCAGCACAGTCAATTATGTTCTGTTTTGGCTCCCTTTTAAAGGCATACTGCCGTCAGGTTAAGTGGTACGTATCACGTATTTAGCGCTCTTTTCATACGCAAAGTGATCTGAGATATCGTACCTCATGCGCAAATACAAACGTGTATGCATTCACATTTAATCGCTCGTATCTCGCAGCACTTTGAATTTAATAGCGTCGGAAACGGTTTCATTTTTAAACTACATAGGACTTGCGTTTTCACCTATTATTTCCGCAGCTCGAATTTAATAGGGCTCTTGGTAACTAATAACATATTTATTACCACTGCTTTTGTACTATTATCCCAATGAGATGGAAATATATTAAATAAAACCAGCTCAGGGGAGGAAGTAATAATCTCATTACAAATGGCTGATAGATTCTGGATACATATATCCCATAATTCCTGAATCAATGGCCAAAACCACCACATATGTGAGTGCGTACCTTCCTGACCACATTTCCACCAACATTGCTTGTTGTGCTCTGGTATTATGTTGAATATTTTTACTATTTTTTTTCTTTGGTACAGTTTAAAATGTACTTCTCTAAGTGAAACACTTATTAAATTCTTATGAGTGAATTGTAACGCATTAAACCATACACTAGATTGATATTCAATACCCAGTTCCTCTTCCCATTTAATCATTGGTAAGGTTTTCACAGGTGGATTTGTACTATATAGAATTCCTCTAATCCCTGCAATATTAATTTTGGCTTTGGTCATTACTATCTTTCTCTCAAAGAGGGTAAGCTCTCTATTAAAGACTAATTTACCCAGTAGTTTCCCTATTCGTAGTTTCAGAGAATTATACTGTAACCACAAACTTAACGGTACTCCTCTTTCCCTCCTTAGGTTGTCAAAGGAAAGAAAGTCATTATTTCTATAAATGTCCTTTAAGCTCTTTAAACTCCATTGGGCCCAATTAACATTGTCACTATGGTTCGGATTAGTCTGAAATATGGTCAAAGGTATCATTGGAGATGGAAACGGAGCCAGCTTATATTTCATATTTACACTAAACCAACTCTTAAGACAGAATCTAGAAACCAGTAAAATATTACTAAGACCCTTAATATTCACTGATTTGTTCCAAATTATATTCCCCACATTTGCCTGTGATGTTATACTTTCTATCTGAAAAAATTTCAGCTCCGAGTTACCATTGATCAGGCTCATGGCATGGAATAATGCAATTGCTTGATAGTATTGTTCAAGGTTCGGGGTACCAAGACCCCCTTCCCAATGCTTCCTATTTAAAATCATGTTTTTATCTCTAAAGTTTGCTGATTTATTAATATATTTATCTAAAATAACTTGGAATCTCTTGAGAAGTTCTTTTGAAATTTTTATGGGAATGCACATAAAAAGATATAATACTTTGGGTAAAACAAAAATTGTAATTACCGTTATTCATCCCATCCATGACAAGTTCAACTTACGCCAAGAATCTAGTATTACTTTTATATCATTAAATACAGGATTATAATTATTTCTAATTATCTTATGCCAACAAGGTGAGAATTCGATACCAAGATGTGTAAAATGGTTAGATGACAGTCAAAGTCAAATTTTCCTTTGAGTTGGGCTTTTGTTGTACCATCTATATTGATCATCAACACCTCTGTCTTACTTTGATTGATCTTATAATAGGAAATAAAACCATATTGTTGAATTACCTTCAATAAGTATCCCACTGAATTTAGTGGTTCTGTTGTTGTAATAATTATGTCGTCTGCAAATAAGGTTATTTTTGGATTTACCTTTCCCATAACAACACCCCTGATTTTTATATCACCTCTTATTTTTTCTCCTAATGGCTCTATTGCTAAAGCGAAAATAAGTGGGGACAATGGGCATCATTGCCTAGAGCCGTTATGAATGCTGAAACTATCTGTTTCAAACCCAGGTCCACATATGAAAGCACAATTATTGGAATATAATGCCATAATACTCCTAATGGCCTTGTCTTCAAAGCCAAGTTTCCTTAACGTCATTTCTAAGAACTCCCAGTTCAGGCGATCAAAAGCCTTTTCTGCATCTATTGCAAGAGCTAGGACAGGAATCTTTTTTAGTTTGCAATAATCTATAAAATCAAACAATTTCCTTGTGTTACCCATACCTTGTCGTTCTTTTAGAAACCCTGATTGGTCATAGCTAACTAGATCTTTCATTATTTTGCTTAGCCTTTTTGCTATCATCCCCGCATAAAGTTTAATATCAATATTTAAAAACGACATTGGTCTATAGTTAGAACATTTATTCTCCGGTTTCCCCTCTTTATGGATAGTTACAATTACCGCTTGGAGAGATTCAGCAGGGGCAGAGCCAGATAATCTAATTTCATTGAAGCTCTCCATTAAATACGGACTCAATAGTTTGGAAAAATTCTGAAAAAAAAGACCTGATAGCCCATCTGGACCTGGGGACTTATTTGGCTTGAGAGCTCCAATGACCTCATCTACTTCTGCCAAGGAGATTTCTTCCTCTAATTTCCCAGACTGCATAGCATAAATTTTGGGCAGCTGGACAGAGTCCAGAAATTCCGATATTAATTATTTGGTAGGTTTAATTACTTCCCCGCTTGCCTCTAGATCATATAAATCTTTATTGTAGTCTTAAAAAAAATTCCGATCTGTTCAGGAAGCCTATGGGATTTTCCCCTCTGATAAAGCATCTCTGAAATGGTCTTAGGCCTACTATTATTTCTAAATTGGTTAGCAAATAAATTATTAGCCTTATTAGCACAATGATAATATTTTTGCTGGGTTCTCCAGTTGTTCTTATCAATTTTTGCTTCTATACCCTTCTTAATACATGCTAATATTTTACTTGCCTTTGCAGCTGCTGCTTGGTGTTGAGCACTGCTACCTAGGTTGTTGTCCACAAGTACTCCCAAATCCCTTTCAATATCAGATACCCCTAGATTTGCTCCATTAATATTATAAATTGCATGGCTATTTTTCCTTGCTAAATGCATAACCTTACATTTATTTGTATTAAATGTCATCTGCCATTTAGCCGCCCATTTCTCTAGTTTATGCAAATCCCTTTGTAGGGAAAGTACATCATTATCTGATTTAATTAACTTGCACAACTTAGTGTCATCAGCAAAAATGGAGACACTACTTTCAAGTCTTTATTCTATGTCATTAATAAATATGTTAAAAAGGAGAGGACCTAATACTGAACCTTGAGGAACCCCACTTACCACATTAGTCCAATCGGAGTATGTTCCATTTACAACAACCCTTTGCTTCCTGTCTTTTAGCCAGCTTTCAATTCATGAGCAGATATTTACTGCAGTTCCAGTATCCCTTAGTTTGCTCAAAAGTCTCCCATGTGGCACTGTATCAAAAGCCTTTGCAAAATCCAGAAAGACTACATCCACTGAGTTGCCCTGATCCAAGTTCCTACTAACCTCCTCATAGAAACTAATTATATTGGTCTGACATGACCTATCCTTCATAAATTTGTGTTGACTGCTACTTATGAGCTTGTTCAAATAGACATATTCTTGTATACTGTCCCTTATTAACCCTTCTAAAAGCTTTCCCACTACAGATGTGAGACTCACTGGTCTACAATTCCCCGGATTTGCTCTTGCTCCCTTCTTAAATATAGGTATCATCTCTGCTTTTCTCCAGTCATCTGGTAGCGACCCAATGGTGAGTGAGTCTTGAAAAATCAGATATAATGGTTTGGCTATTACAGATCCCAGTTCCCTCAGTACCCTTAGATGTATTCCGTCAGGACCTGGGGCTTTATTAACATTTATTTTCTCCAATCTCTTTTGCATTTCTTCCAGTGTCCCAACCACTGGTATCTCCCTTGTCTATACCAAAGAAAATAACCTATTTAGGTCATCTGCCTTTTCCTGGTCACTAATTATCACACGGCCTGTGTCACATTGTAATGTTCCTATAGCTTCCTTCCTCACCTTCTTCCCATTAATATATTTAAAACATATTTTAGGTTTAGCTGCCTCTGATCCCTCCTTCTTGTATAATTTAAATGCATGTTTTGTTTTTCCTTATCATGATCTTATCATGAACTTTAAGTCATTGTTAAGTGACATGGGATGTGATTTACTCCTATTCATTATATTTCCACATGGTACATGCCAATGTGTATGTATATTTAGTAAGGATTTGAATGTTGTCCATTTATTTTCGGTATTTTCCCCTGTAAGTTCTTTATCCCAGTCTATACATTGTATTGCTGCCCTTAGCCCATTAAAGTTAGCCCTTTTTAAAGTTTTTGCCCCTTACAATTCTGTTTTTTGTATTCAATTTCAAATGAGGCTGTGCAGTGATCACTGTTCCCCAAGGGTTCCCCTATTTTAACATTTGATATTATATCTGTCATGGCTGAAGCATGTCAAGGCACCAGCTGTGCAATACCTTACAGACTGATGCCCTCAGCCTTATAAGATAGGCTTATTGTGGCAGGGAAAATGGCCCCACTGAGATGGGTTAACATTGGGGATCTTGTGATTTATGTGTTATTCCTTGTTATGCCTTTTTAAAGTTGCCTGGGTGCCACTAGGCCAATACTGTGGTACCCACGTTTGGGGGGAGTTATGGGATGTATGTCTGTGTTGTGCTTTGGGGGGGGGGGGTAGGATTTACAAGGGAAATATTGGATATGCCCAATATTTCATAGTAACAGACTAGTCCCTTATTTAGGGAGATAATTGACCCCTAGGAGTCACATGACACCAGTAGCTCTCCCACTATCACAAGCCCTTAAACTTGTGTCTCCATGCCTATTGTATGTAATTACCCCTACCAAGAATACAGCAGTGGAAAAGGGAAAACAATCGGTAATTCTTTTAGACTTGCAGGCTTCGGTGATAACGTGAGCTAGAAGGATTGGGTGTATCCATGGATGCACATTTGAATTTATTGGTCTGTTGTTGCTAGAATGTGGTATAAATATGTCTGATGGTTTCAGTAATAAAGATGTTGTACTGGTTCACATAATTAAAGTGTTATTGATGCTGGATGCTGGTTCCTGGAGTAAGTTCTTTTCAGAACTTAGAAATATTTGTATGCTATACAAGACCACAAACACCTTTCAGTCTAACCTAAGGGCTGAAAGTTCTTCTTGCTGTACAGAGGTAAAATGAACCAGTTACACCTGTGGGGAGAGGTTTGGGCAATAGGCTCTTATCATACACTATTCAACAGACAGGTTGTGACAATATCAATATTAATTGTGATGACTAAATCCAAGTTGGCCCCATTTCTAATAGGTTATTGCATTACCTGGGCCAGATAATGATCCCTGAGTGTACTCAAAAACCTGCTCCCTTTACCTGAATTAAAGTCTCACATTATTAGAACTTGCCCCTGCTTAGCTGCATTTCCAATATGTAACAATAATTGCAGTTCCTCACTTTCAATTATATTTGGGGGTTTATAGCATACTCCCACCAATATGCGTTTAGACTTAGCTCCTCCACTATTTAACTCAACCCGCAAAGATTCAATGTTGCCGCAAGTTCCACTATAAATAACTCCTCCTCTCCTTATATCACCCCTATCTTTCCTAAATAAGTTATAGCCATCCAAATTAACTGTCCAGTCATGAGATTCATCCCACCATGTTTCAGTGATGCCAATTAAGTCCCATTTTTCTTGTACTGCTAATAATTCTAGCTTGCCCATTTTCCCAGGCAACCTTCTTGCTTTAGAAAGCATACACTTTATGTTGCTATGGCTCTGCCGTTGTGAAGTGTTTGCACACTGTATTTGAGTCACCTAGTAATACCTCCCTACTGTCTATTGTAACCCTCCCCTTCTCCTCCCCCATGGGTAGATAAATCATCCCTATCTCCCTCTACCCTTTCTACCCCAATACTTCTATATACCCCCCCCCCACCTACTAGTTTAAAAACTCCCCCAGCCTTTCTACCATCCTATCCCCTAGCACAAAAGCTCCCTCATCATTAAGGTGCAATCCATCACTGCTATAGAGATTGTACCCAAGTGAGAAGTCAGCCCAGTGTTCTTAAAACCAAAATCCCTCTGCACTGCACCTCTTTTTTAGCCATGCATTAACCCCCCTAAGCTCCTTCTCTCTCCCTGGTCTAGCTTGTGGCACTGGTCAGAAAATACTACCTTGGAGGTCCTTGCTTTAAGTTTTATTCCCTAGTTCTTTAAAATAATTCATTAGGACACTGCATCTTCCACTTACCTTGTCACTGGTACCAATTTGTACTAAGACCGCTGGTTCATTTCCAGCCCCTCGCAATCATTTATCCACCCGATCCACAACATTCCGAACCCGAGCACTCAGGAGTCAGCAAACTGATCAACTGCTGGGATCTGGGTGACAAATCACTCTGTCTACCTTCCTAATAACCCCCTACCACCAAAACCTGTCTCTTGCCCTGCCTATGCTGCCCCCCCCCCCCCCCCAGCAACTGTTCTCCGGCTGTTAGAGGGAACAGCTCTATCTGGCATTGCTATTCCTGGATGGACATCCCCAACAGTTTCCCTCAATCTGGCAAATCTGTTGGTGTGTTCCAACTCAGAACTGGTCTACCTCCTGCTTCTGATACCCCTGCTTCCCCTTCTAACTGTAACCCAGCTACCTCCCTGGGCATCCTCACTTGCCCCATCTCCACCCTCCATGCTAGGCCCAGCTAAAAACTGTGCTTCCTTTCCAGTGGAATATCACTAAGTGCTGCAATTCTCCTCTCCAGTTCTCCAATTTGAGCTTCCAGAGAGGCAACATGCTCACACCTCGCACAGAGGTATGGACCCTGGATCATCTGTTCCAGTAGTGAATACATGAGGCAGGATGTACTGTCTGTGAGGTTGTCTCTAGACTGACTCATGATTACCAGTTACAAAAATACAGTGAGAAAACAAATCAAAGTATTTGTATAAGATTGCTTTTCTACACCTTAACCCAAACAAAACAAAAAATATATATTTTTGTTTTCTATTTTTTCTTTTAATATACTTTTTTTAAATCCTTCCTTTTATTTAATCTCCTACACACTAACTACACTTACACTAGAACTGATTTACTCCCCAAACCTTGTGTCCATTCTCAAGTTATGTTCTTCAAAATATCATACTACACATGTATATTTCTCAATAATCTTATTATTTGGAGTTTATTTCATGTAGCATTCTCTGTAGGACATATCCTATACTTCGGTCTTTACTTCCTTGTTCTCTAGCTCGTTTGTTGCTATTTTTAAACTGTTGCATAATATTTTTGATTTGTTTTTACTCAGCACTCTTTGGTTGCCATATAATCACACCGCTTTACATTTCTGCAATTAGTTGTACCTCCATAATATCTGAGACTTAGTGGTAAATGACATTCCACTGACCCAAAGTCAATGAAGATCTATAAGAATGTAATAGATATGGACTTCCCCTCTGATTTTCCTAAGCTATGTTAACGCCAAAATAAAAATGTAACATGTTTCCTAAACACAGAATCACATTAAATAATCTGACAACCAGAAAAATCATATTGAGGTGCACTAATGCTTTCTTGCTTAACTGTGTTTGAATAACTGAGTCTGAAAAGAAGCTGAAGGATACAAGATATTGTTAGGATGAGGAACAACCCATTGGTTGACATGGGCCTATGTGGTTATCACTTTTGAAGTTATAGTCCAGCAAATGACACAAAAGGTGAAATGGAGGTAACTCAATATCTACCTTAGATCGAAAGATGCTTGCTGCATATGTGTGGTACGAACTATGTAAGGAGGTCACTAAGAGCACTGTTATTATTAGTCCCTTCCCTTTCTGCTTCTGATTTACTGCTCCTGTTCACTAATGATCACTGATCACTAATTGTTCAATTTAGTCATGAACCCCAAATCAATTGTAATACATACTTAATCACAAACATTAGATACCTGTTGTATGGAATTAGAGCTTTAATCCTTATTCATCACCATATAATAAAAGTGAAACACATTTTAGTCAAGAGTCAAATTACATTGCCTATCACACTGTCATGTCACTTTCAGGGCAAGATTTCTAATTAGGCGAACTAGGCAGTCACCAAGTGGCAGTTACCTTAAAAGGGCTCCTCATCTGTGTAGCTGTAATCATGTCTTTACAACTTTTTGTGGCAGTCAGGCAAGAGTGAGTTAAGTCTGCTCAAGCTTGTATGGAAAGTATCAGCGGCGTCTGCAACCAGGTGGTGAAGGAGGAGCCGAGCGTACTGGTGCTGTGGCCAGTTTGACAGCTAACTTAAAGCAGAAAAGAAATGCAGTGCAAAACAGGACACAGAAGGGGAACACAGAGGAAAGCAGGAGATTATGGTGAGAGATAGTGGGTGAGAGGCAGCTTCCATACAGTAAGCATCATTAATTAAAGATTTAATACATTCTATTGTAGCACTGGAGACAAAGGGCCTCATTCAATTCAGAGGCCCTAACCTCTGGGATGTAGGCCGTATGTCTGCGGGGCTCCTGCAGGGCCTCAGTGTCCGCAACTTACTCTGCTATTCAATTGGCCAATCCCGCAAGTCCCGGCCCGATAGCACACATCATAAACCATACTATCATATGTAGCATTTGCGAGCTTGAACATGATCAATTAAGCAAGGCTGTAACTCCTGAGTTAGAAACAGCGAGTGGAAACAGAGATCGTCATCATAACGTCAATGAAAAATGGAGGTTGGATTTCAAAGTCTTACGGGCTTCAATTACAAGTTACGATCGGACCCACATTCCTCAAATATTGCAATATCGATAAAGCCGTAAATATGATATTCTATTACATAAGAGTTTCATTATATGTATTAACACATTGATTGCCGGGATCGATATAATACGGAAACTAAACATGAAATAAAGTTGTTTTTTTTGGCCGATTTGCGAGCTTGAGAATGTTGTGCTATTAATTCTAATAGCTAACATCACTTTCCTGTTTAGTAAAAGTACAGTAGTGTGTGTATATGTGCATTTAAAGTGCTCCGGACATGCCTTTAAGCCCTTTGCAAGTCCTCCTTGGTACCCATGACTTGTGATTCGACTTTTGCCATTTGCAGGCTTGACGGCTTGCTTTGCAAACGGGAATTGGAGCAATTTAATAGCGATTTGCGATTTTAGCGTTCACAATTTTTGCGACCATGAAAGATCAAAGGCTTGGAGGGGCATTAACTTGCAATTTGAACCATCTCAGTGAATCGGAGGCCTGAGCCCGTAACTCGATCGGAGCCAGTTGAATAGCAAAATAACTTACGGCCTCCATTTACGAAGCCCGGATCTCCCGATGCCTCAATTGAATGAGGCTCAAATTCTTTAATGTGTACTGTCAGATTGCTTAATGTGACATAACAAATAATATATTAATATAGTATATTGCTTAATATGGTACTCTTACTAATGTGGGTGCTTGATGGGGGCATAAACAAATTAATATGGTCCTAGACGTATATTAGATATTTTAATTCCAATATTTGGTTATACACAATTAGCTGATCTGATAAGTCTGTCAAAATATATTGTGATTTTATTTTGTGCAGCATTAAATATTATTATAGTTCAATTTACTAATTTTAAAAGTTATCAAATCTCAAATTACTATGCAAGCAAAGATTAAATATTTTTAATAAAACCTTATTAAAAACTGCTACTGAGGGCAATAGCTCGAGTTATATGCACCTTAGCACAGGAAGTGTACACATACATACTGTATGTGTGTTTGTATGCGTAAATACACAGCACATTTAGTTGGAAGCCTACACAGCTATTTTATATTTCATACATGCTCTTAAAAACTGGAGAATTTCTGCTTTAAACATAAATAAGTGTTAATAAGATTGCTGCAAAGTTAGAAAATATGGTCCTTACATACATTTTACCGCATTTGTGGAAGGTGAAGTCTCCCATGTCGTATGTGTTTGTCCGCAAATGCAGTCCCTCGCGAAGGTGAAGTCTCAAAGGCGCCTTACACGCAGTTACAAACACCCACACGCACGACTTACTTAGAAAAAAAACATTACAAGTAAGGAAAAATACGACCCTAACGGCCGAACTGGGCGCAACGGAAAACAGTCAAAAAACAATAAATACACACAAAAAACACATAAAAAACAAACCCACAGCAAGGGGGGGCCTTCAGGACCTGTGCAAGTGAAGTTACAACTCCATTTAAGTCCAAATTCATGAGTTTAAACAAACGAAAATCCTCTAAGCAAGAGAAAAAATTGGCGCCGAAAAAAACGAAAACGAGGCTACAGGACCCTTAAGTCGCAAAACAGAGCCCAACACGTAGGAGTTATACCAGGTAGTACAACAGAGTATTGCAAAATCATTCAGCTACACGTAACACACATACAATATAGCTGCCATTTTAAGACAATCTACACAATAAAGTATCTGAAATGGCGGATTTCCCGCCCAAAATAACGGTTTTGTCTCGCGCACAAAGCCTATATATAGGGCACAATTGCCACAGAGCTCACACTTTCTCCACAGGTGATGACAGTCTGACTGGACATTTTCGGCTGCCGGAAAATCCAAAGAGATTGTTAGCTCTTCAGGATATTGATTGCTGGATATATCTTATTGATAGGTAAAGTATATTAATTAATTTATTAGTAAAGTATATATATATAAAAAAAAAATGCATTTTGCAATATCTGTATTTTAGCACAGTATTAATCATTAACCATTTGAAATATGTTTATTTATTGATTAATTCATTTTTAATTGACATTAATTTTATTAATTAATATTTATTAGTAAAAAACAATTATATTAATTCCTGCATTTTGCAATACCTGAATAAAAAAATAACAAAAATGCATTTTGCAATATCTGTATTTTAGCACGGTATTAATCATTAACCATTTGAAATATGTTTATTTATTGATTAATTAATTTTTAATGGACATTAATTTTATTAATTAATAATTATTAGTAAAAAAAAATTATATAAATTCCTGCATTTTGCAATACCTGTACTTTACCACGGTATTAATCAGTAACCATTTCAAATATGTTTATTCATTGATTAATGGACATTAATTTTAAAGTTTATAACAAAAAAAAAATCACTGGAATTAGATTTTGACATTGATGCTCAACTATTAATCTTCATTTATTATTTTATTCATCATTACGATTATTAATAATTAATAATAATATAATTATTAGTCTAATTAATATTAGTCATAATAACACATTTAGTACAAGAAAAAAAATGTATAGTTGTTTTAAATTTTCTGCTTGCTACTCAACTATTAATGTTCATTATCTCACTTTTCCCCTGAATTTAGATATTACTGTTGTTGATGATTCTTTAAGCTCATTGTATTAAAGGTATAGGATCCTCAAACCGTTGGCATATTTATATAACGTTTACAGTGCATTGAATTCTATTTTGCAGCTATGCTAATTAAACATTAATAAGCCCTTTTTTAAATGTATTTTCAGACAGTTTGATTATCTGCCCACATGATTACACAGAGGGCTGTTTGCAGCATTTTATCTGCAATCACATCACCTTCACAGGTATGTCATTTTAAAATATTTATATTTAAACTAAAAAATTCATACAAATATATCTTCCTTTTGTACTGTTGGTGATTCTTTAAGCTCATTGTATTAAAGGTATAGGATCCTCAAACTGTTTACATATTTACATAACTTTCTTACATTTTACAGTGCATTTACTTCTATTTTGCAGCTATGCTAATTAAAACATAGCAAACATTAACAAGCCCTTTTTTCTATTTTTTTCTCACATTTTTGATTATCTGCCCACGTGACTACACAGACGGCTGTTTGCAGCATTTTATCTGCAATCACCTTCACAGGTATATCATTTTAAAATATTTATATTTACTTTATTGCATGCATGTATGAAAAGGACAAGTACTTTAAGTAATATCAATGATTCATGCATTTATGAAAAAAAAAAAACATGATTTTTACTTCTTTTCACAGATTTGTGACATCGCCACCTGCCTGAAGTCTCCTCTGCAACAATTGACCTTACAGAATATTAAAGTGACAGGTAAAGGATTTTGTGATGACATTTGTTAACACAATATAATATGAACTATTAATTTGCGTTGAGTAATGGTATTTCATACATTCATTCAATAAAAAAATTTATTATGATTTTTACATTTTTTTACAGATTTCTCACGTCTACACCTGCTTCAAAACAGGAGCAATATTCATTAGAGAAAAGCTGATTTACAGGTATATCAGAAGGGGAAAAAAAAGAAATAATAAAAAATGTTTGTGTATTCCTGTATTCATTTATTCATCATTATGTTACTGCTCATTGACAGGGATAGCACCTTAGAAGCAGTTAAATATTAACAGCCTTATTAAATTGCGATTCGGCAAATTGAATAGAGCTCTCTATAATATAAGCACAGAGCATATTTTTTTTACAGAAGTTTTTAGTTAGTGAAGACCTTGCTTTTGGATAGAAGTTCACTAACTAAAAACTTTTGTAAAAAAAATATGTTGTGTGCTTATATAGCGCCATATTCAATTGGACGAATCGCAATTTAATAAGTCTGTTTATTTCATGTATTATATTAGGTCAATTGCTCTTTTGTGTAGCTCTTCTTTAGGAACATGATAACTGTTTCTGTTTTTCCATTCATGATACACAGACACGCAGAGACACAGACACGCAGAGACGCAGACGCAGACACGCAGACAGTCATAGAGACGCAGACAGTCATAGAGACGCAAACAGTCATAGAGATGCAGACAGTCATAGAGACGCAGAGAGCCATAGAGATGCAGAGAGCCATAGAGACGCAGAGCCATAGAAATGCAGACAGCCATAGAGATGCAGAGAGCCATAGAGACGCAGAGAGCCATAGAGACTCAGACAGCCATAGAGATGCAGACAGCCATAGAGACGTAGACAGTCATCATTTTTAGAAATATATGACACAAGGTAAAAAATATGTGTAATAAAATTAAGGTCATTCTTAATAGTCTATTTATAATTATAGATTACAATGGCGGACAATGCAGAAGATAATAAAGAATATAAAAGAAGAATGGCAAGGGAAAGGAAGCAGAGATGGAGAGATGCACAGACCCCTGAGACTTCACAACGTTTAGGAGAAGAAGATCGACAGAGACTTCTAAATAAAAGAAAAATGGCTAAAAAAACACAAAATGAGTCTGCTGGAGTTTCAAAGAAAAGAAAAAGTAAACAAAAAAATGTCTGTAAAACTGTCTCACATTAACCTATTTTGCCTGCTGATACCAATGTTGATAGAGATGACACCAATGTAGATGCACAAAGTTCAAATTAAATTTATATTGATGAAGGTCATGATAGTCCTTTCTTTAGAGCACTAACAGTAGACACTCATTATTGTGGATTAATGAATGTGGTTTGTCAGTTTTGTGGGGCTTATCATTTTCAGAAAGAACGACCAACTGATGGAGAGTTTATTAGTTGCTGTCAGAATGGAAAGGTAAGACTTCCAGAAAGACAAACATTCCCAGAATATTTAAAAAATATCATGAGTGATCCTACATTTCCCAATTACACCAATTTTAAGAAAAATATTCGCTCTTATAACAGTGCAATTTCATTTGCTTCAATGGGTGCAACATTAGCCGAAAATGTACCAGGACATGGTTGTTATTGTTTTAAAGTCCAAGGACAAGTATACCACCGGACTTCACATTTACACCCAGAAACAGAAAATTTGCACAGTTATATGTTCTGCATACAATGGAAGCTGTCGAACAACGAATGCTGCTTACTGAAAATAGACAATGTTTACCCATAGTCTTTGAACAGCTTGATAACATTATGGCGAACAAACCCTTATAGTAAAGCATACAAAAAATTAGCAGAGGTTGAAAAAGAACAACTGGCACATGCGCAAAGACATCAATTGCCAATGCCAAGAGTTAATATGGTTCTCAAAAGGGATCGCCATACTGATCAAAGACGCTATAATTTACCAACAGCAAATTAGGTTGCCATGGTATTTAAAAATGATGATGGGGAACCACCATTTGAGCGGGATATTAGAATATATCCACGCAATGAAGAACAACCTTTTATAACCATCAATATTTTAAGCAGTAATTTGGATCCTATGACATATCCCATTTTCTTTCCAAATGGGGAGCCAGGTTGGCAACCAAAATTGCAGTTGCAAAGTTATCCAAATACTAAACTTTGCATTAGAAACAATATCTCAATTCTGGAATATAAAGTGGCACAAACTGCTGTCAGGGATCATTATAATCCTATTTTATGTGGGGGTAATCTCACACAACAATGGATTATTGATTCTTATCTACAAGTCGAAGCAAATAATCAAAATGTTGTCAAATTCCAACAAAACAAGCTTTGAGTTGAACAATATTGTGGATTGATGGATTATGTCGCTGAATTGGCTGCAAACAGAGACATTCCTGCTGGACGAGCAATAATTTTGCCATCCTCTTTCCAAGGGTCTCCTTGCAATATGCGAGAAAGATACAATTATGTCATGGCTATTGTCACTAAATTTGGTAAACCAGATTTATTTATTACATTTACATGTAATCCACAATGGCCAGAGATCAAAGAAAATTTGATGCTTGGACAAACTATTCTGACCGACCAGATTTGGTCGCAAGAGTATTCAAAATCAAACTTAATTCCTTAATTTATGATATCACTAAAGCAGACTTATTTGGAAAATGTGTGGCTTTTGTTTATACTATTGAATTTCAAAAAAGAGGCCTGCCACATGCACATATACTTTTAATCTTGCAAGAAAAAGATAAATTAAATACAGCAGACAGAGTGGATTTAGTCATTAGTGCTGAACGGCCACATCCAGAAAAGCATTCCAGACTTTATGAGATTGTAACTCATAGAATGAAACATGGCCCATGTGGAGAGAGCAATACAAACTCACCATGTATGAAAAATAAAAAATGCATAAAAGAGTTTCCAAAACAATTTCAAATGCAGACTTATGTTAATTGTGATGGATACCCTTTGTATAAAAGAAGAGAAGGACAAACCGCTATTATCTGTGGCCAAAAGGTCGATAATAGATATGTGGTTCCATACAATCCACATTTGCTGATGAGGTACAATGCACATATCAATGTGGAAGCTTGCACTTCCATCAAATCCATAAAATATGTGTATAAGTATATATATAAAGGATATGATGCCGCAACTGTTGTTGTGCAAGGTGCAGACAATGAAAAAGACAACTCTATTTTACATGACGTACTGGCTTCTTATTTAGATGCTCACTATGTAAGTGCTCTGGAAGCAATGTGGCGTCTTCTGAAATTTGAGATGCATGATCGGTCACATGCTGTGTATCGATTAGCTGTCCATCTGCCACAAAGTCAATTTGTTTGCTTCACGCCCGGCAATGAAACAAATGCTTTAGCACAAAGTGAACATAGACCAACAACGCTTACTGCTTGGTTTCAATTAAATTGTCAGGACACTGAGGCCAGACAATTTTTATACATTGACATTCCAAATAATTAAGTATTCGTAAATGGTGAATGGAGACAACGAAAGAAACATAATTATAACATTATCCCAAGAATATATATCGCTAGTCCATGAGACATTGAACGTTTCAGTTTAAGATTACTCCTTTTACATGTTCCCGGAGCACAAAGTTATGAACATTTACGTACAGTCAATGACATAGTTTATGACACTTTCCAGTTAGCTGCAAGACATCAAAACTTTCTGGCAGATGATACAGAATGGGAGAGAAGTCTCGAGGAAGCAGCACTATGCCAAATGCCAAAGCAAATGAGAGAACAATTTGCTTTTATTTGTATATTCTGCAATGTACCAGATGCCTTAACTTTGTGGGAAAAAATTAAATTACATATGTGTGAAGATTTCTTGCAACGTTATAATGAGACCATTGCACACTTTAAAGCATTAATAGAAATACATGAAACCTTTCCTTGTCATGGATTAAATTGTGCTAACTTTAATCTGCCTGATCCAGGATTTATAGATGAAATTAACTTTGATGAGTATGACACTGATATTGAATACCAAAAAACACAAGAAAAAATTGGAACTTTAAATGTATTGCAATTGGAAGCATTTAATGCTATCACAAATGCAATAGAAGATGAAATGCTCAAAGAGCGTTATATCTATCTGGATGGTCCGGGTGGATCAGGAAAAACTTACCTATATA
Source organism: Discoglossus pictus (assembly GCA_027410445.1). Lineage (NCBI taxonomy): Eukaryota > Metazoa > Chordata > Amphibia > Anura > Alytidae > Discoglossus > Discoglossus pictus. Next base: position 152,581,711 of record CM050164.1, on the reverse strand, counting down.
ATTTGTTGATGAGTTGCATTCGAGCACAGGGTCAAATAGCACTGCCATTTGCAACTACTGGAATTGCCGCACTTTTGTTAGAAGTTGGTAGAACTGTGCATAGTGGATTTAAACTGCTAGTTCCCATTCTGGAAACATCAGTGTCAGATATTCGAATGAATTCATTACAAGCCAAAAAATTGCACAAGAGTAAATTAATTATAATAGATGAGGCAACTATGATGTCATATCATGCCCTCCAATGTATTGATCGATTATTAAAAGAAGTTATGGCTAATGATTTGCCATTTGGTGGAAAGGTGATGTTGTTAGGAGGAGATTTCAGGCAAACATTACCTGTGGTGCCACATGGCAATCGTACTGACATAGTTAAAATGTGTATTAAAAGAAGTAAGCTTTGGAAAGTATTTACACACCTCAGATTAGAAGTAAATATGAGATCTGAAGGGTGAAATGAATTCAATGATTGGCTCATTAACATTGGAGAAGGAAAACAGCCAAAAATAACTAATTTACCTGCTTATGTAGTGCAAATTCCACCAGAAATGATTTCAAAAGAACCTCTGATTTTAACAATCTTCCTCAATACCATCAATAATGAGGATTACTCTGACATTGCAAGCAAAGTCATATTGACATCAAAAAATTACGATGCCTTAAATTTAAACAACGAAATATTAAAATGAATCAATGCTCCCGCAAAAAACTATTACAGTGCAGATTCTGTTCTGGCTGACGACAAAGAGAGTGAAGCAAACTTTAGTATTGAATTCATTAATTATTTAACTCCCTCTGGAATGACACCACATGTTTTGCAACATAAAAAAGGGGCAATTATCATGCTATTGAGAAATATAAATTCAAAAAAAGGACTTTGTAATGGGACCAGATTAATTGTGAAGGAATTAAAGGATCATTTTATACATGCAGAAATTATGGGTGGTACCCATAAAGGCGAACCAGTTCTTATACCGAGGATTGATTTGGCTCCAAGTGAGAGTGGTTTGCCTTTTGTCCTTCAAAGGAGACAATTTCCCATTATCATGGCATTTGCCATGACCATCAATAAATCCCAAGGACAAACTTTTAAGTTACATAGTTACATAGTTACATAGTAATTAAGGTTGGAAAAAGACTTTCAGTCCATCAAGTTCAACCTGTTAAGATCTCCTCTGATCTGCAATATGCGGATTAGTTATTAATTAAATTATTGATTAAATAATTATTAATAGTATAGTATTGGAGAATGAATAAAGAGTTAGTCCATCAAGTTCAACCTTTTTAGATCTCTATTGATCTTTTTAATTTGGACTATTTATTATTATTGTTAATTGTTAATTATTGTTAATTGATCCAGAGGAAGGCAAACATAAAAAAAAACCCCATTGAAACTTTGCCAATTGTCTCATAAGGGGAAAAAAAAGCAAAATTCCTTCCTGACCCCAGAAACTGGCGATCAAATTTCTCCCTGGATCAATATTCCTTGCTAGTTATCTAGGATAGCCTTGAATGCCCTCTTTATTCAGAAATATATCTAACCCCTTTTTGAAGTTGTCTATCGAATTCGCTGTCACCACCTCCTTTGGTAGAGAATTCCACAGTTTAACCACCCTAACTGTGAAGAACCCTTTTCTTTGTTTAAGGTGAAATCTTTTTTCCTCTAACCTCAACGGATGTCCTCTTGTCAGTTGAAAATCTCTTGCTACAAAAAGTTCACTTGACAAAGCCTTATATTGACCCTGGATGTATTTAAATAACGTAATCATATCTCCTCTTAGACGCCTTTTTTCTAGCGAAAATAAGTTTAATTTTGCTAGTCTTTCTTCATAACTTAGCCCCTCCATTCCCCTTATTAGTTTTGTAGCCCTTCTCTGTACTTTTTCCAGCTCTAAAATGTCTTTTTTGTGAGGTGGTGCCCAAAATTGTACTCCATATTCCAAATGAGGGCGTACTAGAGATTTGTATAGTGGCAGAATTATATCTTCTTCCCTGGCTTCTATACCCTTCCTAATACATGCTAATATTTTATTTGCCTTTGCAGCCACTGCTTGGCTTTGAGCGCTGTTACCTAGGTGGTTGTCCACTAGTACTCCCAAATCCCTTTCAATATCTGATACCCCTAGATTTGCTCCATTAAGATTATAGATTGCTTGGCTATTGTTCCTTCCCAAATGCATAACCTTACATTTATTTGTATTAAATCTCATCTGCCATTTAGCCGCCCATTTCTCTAATTTCTGCAAATCCTTTTGTAGGGAAAGTACATCATTATCTGATTTTATTACCTTGCACAACTTAGTGTCATCAGCAAAAATGGAGACACTACATTCGAGTCCTACTTCAATGTCATTAATAAATATGTTAAAAAGGAGAGGACCCAATACTGAGCCCTGAGGAACCCCACTTATCACATTAGACCAATCGGAGTATGTTCCATTTACAACAACCCTTTGCTTCCTGTCTTTTAGCCAGCTCTCGATCCATGAGCAGATATTTACTGCAATTCCTGTATCCCTTAGTTTGCTCACTAGTCTTCCATGTGGCACTGTATCAAATGCCTTTGAAAAATCTAAAAAGACTACATCCACTGAGTTGCCCTGATCCAAGTTCCTACTAACCTCCTCATAAAAACTAATTAGATTGGTCTGACACGACCTTTCCTTCATAAATTCATGTTGACTGCTACCTATGATCCTGTTCAAATAGACATATTCTTGTATTCTGTCCCTTATTAACCCTTCTAAAAGCTTCCCAACTACAGAAGTGAGGCTCACTGGTCTATAATTCCCCGGATTTGCTCTAGATCCCTTCTTAAATATAGGTATCACCTCTGCTTTTCTCCAGTCATCTGGTAGAGACCCTGTAGTGAGCGAGTCTTTAAAGATTAGATATAATGGTTTGGCTATTACAGAACCCAGCTCCCTCAGTACCCTTGGATGTATTCCATCAGGACCTGGGGCTTTATTAACATTTATTTTCTCCAACCTCTTTTGTATTTCTTCCTGCGTTAACCAATTATTTAGTGAAGGTAGTGTAGCCCCATTATGTTGCAGTGTCCCAACCACTGGTACCTCCCTTGTGTAAACCGACGAAAATAACCTATTTAGCTCATCTGCCTTTTCCTGGTCACTAATTATCAGATGGCCTGTGTCACATTGTAATGGTCCTATCGATTCCTTCCTGGCCTTCTTCCCATTAATATATTTATAAAATATTTTAGGGTTAGTCTTACTTTCCATTGCAACTGACTTCTCATTTTCTATTTTAGCCAGTCTAATAGCCCTTTTGCAAGCCTTGTTGATTTCCTTATAGTCACATAAAGATGCCTCTGTTCCCTCCTTCTTGTATAATTTAAATGCATATTTCTTTTTCCTCATCATGATCTTTAAGTCATTGTTAAGCCACATGGGATGTGATTTACTCCTATTTATTTTATTTCCACATGGTACATGCTGATGAGTATGTTTATTTAGTAAGGATTTGAATGTTGTCCATTTATTTTCAGTATTCTTCCCTGTAAGTTCTTTGTCCCAGTCTATATGTTGTATTGCTGCCCGTAGCCCATTAAAGTTAGCCCTTTTAAAATTTAGAGTTTTTGTTGGCCCCTTACAACTTTGTTTTTTGTATTCAATCTCAAATGAGACTGTGTTGTGATCACTGTTCCCCAAGGGTTCCCCTATTTTTACATTTGATATTATATCAATATTACTTGTGATGACTAAATCCAAGATGGCCCCATTTCTAGTAGGTTCTTGTATTACCTGGGCTAGATAATGATCCCTGAGTGTACTCAAGAACCTGCTCCCCTTAGCTGAGCTGCTGGTCTCGTTTATCCAGTTTATATCAGGGTAATTAAAGTCTCCCATTATTAGAACTTGCCCATGCTTAGCTGCATTTCCAATCTGTAACAATAATTGTATTTCCTCACTTTCAGCTATATTTGGGGGTTTATAGCATACTCCCACCAATATGCATTTAGAATTAGCTCCTCCACTATTTAGCTCAACCCACAAGGATTCAATGATGCCGTTAGTGCCAGCATAAATATCTTCTCTAACTATAGGCTTAAATTCAGGCTTAACATAAAGACAGATCCCTCCTCCTCTTTTACCATTTCCCCTATCTTTCCTAAATAGGTTATAACCATCCAGATTAACAGTCCAGTCATGAGATTCATCCCACCATGTTTCCGTAATGCCTATTAAGCCCCATTTTTCTTGTACTGCTAATATTTCTAGCTCATCCATTTTCCCAGGCAAACTTCTTGCGTTTGCAATCATACACTTTATGTTGCTATGGCTCTGCTGATGTGAAGTGCCTGCCACTGTATTTGAGGCCCCTATTAATATCTCCCTACTTTCTATTGTAACCCTCCCCCCTTCTCCTCCCCCATGGGTAAATAATTCATCCCTTTCCCTCTCTACCCTATTTACCCCAATACTTCTATATAGTCCCTCCCCCCCACCTACAAGTTTAAAAACTCCCCCAGCCGTTCTACCATCCTATTCCCTAGCACAAAAGCGCCCTCATCATTAAGGTGCAATCCATCCCTGCTATAGAGATTGTACCCAAGTGAGAAGTCAGCCCAGTGCTCTAAAAACCCAAAACCCTCTGCACTGCACCACTTTTTTAGCCACGCATTAACCTCCCTAAGCTCCTTCTGCCTCCCTGGGCTAGCACGTGGCACTGGTAGTATCTCAGAAAATACTACCTTGGAGGTCCTTGCTTTAAGCTTATTCCCTAATTCTCTAAAATCATTCTTTAAGACGCTCCATCTTCCACTAACTTTGTCATTGGTACCAATGTGTACCAAGACCGCCGGTTCATTACCAGCCCCTCCCAATAATTTATCCACCCGATCCACAACATGCCGAACCCGAGCACCCGGGAGACAGCAAACTGTTCGATTGCTGGGATCTGGGTGACAAATTACCCTGTCTACCTTCCTAATAATAGAGTCCCCTACCACCAAAACATGTCTGTTGCTCTGCCTATTCTGCCCTCCCTCTTCTCCAGTAGAGCTGTTCGCCCGGCTGTTAGAGGGAACAGCTCTATCTGGCATTGCCATTCCTGAATGGACATCGCCAACAGTTTCACTCAATCTGGCAAATCTGTTGTTGTTTGCCAACTCAGAACTGGCCTGCCTCCTCCTGTACCCTCTGATTCCCCTTCTAACTGTAACCCAGCTACCTCCCTGGCCATCCTCACTAGCCCCAGCTACTCCCTCCATACTAGGCCCAGCTAAACTGTGCTCCGTGAGCACCAACTCCCTTTCCAGTGGAGCAATATCACTAAGTGCTGCAATTCTCCTCTCCAGATCTTCAATTTGAGCTTCCAAAGAGGCAACATGCTCACACCTGTCACAGAGGTATGGACCCTGGATCATCTGTTCCAGTAGTGCATACATTTGACAGGATGTACACTGAATAAGGTTGCCACTGGACTGACTCATAATTATTATTATTGTCTACGAAATTTCAGTGGGAAAAATAAAGAATATAATATAATATATTTATATAAAGTTTTCCTCCTTTGCACTATAAATCTGCCCTCCCTTTTCTTTGAAGACCCTCCTTTTATTTAAACTCCTAGGCTTTTACTAGAATTGCACTTGATACTGAAAATGTTCGCAAGCTCACAAGTTCCCCTTCTCCGGTTTCTATTAACTTCTGCCTTCTCGCCTGGGCACAATTAGTGCACTCTGCAATTTATCAGCCTTTACTTGTAAGGTAAATCCACTTGTAAAAAGGCCCCAAACCAGCTCACAAATCCTTTATCCTAGTTTAACAGTCAAGCCACACCACTCTCACCTGGGCACACTTAGTGCACTCTGCAATTTATCAGCCTTTACTTGTAAGGTAAATCCACTTGTAAACAGGCCCCAAACCAGCTCACAAACCTTTTATACAAGTTTAACAGTCAAGCCACACCCCTCTCACCTGGGCACAATTAGTGCACTCTGCAGTTTATCAGCCTTTACTTTTTAAGGTAAATCCACTTGTAAACAGACCCCAAACCAGCTCACAAACCTTTTATACAAGTTTAACAGTCAAGCCACACCCCTCTCACCTGAGCACAATTAGTGCACTCTGCAGTTTATTAGCCTTTACTTTTTTAGGTAAATCCACTTGTAAACAGGAGTCCGTTGGTATTTTTTGAAGGAACCTGTGTTTGCACATGGACAACTATATGTTGCATTTTCAAGATGCAATAATCCCGAGGAAATTAAAGTACATGTTAAAGAAAACACAAGCCAGGGTGATTTATTGGAAGATGGATGTGTTTTACAAAAAACATTGTGTACTATGAGGTGCTGTAAATATACAGTACAGTGCTTTCATTTTCACTAAAAAATTTGATGTTACTCCAACTGATTTTAAAGTAGCAATATTTTAAGAAGAAACTTCATACAATGGCAAAAAACAGAGAGAACAGTGGTTTTACTTCCTGGACAAAATTCGAGGTCTTTGGGACTCTTTGAATAGAGGACCACTATTTCCAATTGGAAACTCGATGTCCCATTTCAACAAAGTACAACAACAAGAAACAAAAAAGTATGAAAAACAACACAAAACTGTGGTTACACAGATTGGAAGGTCTTACAAGTTACCTTTTCAGATGATTGGCCCCACAATTAAGTGCCATTTACTTTAATTGTAAGTTTATAGTTAAATGTTTAAAAGTAGTATTTAACATGTTATCATTGTTTGTTAAAAGTTATGGAAAGTTATTTAAAGCTATATTGTATAACATTGTCTTTTCAAAGTTGTGAAAAGTTACTTCAAGCAATCTTGAATATAGTCAAAAATTTATGTAAACACAAGTTTAAGCATTTGTTAATAAATTCAACTGTATAAATTTAAGATGTAGTATTGATTCAGGGAGCAATCCGATCACCAGTTAATGGGGTCAGGAAGGAATTAAACATTTTTCCCTTTTGATACAATTGGCCAAGTTTCAATGGGGTTTTTTATTGTTTGCCTTCCTCTGGATTCAATGCTAATTTAATTCAACATGAGTTTTAAAAAAAAGGTTACAAAGCATGTTAGTGTACAAAATACTTTGTTTGAGAAAATTGTTATTATTATTGAAAAAAGTTATTATTGTTTAAAATAGAAGTTGCATGTTAAAAGGTTTGTTATGGTTTACAATATTTATTCATGAAAAGTTAACAAAATTGTTATATTGTTATTACATGTATGACAAAGAAAACAGTTCAGATTTATAATTTTTTTTATATATACCTGTTGGTTAAATACAAGTTGAAAGTTAAAAAAATAAAAAAGTTTTATTCAAAATTTTCCATTTATTGGTACTTAATAAAACAAAAGGTTAAGAATGTCAGAGACCAATATTGTGTGGCAAATAGTTTTCCCAGTATTAAAAATTCTATTGACCGTCATTTTTTGACGGGCAAGTCGCTAGTATATATATATATACTAGTGACTTGCCTGTCAAAAAAATGACGGTCAATAAAAATTAAATGTTGTGAAATCTGTTTGCAACACAAAATGAGTCAGCTACATTTGTCCCTTATTTTTTTTCTAAAAATAAAAACACATTAATTTTTTTAACTTTTTATTTTTTTAACTTTCAACTTATATTTCACAAACATGAAAGTTTGTAACATGCAACTTGTATATGAAACATTCGTTCAAAATTTTGTTAACAATACTAACACTTTTCAATACATATTTCATATATCACTGAGTAACTGCGGACTATATTAACTTAGAGTAAGTAAATTGTTTTAACAATAACATGCTTTTTATCATTTGTAACATATTTGTTAAACTCTTGTTAAACTAAATTAGCATTGAATCCAGAGGAAGGCAAACAATAAAAAAACCCTATTGAAACTTGTCCAATTGTATCAAAGAGGGAAAAAAAAAAATTCCTTCCTGACCCCATTAACTGGCGATCGGATTTCTCCATGAATCAATACTTTGTCTTTAAATAATACATTTCCAATTATTATGAAATGCTTCAACTTTATACTAACAATACATGTTTGACTATACCACATATATATTTAACAAACTTTTTTTAAAATTCAAAAAACACATATTTAACATCTGAAATTGTAACATCAAACAATAACATTTAACTCTTGTAAATCCTGAAAAATTCAGTTAATTGTTATGTGGGGCCAATCATGTTAATATGAAACTTTGAACCCATTCCAATCTGTTTAAGAATATTTTACTGTTGTTTTTGTTGTTATTTTTTTTTTTCAGTTTGTCCATTCTGCAAATATTACATAGATTTTCATAAGTGAAATAGTGGTCCCCTATTTAAAGAGTCCCAGAGTACTTTAATTTTGTCATGGAAGTCAAACCACTGTTCTGTATGTTTTTTTGTCCATTGTTTAGCTGTTTTACTTGAAATAATGTTTTTGTGCAATCATATTGAGTACCATAAAATGTTGGCATTAAAATGAAACCATTGTCCTCTATCTTTCCAACACCTCATAGTAGACAATGTTTTTGGTGTAAACACATCCATCGTCCAATAAATGACCTTGAGTTTCGTTTTCTTCAACATGCACTTTAATTTCTTTTGGATTAGTGCACCTTGAAAAAGCCACACAGAGTTGTCCATGGGCAAAAACTGGTTCCTTTAAAAAAATCCCAACTGACTTAAAAGTTTGTCCTTGGGATTTATTGATGGTCATGGCAAATGCCATGATAACTGGAAATTGTCTCCGTTTAAGGACAAAGGGCAAACCGCTCTCACTTGGAGCTAAATCAATTCTTGGTATGAAAACTCGTTCACCTTTATGGGTACCAGTTATAATTTCTGCATGTATAAAATGATCTTTTAACTCATGCACAATTAATCTGGTCCCATTACAAAGTCCCTTTTTTGGATTCATATTTCGCAATAACATGACAATTGCACCTTTTTTCAATTGTAAAATATGTGGGGGCATTCCAGATGGTGTTAACGAATTAATAAATTCGATACTAAAATTCGATTCACTGTCTTTATCATCTTACAGAATAGAATCTGCACTGTAATAATTATTTTGTGGTGCATTGATGTATTTTAAAATTTCGTTATTTACATTCAAGGCATCGATATTTTTTGATGTTAATATCACTTTGTTTGCAATGTCTGAGTAATCCTCATTATTAAGAGTGTTTAGAATTATGGCTGATATGAGTGATTCATTGCAAACCATTTATGATGGAATTTCAATGGTATCATTTGGTAAATGCTGTATTTCTGGATGTTTTCCTTCTCCAATTTTAATGAGCCAGTCATTGAATTCATTTTGGCCTTCAGATCTCATATTTAATTCTAATTTGAGATGTGTAAATATTTGCCACAGTTTACTGGTCTTGATACATGTTTCAATGATCTCCGTTCTATTTCCGTGTGGCACAACAGGTAATGTTTTCCTAAAATCTCCTCCTAACAGCATCACCTTTCCACCAAATGGCAACTTATTATCCACCACTTCTTTTAAAAATCTGTCAATACATTGCAATGCATGACATGACATCATTGTTGCCTCGTCTATGATAATTAGTTTAGTCAGTTAAATTTTTTTGCTTGTAAGGAATTCAATCGAATATCTGACACTGATGTTTCCAAAATGGGAACTGGCAGCTTAAATCCCCTATGCACAGTTCTCCCACCATCTAACAAAAGTGCAGCAAATCCAACCCTGTGATCGAATATAACTCATCAAACAATTGTACAGATAAGTTTTTCCTGATCCACCTGGGCCGTCTAGATAGAAATACCGGTCTTTAACCATTTCATCATCTGTAGCATTTGTGATGGCATGAAATGCTTCTAACTGTAAAGTATTTAAAGTTGCCAGTTTTTCTTGGGTTTTTTGTTTTTGAAGCTCAGTGTCATAATCATCAACATTTATGTCATCTATAAGTCCTGGATCAGGTAAATTAAAACTTATGAAATATTGAATGCAGATCCTACAAATATGTATATAGAAGAACTTAAATCAGTGCTTGATAAAGCACTGTTAGAAGGAATAATCAACAAAAATACATACAATTACCTACTACCAAGTAGTCCAACAATCCCCACTTTCTATGCACTTCCAAAAGTGCATAAGAAAATGTCACCAATACCTGGTAGACCGATTGTATCAGGGAACAATAATATATCTGAAAACATTAGTAGATTCTTGGATTACCATCTCAAAGATTTGGTCACAGGCCTTCCCTCATATATCAAGGATACAACAGACATACTGAGACAATTAGAAGACATAATCGTACCAACTAAAACATGGCTTGTGAGCATAGATGTAGAAGCCTTATATAGCTCTATACCACATGTTCAGGGTATTGAGGCTGTGGGTTTCTTCCTAAGAACTAAAGGAACAAAAATGGAACAATTTAATAATTTCCTATTAACTCTTTTAGAGTACATACTAACTAGAAATTATTTTATCTTTGCTGACAAATGGATACATCAAATTAGGGGCACAGCAATGGGGACATCATGTGCCCCTAATTATGCAAACTTATTCCTAGGGTGGTGGGAAGAAAGATGGATTTTTGAGGAAACCAGGATAAGTATGACTGATAACATACTAATGTGGAGAAGATATATAGACGATATCATAATCTTCTGGACTGGAACAAAAGAAGAACTATCCTTCTTCATAGATACCCTTAATAACAACACCCTGGGTCTGAAGTTCACATATGAAATCAATTGAACTGAATTGGCCTTTTTGGACCTAAAAATAATGAAAGATAATTTGGGAAACATCAGTACAACCACATACAGAAAAGATACAGCATCTAATAGTTTATTAGAGTGGTCAAGTCAACATTATGAACCCCAAAAAAGAGGGATACCAAAGGGCCAATACCTACGTATCCGAAGGAACTGTAGCGACGATATTTCCTTCAAATTAGAGGCTGACAAACTTAGGAAACGTTCAAGAATAGGGGATACCCAAATAAGTGCCTCAAAGAAGCATATCAACATGCCCTGAACACAAAAAGGACAGATCTTCTAAATACACAAGAGAAATGTATACAAAAGACACAATTGGAACAACCATTAACACAGAAAGAGAGGGCCTCTGGTGAAGAGGATGATGTCATAAGATGTATACTCACTTATGGATATAATTCAAGAGAAATTAAAGACATCTTCTCAAAATTTTGGTATCTATTAACGGCGGATGAAGACCTAAAAACTAAGGTCTCTACACAAAGTTCAATAACATATAGACGGAGCCCGAATCTAAGAGACCTTCTTGTACATAGTCATTTCTCAGAACATAAACAGAAGGAAAAAACATGACTAAAACCCTTGACGGGCTGTTATAGGTGTGGACGCTGTAAATACTGTAAATTTATAAAACCAAGTAAGGAATTTGTCCATCCAACATCAGGTAAAAAATACCCTATAAAAGAGTTTTATAATTGTAAAACTAAAGGAGTTATCTACGTGGTACAATGTATTTGTATGAAAATCTACGTCGGAAAAACGAGTAGAGAATTCAGACGTAGAATGGGAGAACATATCTGCTCAATCATAAACAATTATGACACACCAATTGCACGTCATGTAAAATCAAAACATCAGAAAGATACATCTGTTTTAAAATTCTTGATAATAGACGGAGCTAAACTGGGCCCAAGAAAAGGGAATTTAGATGATATACTACTTAGAAGGGAATCAAAGTGGATTTACGAACTACAGGCCCAAATACCTAAAGGTCTGAATGAAGGGTTTTCCTTTAAGGCATTCTTATAAGTCCCTATATAGTAAATGGATGGAACACCCTAGTAAATAGAACATACCCTGAGAAAATGATGATATTCAGGATCATAATAGAAGAGCTATTTGGATAATTTTTGGTTTATGTCCACATATAGATATACCAGTATTCGCACCATTTTTGGATAAGAATTATATATAAGATTATTCATTATAACATTCACATTTTTATTATTTGCACAATAACACACTGTTAGTATATAATTTTTGAACCTGGACATGTTAACATTTTGTGAGGATAATATCAATCCAAACAATCATACGAGTAACTACCAAATATAGTTCACATAGTACTGTTTCACTATACACAATGATTTAAAGTTTCTTTAAGATTGCACAGGTATGATATAAGTAGTTTGGGTATAACACATAAAGCCAATGGTTATAATAATATAGCACATAGAATTTATATAATTTCACTTTTTCAGTAAGCCACATATATTTTACACTTTATTAATGTAATGCATAAGAATGAATGTGGAATCACATGGGAGGCATATTTCCACATAAAAGAGCTAAGAAAGGAACTTAATATAAGATATATGTGTTAACTCCAATATAACATAATAGGAGTTACAGATGGAAATAGAATCCAAGAACATTTCCTGTCATGTTCCTGATATAACAACTTAAGACATCTCTATGAAGTAATGCAATGGGGAATATGAGATTGATTACCCATATCAAAGAAGATATAATCTATTTGACATTAATATATATTTATTTTGGTGTCATATGGAGCCATGATCATATCATGAATTATATGCAAGATATATTATTATCATAGATTAGATTGAAACACTATACTTAATATATGAGATACAGCTATTTATAAGGTGTGCCCCTGTAAGGGACACTCCACATAAAATATGGAAAAAGGAATCAGTATGTGACCCTATGATACTATGAGTGATATATGATCCACTCTACATTAAGGTATATCCAACTAGGAGATGTATGGAGCCATGACCTAATCGTGGACCACATGCAAGAGATATTATTGTCTCAGATCAGATTGCAATACCAGTATACATATACTAAATATAAGAGACTCAGTTATTTATATGGTGTGCCCCTATCAGGGACACCCCATATGAAATATGATAAAGGGAATCAGGATGTGACCGCTTTATATAACGAGTTAGACCTGTTAGACCCACTATAATATGTTACCCCTTCACTTGCAAATAAGGTAAAGGGTAACCATGACTACCGATCCGACTATAAATAGGAGGCACCGTGGAGAGTATCGCCTTCCCCCTTTGAGAAAGTCACACCCATGTGACGAAACGTACGTCAGGGTACCGTCTGACGTCAGACGCCAACTTTAGCAAACAAGCCAGCGCTTCCTATGTAGCTGAACGCAGCTCCGTGACCACTGAGTCCCTATCAGTTACACACTAGGTGCTTCAGCTCCAGCAAACGGGAGAGCCCAGTGCCAAGCCCTTCTAGCAGCAAAAGATTAATTTAAATCACACAACGCTGCAAATGAGACCATGCATACATAAATGTGGATATAATTATTAACACTATCCAGAATATTAGGACTGAGCCAACATAGAGAAGTCTATATATGGAGATATTCCCCACGGAGATAGTCCCAATGTGGACATCATAAGAAATATATATATATGCATTGATCTCCTTAGTATAGTGCAAGGAACATCAATATACCTAATATATATGCTGCAATTGTATCTTAGATACACAGGAGAATTCCTACAATGTACTGAGTAAAATAACATCTTAAGTGGTATATTTAATCCAAGTGGCAAATATAAGAGATTATAAATACCACAATAAGAGATATATATACATTTTCTAATGATCAGTATATCTCATACTAACATCAACAAGAGGGGGTATTCCCTATATACCAAGTTATAAGAGAACAGATATTAATATTGCAGCATACTACAGATATATAAAAGGCACAATACAATATTGATGTATGGACTGATAATTCATAGGACTCACAGCTCCGGATATATGAAATCTCTTTGAGAAATATATATATACTAAAAGCAAGGAAGCCAAGCTTAATACTTGTATAAGCACTTATTTAGACACTAAAAAGGAGAGACTATAACACTGTATTTATCTCTTATTGAGTGGTCTAATGTGCAAAAATAAGGGAGTCAATATTAAATGTTTTTAAAAGAATCACCTCCCAATCCCTTGATTTTAAAGTGGTTTTTAATCGACGCTGTCTCCAATAGTACAAATAAAGATTTATTGTTTTGTATTTCTCTAATCCTTTATTAAATATATTTGAATAGGTGTGATGCACCGTGAGAAATAAATACTATTATTTCCCAACATTATTATATTTAAATTAAAACTTGCACAATTTAATCCATGAGCCAACAATATTTTTTGTATTTCCATCAATGTTTTTAACAGAGCTATTGGTTCTCTGTAACGTTTCAAGAAATCTTCTGACATGTTTAATTTAAATGTTTCCCACAAAGTGAAAGCATCAGGTACATTGCAAAATATACAAATGAATGCAAATTGTTGTCTCATTTGCTTAGGCATTTGACATAGTTCTGCTTCTTCCAGACACTTCTCCCATTCTGTATCATCAGCTATGAAATTTTGATGTGTTGCTGCTAATAGGAATGTATCATAAACTATGTCATTCACTGTACGTAAATGCTCAAAACTCTGTGCACCAGGAACATGTAACAGAAGTAATCTTAAGCTGAAACGTTCAATGTCCCTTGGACTGACGGTATAAATGCGTGGTATAATTTTATGTGCATCTCTTCTTCGTTGTCCCCATAGACCATTTACAAATACATAGTGATATGGTATCTCTATGTATAAAAATTGTCTGGCCTGCATATCCTGACAGTTTAATTTAAGCCATGCAGTAAGTGTGGTATCTCTGTCTTCACTTTAATATAATGCAGTTCTTTCATTTCCTGCAGTAAAGCAAACCAACTGACTTTGAGGCAAATGTACAGCTAAATGATAGATAGCATGTGACCGATCATGCATCTCAAATTTCAAAAGGCGCCACATTGCTTCAGGAGCACTCACATACCGAGCATCTAAATAATTTGATAGTTCATCATGTAAAATAGGATTTTCATTTTCATTTGCAGCACCAACAACAGTAGCTGCGTCATATCCTTTGTATATATATTTATACACATACTTAATTGATTTAATCGAAGTGCAAGCTTCCACATTGATGTGTGCATTGTACTTGATGAGCAAATGTGGATTGTATGGAACGACAAATCTATTATCAACCTTTTGCCCATGGATAATAACTGTTTGTCCTTGTGTTCTTTTATACAAAGGATATCCATCACAATTTGCATAAGTTTGCATTTGAAATTGTTTTGGAAATTCTTTAGTACATTTTTTATTTTCCACACATGGTGAGTTAGGATTCATCTCTCCACATGGGCCATGAATCATTCTATGTGTAACAATCTCCCAAAGTTTTGTATATTTTTCTTGGTCTGGCAATTGTGCGGAAATTACTGAATCCACTCTCTCTGCAGTGTTCAACTTATCTTTTTCCTGCAGTATTTAAAGTATGTGAGCATGTGGCAATCCTCTTTTTTGAAATTCAATGGTGTAAACAAAAGCCACACATTGTCCAAATAAGTGTGCTTTAGTGATATCATGTATTAACGAATTGGGTTTGATTTTGAATACTCTTGCCACTAAATCTGGTCGGTCAGAAGTAGTTTGTCCCAGATTCAAATTTTCCTTGATCTCTGGCCATTGTGGATTACATGTGAATGTAATAAATAAATCTGGTTTTCCAAATTTTGTAACAATAGCCATGGCATCATTATACCTTTCTCGCATATTGCGATGAGATCCTTGGAAAGTGGATGGCAAAATAATTGCTCTTCCA
This sequence comes from Discoglossus pictus, assembly GCA_027410445.1. Taxonomy (NCBI): domain Eukaryota; kingdom Metazoa; phylum Chordata; class Amphibia; order Anura; family Alytidae; genus Discoglossus; species Discoglossus pictus. Next base: position 152,566,056 of record CM050164.1, on the reverse strand, counting down.
GCTGGAATGTCTCTGTTGGAAGCTAAATCTGCAACATAATCGAATACTGTTCTACTCGTAATTTATTTTGTTGATATTTAATGAAATTTAGATTATTGGCTTCAACTTGTAAATATGAATCAATAATCCATTGTTGAGTGAGTTTGCCTCCATGTAAATTTGGATTAAAACAATCACCGATAGCAGTTTGTGCCACTTTATATTCCAGCATGGAAATATTAGATCTAATACGAAGTTTAGTATTGGGATAACTTTCCAATTGTAATTTTGGTTCCTATCCAGGTTCCCCATTTGGAAAGAAAATGGGATATGTCATTGGATCTAAATTACAGCTTAATATATTGATGTTGATAAATGGTTGTTCTTCATTGTGTGGATATATTCTAATATCCCGCTGAAAAGGTGGTTCACCATCTTCATTTTTAAACACCATGGCAACCTCATTTACTGTAGGTAAATTATATCTTCTTTGATCAGTGTTGCAATCTCTTTTTAACACCATATTTACTCTTGGTGTAGGCAATTGATGTCTTTCAGCATGTTCCTGTTGTTCTTTTTCAAGCTGTGCTAATTGTTTGTATGCTTGACTATATGTTTTTTTTTGCATAATTTTATCCAGCTGTTCAAAGACTATGCGCAAACACTGTCTATTTTCTGGAAGTGTCATTCTTTGTCCCACAGCTTCCATCGTATCTAAGACATATAACTGTGCAAATTTCCTTTGCTCTCCTTCTTGTGGGTGTAAATGTGAAGTTCAGTGGTATATTTGACCTTGAACTCTGAAACAGTAAGGACCATGTCCTGGTACATTTTCTGCTAATGTTGCACCCATTGAAGCAAATGAAATTGCACTGTTATAAGACCTTATGTTTTGTTTGAAATTATTATAATTTGGAAATGTTGGATCGCTCATTATGCATTCTAAATAATATGGAAATGGGTGTCTTAGTGGAAGTTTCACCTTTCCTTTCTGACAGCAACTAATGAAATTTCCGTCAGTAGGTCTTTCCTTTATAAAATGATAGGCCCCACAAAACTGACAAACCACATTAAGTAACCCACAATAACGAGTATCTACTTGTACTGCAGTAGTAAACACATTGTCATGCATTTCTTCAACATAGATATCAGACACACTTTCTATATGTACATTGTTTTCTTGTGTGTCTACATTTAAGTCATTCTGCAAAATAGAATCATTGGACAATGGTTCACAGAGATGTTTTTGTTTACTTTTACGTTTCTTGGAAGCCCCAACACACTCACTTGCGGCTTTCTTACTCATCTTTCTTTTATTTAAAAGTCTCTGTCGATCTTCTTCTCGCAAGCGTTGTGAAGTTTCCGGTGTCTGAGCATCTCTCCACCTTTGCTTCCTTTCCCTTGCCAATCTTCTTTTGCGTTCAATTTTGTCTTCTCCATTCTCCGCCATTTTAATCTGTAATTGTAAATAGAGATGTAATTATTGTTTGTTCTTTGTTTTGTATACATTTTTTTTTCCTTTTTGTACTGTTCCATTAAAGTAGATGAATAAACTAATCAAGCATTTTAAAATGTTGCACTTTAGACTGAAAGAAATTAAACCATTTTTCAAAGTATTTCATTGACATATTTTAAATAGGAAATATCTGCACATATCTATATTTATATTATTATCCTTCAATTCCCTTCCTTCTTGATTGAATTTACAGCATACCATCAATTTCTTTTTTTTGCAAGTGTTGTAAGCTTCTTATTTTTTTTAAATATTATTATTAATTAGTATTGTCTTTTCAACTTTTTTCAAGTTATGACTTAATATCTTACGTTAATGACTCAATAAAGTACTTTCCATTTTCACCAAATATAATATAGCCTTTTTCTATGCATCACTCCAAAATTAAATTTTATACCTGTGAAGATGATGTTGATGTTGTTCAAAGGCTGCAAACGTCACGCTGTGTGTTTATTCCCTTGCAAATCCAAAGAAACTGTAAAATCAAATTGAGAATATTTTTAATCTTTTGCTTCATCGATATCAAACATCAACAGATATATATTTGGCTGCGGCGCTCATTGCCAAAGTGCTACAGTTTAACGGCTAAGTCGTATGATCGGCAAAGTGGTACGGTTTAACGGCTCCCAGGGCGATGAGCGCCTGCGGCGCTCATCGCTAAGTCGTACGCACCACGCAACACAGCGTGACGACGAATCGTAGTTGGACAATTATAATATGTGATATATATCTATATATCTATATGTATATATATATATATATATATATATATATATGTATATACAGAGAGAGAGAGAGAGAGAGAGAGACAAAGAGAGGAAGATATGTATATATATATATATATTTATATATATATATATATATATATATATATATATAAAAATTGTGTCTCTCCCCCCCTCTCCTTCCCCTGTGTCTCTTCGCCCCTCTTCTTCCCCTCTGTCTCTCCCCGTTTTCCTTCCCATGTGTATCTTTCCCCCTCCCCTGTGTCGCTTCCCCCCTCTACCTCCCCTGTGTTTCTTCCTCTCCCGTCTCTTCCCCCCTCCCTCCTGTCTCTTCCCCCTCTCCATCCCTTGTTTCTCCCCCCCCACTCCCATGTGTCTCTTTTCGCCCTCTCCCTCTCCTATGCCTCATTTCCCCCTCTCCCTTTCTTGTACCTCCTTTCCCCTCTCCCTCTCCTCCGTGCTTTTCCCTCCCCTGTGTATCTTCCCCCATCTCCCTCTCCCTTTCCCCCTCTTCCTCCCCTGTGTATCTTCTCCGCCTCTCCCTCCCCTGTGTCTTTCCCCCCTCTCCCTCCCCTGTGTATTTTTTGAAGGTCCTCTCTGGTACCCATTGGCTTCTTAGATCCATTTGCTTGTTACAGGGTTAAACACCAGTGAATTTGTTGCAATTTATTAGCTAAATTGGAACGTAACGGTTACAGGCTTGACAGAACAAAGGATTTGTGGCCGCGAAGTTCACGTTCCACGTCCTGTAGGCTTTTTCCGCACATAACCCGCAAATCTACAGCGGCTTGCTTTACTGGGCCAAAGTAATAGCCGCAAGTCTTGGTGGCTACGTTACGGCCTACGGTTTTACATGTTAGGGGAATTTAATAGGGCTGTTGGTCGGGTGGCTTGGAGCTTTGTCCATTAACAGGCGTTCTTTGGCCTCAAGTCCTTTGTGTTTGCAATAGCGCGGCACTGATGGAAAGTTCATAACGATGTCTATCGTGAACCAGGCCTTCCTGTTGAATTGCCAAATGACTGGAAAACTGGATTTTGCAATGCCCTTCCTGACTCTAGGTTTATTTGAGTGGTAGACCAGCAATGGCTTGATTTTTAAGTCACCACTGGCATTTCCAGCCAGAAGAAGGGTTAGCTGGTCTTTGGCTACTTTAAAGCCCGTTGCTGTCTTCTGCTCCTGTGATATGAACGTGCAGCTTGGCATTCACTTCCGGGAAGAGGCTGGTCTCATTCATGTTGAACACCAGTTCAGGAGGGTAATTTCCTCTTTCTACAATCTCTTTTAAGGTGTCTGGAAAAGTGAAAGAAGCTTTTGTGTCAGCACTTGCCCCTTCTTCTGTGATTTTAATGTTGTAGAGGTCGTTCCTCTTTATGAAGCGCTCAAATCAACCTCTACTTGCTGAGAAGCTCTCAGTCACATCTGCTGTTTGGCTCTATACATGGCTGTATATGATTCTCGCCTCTCCATTATGATGGCGTGCTCCAGTTCATTGTCAATCCAGATGGACAACCGTTTCTCCATCTCCTTTATGGCGTAGCATCTGGATCGGGTAATCTTCTTTGCTGAAGATGCAGTGCTGGTGGTTTCTGAAGACTTGATCTTTGATTTATTTTTCAAGATGGTGTGGCCTGTGGAATTTGGCAACTTCAGATCCACTCCAATATCCACTTGGTGCTCCCCTTTCTCCAAGCGGTCCAGCACCTGCATTTTGACATCCAGAGAAATACAGGAGCTTCAACTTGCCCTGCACTCAGACATGTTCTGTAAAACAGTACAAAAAATTTAATTATTGCAGATTTCATTAGACAAGTAACAACCACATTATGAGAAACAAGGGAAAAATTTAAATATTCTATACCTTCTCTCTAGATGCTGCAGGTAGGAATTGGGGTCTCTGGTGTCTATTTCTCTCAGCAGTGTTACATTTTCACTCTGTTTCTCTTTTTCTATCTCTCTCTTTCTTGTCATGCCTCTTTGAGAGTTAAACGGGGTCCACAAGGAAATAATAGAGTTGTGGAAAAGCAGAACATTCAGCAGTGATTGGTGGGGGGAAAACAGAGCTATAGCAAGGTTTAGAGCAAAGCTGAGAACTACAGTGAAAACAGAGCTATATTGAATCATAGCTAAAAGGGTTAGCATTAAGCGGGGCATACCTGTGTATATATATATATATATATATATATATATATATATATATATATACTAGCGAATTGCCTGTCAAAAAATGACGGCAATCAAATTGTAAGTGAACTAATGGTGTTTGGTGTATTTAATGTGGCTGATGTAGCGTCATTCGTTTTCTATGTCGTGCGACTTTTTTGTAATATCCGTAGCTGTTTGGTGGGCTTTTTCGGAATATCCGTAGCTGTTTATGGTATTGTTTTGCGTGTTTAGGGACCTTTAGCCTCATTTTCGTTTTGTTCGGTAGCCATTTTTTCTCTCTATTAGTTCATTTTCGGGTCTCTAAACTCCGAAATTTGTGCTTAAATAGAGGTGTAACTTCACTTGCAGAGGTCCTCGGTGCCTTCCCTTGCTGTGAGTAACCTTTTTATGTGTTTGTTGTTTGTATTTATTGAGTTTGTAATGTTTTTTGGGTTGCGCGGGTTGCGTCCTTGTTTTTTTATCTTGTAGGTATTTTTCGGCAAATACATAGGTGTTTGGTCGTGTTTTGCGTCTTTAGACTGCTGTAGCCTCGTTTTTGTTTTTTTCGGCGGCCATTTTTTCTCTTGCTTAGAGAATTTTTTAGTGTCTATCCTATTTTAATTTGACTTAAATTGAAGTGTAATTTAGTTTTCGAGGTCCTGGATGCTCCCTCTTTCTGTAAGTAAGCTTTTTATTTATTTGTTGTGTGTATTTGTTGTATTTCTCATGTTTTGATGTGCGCATGTTGCGAGGTCGTAATGGGTCGTAACGTGTCTCGTATTTTCTTTGCGTTACGACGTAAAGTTTGCGAGGGTAGCAGTTGCTGGCAAGGAGCGCCTTCGGCTACGCGAGGGCCGCGGGCTTGCTACGCGAGCCCGCAAGCGTGAGCAACGGCTCGTATGCTCACAACTATATATGTGATATATATATATATATATATAAATATATATATATATATCACATATTTAGTTGTGAGCATACGAGTTGTTACTAACGCTTGCGGGCTCACGCAGCGAGCCCGCAAGAACTGTGTCCCTCACAAAGCGAGGGACGCAGTTCCACGCAAATGCGGATCCTCGCAAAGCGAGGGGCCGCATTTGCGGTGGTGGAGCATCACACGTCGGCTGTGTTTGTCCTCAAATGCAGACCCTCGCGACGCGAGGGGCCGCATTTGCGGTGGTGGACGATCCAACGTCGGCTGTGTTTGACCGCAAATGCGGTCCCTCGCAAAGCGAGGGATCGCATTTGCGGTGGTGGAAAGTCCAATGTCGGCTGATACACATAAACACACGCACGACTTACAAAAAAAACTCAAAGGCGCCTCACATGTGATTAACACACACACGCACGACTTACAAAATTATCAACTGCGTCGTACACGTAAAAACCAACTGCATCCCTCGCAAAAAAATACGGCCGCCTCGCAAAAAAATACGGCCGTGAAACGACCCATTCCCAACACGCAAAACCGGCCGAATACGGCGCGCATGAAAACATCAGAAACACAAGAAATAAACACAACGAACACAAAAGCTTACTTACAGCAAGGGGGGGCATCCGGCACCTCGAAAAGTTAATTTACACGTCCATTTAAGTCTAAAAAAACTAGTTTAAACTGCCGAAAATCACCTAAGCAAGAGAAAAAATGGCCGCCGAACAAAACGAAAACGAGGCTTCAGACGTAACTATACTACAGTGACTCGCAAAACTGAAACACATACTATGCGGCACGTAACACACTGATATTAACCACCATTTTGAAAACTACTACGCATAAAATGGCGGATGGAACGCAAATTGTAAGCTGGAAAGCAAATAGCGCATGCGTATTGCGTTCTAACGGTCTGAGGCACTTGAAAGTTTATAAATACTGCCTACTTTCCAGAAAATTCTACATTTCTACTCAGGTGATGAACGGAGTGACTGAATAGTTAACTGCTGCTGTTACTTGAGAAGAGAATTGTTTCCTAATTTCCTACTTTACATTGTGAAAATTACAACTGAGAGGTAAGCTATAATATATTACATTTTATTATCAAGACAGGACAAAAAAACAACAACTTTAACTATGAAAATGTGATTCATGTATAGTGACACATGTGACATGCACATTTTTGTGTATAGCCCCTACAACAAACTAATCTTAACCCAAACTAATTAAAGAAGTATATTTAAATGACATTTAAAAAAAAACAACTTTAACTATGAAAATGTGGTTCATGTATAGTGATATGTGACACGCACATATATGTGTATCATGTATAGTGACATCTGACACACACATTTATGTGTGTAGGCCCTAAAACAAACGCATGTTAATTGAAACTAATTAAACAAGTATATTTAAATGACATTAATTTACTGCAATTCAATATGTAACCTAAAGCTGAATCTTTCAAATTCAAACAGACTCTGCATCAACAGCGTCACTCAAGAATTTGCACCGTGCATTGTGAACCAGAATCCCTTTTAAAGAACACAAAGAAAGAAGAAGAGGTAAGATAGAAAAATACATTACATGCTGAAAAAGACCATGCTTTGCTAAATCAAAAAGAAGAAATATACAAATAACCATTTCACTTTCTTTTTCAAACAGACACTACAAGAAGACTGGCGGATTAAGATTGGCAGGAGGGGACCCTCTGTCATTCGGACACTTCAATCAAGGTAAAGTATAACAAGTAGAAAAAATAAAGGAACTATATATGTTTAATGGCTGCCAATATAACAATTTCAAGTAAAATAAAAAAAAAAATACATATAAATTGAATAAGGAACTAAACACAGTTCAACAAAAACACATAGAAAAGTAAATTAATATTCTTCTTTACTGTTTAAGAACCTATAAGCCTTACAAAGAAACCTAAATAAGCATACCAAAAGTGGTGGACACAAAATAGGAAAATGCTAAAGACATAGCCATCATATCCAAAATAGGAAAAACATTCATTTTCAATGTATAACAACATTTAATCCTCATAAAAAAGACTAATTAAGCAAATAAAGTATGCAACATATGGTGGACACAAAACAGGATTTTACCAAAAATCAAACAAATAGAAAAGTAAATTAATATTCTTCTTTAATGTTTAAGAACCTACAAGGCTTACAAAGAAGCCTAAATAAGCATACCAAAAGTGGTGGACACAAAATAGGAAAATGCTAAAAACATAGCCATCATATCCAAAATAGGAAAAACATTCATTTTCAATGTATAACAACATTTAATCCTCATAAAAAAGACTAATTAAGCAAATAAAGTATGCAACATATGGTGGACACAAAACAGGATTTTACCAAAAATCAAACAAACAAATAGAAAAGTAAATTAATATTCTTCTTTAATGTTTAAGAACCTACAAGGCATACAAAGAAGCCTAAATAAGCATACCAAAAGTGGTAGACACAAATAGGATTGTACCAAAAATCACACAAACACATACCAAAGTAAATAATATTCTTCTTTAATGTTTAGGAACCTTATGCCTTACAAAGAAGCCTAAATAAGCATACCAAAAGTGGTGGACACAAAATAGGATAAAGCTAAAAACATAGCCATCATATCCAAAATAGGAAAAACATTCATTTTCAATGTACAAAAACATTTAACCTTCATAAAAAAAACTAATTAAGCAAATAAAGTATGCAACATATGGGAGACACAAATAGGATTGTACCAAAAATTACATAAACCGATAGCAAAGTAAATTAATATTCTTCTTTAATGTTTAAGAAGCTATAAGCCTTACAAAGAAGTCTAAATTAGCATAGCAAAAGTGGTGGACACAAAACAGGATAATGCTAAAAACATTGCAATCATATCCAAAATAAGAAAAACATTAATAATTACAGTATAAAAAAAGGATGACTGGAATATACAAATACAATTAAAGTATTTTTAAAAGGTTGCACAAAAAACAGCATAGCAGAAAAATTCACTATAACAGATAAAATAGACAAAAATAATGAAATATGTTATTCATTACAAATACATTCAAGTCAAATACCATTTTAATTTTTCTTTTACAACAGACACTGCGTGAAGACCATTGGACAAAGACTTTCAACAGAGGACCAACAAAGATTCTGCTTGAAATCACACTTCAACCAAGTTACAGTATAACAAATAAAAAAAGAGAAAATAAAATAAACATGTTTGCTCTGCATCCATGTCAACAGAAAAAAAAAAGAATAACAACCACTAACTATGTCCCTCATTCAATTGCAATTTGCCCACTTGAATAGGGGTCTAAATAAGCACATAAAATATTTTTTGAAATATTTTTTTAGTTAGTAAACATCTATCCAAAAGCAAGGTTTTCACTAACTAAAAACTTATTTGAAAAAAATATGTTATGTGCTTATTTAGAGCACTATTCAATTGGCCAAATCGCAATTGAATGAGGGCCTATAACTTTTACCAAAATATAACTGACACATTTCTTATTTACCTCTTATTTGTCTTTTATGGATGTTTAACAGTAAATCCAAACTTCATTCTAGCCACACAAAAAAAGAAAACAGCATAGTCCACAAAAGTCTCAAAACACAGACTAAATAAAATTTGTCATTCTAAATTACCAGTCGTAATGTACAATATTAAGCATAAAACCTAAACACAGACATAAAATAGAATACTACAACAAATAGTACTAACACCCCAAGAAAAAATAAAAAAAAATCATTGCCCAAATATACAATCCTTTAAATAAAATATCAAAATACTATTATGACAATCCCCTGTAGTAAAAATTACAAAGAATCATTTTTGCCCTCTACTATGCCTGTAAGTTAAAAGTACAACAAAAAAGTAAATTGCCAAAACAACTAAAATATAAATTTCAATTAACACTTCACACCTACTACATGTAGAAGAAGGTATAGTGTCAGTTCCTTCAGTCTGCTATTCATGTAAGGCAAAAATTACAACATACGACAGAAAGCACCTATTTAACAATACAAAGAAAGTACAGCTACAATGAACTACAAGCATATATAAACAAACTGTTGATAATAAAAAATGTAAAAAACAAACTTAACACCTCAAACTAAACTAATTATACATTATTTTCTTTTACAGATTAACATGGCTACTAACGAGAGCAAACAAGAAAAGAAAAGACATCAAACTAGAGAAAGACAAGAGAGATGGCAGACACCAAAGGAGAAGGAAATTCGACGAGAAAAAGAACGCAAAAGACTTGCAAGCAAAAGACTATCAGCTGCAAAAATTAAAGATACACCAAAAAAAGCTACAAAGCAAACAAAGGATTTAGAACCTGTTCCTAAAACATCAGATGACATTTTACCTGAAAAAATTAAAGACATAACAAAAAAAGCCACCAAAAAAACAAAGCATTTAGAACCTGTTCCTGAAACATTACTTGACATTTTATCTAAACCAATACAAGATATACCAAGAAAAGCCATGAAAAAAACAAAGCATTTAGAACCTGTTGTTGAAACATTACATGACATTTCACCTGATGAATATGAAAGTCAAATTGCTATATGCTTTGCAAATTGTCCTTTACTCAAATCTTTAGCAGTAGAGGTTCATAGTTGTGGGGACATGACTACTCAATGTCAGTTTTGTGATTCTTATTATTTTAAACAGGAGAGACCCAGAGATGGCCAATTTATTACTTACTGTCAAAAAGGCAAGTTCAAACTTCCAGAAAGAAAATAATTTCCAATCTATGTACAAAACATTATGACTGAACTTACTTTTCCAAACTACAAAAATGTTAAGACAAACATAAGATCCTACAATAGTGCCATATCCTTTGCATCTATGGGGGCAACATTAGCTGCTAATGTACCAGGACATGGTCCTTACTGTTTTAAAGTCCAAGGCCAAATTTATCATCAGACTTTACATTTACATCCAGAGGAAGGAGAGCAAAGAAAATTCGCTCAACTATATGTCCTAGATAGAATGGAAGCTGTTGACCAACGTATGCAGCTGGAAGAAAATAAAGAATGCTTACCCAGTGTTTTTATAGAGCTAAATAACATTATGGACAATAACCCCTACAGTAAAGCTTATAAAAAATTGGCAGAAGTAGAAAATGAACAACAACTTCATGCACAAAGACATCAATTACCAATGTCAAAGATCAATATGGTGCTTAAAAGAGACAGACATACTGATAAACGTAGTTATAACTTGCGAACATCAAATGAGGTTGCAATTGTGTTTCAAAATGATGAAGGAGAACCACCATTTCAAAGAGACATTAGAACATATCCCAGAAATGAGGAGCAACCTTTCATTAATATGAGTATCTTAAGTCCAAATGTAGATCCAATGACATATCCCATTTTTTTCCCACACGGAGAGGCAGGTTGGCAACCAAAATTAACACTTCCCAGTTACCCAAATGCTAAAGCTAGAATCCGAAATAATGTTTCTATGATTACATTTAAAGTAGCTCAAATTGCCATTCGAAATACATTTAATCCAATTTTATGTGGTGGAAATCTAACACAACAATGGATTATTGATTCCTATTTGCAAGTTGAGGCCAATAATTTAAACTTTATAAAATATCAACAAGATAAACTAGGTGTAGAACAATATTCTGGACTAATGGACTATGTTCCTGCGGTGGCTACAAGCAGAGACATGAGAGCTGGCAAAGCCATAATTTTACCATCTTCCTTTCAAGGATCTCCTCGAAATATGAGAGAAAGATACAATGATGCTATGGCTATTGTCACCAAATTTGGCAAACCCGATTTATTTCTTACATTTACATGTAATCCACAATGGCCAGAAATTACATAAAATTTACTTCTTGGTCAAAGTGATTCCGATAGACCAGATTTAGTAGCCAGAGTTTTTAAGGTTAAATTAAATGAATTAATACGTGACATCACTATAAGTCACTTATTTGGCAAATGTCTTGCTTATGTATATACAATTGAATTTAAAAAAAGAGGCCTTCCACATGCACATCTTCTCATAATACTTCAAGAAAAAGATAAATTAGATACTTCTGACAAAGTGGATGCAGTCATTGTTGCTGAACTACCAGATCCAGAACTATATGGTAGACTATATGAGATTGTTACTCATCGCATGATTCATGGACCCTGTGGTGAGCTTAATCCACAATCACCATGTATGGAAAATAATAAATGTTCCAAAGATTTTCCAAAAGATTATAGAGACAAAACCTATGCCAATTGTGATGGCTATCCACTGTATAAAAGAAGAGAAGGAGATAGTGCCATTATTCGTGGCAAAAAAGTTGACAATAGATATGTGAGGAGTTGACTCTGCTGGGTTTTGAACCCTGGTCCCCAGGCTGCTATACCTCTTCCCTACCACTGCGCCAGCCTGCCTTTTGTGAATTTCATTGAGATCTGATAACCTTGACTCTGCTAGCAATAGTATCAGTACCTAAGTCTCTTCAGCTGTGTCTGGTCAGGTGTCTGGTCCTTGGCCTATATAAGGCACTTCCTGTCAAATGTACCTTGCCAGATTATTGTGTGGCTCCTGATCACTTCAATAAAGCTTGTTCCTGTTTCACCTACAAATTGCTGAACTGGATTATTGCTGACCTTGGCTGCTGGTCTCCACAACCTTGTGATTTCATATCATTACAGAATAATCTGGCCACTTTCATGGAGACCGCCGGGTCAGATTCTGCATTGGCCCAGCAGGTTGCTTTATTTGCAAGAACTGTGCAGACCCAGGCACAGACCATTCAAGTACTGCTGGACCAGGTAGCTGAACTGCAGGCCCAACAGGTTGCTTTTACTGCAAGAAATGTGCAGACCCAGGCACAGACCATTCAAGTGCTGCAGGACCAGATAGCTGAACTGCAAAATAAAATTCAGTCAATGCACAGTGAGTATACCAGCTACAGGGCACGTGATGTTGCGGCTGCTTCTGTTACACCTGCACAAGATGCCCGCTTGCCCCTACCAGAAAAGTTTGGAGGAGATCGCAAAAAATTTAGGGGTTTTCTAAATCAATGCCGTTTGCACTTCATGATGTTACCTCAACGATTTCCATCTGAAAGAGAGAAGATGGGATTTATTTTTTCCTTATTCAAAGATGAAGCCCTGGCCTGGGGCTCCCCTCTTCTGGAACAGGACAGTCCAGTCTTGGGTAATCTAAATGACTTTCTTGAGGCCATGTGTCTAGTTTTTGATGACCCAAATCGATGTGCTACAGCAGAAGCCACTCTCCTTCATTTGCATCAAGGGAGGCGCTCGGTGGCTGAATATGCTGCTGAATTCAGACAGTGGGTTGCTGACACTACCTGGAACCAATCAGCCTAGAGGTTCCACTTCAGAAAAGGTCTCTCAGAAGCTGTAAAAGATGAGCTAGCTCGTGTTGATCTTCCTGCTGACTTTGATGCATTTGTGCGTTTGGCTATCCGTATTGATCAGAGACTTTCTAAAAGAAGATTGGAAAGACAGGGCTCTTTTAGACCAAGTACTACTCCAATTTCCTATTCAAGAACTTCTACTCCGATCCCACAAACACCTATAGACTCTGAGCCAGAGGCTATGCAGGTAAATCTAATAAGAGGGCCATTATCCAACAAAGAAAAACAGTGGCGACGCACTCACAATTTATGCCTGTATTGTGGTAGTGCAGGGCACTATGCCATCAATTGCCCTAGCAAATCCAAAAGAACAATAGCTATGGCGGCTGAGGGTGCACAGATTCAACACCAATCCCAGATTTCAGATCAACTGGATTCTGTCACAAAACCCTTGTTTTCTCTGGCTCATGGTGAAGAGGGTATGTTGACTCAACATCCTCATTTTGTGGTGCCTATCACGTTGCAATGTGGTGATCGTAAAATTTCAACTACAGCTATGATAGATTCTGGAGCAGGCGGAAACTTTATGGACATTAAATTTGCAGCAGGAAATAGAATTCAGTCTATCCCTAATTCTTCACCTGTGTTAATGGAGACAGTTGACGGTTCTCCACTTACGTCAGGCCCGGTTACACATGAGACTGTGCCCTTAATGTTGACTGTGGAAGTGAATCACCATGAGGCTATCTCTTTCCACCTAATTTCCTCAACACAGTTTCCAGTGATTTTGGGGGTACCTTGGCTTGCTCTGCATAACCCACAGATTGATTGCAAGATCAGAACTTTGTCCTTTCCTTCAGAACACTGCTTAATGAATTGTCAACCCTCTAAGGTAACACCTGTTGCCACAACAATTAATGAAATGGTTGCTACAAACTTGACTAAGCTTCCTCTACAATATCGGGATTTTGAAGCTCTTCGTGAATACCTACAAGAAAATCTTGCCAAAGGCTTTATTCGACCATCTACTTCTCCAGCAGGAGCTCCTATTTTCTTTGTAGAAAAGAAAGATGGCAGCCTACGGCCATGCGTTGATTACAGGGACATTAATAACATCACTGTTAAAAACCGCTACCCCTTGCCTCTGAATTCTGAACTTTTGGAGAGACTTCGCTCAGCTAAAATATTTACAAAGCTTGTTCTTCGGGGGGCATATAATCTGGTTCGCATAAGACCCAATGATGAATGGAAAACAGCTTTCAGAACCAGGTACGGGCATTATGAATATCTAGTAATGCCTTTTGGTCTGTGTAATGCCCCTGCAACTTTCCAGCATCTTATCAATGATGTACTACGAGATCTCCTGGATCAGTTTGTTGTGGCATATTTGGATGATATCCTAATATTCTCTGATAATCTTTTACAACCACAGAAAACAGGTCCGTATAGTTCTAGAGTGCCTTGGTACCCACCGCATATACATTAAACTAGAAAAATGTGATTTTGAACAAACAGAAATTCAATTCCTGGGGTATGTAATAACTCCCAAAGGTTTAAGTATGGACGCAAGTAAAATTAAAGCTGTGCTGGACTGGCCCATCCCCAAGAATGAAAAAGATGTTCAGAGATTTGTGGGGTTTGCCAATTTTTACACGCGTTTCATTAAGAATTTCTCTGCCATTATTACACCGATCACTGAACTCACACGTAAAGGGACTCCTTTTCAGTGGTCCGATAAGGCGGATACCGCATTTTCCCGATTGAAGACTCTGTTTACCTCTGCCCCTGTCCTGGTACATCCTCAGCCGGAATTACCATTTATTGGGGAAGTTGATGCTTCTGATTCAGCTGTTGGTGCTATACTGTCTCAAAGGACTGGACCTAAGATGCTGTTACATCCGTGTGCCTTCTATTCCCGCCAGATGGTGCCAGCAGAAAGAAACTATGACATAGGGAATAAAGAACTATTGGCTATAAAAGCTGCCTTCACCGAATGGAGACATCTCTTGGAGGGAGCTACCCATCCAATTACTGTCCTCACAGATCACAAAAATCTGGAATGTATTCGATCAGCAAAGAGACTGTCATCCAGACAAGCACGCTGGTCCCTATTCTTCTCGAGGTTTAATTTTTTGGTTACATACCGTCCTGGCTCCAAGAATGGTAAGGCGGATGCCTTGTCTAGAATAGCTGACCCCCTCCATACTACCGTAACCAAGACCACCATCTTGCCGGAGGATATATTTATAGGAGTTACATTTCCTTCTGATCTGATGTCTCGCATTAAAAAGGGCTACGCTGAAGACCCAGTTCTTCGTGATCCTCCTCGTGACCTCCATATGACGATGCTTAATGGGTTTTGGATTTTTCAACAACGTCTGTTTGCTCCGGAGTCAGTGCGACTGGACCTTTTACGTCTCTACCATGACTCTAAACCAGCAGGTCATCCAGGAATCCGAAAGACGCAAGACCTACTTGCCCGATCCTTTTGGTGGCCGAAGTATCATGAGGATGTTAAGAAGTATGTGTCCTCTTGTGATGTATGTGCCAGACATAAGACTCCTCGCTCATCCCCTGTTGGCTTGCTTCAGCCTCTTCCGATTCCTCATCGTCCCTGGGGATCTATATCCATGGACTTTATTGTGGAACTACCTCCCTCTAAGGAACACACTAACATTCTTGTTGTTGTGGACAGGTTAACTAAGATTGGTCATTTCATACCAGCTCGCGGTCTCCCTTCAGCTAAACAGACGGCTGACCTGGTTATTCAGGAAATATTTCGCTTGCATGGAGTGCCTGATGAAGTAGTTTCTGACAGGGGAGTGCAGTTTACATCTCGTTTTTGGAAACATTTTTGTTCTAATCTAGGTATTAATGTAAATCTGTCGTCAGCTTTTCATCCACAAAGTAATGGACAGACTGAGAGAACCAACCAGACTTTGGAGCAATATTTGCGGTGCTATATTAGTTACCTGCAGGATGACTGGCTGGATTTTCTACCCACGGCGGAGTTTGCCTATAACAATGCCCAACACTGCTCCACTTCTTTGAGCCCATTTTTTGCCAACTATGGTTACCATCTGACCTTTCTAGTCAGTCTCCCAATTACTACTTCCATTCCTGCTGTCACTGACCGGCTAACCGCCTTACGTGATTCCCAAGCACTGTTGAAAGAGACTCTTTTGGAGGCTCAGGAATGTTACAAAAGAGCTGCTGATAGGTATAGAAAGAAGTCCCCAGTCTATCACGTTGGTGACAAGGTGTGGCTGTCAACAAAGAATCTTAAGCTTCGGATTCTTTCTCATAAATTGGGTCAAAGGTTCATGGGACCTTTTGAGATCATTGCTCAGATCAATGCTGTCACTTTCCGTTTGCAACTCCCGAATTCCATGAAAATACATCCAGTGTTTCACGTTGCACTGCTTAAACCTTTTCATGAAAATACTTTCCCTGGCCGAGCCCTGCCTGCCCCACCTCCAGTCCTCGTGGATGGTGAGGATGAGTACGAAGTGGAAAAAATTCTTGACTCCAGGATCTTCCGTAACAAGCTTCAGTATCTGGTTCGCTGGAAAGGCTATGGTGAGGAGGAGAGTTCGTGGGAACCAGTGGACAATATTCACGCTCCTGATCTCCTTCTGTCTTTTCATGTGCAGTACCCTGCTAAACCAGGTAATAGGGCATCCAGAGGATGCACCTATAGTGGCGGGGGTAATGTGAGGAGTTGACTCTGCTGGGTTTTGAACCCTGGTCCCCAGGCTGCTATACCTCTTCCCTACCACTGCGCCAGCCTGCCTTTTGTGAATTTCATTGAGATCTGATAACCTTGACTCTGCTAGCAATAGTATCAGTACCTAAGTCTCTTCAGCTGTGTCTGGTCAGGTGTCTGGTCCTTGGCCTATATAAGGCACTTCCTGTCAAATGTACCTTGCCAGATTATTGTGTGGTTCCTGATCACTTCAATAAAGCTTGTTCCTGTTTCACCTACAAATTGCTGAACTGGATTATTGCTGACCTTGGCTGCTGGTCTCCACAACCTTGTGATTCCATATCATTACAAGATATGTAGTACCCTACAATTCACATTTACTCATGAAGTATAACACCTACATTAATGTAGAAGCCTGCAATTCCATCAAATCCATTAAATATGTGTACAAATATATTTACAAAGGCTATGATGCAGCTACTGTAGTCGTCAAAAGTGCAGACAACCCTGAAAGTAGTGAGTTAGTACATGATGAACTTGCATCTCATGTAGATTCTCGCTATGTCAGTGCCCCAGAAGCTATGTGGCGGCTTTTAAAATTTGAAATGCATGATAGATCACATGCAGTATATAGATTAGCAGTACATTTGCCACAAAGATATTTAGTGTATTTCCTTGCTGGAAATGAAAGTAATCCATTGGCCCAAAATGAACTTCGTCACACTACACTAACTGCATGGTTTGAATTAAATTCCACAGATTCAGAAGCAACACAATTCTTATATATTGAAATTCCATATCACTATGTTTTTGTGAATGGATTATGGAGACATAGAAAAAGCAGAGGAAATAAAATAATCCCAAGAATTTACACAGTCAGTCCAAGAGATGTTGAAAGTTTTTGCTTACGGATATTACTTTTAAATGTTCCTGGAGCACAAAGTTTTGAACACTTAACTGTTAATGACATAGTATATGAATCCTTCCATTTAGCTGCAAGACATAGAAACTTACTAGCTGATGATACAGTGTGGGAAAGATGTTTAGAAGAAGCAGCACAATGTCAAATGCCACGGCAGATGAGAGAACAATTTGCATTTATTTGTATCTTCTCAAATGCTCCAAATGCATTAGCTTTGTGGGAAACAATTAAAAGTAATATGGCTGAAGACTTTATGCGACGATACAATGAACCCATTGCACACTTAAAAGCTTTAATGGAAATCCAAGAAGTATTTTTAACTCATGGATTAAGTTGTGCAAGTTTTAATTTGCCTGATCCAGGTCTTATAGATGACTAAAACTTTGAAGACTATGACATTACATTACAAGTAGAAAGAACAGAAGAAAGACTTGTAACTTTAAATACGTTACAATTGCAAGCATTTAATGCCATTAAAAATGCAATAGATGATGACATGGTGACAGAGCGTTATTTCTATTTTGATGGACCTGGCGGATCCGGTAAAACTTATCTATATAATTTATTAATGAGTTCTGTACGAGCACAAGGTCAAATAGCACTGCCGTTTGCCACTACTGGAATTGCTGCACTTTTGTTAGAAGGTGGAAGAACTGTACATAGTGGCTTTAAACTGCCAGTGCCTATATTAGAAACTTCTGTGTCAGATATTCGTATGACATCATTACAAGCAAAGAAATTGAAAAAAAGTAAATTCATTATAATAGATGAGGCCACAATGATGTCATGCTATGCCCTCCAATGTATTGACCATTTGCTTCATGAAGTCATGGATAATACTTTTCCATTTGGTGGAAAGGTAATGTTGTTAGGTGGCGATTTTAGACAAACATTACCTGTCGTTGTACATGAAAATCGAACTGACATTATCGAAACCTGTATAAAGTCAAGCACACTATGGAAACATTTTACCCATCTTCAACTGCAACAAAACATGAGATCAGAAGGCCAAACTGATTTCAATGATTGGCTTATTAAAAGTGGAGAAGGCAGAACAGAAAAAATAACACATTTACCTGAGGGCACTGTGGAGATCCCAACTCATATGATTTGTCACCAAGATATTATATCGGCTATATTTGAAGGTAGCATAAATAACCAGGAATATTCAGAGCTTGCCAACCAAGTCATACTAACGTGTAAAAATAAGGATGCATTACTCCTCAATAATGAAATCTTTAAAAAAATTAATGCACCACAAAGAAATTATCACAGTGCTGATTCTGTACTTGCTGATGACAATAAAAGTCAGGCTAACTTTTCCACTGAATTCATAAACTCCTTCTGGAATGCCACCACATATTTTGCAGCTAAAGAAAGGTGCAATTGTCATGTTACTGCGAAATATGAACACCAAAAAAGGCCTATGCAATGGGACAAAATTAATTGTTCAACAATTAAAGGACCATTTTATAGATGCTGAAATTTTAATTGGTTCCCATAAAGGAGAGAGAGTTTTCATTCCATTAATAAATCACAAGGACAAACGTTCAAATCTGTGGGTATTTTCTTACAAGAAACAGTATTTGCACATGGCCAATTGTACGTTGTGGTATCACGGTGCAAAAATCCACAGGCTAAAAAAGTTTACATTGAAAAGAATGAAAGTCAAGGTGATTTATTAGAAGATGGACGTATTTTTACTAAAAACTTTGTCTACTATGAAGTACTATAACTTTTCATTAAATAAATAAAACCCATGCAAAACAAATTTAAAAGCATTGAAAAATACAAAACAATGAACAATTCAGTCATAATTAATGGAAGTACTGTTTATAGATGATTAGCCTCACAAAACACTTGCCTTGCATTATTTTTACAAATTATGTTAAAATGTTAATTAACTATGTTAATGTTTCTAATGTTATAAGTTTGAAAACAATATTTTAAAGTTCATTACTTAGACTGATAAGAAAGTTCAAGTTTAAAAAAATATACTCTCAAGTTCTTTACTTCAACATATTACAAAGTTCATGATAAGAGCTCAACCACGTTTTAAGTCACAATGTAAATATTGTCTGTTATGTTAAACATTAATCCAGGGAGTAATCTTATCACCAGTTCATGCGGTCAGGAAGGAATTAATTTAATTGGGTACGTTTCAAGGATGGTTTTTACTGTTTGCCTTCCTCTGGATTCAATGTATATTTAAGTTAACAATTCTTGAGTTAATAAAACATTACCTCAAGTTTACAATACTGATTAATTTAAAGTTCAACCGTTTTTAAATTCAAATGTTAATACTTTTAATACAAAATTATGTTAAAATCTTAATTCACTATGTTACTGTTTATAATGTTCCAAGTTGGAAAAATGTTTTTTCAAGTTCCTTAGTTACACAGATAAGAAAGTTCAAGTTTCAAAAAATATACTTTCAAGTTTCTTACTTAGATATATTACAAAGTTCATGTTAAAAATGGGTACGTTTCAAGGAGGGTTTTTACTGTTTGCCTTCCTCTGGATTCAATGTATATTGAAGTTAACAATTCTTTAGATAGAAATTGCATGTTAAAAAACCATTACCTCAAGTTTACAATACTGATTAATTTAAAGTGCAACTGTTTTTACATTCAAATGTTAATACTTTTAATACAAAATGCTTTAACAGTTACTGTTCACCAAGAGAACATTTTACAAAAATAAACATGTTTAATATCACAATACTACTTATTTCACCATAACTAAAATCTTACAAGTGTCAAATACGTATATTAATAACTAAACAACTTTCCAAACATACACATCTCATTGCCATCATTTTTTGACGGGCAAGTCGCTAGTATCCTCTATAATAAACAGCAAGTTATGTGTAACACCTTCTCAGTACTAACTGTTTCTGCAGATGTACACACAGGGGGAAAAAGAAAGTTCGAGAAAGAGCGCCAGCGCACAGAGAGGGCTCACAGAGAGACAAAGGGTCCAGAGAGACAGGGGGAGCAGAGAGAAAGAGGGCAGCAACAGAGGGCAAATGTAGAGGGCACAGATAGCTCACAGATAGGGCACAGAGAAAGACAGAGGGCACAGAGAGAGAGGGCAGGACAGTGGGCACAGAGAATGCACAGAGAGAGAAAGAGGGCACAGAGAGAGAGACAGAGAGCACAGAGAAAGGGGGCAGAGACAGAGGGCACAGAGAGAGAGAGACAGAGAGCACAGAGGGGGCAGAGACATAAGGCAAAGAAAGTGGGCACAGAGAGAGACAGAAAGCACACAGAGAAGGCATAGAGAGAGAGGGTAGAGACAAAGGGCACAGGGAGCACATAGAGAGAGCACAGAAAAAGAAGGTAAAGAGACAAACAGATGGCCCAGAGATGGAGCCCATAGAGAGAGAGACAGAGGGTATAGAGAGAGACAGAGGGCACAAAGAGGACATATAGAGCACGTTTATGACAGGCAAGTTACTAGTATATATATATATATATATATATATATATATATATATATATATACTGTATATATATCTACAGTTGTGCTCAAACGTTTGCATACCCTGGCAGAAATTGTGACATTTTGGCATTTCTTTTGAAAATATGACTGATCATGCAAAAAAAATTTTTTATTGAAGGATAGGGATTATATGATGTCATTTATTATCACAAAGTTGTTTGGCTCCTTTTTAAATCATAATGATAACAGAGATCACCCAAATGGCCCTGATCAAAAGTATGCATACCCTTAGTTCTTAATACTGTGTATTGCCGTCTTTAGCATCAATGACAGCGTGCAGTCTTTTGTAATAGTTATCTATGAAGCCCCTAATTCTAGCAGGTGGTATAGCTGCCCATTTGTCTTGGCAAAATGTCTCCAGGCCATGCAAAGTCTTTGGTCATCTTGCATTAACCGCACGTTTAAAATCTCACTAGAGTGGCTTGATGATATTAAGGTCAGGAGACTGTGATGGCCACTCCACAACCTTCAGCTTTTTCTGCTGTAACCACTGGGGGTCACCTTGGTCTTGTGCTTAGGGTCATTGTCATGCTGAAAAGTCCAAGAGCATCCCATGAGCAGCCTTCATGCAGAGGAATGCAAATTGTCTGTTAGTATTTCCTGATAGCATGCAGCATTCATCTTGCCATCAATTTTCACAAGATCCCCCGTGCCTTTAGAGCTCCCCCCCCCCCCCCCCCCATCATCAGTGAGCCACCACCATGCTTCACAGTGGGGGTGGTATTCTTTTGACTATAGGCCTTGTTTTGCAGAAGTGGAATTTATTAAAAACATTGACAACAAGTATCATGTGTGGACAGGAAAACGCTTATATAAATGAAGGAAGATAAGTACTCAGAGGATGGATTGTACCATCCAAAACAAAACTTCCTGATTATAAACCATAAAGGTTTTTTGCAATATTCAGGAATGTCTTTGCACTGCTGGGCATGCACGGATATCAGACAGGACCAAACCAACTGTGTGTCAAAAAGTTTTTGCAATATCTGTAGAGAACTGGGACATGTGGAGGAAGATTGTGAGACAGAAAAATGTTACTACTGTCAAAGTAAAGAACATCTCAGTGACACATGCCCCACACCAATGTCAAGGTCTTTTGCAGATGCTGTAAAAAATAAAGATCAAAGAAGGGCCCCTGTGAAATCGACAGCTACAGAAATTCAACCCAAAGTGTTCAAAGTGTTTTATAAAATTAATTTTCCAGAGAGTTGTATTAGAATGATTAAAGTTTTATATAATAAGGTAATAAGTAAGGTTTTAATTAATGGTTTTAAGACTGAACCTATTTTTATCAATTCTGGGGTAAGACAAGGGTGTCCTCTATCTCCCTTTTTATTTATTTGTGTTTTAGAACCTTTATTACAATCTTTCAGAAAATATAAACTCATTAGAGGAATTAGAATACCGGGGGAAAATAATAGGTGTATCAAAGTTATGGCATATATGGATGATATTGGGATTTTAACATATGACCCCACTTCCATAGAGTTATTTTTATCACTGAAAGTTTTAATAGGGTATATGGTTTTAAATTAAATAATGAAAATGGTGACTGTTGGGAATTGGGTTTATGATGTTTTTAGCAAAATCCAAGTGCAAAGTAATCATATAAAAATGTTAGGGGTTACTTGCAATCAGGCATTATCAGGAGAGCAAGATTGTGGGATACTTTTAGATACAATTAGAAAAAAGATTTCCTTTGGAACTCAAAAATGGAAAAAATAAAAAGAGAAATCATGTATAAAGACCCACAAAATGATGGCAAAGGAGTCCCAAATTTAAAATTGTTTTTAGTTACTAAATATATTACTTTTACCTTTAAAAAAATGGAATTAAATACTATGCTAGGAGCAGTTATTAGCTATAACTGTGGATGTTTTTTTTTATAAATATAAATGGTTGAAATTGAATAACATGTAACCTTATGCTTTTATCCCATCTAGTTTTTATGTTATATTGGAAAAATATGTTAGACAGTTTAAACTTAAAAAAATAGAGAATTTAGTGAAACTATCTCTAAAGAAATATGGAATTTGGTAATGAATAAAAATTTAACAAACAGCCAAAGAGATCTTTCTTGAGCGATAATTCATGAATGTCTACCAGTTAATACATTTCAGTATAAGAGGTTTATTAAGAAATGCTAACTGTCCTAGATTTAGATGCGGAAATAATGAAAGCATAATGCATTTAATATGGAATTGTCAATATGCGTAAAAATTATGGAAAAAAAATGGATTATTATTAAAACATATACATTTTTAAAAGACATACATTTTTAATTAATATGTTATGGTTTTAAGATTGACTGTCCTTTAACATGAAAAAACAAAGTTTGGCAGATTGTTAATGCTGTGAAAAAAGTTTTATGGGAATGCAGAAACAATTTAGTTTTTAGACATAAACAACCTTATTAAATTGTGATTTGGCTAATTGATTAGGGCTCTATATAAGCACATAGCATATTTTTTTACAAGTTTTTAGTTAGTGAACTCCTATCCAAAAGCAAGGTCTTCACTAACTAAAAACTTCTGTAACCAAAATATGCTCTGTGCTTATATAGAGCCCTTGAGAATTGGCTGAATCGCAATTTAATAAGGCGGAAAGATATTAAGGTAAAAGTAGCCTTTAACATGGTTTTAAATAAATGCATTTATTTTATTTATGTGACTTCAAGAGTATTGGTGAACAAGCAAACATAGACTGGAATGTTAAAACGTGGAACTGTTTTTAAGCTTTAATATTTTTCTAATATGTATAACCTTTTTTGTTAAAAAATTTATATAAATAATTATGTATGAATTGGTTCTGTATTTGCAATGAAAAAAGATTACAAATATCTAATTGATTTTGATCATAAGGATGTGAAATATTATTTCATTTTTTTTCTAACATTTTTAATATGGCTAAAACTGAAATAAACAAAGTTTGCAAAGTTCATTTGTCACTGAATGATCAAAAAATCAATAAAAAATAAGCTTCCCAGAATGCAGTGAGTGTAATAACTTCTTGGAATTCTGAGCTGGAAGCAGGTTTTTTATCTTGTTTTAGACATTCAAATGTGAACACATATGTACTATTTATTTAATATATATATATTTTATATATATATATATATATATATATATATATATATATATATATATATATATATATTCACAAACACATGCACACACATATGAAGAATACATTATATATATATATATATATTTATATATATATATATATATATATATATATATATAGTAAATATTGTGAGCCTCATTGTGAGCCTCTCCCCTCGTGTACTTTAAGTGTCCTACTTTGCAACGATCGCCTTTGACGCTTATCGCGAAGACAGATATATAAGTACAATGTACAAAAAAATATGAGTACAGTGAATTAATAAAGTAATATGAATTAATAAATGAATATACTTTACCTATTTATATTTATTATGCAGCAATTAATATTCTGAAGAGCTAACAATCAATTTATATTTTCCTGCATCTGAAAATGTACATGGACTGTTGCTCATCTGAGGAGAAAGTGTCAGCAATGTGCCAAGTGTGCAGTGTAAATAGGCTGCGTGCGCAAGGCCAAACCCTTTGTTTAGGCGGGTAAAGCGGCATTTTAGAATCCTAATGTTATTAGTTGCAAGTTAATGTTGTAAGCAGGCGTTTTTTTTATGTTACTTGGCTTACAAGCATTTTCCGTCTGTTGTAATGGTATATTGTGTATCTCCTATGTTCCTGTGTAACTTGTACGTGCCAGGCGGTGATTTTCACAGCTCTGTATTCTTCAGCCTCGTTTTTATTCTTTTCGTCCACCATTTTTTTTGTTGCGTAGCTGATTTTCAAGTGCCAAAACGTCTTAAATGAGACTTAAATTGGCGTGCAACCTCACTCCCAGACGTCCTGACTGTCCCCCCATGCTGTGTGTGATGTTGTTTTATGTTGTATTTTTTGTTGTTGTTGTGCTTTTCGTGTTTTTCGATGTGCGCGATTCGGCTGTTAACCTCGTATTTTTTCAAACTTGTATTATTTTTTTCTACATTCCGCAGGTCGTAATTCTTGTTTTTAAAAGTCATACGTTCTTGTTGGTGTTTTTCCTCGGGGTCGTGTAGCCTTGTTTTCATTTTTTCAGCCGCCATTTCTTTTCTCTAGCTGATTTTCAAGTGGCAAAACTCCATTAATGCGACTTTAATTTGCGTGCATCCTCACTCCCATACGTCCTGGCTGTCCCCCCTGGTGTGTGTGATTTTTTTTATGTTTTTTTTTTTTTTTTTTCAGTGTTTTTTGTGTTTTTGTATATACGCATTTCGGCTGTTAACTTTGTATTTTGCGACCTCGTATTTTTTTTTTTCTAAGTCCCGATTTTCTCATCCCGGGTTTTTGAATCCCGCTGAAATCAAAATCCAAATTTCCCACCTTGTGGGTCCTTAAAGGGCCGTAAAGGTCCTTAAATAACCCGCTATAAATAAAAATTAACCCTATCACTCATTGGGCTCTATACAGAGCCACATGAGCCCCTAAATAATCATGTCACTCATGGGGGTCAATACAGACCCCCATAATCCCTTAATTAACCCTGTCACTCATGGGGGTCAATACAGACCCTCATCAGCCCTTAATTAACCCTGTCACTCATTGGGGTCAATACAGACCCCCATAATCCCTTAATTAACCCTGTCACCTATGGGGGTCAATTCAGACCACCATAAACTACTAATTAACCCCATCAGTCCAATAGGGGTCTATATATACCACTATAGGACACTAATTAACCCATGTAATAACACTAGACGTTCCATGAGGGTCATCCAGGACCCTCATAACACAAAGTGTAAGCACTACACTATTAACCCTAACTATACCCCATTAACCCAACCCTGACCCTATTTAATCCTAACAGCACACATTTAACCCTAACAGTACCTATCTAACCCTAACTGGGCCTATTTAGGCCTAACTGGGTGTATTTAACCCTAACTGGCCCTATTTAACCCCATCTAAGCCTATTTAACCCCATCTCTTATGAGGGTCTATGCAGACCCTTCATAAGCCTCTATTTGACCCCATCAGTCCCATAAGGGTATATAAAGACCCTCATGGGGCAGTTAGAATCCTATCATTAACCCTCCAGGACCCTCATGACACTAAGTACAAACACTACACTGCACTATACCCCCCAATAATCCATTAAACCTAAACTAACCCCGCTCTACACTAATCTATTAACACCTACACTACCTACCTACACTACCTACCTACTCCCTAATAAACCCCTAATAAACCCCAGACCACTCTAATTACAGAAAATAAAAAATCTAAGTCACAGAAAAAAAGCTACATTGCAAAAAATAAAAAAGCTACATTACAACCCCCCCCCCACTACAAAAAAATAAAAAAAATATTACACACCTGAAAAGGAAATACATTGATAGATCACATTGCAAAACAATACAATACAAATAAAATACAATACCTTCTATCTAAATACAATACCCTCTATCTAAAATACCTACCCCCCAATCTAACATACATATCCCCTATCTAAAATACATCCTCCCTATCTAACATACATTAAATCCTATCTATATACACAAACCCTAAATCTAACCTAAAATAGAATAAAAAAGACCCCTTACCTTTGCAGATGTTCCTTCAGATTGCCCCCTAGGGGAAAAAAAACAAAAAACAAATTAGTACATAACACTACATAGTAAAAATAAACATTTTAAATATTCTAAATATTAAACTCACCTTTCCAGCATGCCCCAGTCCTTCTTATTTTCTTCACCGGCGTGGCCCCTGTTAAAAATAAACATTTCGTAAAGTTCTTTACATTTAGATCTTTGTAACTAAACTTTTTGAGCACTGACAATAATGATGTGTAGTTTAACCAAAGTTTATCTGGAATATCATGTTTATTTTTCAGTTGCTCAAAAGTCATGAACAATACATTATCAAGTAAATCTATAACATAATTCAAATTATAATTCTTCCAGTAATTTACTACTTCTGATATATGCTTCATAACTATCCTCTCAATTGGAGTAATCCAGGAGGGATCATTTATTAAATTATGTTTAGTTATAAAAGTGCATCACTTTCTGATATACACAAACTACCTTGCACAACTTAATGTCATCAGCAAAAATGGAGACAATGCTTTCCAGTCTAAAACTGAACCACCGTTTTCTATGTGGCCCTGTATCAAAGCCTACTCAATATCCAGAAAAAACTACACATGTACTGAGTTGCCTTGATCCAAATTTACTTACTTTCTCATACAAACTAAGGCCCCTATTCAATTGAGCAATTGTTGGTTACTGGAGCCCGTAATGTAGCCCACAAACTAACTTGCTATTCAACTGGAGTCTTTTAGCTACCCGCAAACCAATCTGCGGGTTACAGGCTGAAAATCCCTGCGTTTGCCAGAATCATAACTCCTAACCCATCTAAGCCTTTGATCTTCCAAGCGCATAAATGTAACAATGGCTAAAATCACAACTCAATATTTATTTGCTACAATTCCCCAAGGACGCAATTGTCTTCAAAGCAGCAATCAGCAAATGTAGCCAAATATATTACGTATAATACAGACTAGTTTGTAACACTGCAAAAGACAATTAATACACACCGATGGAATTTAAAATATGGAGAAAGCAATGGAAGGCATCAGAATTCACAAACAACAATTCCCAATTAACAAATAGGCCATAAAAAAAAAAATCTCATATGTTGGAATGATAAAGCATATGCCAATATGAAAAGTCTTGCAACAAGATGCTGAAAGCAATTAAAGACATACTACCTGATTAAATTGCAGCACAAAAACATGAAACTGCCTGGCCATATTATCCGTTTCTCTCACAGAGGCTCTAATGTGGACCCTAAAAATACAAACATAATCTTATATACATCTCACTCATCAGATCTACATTGGGAAAATAAATAGTGGCCAAATCACACCCCCACATGACATATATCAAATACCAGGGGAACATATTATTTTTTGTTGTTCAGTCCTTTAGCCGTGTCCCACTCTCTGTGACCCTATTGACTGCAGCACACTTATCTATGTCTCTGTCTGTGCTTATCCACAAGGTTTTCATGGCATCGATAATGGAGTGGGTTGCGAGTTCCTTCTCCAGTGGACTGCAATTTGTCTGATCTGTCTGCTATGACCTGCCCACCTAGAGTGACCCTACATGGTATAGCTCACAGCTCCATTCAAGTACACAAGCCACTTCACCACAACAAGGTAGCTATCCAGAAGGGGACCAGGGGAACATACACCACAATAATCTACTCTAACCCATCAGGAAGGGCCTCAAACACACATGGAGGGTGTGAAGAGGCATGTGGAGCAACAGCCAACTGACCTCCATCAGGAATAATCTCGGCTACGCCCATTCTGGAAAGTCATACGCCATTGCTGGTGGCCATGTGCCAAGATGTTTACCCATTATGATTTGGTGAAATCCCAATCAAGTGTTTGGTATCAATTAATTTACATTATCACCTGTCATATTGTTATAAGCCCTTCAGGGGTATGTTGATACTCCACAGTATCACAAATTTGACCTGTCATGTGTAGTAACCCTACTGATATAGGAATGTGACACAAATATATGTGGATGCCCCAAAACCCCAACCATTAAAAACACACTGACACGGTTATAACGGTATAACAAAACTTTATTTCATACACAAAAATTTATATTCTGTGCATTAATATCATGGGTGTGGTGTGGGCGGATCCCGGAAGGGCAAGAGGCTTAAGGGGCAAAAATGGGATACCTAAAGGGGGTAATGTCATAGTCTAGAATAATCATGATACATAGCACCTACCGGGATCACATGTGGTCACTACACCACTGCGAACAAAATCTGATGAAAAACAGGAGCATCAGAAATCACTCCATTTAATCTAAGTAACCAGTAATGTGCATAGCACTTGGTTATCATCTGCTCAACTAAACAGACATATAAACCTCTGGACTGTCTCATCCAAACCAGTTTCACACATACAGTCCCAAAAATCTGAAAAAACGTGGTAAGAAAAAAAGGCTGGGGGGATAAAAAAAATTACACAAAAAAACAGGCATGTACAGTACAGTGCTAAATACTGTAACTGTAACATTATACCAACTCACCTGATTTCCATCTGCAAGCATTACTAACCATTAGCTAATTCTTAGGATAACTCACTGGCCATTACCATTAATAATGATGTATCATCTAACAATAAATGCTTAGCTGTGACCAGCGTCCGATATCACATCCATCAGTTATACAGTAGTTAGCACATGTTAAAGGATACACGTGATATCAGCACTACGGGGAAATACCCATTAATGCGGAGAGGACACAAAGGTAAGCCGCTAGATTTACTGTTACTTACATCAGACACAAGGATCTGTTCTCAGACTGATATTGAGGTCAGGATCACATGCTTCACTAGTGCATGTATTAATGCTGGCTTTCATTAACATGCCATTGTGAGACTTTGCAAGTCCACCGCCATAGCGGTATTAGTCTACATTTAAGCTAACAACAATCATGTCTTAGATATCTGGATATATGATAGTTTTACTATTGTGGGAGCTACTAAATAAGGGGGGCTGTCATTGAAGGAATTTCAACATAAGAGGCACTGGGGATATCTTACAGGTACTTCATATTTTTGACAATACTTGCAGATGTATAAGATGCCTTCATGGACCTGAATTGCGCCTAAAACAAAATAAAATAAAGGAAAAACACCTGCAAAATAAAGCCTTAAAAAAGATAGGTACTGCAGCATCTCTTCTCAACAGCATTCCTCCATGATCATCAATTATTGAAATGTTAAACAGAACCCTTTGTGTCCACAGAGAAGAGGATCATGGCTTATGTGATGGGAGGTAGCCATCTGTGTACAAAATACCTCCATCACATAGGCCATGATCCTATACTCTGTAGCAAGGCTAAATTGTGTAGATTGTCACTGAGGAGTGCTGTTGAGAAGGCAAAGAAACATGTGCAGTCCCTACATCCTCCTCCGCCTTGCATAAGGGCGCAATCCCCCATGGCCGTCCACCGACTCCCCGGTGGTGGGGTGGCAGAAGGAGGCATTCCCCCAGGAAGCAGCAGCACATGCAGTGGTGTTGGTGGTGTTGGTGGAGACATCGGGAAAGGAGAGGCTGGGCTACCTGTGCGTGGGGGTTGCCTCCAGGGTGGAGGAGGCAGGGCTGTAACTTGCTGGATTTCTTTATATATATATATATATATATCACATATATAGTTGTGAGCATGCGAGCCCGCTCGAGCCGTTGCTCACGCTTGCGGGCTCGCGAACCGAGGGCCGCAGTTGCTGGCAAGGAGCGCCTATCCCTATGTGTGTCCCTGTATAGGTGGATCCCATCCCTAAGCGTGTCCCATCCCATCCCTAAGTGTGCCCCTCTCTTAGGTGGATCCCATTCCTATGTGTGTGTCCCTGTGTCACTAGAGATAAATCTCACCCCATGTGTGTCCCTATGCCTCAATCTCCTCCATATTCCTTTCCACACAGACCGCAGCCATCACTAGAGAGGTTACTGTGGTGCAGCTGGTGGGCGTGTCCCGGGGCGTGAACTCACCATTGATAAACAAGCAGCACATCATCTCCTCAGATAAGAGCCGCAGCTGAAGGGGCGTGTCCAAGCAACACAACCCGCCCAATCAGCCGTCCATCTCTGTTATGTCATTGGAGCTGTAGATCTATCACCACCTTGAATGGGCGTGTTTATGACATCAGTTCCGGCTGCGCTCCAGTTCGGGCAGCAGGTGGCTGTATCCCCATCAGATTAGTGTTTACCACCGAGGAGTGCGGAGCTTAGCAATGGGTGATAGTGATGGTGGCAGGTGTGATAGTGCCCAGCCTGGCCGGGTACAACGAGATGAGTCCGCATTAACCCTCTTTATCTGTGCTTTATAAAAATGTCATTTACCTCATCTTATCTAATGTGTTAATTACCATGACCTCTACATGTTAATTCTGTGTGTATCAGTATCTGATGGAGTGATATGGTAGATCAGGCACCTTCTGCAGTGCATTATGGGTATTATACCCTCCCCTGGGGCTGCAGACCTTGCCCTCCTCTGCCTTTTGGGCAGTACATTTCTCATGCTTTTTATTAACACATTTAGTATCCTTATTACGAATATTTGTCTTTTTTAAACAAATCAAAAATAATTTTGTTTACCATATTCATTTAATATTACACCATAAGTATAAAGTCTGTATATATGTAACCCTTTATTTTGCTAAGGAAAGTATTACACCCCTTATCACTGTCAGATCAGCTAGGAATAGACCTTGATTGGAAAGGGTTAATGGCACCCTGTTTCAGGCTAGGAATAGACCTGGATTATAAAGGGTTAATGGCGCCCTGTATCAGGCTAGGATTAGACCTGGATTGGAAAGGGTTAATGGCACCCTGTATCAGGCTAGGATTAGACCTGGATTGGAAAGGGTTAATGGAACCCTGTATCAGGCTAGGAATAGACCTGGATTGGAAAGGGTTAATGGCACCCCGTATCAGGCTAGGATTAGACCTGGATTGGAAAAATAGACCTGGATTGCAAAGTGAGGGCCGCAGTTGCTGGCAAGGAGCGCTCCTTGCCAGCAACTGCGACCCTCGCTAACTTTATGTCGCAACGCAAACAACATACGAGACACGTTAACGCCAATTAAAAATCGTCCGCAACCCGCGGACATGAAAAAATGAAAAACACAGTAAATACACACAGCACATACATAAAAAGCTTACCTACAGCAAGAGGGAGCATCCAGGACCTCAAAAAATGAAGTTACACCTTCATTTAACTCAAAATAAAAGAGTTTAGACACTAAAAAATTCTCTAAGCGAGAGAAAAAATGGCCGCCGAACAAAACGAAAACGAGGCTACAGCACTCGAAACACGCAAAACACCACAAAACACCTACGGATATTCCACTACAGACGCATACCACACATTTGCCGCCATTTTAATGCGGAAGTACACAGCTACGCTAACGGTTTGGTTTTGCGCACGCACATTATTACACTGCACACATTCATCACGCTTACAAAGCAGCTCCACACCACTAATGCTGCAGCAACATCAAACCAGATTGACAGCTCTTCAACACAATGCTTCCTGCATATATTACTTAAAAATAAGTAAAGTATATTAATTTATTAATGTATTATTTATTTCATTATTGTACACCAAACAGCATTAGCTACCTTACAATTTCATTGCCGTCATTTTTTGACGGGCAATTCGCTAGTATATATATATATATGTGAGGTATAAAAAATGTGTGTTTTATGTGTAATTATTAACTGTTTGGGGATAGGGTGTGGGGTATAGGGTGGGGTGTGTGTATGGAGTGACCTAGCTCTATGTGTATCTATGTATGTTATTTAATATATGTGTATTTGTATTATGTGTAAACAGTAAATATGTGTGATCAAAGTTTAAGTGTAAAATTGTTGTTAGAATAATATAAATGAACAAAACTGTAACTTCCTGCTTTGATAATTCACCTGCTCTCTCTCTTTCTCTCAATAACCAACCGCCAACTACGGGACCTGCATGCTACTTTGTGAGAATCTACAACAGTCAACACATGAAGTGAGAAACATGGGTGTGGGGGAGAAGCACAAAGCCAATTAGTGTATTATAAGAGATTTAATAAAACAACAAGATTTACACTCATATTTAGTGCCCCCAGTTCGCTGAGGTACACGTGAAGCTCATCAAACTTCAAAGGGTAGTCCTGAATGCTGTGCTGAGTCCTTGCATCAGATGTTGAATGTGCCTCTTGAATGTTACGTTATGTCTGTAAATCCACTCACAAATGGAGTTGTCCCATAGTGTATTGGCATCAGAGAAATGTTCTTATGATAGATTATCCCAATCCAGTAATGATAGACCAAGCCCCACAATGGAGTGCACCAGTGAGTGTGTAGAAATGGTGCAAAAATAAATAAATAATATATATATATATATATACTAGCGTATTGCCCGTCAAAAAATGACGGCAATGAGATGTGTATGTTTGGAAAGTTGTATAGTTATTAATATACATATGGAGCACTTTGCTCCATAAAAAAAGGGGTCCGTATTAACAGCTCGCCTCGCTAAGCGAGGCTCGCCTGCAATGAGCGCCTGCGGCGCTCATTGCCAAAGTGGTCCTGTTTAACGGCTCGCCTCGCTACGCGAGGCTCGCCTACAATGAGCGCCTGCGGCGCTCATTGCCAAAGTGCTCCGTATTAACGGGGCAAAAAATGTTTGGAAAGTTGTATAGTTATTAATATACATATGGAATTGTAAGGTAGCTAATGGTGTTTTGTGTGTACTACTGAAATATATAAGTTAAAATAATAAATAATTAATGAATGACTATACTTTACCAATTTGTATGCATTGTGTTTAAGAGCTGGCAATCTGTAGTGATGTTGCAGCAGCATTGGTGGTGTGGAGGTGCTGTGTAAGCGTTTAGAACGTGTGCAGTGTAATAGTGTGCGTGCGCGAGCTGAAACCGTTAGCGTAGTACTTTAGTTCCGCATTATCGTAAAATGGCGGGTAATGTGTGTTATGCGTCTTAGCGGATAATCCGTACGTGATTTAATGGGCGGTAATGTGTAGTATGCGTCTTATCGGATTATCCGTACGTGTTTTCCGTGGTTATAGTGCTGTAGCCTCGTTTTCGTTTTTTTCGGCCGCCATTTTTTCTCTCGCTTCGAGACTTTTTTAGTGTCTAAACTTTTTTAATAAAATGAAGGTGTAACTTGTTTTTTTGAGGTCGTGGATGCTCCCTCTTGCTGTCGGTAAGCTTTTTATGTATGTGCTGTGTGTATTTATTGTGATTGTATTTTTTTTTCCTGTTCGCGAGTTGCGGCCGTATTTTTGTTCTGCGTATTAACGCTGATTGGCAAAGTGCTCCGTATTAACGGCTCGCCTCGCTACGCTCATTGCCAAAGTGCTCTATATTAACGGCTCGCCTCGCTACGCGAGGCTCGCCTGCAATGAGCGCCTGTGGCGCTCATTGCCAAAGTGCTATGGTTTAACAGTGTAACGGCTCGCCTCGCTGCGCGAGGCTCGCCCGCCGATGAGCGCCTGCGGCGCTCATCGCTAAGCCCGCTACTGTGCTACGGTTTAACGGCTCGCCTCGCTTCGCGAGGCTCGCCGGGCGATGAGCGCCTGCGGCGCTCATCGCTAAGCCCGCAAAGTCGTACGGACCACGCAAACAGCGTGACGACAACTCGTAGCAGGACAATTATAATATGTGATATATATATATAAACAGTATCTCACAAAAGTAAGTACACCCCTCACATTTTTTTAAATATTTTATAATATCTTTTCATGTGACAACACTGAAGAAATCACACTCTGCTACAATGTAAAGTAGTACGTGTACAGTCTGTATAACAGTGTAAAATTGCTGTCCCCTCAAAATACCTCAACACACATCCATTAATGTCTAAACCATTGGCAACAAAAGTGAGTACACCCCTAAGTGGAAATGTCCAAATTGGGCCAAATTAGCCATATTCCCTCCCCGGTGTCATGTGACTTGTTAGTGTTACAAGTTGTCAGGTGTGAATGAGGAGCAGCTGTCTTAAATTTGGTGTTATCTCTTTCACACTCTCTCATACTGGTCACTGAAATTTCAACATGGCACCTCATTCCAAAGAACTCTCTGAGGATCTGAAAAAAATAATTGTTGCTCTACATAAAGATGTCCTAGGTTATAAGAAGATTGCCAAGACTCTGAAACGGAGCTGCAGCACGGTGGGCAAGACCACACAGTGATTTCACAGGACAGGTTCCACTCTCCAGGCCTCGCCATGGTTGACCAAAGAAGCTGAGTGCGCAGGCTCAGCCTCATATCCAGAGGTTGTCTTTGGGAAATAGACGTATGAGTGCTGCCAGCATTGCTGCAGAGGTTGAAAGGGTGGGGGGTCAGCCTGTCAGTGCTCAGACCATACGCTGCACACTGCTTTAAATTGGTTTGCATGGCTGTCGTCCCAGAAGGAAGCCTTTTCTAAAGATGATGCACAAGAAAGCACGCAAACAGTGTGCTGAAGATAAGCAGACTAAGTACATGGACTACTGGAACCATTTACTGTGGTCCGATGAGACCGAGATAAACTTATTTGGTTCAGATGGTGTCAAGCGTGTGTGGCGGCAACCAGTTGAGGACTACAAAGACAAGTGTGCCTTGCCTGCAGTCAAGCATGGTGGTGGGAGTGTCATGGTCTGGGCCTGCATAAGTGCTGCCGGTACTGGGGAGCTACTGTTCATTGAGGGAATCATGAATGCCAACATGTACTGTGACATACTGAAGCAGAGCATGATCCCCTCCCTTCGGACACTGGGCTGCAGGGCAGTATTCAAATTGATAACGACACTAAACACAGCTCCAAGACGACCACTGTCTTGCTAAAGAAGCTGAAGGTAAAGGTGATGGACTGGCCAAGCATGTCTTCAGACCTAAACCATATTGAGTGCAAGGTCTCTAACATCCATAAGCTCAGTGATGTCATCATGGAGGAATGGAAGAGGACTCCAGTGGTAACCTGTGAAGCTCTGGTGAACTCCATGCCCATGGGGGTTAAGTCAGTGCTGGAAAATACTGGTAGATACACACAATATTGACACTTTTGGCCCAATTTGCATATTTCCACTTAGGGGTGTACTCACTTCTATTGGCAACGCTTTAGACATTAATGGCTGTGTGTTGAGTTATTTTGAGGTGACAGCAAGTTTACACTGTTATACAGGCTGTACACTTACTACTTTGCATTGTGTCATTTCTTCAGTGTTGTCACATGAAAAGATATAATAAAATGTGTACAAAAATGTTAGGGGTGTACTCACTTTTGTGAGACACTGTATATTGGGTTGGTATAAATGAAGAAAATCAACCTGTACAAGTTTGTAGTAGTGTAGATGACTTTTCACTAGGGTGGAGAGACAATGCAGTACTGTCAGATGAATAGACTGCTAGTATTCATTAATGGAGTCAGCAGGCGCTCATCGTGAGGGATACACGGCTTTGTTGCAATGAGCGCCGAAGGAGATCATTGCAGGCCTCGCAATTGTGGCCTTTCTGGGTCCCTCTAAGGGTCCTCTGTCCCATCCTAGTTGTTATTTGCACTAGGAAGCTCTACCGATGGAGGGTAGAAACGGATTGAAGGTGCACATGGCGATGTCCGTGAACAGCGCCAAAGCCTGAAGGACTTTGGCGCTAACCGCAAAGCACGCAAGACTTTGAAAATATTACGACTTTAACAGACAATATTTTTTCAAGCACGTAACTCAGAAGCCATCAAAAGAACACAAAAAGACAATTAATTAAAATAAATAATTACAACCTCATACACAGCACAGGGGGAGAGGTAGGGAGCCTGTGAGGGAGGTTGCAAGCTAATTTGAGGCTTAATTGGCATTTTTCAAAGATTGAAAATCGGCTAAGCGAGGGAAAAAATGGCGGCCGTAAAGACGTAAATTTTTTCAAAAAGTATCAAAACGAGTCCGAAGCTAGTAACACTTAGCCCATCAAGGTGAGCCCCACAAAACTTGGAAAATACAAGCAACGGTGCTCATCGTGAGGCACACAAGACTTGAACAGAGACAGAGAGGAGAAAGACACATGGGAGGGGGAGAGGGTGGAAAGAGACACAGGAGGGAGAGAGGGGGGAAAAGAGACACAAGAGAGGGAAATAAGGGGAAAAAAAGACAGGGCAGGGAGATGGGGGACACATGGAAAGTAGAGGGGGGAAAGACACAGAGGTCAGAGAGTAGGGAGAGGTTTGCGGACCTTGCAATAAGCGCCAAAGGCCCACATCTCAGGGCTCAAAGGCGCTCAGCGCTCAGCGCGAAAGTGGCGGGTTGGACAACATCTGCAATGATCGCTCATTACAGGGATCGTGATGAGCACCGAAGGCACGAGGACCATAAAGTAGATGGTGGGAGAGGCTCACAAAGAGAGCTGAAGGCACTTATAGCAAGACCCACAAGTTAGAGGTTGGAGGGTCTTGCATTGTGTGGCAAACAGCATTGCCACCCTTCACATTTTATTGCCGTCATTTTTGACAGGCAAGTCGCTAGTAAATATAATATTAAATAAAATGCCTCTATACATACAAATCCATGCAAAACACCCACACAGCTACCCACATATGTAAGTATGTAGGTTGCCTAACCAATCGGTTTAGGACCATAATGGAGATGATAGTATTAATTTGATTGTCATGGGAAAAGAGAGGTTTAATTAATAATTAAGAATAAAATATAATATATATATTAGATAATCAAATAGGAAGTGTATGGGTGGTGGGCGAATGCCTACGTTATCGGATCAATGCATGGAATACACAAGGACATATAAAAGGGGGTTATAAAAGGTGTGTTGGATGGGGGTGGCAGAGATCATTTATGATGTACTATTGAAGCAAACCACCTCCGGGGTGAGTGATGAATGGATATTTAATCCATAATAAATCCCGCCAGATTGATGCCTCTGTTGAGGCCCCCAGGTTCCAATGTGCCCATTCTATGTATCCATTCAGTCTCCTTCCTTCTTAGTTTAAGTATGCTGTCACCATGTCTTTTGCAATGTTTGACATGATCAATAGCTTGAATAGTGAGATCACTTGTATCTTTCTGGTGTTGTTGGATCATGTGTGCAGACAAACCGCTTTTGGGAAGTGCTTTGGAGATGTAACTAAGGTGTTCCCAGAACCTCTTTTTTAGTGGCCTCCGTATTTCCGATGTATTGCTCCTGACAATTGCAAGTGATGGCTTATATGACAAAGTCTGTTTTGCAGTTACTAAGATGTTTGAAATTCTTATTTTTACTTGTAGATGTAATCAATTGTCTGTCCTTTTTCTTCAGATATTTGCATGTACTGCAATTTTTAGTTCAGCATTTGAAAGTTACAGTTGTGTTGGTCAGCCAGTTCTTTTTCTGATCTTTTTTTACTTTTTTTCAGTTCACTGGGTGCTAATATCCTTTTCATGTTCCTGTTTTTCTAAAGGTCAGTGACGGACTGTCAGGCAGAATATCTCTGAGAATGTTATCCTCTGAGAATTGGCCAGAGTTTATTGAGACAATTTGACAGGCATTTAGCTCCTTTATTGTGGGTGGTTAGGAATCTACATTCTGTTCTGCTATTTGACTGTTTATCTAAGTTGTCTCCTTTCTTTTCTTTTGACCACAATTAGATCCCACCGATCCATCAATTTTGTTTTCTCATATGATTTTTGAACCACCTGTTTGTTATATTTCTTTTCTTAACAGAGATTCTTTTTCAGAGATAGACGTTGAAATTGTCAAATTGAGAATATTAAGTTCACATATGAGAGAAAACTGGAGATATCATTATCATTGGTGTTGTCCCAAATCACAATGATATCATCTATAAATCTGAGCCATACTACGATATTCTTGGTGTATGGATTGTTACTCCAGATATAGAGATCTTCCCAGTGGCCCATGTAGAGATTTGAGAAGCTAGGAGCAAAGCGGGTTCCCATGGCCGTGCCCTTGGTCTGTAGATAGAATTCATCTTCAAAAATGAATTAGTTGTTAGATAATATGAAGTGGATTCCATCTAGGATGAAGTCTCTCTATGTGAAGTCAAAATCACCACATAATTCGCACTGTTGCCCTGGTTTTGAGGTATAAAGTGCTGCCACATTGGTATGTGTTTTCCACTGCAATTTAGTAATGATTTCCAGGAGATGAAGAGTGTTGTGTATGTATGATTTCAACTGTACCACTAGAGGTTTTAGAAATGAGTCCACATATTCAGATAAGTGTTCAGTTGATGTTCCTATTCCTGAAAGAATAGGCCTACCTGACTCTAAATGTGTTTGACATGACCTATCCCCCCAAATCTGTGTTGACTTCTACTGATTATCTTCTTCAATTGGACATATTCTTGTATACTATCCCTTATTTACCCTTCTAAAAGCTTCCTCACTACAAAAGTAAGACTTAGTCTATAATTCCCTGGATTTACTCTTGCTCCCTTTTTAAATATAGGTATCCCACCTGCTTTTCTCCAGTAATCTGGTACCGACCCTATGGTGAGTGAGTCTTGGAAAATTACATACATTGGTTTGGCTATTACAGAACTCAGTTCTCTCACCACCCTGTGATGTATTCCATAAGGACCTGTTGCTTTATTAACATTTTTTTTTCTTCTGCCACTTATGGATTTCTTCTAGCTTTAATCAAATATTTGATGAAGATTGTGTAGCCCCATTATGTTGTGGTGTTCCAACCACTGATAGTTCCCTTGTGTATAAGAAGAAAATTACTTATTCAGCTCATCTATTCCTGTTCAATATTTATCATTCCTTCTTTCCTGGCATTCTTCCATTGATATAGTTAAAAAAAAATTAAGGTTAATCGTACTCTCCTTTGCAACTAACATTTCATTTTATATCTTAGCTAGTCTAATAGCTCTTTTGCAAGACTTATTAAACTCACATAAAGCCACCTCTGTTCCCTCTTTCTTGTATAATTTAAATGTCTGCTTTTTACTATCTTAGAGCCCCATTCAATTAAGCAATTGTAACTTACTGTAACCCGTAAGGGAGGGCGTAAGTTATTTTACTATTCAATTGGAGTTTTTTTGCAAGCTAAAAAATGCTAACGTGTTACAGGCTTGAAAACTTTGAGATTTTTAAACCAGGAGCTTACAGCCTCCCAAAGCCTTTGATCTTTCACGTCTGCAAGAGTTCAGACGAATAAAATCGCGAATCGCTATTCAATTGCAAAAATCCCTCAAGACGGCACCAAGTCAAGCCATCAAATGGCATATGGTGGCCCAAAGCTTACGTGTTCCAAATAGGACCAGCAATGGTTTACAGACTAGTTTGGAACACTGTAAAACACAATAAAAGTACACCAAAGTCCATTAAAATATAGGGAAAGCAATGGAAGGCATTAAAATTACTTGCACAACAACTCCCAACTATTAAATAGTAAAAAAAATATAAATGTATTTTTATCATATGTTGTAATGGTCATGCATATGCCAATATGAAAAGTCATGCTGCAAAATGCTAACACACTACCTCATTAAATTGCAACACAAAAACATGACAATGGCTGTCATATTAACCCGTTCTCACTCACAGAGGCTCTAATGTGGACCCTAAAAAATACAAAGATCATCTTATATACATCTCACTTATCACATCTACATTGGGAAAACATATAGTGGACAAATGACACTGCCACATGGCATATATCAAGTACATGATTCCCATTGATTAGCCAATATACGTAAAGCTGTAATTGCAGATAACAATACAGATGACATGTGACATATTTCACCTGATGTTTGTTGCATATCCACAGCATGTGTATGCTCACATACTCTACATATAGTCATATGTACCTCTTGCTTTAGACATTCTATACTCTCCTCTACTTAGACTATTGTGATACTTCCTTCCAGATATCTTCTTCAGTGCTGATATGATTCTCCCTGTACATATGAGGAAGAGTAACTCTAGGCTTGGAACATAACTGTTAATGAATTAAACCAATTAGGTCCCTCATATGAGTGTCCAAGTTATGTATGGAGAGGCTGCTCTTCTAACGGATTAAAATTGCCAGAGAACTGACCTATTAGGGTTATAACATTCACTGATTGAGCACATATATGTCTGAAGTTGCATAGGAGTGCCTGTTGGACACACAAGCCTACATTTTACTTCTCACCATATGTATATCCCATGATTCTGTATTATTGCTATCTTTGCTTATTGAACGTTATAGTTGTATGGATATCTGTAATAATATGATGTAAATTATATTGCCTCATTGTTATGATATTGGTGGTACAAAGTTTGTTTCCGCCTGCTCAAAGAATCTATCATAGCTGTAGTCGAAATGTTATTATCACCACATTGCAAAGTGATAGGCACCACCAAATGAGGATGTTGAGTCATCATACCCTCTTCACCATGAGCCAGAGAAAACAAGGGTTGTGTGACAGAATCCAGTTGGTCTGAAATCTGGGATTGGGGTTGAATCTGCGCACCCTCAGCAGCCATAGCTATTGTTCTCTTGTATTTGCTAGGGCAATTGATGGCATAGTGCCCTGAACTACCACAATACATGCATAAATTGTGAGTGCGTCGCCACTGTTTTTCTTCGTTGGATAATGGCCCTCTTATTAGATTTACCTGCATAGCCTCTGGCTCAGAGTCGGTAGGTGTTTGTGGGTTTGGGGTAGAACTTCTTGAATAGAAAGTAGGAGTAGCACTTTGTTTAAAAGAGCTCTGTCTTTCCAATTTTCTTTCTGAAAGTCTCCGATCAATACGGATAGCCAAACGCACAAATGCATCAAACTCAGCAGGAAGATCAACACGAGCAAGCTCATCTTTTATAGCCTCTGAGAGACCTTTTCTGAAGTGGAACCTCTGGGCTGATTGGTTCCAAGTAGTATCAGCAACCCACTGTCTGAATTCAGCAGCATATTCAGCCACAGAGCGCCTCCCTTGATGCAAATGAAGGAGAGTGGCTTCTGCTGTAGCACATCGATTGGGGTCATCAAAAACTAGGCACATGGCCTCAAGAAAGTCATTTAGATTTCCCAAGACTGGACTGTCCTGTTCCAGAAGAGGGGAGCCCCAAGCCAGGGCTTCATCTTTGAATAGGGAAAAAATAAATCCCACCTTCTCTCTTTCAGATGGGAAACGATTAGGTAACATCATGAAATGCAAACGGCATTGATTTAGGAAACCCCTACATTTTTTGCGGTCCCCTCCAAATTTTTCAGGCAGAGGCAAGCGGGCATCTTGTGCAGGTGTAACATTAGTATTAGCAGCAGCCGCAGCATCATGTGCCCTGTAGCTGGTAAGTTCACTATGCATTGATCAAACTTCATTTTGCAGTTCAGCTACTTGATCCTGCAGCACTTGAATGGTCTGTGCCTGGGTCTGCATAGTTCTTGTATTAAAAGCAACCTGCTGAGCAAATGCAGAATCTGATCCGAAGGTCTCCATGATTAGGGCCAGATTATTCTGTTATGATATTGGTGGTACAAAGTTTGGAGTCCAGTAGCCAGATCAGCAAAAACTCCCTGCCAGAGATAGCCACTCGTTACCCAGGTGGTTGAGCCCCTGAGCCTTGAGTGGCTGTCTGCTCTGAAGCAGAGATAGGAGTCAGGAACAGAAGGATAATAATCTTAGTGAGGCAAGCCGAGGTCAGTGGGAAGGAGAAGCAGCAGTCAAAAACGATCCAAGTTCAGCAACAGGTAGGAGAAACAGGAACAAGCTTGATTAGAGAGTTCAGGAACACAATAATCTGGCAAGGATACAGAGACAGGAAGTGCCTTATATAGGCCAAGAACCGGACAGCTGACCAGACACAGCTAAAGAGAGTTGTCACTGATTTCATTGCTTTTAG
The DNA here is from genome assembly GCA_027410445.1 of Discoglossus pictus. Taxonomy (NCBI): domain Eukaryota; kingdom Metazoa; phylum Chordata; class Amphibia; order Anura; family Alytidae; genus Discoglossus; species Discoglossus pictus. Next base: position 152,523,838 of record CM050164.1, on the reverse strand, counting down.
AGTCAAGGTATCAGGTCTCAGGTAAATCTGCAAGAGGCAGGCTGGTGTACAGGTAGGGAAAAGGTTTAGCAAGCATGCAGACCAGGGTTCGAATCCCAGCAGAGTCAATTCCTCACACTCATGTTGGATGATACACTGTAAATCCCCTACAACTGATCATCCATATTGATGTCAATCCCCCATGCCTGCATTATGTTCCTATATCCCTATTTCCCAGTGTTACTAGAACTCTGTATCCTACCCACCATGATACTTTGCATACCTTTGATAATGTGTCATTGTGTGGCTTTGTTGATATGTTAATATTCTGATTTATGCTAAGATTAAATAATATTTATCAACTATGTTGTTTGTGTTTGACTCGCTAATGTTGATAACATAGCATTTCCGTAACACCAATTAAAGGACCATAAAAGTCAACATCTGTGCTGTGCACCATCAGTTAGGGGTGTAAATAGTATATTAACAATGTGTTTGCATTATTGATTTTGTCATGCAATGGATATGACAAGAATATTACACTGTATAGATTAATATAGTTTCTTACAATATTACAGTGTATAGATTAAGTTCAAAGATCAAGTTATTGACAAGTATACGCTGTGTGCAGAAATAGCTTTTATTGGTATAGAATTATAAGTGTTTACACTTGTAAGCTTTGATATTTAGTTAGATCACAATATACAATCTACCCGATTTCTATCACAATCTCTTTTGGATGATTGGATAACAATTATGTCACAACCTGCTTCTTCAATGGGGCTTGACAAGTACCTAGTTCAAGAGTACCCCGGCAGGACCGTGTAGTTCTTACAACCTCTGGTACAGAAGATGGCCTCAGGATATCAGGAACACCATGTAATCCCTTATAATTAGGATTAATGCACATAATTACATGTATACCTTGTCTATGTAGATATTACTGTATACCTTTATTAATTGGCACATTTTATACAAGTTTCTGGCACACAGACCGGCCAATCAGTAAGCCCTATTCCTAAATAATAGGCTGCCCTTGGTTTATTGGGAAAACCCTGTACCTCTGATGAAATCAGATCTTTTAATCTCATCCGGGTTATTATATTAACTTTAAACAATTGCACTAACCACTCAGACTCTCTGCTTATCTGCTCAAGGCCCCTGTGAGGCCATCTTAGTCTTCACCAGATAACAACACTGTACATAATAGGATGCTACTGCTTACTGGAAAATCCTGTAAAAGGATTATCTATTAGACTACAGTCTTGGGTGTTGGGTGAGGCAATAGCCTGAACAATAGCCAATATGTTATGCAGAGCATAAACCAAGAGACATACAGTATAACAGTGTAATCATATTTTAACCATAAGCACTAAGAAATACATAACCATAATAATAAAAACAGGTTAACTCTGGCCAGTCAGGCCCATGCCATAGTGTAAAACAGTCCAGTCAGGTCCTGGGCATGACAAATTTGTCTTAAAACACTTTATATTTGGTTTGATCAATAAAGCAATCAATAAGCAGTGTACATAAACTTATCAAATGTGGATTAACAATTTATTTTAGTACAATTTACTGTATATTTGGTTAATTTAATATAGGGTATATAAAAGTGTATATAATCTTATAAAGTTTGGTTAGCAGTCTGTCTATATTTGCTTAGTGCAATACAGAAATGATATGCAGAGTGTATAAACAATCAGCTGCCTATTTGTTATATATGTGATATTAATAATTAGCAATATAACTTGTTACTCTATGAAAGCAGTAAAATATGGTATGACACTTTATATAGCAGTTAGAATATAGAAATATATATTGAAGCAATATGTATCAAAGTTGGTTATATTGTATCTAAGATTGCCAGCCAAATAACCTTTGTATTTAGATATTGGCAAGCTATTATTTGGGTGTTGGTCTTACATCAGAATTGATTACATTTACTTGAATCTATAAAATTGGTAAATTTATGATGTAAAACAGTTTTGTTGACTTTGTGATATAAAATTATATATTTTGTGTATTTGCTAAGTATGGTCTGCTGTATAGATGTTTTTAAGAATTAGTTTGTAACAGAGTTAAATGGTTTCATTATTGAATAAAGTCAATCAGTCTGTTTCAGGGAATATGGGCACAGATTGAAATGTTGATTAGCATCTACAGTCTGGAATGAAGGTGCTAATTAGTCTAGGTTCTGTGACCACTCCCAAATGGGCATCAGAAGGATTGCGGTATATTGGGCTAATTTTAACTCTACTACAAATTAGAAAGTTAAACCATTTCATACATCACCTATGCGTATGATTTTGTGGATAACACCTGTCATCTTAGGATCCCTTACTCAGATAGTATGAAGTAATCCCTCTTTATGTTATTGGTTTGTTGAGAGAGTTGTAGAAATAGAATAGTATTTGATACAGACAGATATAGTGAGATATCTTAGGGAAGATATGAAGGGGGCATAGGTTTATGCCACAGAAAGACAGTCAGGTATGTTCTCAGAACAGGACAGTCAGAAAATATAACGAGAGATCGAAAAGCCAGGAAGAGACAAAAGCAGGAAAGACCTCGCACCTTATTTCTCTCTATTTAATAAACTGTTTTTCCCTTATCATCACAAGGTTGGTTTCCACCAATCCCAAACAGGTACTCCCTGTTTGCATGTATATTCAAATATATTTATAAATATTTTGTGTATATATGTATCTAACTGCTTGAGAGTGCAATGGTTACACATATTAAAATAAATGATTATTAATATGTGTTATCACTACCCCATATTGTGTGCCAACAATTAGTTCATTAGAGACTAAGCCTATGGTGCGCTAATCTTAACACCTGTCTTATAATGTGTGAAGAAGACAATGGAACATGGAGATGAAATGCATACGTCTTAGCACACTATCTTAAAAGTAGCATTCTGAAGGTCTTTCTTACCCATGTGAAAATATTTGCAACTGGATCTACCCAAGTCTTGATTTGGTTTATGTAATAGAGTCTGAAATATAATTTGTACAAAGGAAAGTGATTTAACACCTCATGTCAGAAGAGTATATATGTATGCTTACAATGGTAATAGAAAGACCCATGGACAACCATATAATGTAAATAATAGATGTGCATAACCTCTTTGTTTTTCCAAACAAAATGAATGACAAATTAAACCATGAGGGTAGATACATATAGTCAATCTAGTTTAGCCTTTTGAACCATTACACAAAACCCATCATATAGAATGAAACAGTTGTCTGTAACTGATGCACATCACAATAGTGAACTAAAATGCAAGTAGGTAACATCTTGTTGTATACATGTATCCTTATTGCTAAGTCAGGGGTTTGAGCCTCCTGCCTGCCACATTTATCTTATTAGCAATGTACCAATTTATTATGTGTATATATATATATATATATATTGTAACAAGGTATCCTTTGATGGACTGTAAATGGTAGAGACTTCTGGGCTCTTTTTATATATTTTATTGAGTAGTTTTAAAAACACATAGCCTATAATAGCCTATAGTCAGAAAAATAAACATCTACGTAAACGTGCTTACTTATAGTCTGGAACACCCTGACTATAACCTGAGCAGCTTTTCTACTACAGGTTAAATTATAATTCATAAAGAAAACAAACAGTCTCTTGTAGTGCCACCTTGTGGCCAGGATACAAACAGTCCCTTATAGCGCCAGCTTGTGGCCCGGATACAGATAGTCTATTACAGTATCCGTAGTCTTGTATATGTGGTGTAGTGCCACCTTGTGGCCAGGTTACGAATAGTCTCTTATATAGTGCCAGCCTGTGGCCTTTCCACGTCTTCACTTAAGTAACCTTGGATGAAGCATAGGGCCCGCCCTTCTCTCCCATATGCTTCACCCCAATAATTAAAAAAAAAGGTTTCTGACCATATGGTAAATGGAGTGTCCGTCTCCTCACTAGCTTCAGTCTGCCATGCAGCTTTCTCCAGTCAGGTAACACAGCAGTGTCCCACAGGTACTTAATAAGGATTTATTTGCAGATCCAGCAAGACTGTTTACTTGCAGCTCCAGGAAAACAGCACTCCAGCATTCAGTATTGCAGCTTCTCAAAAACAGCTCTCTCTGCTCAAGGTTTCTTCCCTCCTCCTTATCTCCTGTGAACTTAGCTAGCCCCCTCTCTGCTCACACAGCAGCCTTTTAAATCCTCCTGACTTAGCTCAGGTGTACTGGCTTGATTGGGCCACAGCTCACACGCACCCCTTCTGTTCAAGCATGGATGTACAGCCCTACTCATTCTTCTGCTTATGTAGATCCCTTGCTGGATTCTAGTGCAGGTTATCTGTCCTTGCTGGACACCATTACATATCCTTCCCCTCAGCTCAACACCATGCAGTTGAGCTACATGCGACGAGAGGCAGTGGACCCTAGATAGGGCATCCGCATTACTGTGTTTCTTTTCGGCTCGATGTTCCACTGTAAATTTGAATTGTTGTAATGAAAGAAACCATCTAGTCACTGTTTTTCTCTCTGTTAAGATGCATGCGCCTTAATGGGGCATGGTCCGTAACCAGCTTGAATGATCTACCCAGCAGATAATACCTCAGAGCCTCGCAAGCCCACTTGATGGCCAGGCATTCTTTTCGACCACTGAATATCTCTGTTCTCTGGGCGACAGTTTCCTGCTGAGGTATAGCACCGGACGTTCCTCTGCCTCTTTCTCTTGCGATAGTACAGCCCCTAATCCAATCGCTGAAGCATCCATCTGTAGGATAAAAAGTTTTTGGAAATTCGGAGCCACCAATACCGGTTCTTGACACAAGACAACTTTTAGGTCTTCAAATGCCTTTTCTGCTTCCGGATTCCATTTTACCGTATCTGGGGCTCTTTGTTTGGTTAAATCAGTTAAAGGAGCCGCAATGGTAGCAAAACTGTGTATAAACCTTCGGTATAGCCCAGCTATCCCCAGAAAGGCACGCACCTGTCTCTTCCTCAAAGGTCGTGGCCATTCTCTTATAGCATCCACTTTATTTTACTGAGGTTTGATCAATCCTCTTCCCACTGTATATCCAAGATATTTAATCTCTTCCAGCCCAAGTGCACATTTTGCCGGATTTGCTGTTAGACCCGCTCTTCTCAGGAACTCCAAGACCTTTTCCACTTTATTTAAGTGAGAATCCCAATACGTGGTATGAATTACAATATCGTCCAAATAAGCAGTTGCATATTCGGAATGTGGTCTTAAAAGTTTGTCCATGAGTCGTTGAAATGTAGCCGGAGCTCCATGCAGACCGAAAGGTAGAACTTTATACTGGAACAGACCATTAGGAGTACAAAAAGCATTTTTTTCTCTTGCTGATCTTGTCAGAGGGACCTGCCAATATCCTTTTGTCAGATCTAATGTAGACATAAATCTTGCAGTTCCTAGTCTATCAGTTAATTCATCCACTCTGGGAATAGGATAGGCATCAAATTGGGAGATTTCATTCATCTTTCGAAAGTCGCTGCAAAAACGAATTGTCCCATCAGGTTTAGGAATTAAGACAATTGGGCTACACCATTCACTGCTAGACTCTTCAATAACCCCTAAGTCAAGCGTTTTTTTAACTTCTGTTTTTACTTCCTCCCTCTTGGCCTCTGGAATCCGGTACGGTCTGCTTCTTATAATTACTCCAGGCTTAGTGATAATATCATGGTAAATCACCTTTGTGTGGCCTGGATTTTCAGAAAATACATCTGTATTTCACAGAATCATTTTCCTTACTTCCTCCTTTTGCTGTGGTGACAATTCAGTCGAGATATGTACTTTGAAAGGTATTACTTCCATTGGGTACACCTGGTGTACTACTGCTACCTCAGCTTCTTTTTCACGCCAACATTTTTATAAATTCACATGATAAATCTGCTCCTTTTTTCGTTTATCTGGCTGTTTGATTTTATAATTTACTTCACCTATAGCTTCTATGATTTCATATGGTCCTTGCCATTTAGCCAGGAGCTTGCTTTCAGCCGTTGGAACCAGTACCATAATCCTATCGCCAGGTTGGAATTTCCTGACCTGGGCATCTCGATTGTAATAAGTTTTCTGGTGTTGCTGTGCTTGTTCCATATGTGCTTTAACGAGTCGGGCGATCTGAGAGATTCTATTTCTCAGGGTCTGCACATACTCCACAATATTTTTTCCTTGGAATTTGTGGTCTTCCCAGGTTTCTCGTAGAATATCGAGTATTCCCCTTGGATGACATCCATATAAAAGCTGAAATGGGGAAAACCCTGTAGAGGCTTGCGGTACTTCTCGTACTGCAAATAACAGAAACGGCAATAAAAGGTCCCAGTTGTTTCCATCTTTGTCCACCACTTTTCGTATCATTCTTTTTAGCGTTCTATTAAATCTTTCCACCAATCCATCGGTCTGAGGGTGATATATTGACGTTCTTAATGCTTTTACTTGTAATTGTTGGCACAGGTCCTTCATCAGTCTTGAAACAAACGGTGTTCCTTGATCCGTTAATTTCTCTTTTGGTATTCCAACTCTTGAGAAAAGAAGTAGCATTTCTTTTGCGATACTCTTAGAGTTAGCAGATCTTAGTGGCGCGGCTTCAGGGTATCTTGTAGCGTAGTCCACTATAACTAAAATGTACTGATGTCCTCGAGCTGTGCTTTCCGGGGGTCCTACGAGGTCCATCGCTATTCTCTCAAATGGTTTGTCTATAATCGGAAGCGGTATCAAATGAGCTTTTAACTGAGGATTTGGACTTGCTAGCTGGCATTCTGGGCAAGACAGACAATACCGGCGCACTTTTTCGTATACTCCAGGCCAGTAGAATCTCTTCATTACCCAATTTAAAGTTTTCTCCACTCCCAGATGTGCTCCAAAAAGATGACTGTGAGCCATTTCTAATACTTTTTTTCTGTAGCCTTGAGGTGCCAGTAATTGCTCTGTAACGTCTTCTCCTATTTTTACCACACGATATAGAAGATCTCTTTTCAACACAAAGTGGGGACCTTGGAGATTTTCTCGTCCCTGTACTATTTCGCCGTTTACCTTGACCACTTCTCTTCTGATATTTTGTAGGAGAGGATCATTTGCTTGGTCTCTCCCAAAATGTTTTTCTTCCTGGAGTACGTTCTGTTCTTCTTCTCTCTCTGTTTGCTCTAGAGGGGTCATCTCTGCATCAGAAGAAGATTCTTCTAAATTTGCTGTCTCCTCAGGTATGGTCTGTGAAGCTACCAGAGCTTCTTCTCTGACTAGTTTCTTTTTAATTTCTGTTCCCCTTTTCTTCTCTTTTCGTCTTTGTTTTCGAGATTTCGGAACTTTTTCCCGGCTGGAGAATATTTTTTTTATCCTCAAACGGGAAGATATCCAATATAGATTCAGGACTTGTTCTCTGGCTTTCGGTATAGAGCAGTTTCTCAAAATGTGGGAAGTTTCTACCCAAAATCGCTGCATATGGTAGATAGGGTACTACCGGGGCTGTTACTAGGGCTTTTAAGCCCTTGACCTCAATCCATGTGGTTTTTGTTGGGTAGTTCATTACTGTCCCATGAACACAGGTAATGCCCATGCTTTTTCCTAATCTCCTATTATCTGGGGCTACTGCTCTTCGGGATAACAGGGTAACTGCACTACCGGAATCAATCAGCCCCTTTCCTTTCTGACCATTTATCATTACTTCTGTGATAAATGGATGTCGCAGCTCAGTCATTCAGACTAAATTAACCACGTCACAGTGGATTGCAGAGTCTCCAAGATTGCACTGCATTGGCTCATCCCGATTAGGGCATTTGGCTGCCATATGCCCCATTTCTCCACATTGGAAAGTAGTCATTCCTTCTCTCCTCCTTCTTTCTCTTGTCAGTTCCATAAACATCTCGAAGTTCTCTTCTATAGTTTCCTGTGGCCCCTTTGTTAAGCCGATTTTTTATGGATAACCCATGTTTCCAGGTTTTTGATCTCTCCATAGATGAGTCTGCTGAGATGCTTTTTACAGCTTGAGGGCGCTCCACTTGGACCACTAATTCATATTGTCCTACCCACTCTCTCATACCTGGAGGCAATCTTCTCCAGTAGTGGTCCAGGACTATTTTCTCCACAATTCTCTCTGGGGAGTTACTCTCTGGGCATAGCCATTTGCGTGTGAGATGCAGGAGATCAAATATTTGGGCTCTTGGTGGTTGGTCCGTGCGGTATTTCCATGTATGGAACCTTTGGGCCCGGACAGCTGGGTTTACCCCTATCCTGGCTAAAATCTCCGCCTTTAAATATTTATAATCCGCCGCTTGTTCTGCTGGTAGATCATAATAAGCTCTTTGCGCTACTCCTATCAGAAATGGGGCCAGTATTCCTGCCCACTGAGTTTGTGGCCAGGCTTCCCGCATTGCAGTCCTTTCAAAGGCCAGCAGGTAGGTTTCCACATCATCTTCTTTGCTCATTTTATGTATGTGGTGACTTGCTTGCAGACCCATCACTGGTTCTCTTGTTCCTGCAGTAGCAAGTTGTTTGGATTGATGTAATATCTCTTGTAAATTGGCTTGACTTTGTGCCATCTGATTTGCAAGCAATATGTTAAATTCCTGCTGTTGTCTGTTTGATTCCTGTTGTGCTGCGGTTGCTTGCAGTAAGGCCTTTATTACCTCTTCCATTTTTACTGTGGGTGGTCTTTTGGTACAAAGACCCGGATCCCACTTCTGACACCAGTGTAACAAGGTACCCTTTGATGGACTGTAAATGGTAGAGACTTCTGGGCTCTTTTTATATATTTTATTGAGTAGTTACAAAAACACAAATCAAATAGCTTATTGTCAGAAAAATAAACATCTACGTAAACGGGCTTACTTATACTCTGGAACACCCTGACTATAACCTGAGAAGCTTTTCTCCTACAGGTTAAATTAGAATTCATAAAGAAAACAGTCTCTTGTAGTGCCACCTTGTGGCCAGGATACAAACAGTCCCTTATAGTGCCAGCTTGTGGCCCGGATACAGATAGTCTCTTACAGTATCCGTAGTCTTGTATATGTGGTGTAGTGCCACCTTGTGGCTAGGTTACGACTAGTCTCTTATATAGTGCCAGCCTGTGGCCTCTCCACGTCTTCACTTAAGTAACCTTGGATGAAGCATAGGGCCCGCCCTTCTCTTCCATATGCTTTACCCCAGGGACCCTTTGATATTGCAATAGAAACACTGCAATTTAACAGGACAAGCACTCAGCCTCTTGCCTGGGGTATAATAATTTAAGTAAAAGGTTTCTGACCTTATGGTAAATAGAGTGTCCGTCTCCTCACTAGCTTCAGTCTGCCATGCAGCTTTCTCCAGTAAGGTAACTCAGCAGTGTCCCACAGGTACTTAATGAAGATTTCTTTGCAGATCCAGCAAGACTGTTTACTTGCAGCTCCAGGAAAACAGCACTCCAGCATTCAGTATTGCAGCTTCTCAAAAACAGCTCTCTCTGCTCACGGTTTCTTCCAGGCTCCTTATCTCCTGTGAACTTAGCTAGCCCCTCTCTGCTCACACAGCAGCCTTTTAAATCCTCCTGACTTAGCTCAGGTGTACTGGCTTGATTAGGCCGCAGCTCACACGCTCCCCTTCTGTTCAAGCATGGATGTACAGCCATACTCATTCTTCTGCTTATGTAGATCCCTTGCTGGATTCTAGTGCAGGTTATCTGTCCTTGCTTGTGTACAGATATATTAATATAGACAAGCGCATAAACATTACACAGCTGCACCTCATTCTGACATATGCTCTAATATATAACATGAATACATATCTCCATGTGTAAGGAAACACGAATATCATACATACTGTAGCTGTGGCTGGAATCATACCCAGGAACATTACCTCCACCCTCAGCCTCATTGGTGACACAGCTATGACCTCAACTTAAATTCTTTGCTATAATTAATCTGGAGGTTCACAATCATGGTACATTACAAACACACAGAAAAACACTGATAACAGTATAAAAATATCATAGTTTGTTAGATACACAGAGCACATGTTTATCAGCATACGACTGTGCATTCATATCCCCGATCCTGGGTGGCAAGAGGCTTATATTTGCGGCAAAACAGGGATACCTAAATGGGGTAATGTCATAGTCTAGAATAAGCATGATGCATAGCACCTACCAGGGTCACATGTGGTCACTACACCACTGAAACTGGAATCTGGTGTAAAAAAGGATAATCAGAAATCACTCAAAACCAGTCATGTGCATAGCACTTACAACTTGTCTATATCTGCACAATTAAAAAGCTGTATTTTCACTGCCTATGGCAGGATAACAAATTATTTTTGGCTAGTGTGCTTAATATGGCCATTTTTTTAGCTTGCGTTCCAGCTTGAAATGCAACTAACGCAACATCCGGTTTAAACCGGATGTTGTATGAGCGGTCGTCATTTTGGGACCAGCGTTTCAAGCTGGAACGCATTAGAGCGCTTTAAGCAGTCAAATGACAATGTGGCTCCATTTACTATGCGTTCCAGGCTGAAACGCATTTAGGCGTAAGCCAATAGGAGAGTATGCTCCCTTATACACTGTTTTGCCCATAATGCCCCTGTTCTGGGACACATGACACAGACAAACCAATCAAATACTGGCAGGAAGTAAAAATAAAGGAAAAAACCCACGAAATGGGCCCATATTCTTCCTATAAATAATGCCAGATTAATAAGACAAAAATTATGCCCTGAGGAAGCCATGCTATGGTGAAACCGGTTGGCAAATGAAATCACAGTCACTGTCATTGGGATGGAACTTTTGACTAATTTGGAAGCCTTAACTATATCCTTTGCTGATTTTTTAAATTGAATTGGCCTTGTATATATATATACATTAAAACGCAATTGACAGGTGGATAATGAAGTCAGTGGCCCATCAAGGCTAAAACACCTATCTGGTACCCTCTGCAAGGTGCTGAAGGTAAGAGGGGTGTTGCACAATCTTCTTCTTTCATCTTTTTGTGTCAATGCGTTGCACTATAGTTAAAGTGATATATTTAGGAATCTCCTTTTCAAGGAATTCCATAATATCCATACCCAAGTGCATACTGGGATTTATTTATTTTTAATAGCATTTATATGCATTATTTTTATATCTAATTGTGTTACTTAAAGCATATCCAATGATTTGCATGTGCATAGATGAGGATTGCTTTTATACATTATTCCCCACGTATTTTCACATATATATATTTTTTCTTCCTGCCAGGAAACATACTGTCTCTTTTATTGTACTAGGTGGTCTGTTCTTATTACTACTATCATAGGCTTATGCAGACTATTTGTGCTAATTTCCTTTCTCCTTTATTATAAAGGTTCATACTTAACATTGGCCATTAGTAGCCACCAGTTCTAGACATTTAGAAGTGCAGGAAAGAATCAGAATAACATTTTATATTCTGATAGGGGTGAAGTACGCAAGTGTTATTTTAACTTACATTTTTTTCTTATTATTTTTTGCGTCGTGGTCTGTCTAAATAAAGGAATACGTTAATATATATTACGATTTTTGTGCTTTAATGCACCAAGTAAAGTCCTTTTTTGTGACTCAACAATTAAAAAGCTGAACATAATCATGGATAATGTCATACAAATCTATTCCACACACAGAGTGTTGTCAGATATTAAGGAATAATCAGAAATTGATGAGCAGAATCTGTGACACAGAAAGAGGAAGTTGAGGAACATGCCTTCATGGTCATGAGATTGGGCTATTAAGACCTACAGAGACAAGAACAAGATATTAATCAGAACCAGAGGAGGACTTCTCAATCCTCTCCTTAGGAGCCAACAAACAAGATATGATTTATGTGAAACTCAGGAAGCAAACGTGAGGCAACTAGTATTCAACAGTTGGTGGGGCCTTGAATTGCTTCACATGTGTATTCACACAGTATTTCACCTAAATCATGGTCTGTGTGGTAGGTCCTGGGGAGAGGTTTGACATTCACTGACCTAGGGGACATTCTCACCTACTTCCTCTTTCTGAGCACTGGGCCCACACCTTCCATGCCCGCGCGCCTCCTTCCTCTACCACAGCCAGGTGGTGTTCTATTGAGGGGTGTGTCCAGCTGGGTTACTGTTAGTAACTTAAATTCCATAAATGTGTTTGACCCTACCACATGCGCTGTAAGACTAAGGCAGTTATGCACTATTATTTTATAACATAGGATTTTGCCACATTAGCACCATTTGTTCCAGCTTCCAAAGTTGAAATAAAGACTTGCGGTTCCTATATACCTCCTTTTTTTATGTATGGTATTTTCCTGTTAAAATTTAGAAATATATAAATATATATTCAATGGAAAAAGGTTTAGTAATGTATACCGCCATTGAAGGCGATCAATATAATTTTAAAGCATTTAACATTTCATTTACTTGCCCCCTCTGGTGAACGTCCGCCATTACAGGTGAGTCATTACGATAAAACCAATAAAAACATCACCTGACCATAATTGGCCTATCAAAATGCATGTAATCTGACACTAGCTCACGTGCACACGTCTAAGCTGAGCATGCTCATTACATTACATTTTTAAATTGTTATAGCTCACAAAACTGCTTAAGATATCTAAAAAAACTCCCAAAAGGGATGTAGACTTTTTAGATCACTATAATATTGGCAAACTTTAAAACTCCAAAATTCAACATATATCAACTTTTTTTGGATAAACAGAATTCCAGGGAAATTTGCAAAGAAATTCAGACCCCAAATCACTTTTAAAATACAAAATTTCCAACAGATACATAAAACCAAAGCAGTTATAAGCATGAAAAATGTGTTTTCAGTGGAACATGCATTGGAGCATGACTATATATATAGAATAGTGCTGAGGACAAAGAGAGATGGGAAGGGGTACAGCAGTGGTCATTAATGAGGTAAATTGAGTTTGGCTCACCTGAAAACAGCAGGGATATCCTGAAATCTGGGCCTTTGACTCACACTTGAAGAGGAATATGGCTTGATGCCTACAATTGCCTATATGATTGGGTTATTGAATACTATAAGGGAGATGACCTTATAATAATAAGTGAAGTGAGGTGTCATGATCCCTCTGACCATGAGTCCTTTGGACTCATGTGATCCACTCAGGATGATTAGGAATTTGAGGCTGGCTGCATAATAACTTCTATCAGGATTGCTTCCTGGATATATGTAATTGTGGGACTGGGCTCAGTAATTTTCAGTATGTTTTATAGTTATTTATATGTTATGTTGATTACCTTATAAATGCTAATTACTGTGTGTTACATTGCTTCTCTATGTGTGTTTGACATATTATGTCAGACTTGCATGTTCAGTTCATGAAGAGCATATTGATTTAGAATTTGATGTAATCTGTAACTGACAGCTGAGATTCAGTAAGGAATCTGTCAGTTATGAAGTCCTGTTCTGATGGAAAGTCTTCTCTGAATGATGTGTGTGTATGCTCCTAAAAGATATCTTGAAGACATATGAAGTAGGTATATGCTCCTATAAAAGGGAGGTAACATATCTAGAAGATATATGTATGTGTCAGTATTCTTAGAGAAGATACTACTGAAGTATATGTTAAGATGTTATAATCCAAACTTCATAAAGTGAGGGGAGCAGATATCACAGTCTCTGAATAGGTGAAAATGCATATGGAATAATATATCTAGAAGAAATATATGGAATAAGATGATCGGGAAGATATATATATATATATATATATATATATATATATATATATATATATATATATATATATATATATATACAGGGAGTGCAGAATTATTAGGCAAGTTGTATTTTTGAGGATTAATTTTATTATTGAACAACAACCATGTTCTCAATGAACCCAAAAAACTCATTAATATCAAAGCTGAATATTTTTGGAAGTAGTTTTTAGTTTGTTTTTAGTTTTAGCTATTTTAGGGGGATATCTGTGTGTGCAGGTGACTATTACTGTGCATAATTATTAGGCAACTTAACAAAAAACAAATATATACCCATTTCAATTATTTATTTTTACCAGTGAAACCAATATAACATCTCAACATTCACAAATATACATTTCTGACATTCAAAAACAAAACAAAAACAAATCAGTGACCAATATAGCCACCTTTCTTTGCAAGGACACTCAAAAGCCTGCCATCCATGGATTCTGTTAGTGTTTTGATCTGTTCACCATCAACATTGCGTGCAGCAGCAACCACAGCCTCCCAGACACTGTTCAGAGAGGTGTACTGTTTTCCCTCCTTGTAAATCTCACATTTGATGATGGACCACAGGTTCTCAATGGGGTTCAGATCAGGTGAACAAGGAGGCCATGTCATTAGATTTTCTTCTTTTATACCCTTTCTTGCCAGCCACGCTGTGGAGTACTTGGACGCGTGTGATGGAGCATTGTCCTGCATGAAAATCATGTTTTTCTTGAATGATGCAGACTTCTTCCTGTACCACTGCTTGAAGAAGGTGTCTTCCAGGAACTGGCAGTAGGACTGGGAGTTGAGCTTGACTCCATCCTCAACACGAAAAGGCCCCACAAGCTCATCTTTGATGATACTAGCCCAAACCAGTACTCCACCTTGCTGGCGTCTGAGTCGGACTGGAGCTCTCTGCCCTTTACCAATCCAGCCACGGGCCCATCCATCTGGCCCATCAAGACTCACTCTCATTTCATCAGTCCATAAAACCTTAGAAAAATCAGTCTTGAGATATTTCTTGGCCCAGTCTTGACGTTTCAGCTTATGTGTCTTGTTCAGTGGTGGTCGTCTTTCAGCCTTTCTTACCTTGGCCATGTCTCTGAATATTGCACACCTTGTGCTTTTGGGCACTCCAGTGATGTTGCAGCTCTGAAATATGGCCAAACTGGTGGCAAGTGGCATCGTGGCAGCTGCACGCTTGACTTTTCTCAGTTCATGGGCAGTTATTTTGCACCTTGGTTTTTCCACACGCTTCTTGCGACCCTGTTGACTATTTTGAATGAAACGCTTGATTGTTCGATGATCACGCTTCAGAAGCTTTGCAATTTTAAGAGTGCTGCATCCCTCTGCAAGATATCTCACTATTTTTGACTTTTCTGAGCCTGTCAAGTCCTTCTTTTGACCCATTTTGCCAAAGGAAAGGAAGTTGCCTAATAATTATGCACACCTGATATAGGGTGTTGATGTCATTAGACCACACCCCTTCTCATTACAGAGATGCACATCACCTAATATGCTTAATTGGTAGTAGGCTTTCGAGCCTATACAGCTTGGAGTAAGACAACATGCATAAAGAGGATGATGTGGTCAAAATACTAATTTGCCTAATAATTCTGCACTCCCTGTATATATATATATATATATATATATATATATGTGTGTGTCAGAATCCATAGTGAAGAAAATAGCTGCCCTGGTCCTGTACAATTAATAGAGTGGATGTAATGACACCTCACATAATGCTGAGCCTGCGTACATATTTTTAAATGCTTCATCTGAGTAAGGGTATTTTAGAAACATCAACTGTCTTGGTGAAGGGATCCCAAAAAACCCTGAAACAATTGCTGGGTAGGTTTGACCATAACAGCCTTATCAAGCTCAACTGAAGAAAGCAGATCATAACACTTGGGCCATTGAATACTATAAGGGAGAGGACCTAATCATGATAAGTGAAGTGAGGTGTGTGACTTAAAATGTGGCTTACAGTTGGGTTGATTAGAGGGTCACCCATTTAAAGAAAAAATACATGGGGAGATAGAGCTAGAAGGGAGAGTGAAAATATTAAGGTCTTCACCATAACCACTAATTTAGCCATAGTATATAATACATGAGCACATACACTTTCTTCTTTTTGAGAATAGTTTTTTTTTTTTTTTTTTGTGGGGGGGGGGGGGGGGGGGGGAGAAGACAACTGGCAACACTATTTGGATAGCATGCTGCTCCAGGAATAGAGAGGATGGAAGAAGAGACATATGCAGATTTAGGAAGTAAATACCAACATGGGATTCTGAAAAAAAAAAAGACACAGGTTATGGTGTGAGTGACACAGGGTGAGGGGAAGGAAGAACTAATAGCAGAGAAAAGACACATGGGGGTTGTGGATGATGGCGAATGAAGACAGAAGCAAGGAAGGCTATTAGGGAACAAATAAAGCAATCTGGAGGATGATACTAAAACAATGGTCTAGGGTGGGGAGAGTAGATGAGGAAAATAATTATATAGGTCTTATAACAACTAAAACCCTCTTATACAGAGTAGTATAAAGATTGCATGACAATGTATAGAGCTGATAGGTTCTTTTTGTTTTGTGAAAAAATAGGGGTAAAACACATGAAGGGATCCCAAAAAACCCTGAAACACATGAGACTGATAGCTATATACAAAGGTTAAAGATTACAAGTAGTACTGAAAAAATACAAACTATAAGATATAAGACAAACATTCTGACACATGAGGAATTGATGACCCTGCTCCAGAGAACTTAAGCAGTGTAAAGGAGATAGGGAAGTGATACAAGAAGGTGAAAGTATGGTGAACAATGACCCAGTCAGCAGGCAATAAACACTGAAAATGGTCGTTGCGTGTCCAACAGTGACTTCCAATGTTCAATATTGTTTTGCATTTGCCACGTTACAGGTGAATTTGACTCAGTAAAGAATGATACAGATCTGATATAATCAAGAAAGTGATAATCTTTATTTACTTGTACAAGGCAGTCTTTCTTTGCATAAGGAATGGTTGCTTCTAGAAAGACTTGAATACTCTGGTCACATTATGCGACAAGAATTTCCATGAAACCATTTTGACTTTCCTTCAACCATGATAGCAGTTTATTTGTTGAGGAGCACAAGGTTGAGGTCCAGTCTACCTAGGAGATAAATAAATCTTATTAAGAGGCTTCACAAGGAGATAATATCCCAGTTTAATATCATGCATTGGTGGTTCATTAGACATTTGAGGCAGTCTCTCTGCTACCTGCTTATGATGCTTAAGGAGATGGGGAGGCCGGTTAAGTTGGTGTCGGTTACACAGGTTAATTGCCACTGTTATAAAACTGATGACCAGAGGTTAACCACAATGGCAGACTGAGTGAGTATGCAGAGAGCCTGTCAAGAGAGCTGTGAAGAGTAATTTTTCATGGTGAAGGGCTTGAAACTAAGCAACATGAGCTTCCATAAAACTATTCTGACTTTCCTTCAACCTTTACAGCAGTTCAAGGTGACATCCAGTTCACATAGGAGATAAAGAAACCATATTAAAGAGACTTCACAAGGATATAATCTCTCAGTACAATATCATCCATTGGTTTATCAGACATTTGAGGCAGTCTCACTGCTACCTGCTTATGAATCTTACAAGTGTTTTTGTGTTTGCTATCATATAATCTGCCACGGTCTCTGCCCCCCCCCCCCCCCCCCCCCCAAGTCATTATCATGCATTGATTTATAAGACAATTGAGACAGTCTTCCCTGCTACCTGCTTATGATGCTTAGCAAGTGTTTTTGTGAGTGCTATAATATAATCTACCATGGTCTCCTCAGCTAACATCTTTGCATTGGTTAAGGGAGGCTTGGACCCATTGAGTGTATAAATAATCCCTGTTAGCAAGAGCAGTTACAACATAATCATAGTCATCTGTCTGCCATTTGAGATTTTAAAAAGCCGTTATCCAACTTTTCAAGTATATATTTTTTCAACAAAACACATTTCCTGCCAATTCTAAAAACATTTCAACTAGATACATAGGGACTACCAAAGAGTTAACTTTGGGTTTCATCTCATTTTTGTTTTCTGATACTTTTAGGCAAACAAATCTCATTCACATTCCCTGCAGAAACCTTAGTCTTACTATTAAAATTACTCATATTTACTCTTTGGTTCACAATGTGTTCTTTATCTGAAAAAAACAACCCTATTGCATCTACTCTGCAACTTTTGCCAGTGCACAGTGACACTCATATCTGGTGGCACATTAGATTGCACGCGCAGTGCCCCAAATTTGAAGTGGGAGGACCGACCAAGCATCTTTTTCCATCTCCCGCTTCCAAAAATCCATGCCATATACACGTCCCCTGATAGTGGACGTAACAGGGATTAAACCGATAATAGTACTACTTAACAGTACACACCTTATAATAATGCAGACAGAGGCAACGCGTATAATCTTCCATGCTGTGCAGTGGAAGCCCCCAGACTCTGACCCGTGTATATTATTCCATGCTGTGCTGTGGAAGCCCCCAGACTCTGACCTGTGTATAATATTCCATGCTGTGCAGTGGAAGCCCCCAGACTCTGACCTGTGTATAATATTCCGTGCTGTGCAGTGGAAGCCCCCAGACTCTGACCTGTGTATAATATTCCATGCTGTGCAGTGGAAGCCCCCAGACTCTGACCTGTGTATAATATTCCATGCTGGGCAGTGGAAGCCCCCAGACTCTGACCTGTGTATAATATTCCATGCTGTGCAGTGGAAGCCCCCAGACTCTGACCTGTGTATAATATTCCATGCTGTGCAGTGGAAGCCCCCAGACTCTGACCTGTGTATAATATTCCATGCTGTGCAGTGGAAGCCCCCAGACTCTGACCTGTGTATAATATTCCATGCTGGGCAGTGGAAGCCCCCAGACTCTGACCTGTGTATAATATTCCATGCTGTGCAGTGGAAGCCCCCAGACTCTGACCTGTTTATAATATTCCATGCTGTGCAGTGGAAGCCCCCAGACTCTGACCTGTGTATAATATTCCATGCTGGGCAGTGGAAGCCCCCAGACTCTGACCTGTGTATAATATTCCATGCTGTGCAGTGGAAGCCCCCAGACTCTGACCTGTGTATAATATTCCATGCTGTGCAGTGGAAACCCCCAGACTCTGACCTGTGTATAATATTCCATGCTGGGCAGTGGAAGCCCCCAGACTCTGACCTGTGTATAATATTCCATGCTGTGAAGTGGAAGCCCCCAGACTCTGACCTGTGTATAATATTCCATGCTGGGCAGTGGAAGCCCCCAGACTCTAACCTGTGTATAATATTCCATGCTGGGCAGTGGAAGCCCCCAGACTCTGACCTGTGTATAATATTCCATGCTGGGCAGTGGAAGCCCCCAGACTCTGGGAGTCTGAAGAAGAGGAGTCAGAGGAGGAAGGTGGCTTTGAGGAGGTGGAAGACCAAACACAGCAGGCGTCCCAGGGGGCTTGTTGTCACCTTTCGGGGTGGCTGGGTGGAGGTAGAGACCTTCAATGACATAAGTGAGGATAAAGATCGGGACATGGCTAGCTTGGTATCCAACCTTGTACAAATGGGGAGTTTGCGGTTGTGCAAAGGGACTGTTTGCGGTTGTTTGCGGTGCATTAAACGGGGAGATTGGTCTGTTACTGTGAAGCGGGTGTAACCCTTACACTACCTGATCGATACAACATCATACCTGATGTTTTAAAGCATGTTATTCCAAACAATTTAGGAATGTTAGGTGATTTATGCCCTTTATGGCTTAAAACCAGACTTTGCATCAACTATGTAATTTTCCTTGGGAGTTTTGCCATGGAACCCCCTCCGGCATGCCACAGTCCAGGTGTTAGTCCCCTTGAAACAACTTTCCCATCACTATTGTGGCCAGAAAGAGTCCCTGTGGGTTTTGAAATTCGTCTGCCCATTGAAGTCTATGGCGGTTCGCTGATGTTCGCCTGTTCGCGAACATTTGATGAAGTTCGCGTTCGCTGTTCGCGAACCCAAAATTTGATGTTCGCGACATCACTAGTCTCCATGTTTTTAAGATGTTTTTAAATTAAGTATGCTTCTTTTATTATATGGTTGATTGGGTAGCTTTCTATGAAAATTAAAGCTTTTAAGTCCTCATTTGGGACTAATGTTTTTTCTATCCGATACCACGAGTAGTTACTTTGTGGTTCTACCCATTTTAACAAATGAGCTAGCATTGTGGCTTCCTGATATAATTGCAATACTGGGTGAGCTATCCCTCCCTTTAACAAATCACCAAGCCTTTACTAGTCTTTTCAATCTTATGTGTTTCCTAGAGTGGATACATTTGTCTATAATGCTTTGAAATCTTATAACCCAATATGTAGAGAAATTAATAGTCTATCTTGTAGGTCGTAGTGTGATGTGTAAAGTGCTATGCGTTTGGCAGTGTTTTGCGCGTTCCGTGGTCGTGTAGCCCTGTTTGAATTTTTTTCGGAGGCCATTTTTTCCCTCGCTTAGGCGATTTTCTAGTGTCGAAAATTGTCTAAATCGAGTTAAATTAACTTTCCACCTCACTCCCAGACGTCCTGGCTGTTGCCCCATGATGTCTGTGATGTTTTTGTAATTTTTTGTGGTGTATTTAGTGTGTTTTTCTTGTTTTTTGCTTTTCGGCGTTCGGCCGCTAATCTCATAATTTTTTGTGTCTCAGATTTTTTTTTTCTAAGTCCTGCGGTTGTCAACCGCTTGCATGCCAAGGCTATCCCGCGTTTATGAAGTGTTTTTCGCCTAAGTCCCGCACGTTGTAGTGGGTTAACGGCCCAAGTGGTACGTGTTAACGGCTCGCCTCACAAGGCTCGCAGCGATGAGCGCTCATTGGCTATGTCCTACTCGATAATGGCTTGCCTCGCTTTGCGAGGCTCGCAAGAGATCAGCGCCTGCGGCGCTCATCGCCTAACTTGTATGCATCTCACAAAGCGTGACGACGTCTCGTTGTTTGACAACTATTATATGTGATATACTGTTTTTGAATAACTTGACTTGAAAGTATAAGAAAACTTAAGAAAATATAGCCTTTAAATACTATACGTAACTAGAATATTGCCGTCAAAATATGACTGCAATGAAATTGTAAGTGAGCTAATGCTGTTTGGTGTATGGTAATCAAATAAATAATACATTAATAAATGAATATACTTTACCTATTTGGAAGTAATATATGCAGGAAACATTGTGTTGAAGAGCGGACAATCTGTTTTGATGTTGCCGCAGCATGCAATGTGTGTTTTCAGTGTTGTGGAGCTGCTGTGTTAGTGTCAGCAATGTGTGCAGTGTGTAGTGTAAATAGTGTGCGTGCACGAGTAAAATCCGTTAGGGTAGCTGTGTACTTCCTCATTGTGTCCGTTAGTGTTGTAAAGTGGCGCCTAACGTATGTGGTACACGGCTGTGGCTGATTTTGCGTCCTTGTTGTTGGACCTCGTACGGCTTTTCGGAAAAATCAGTTTGTGTTTCGTGGTGTTTTGCGTGTTTAGGGTCCTGTAGCCTCGTTTTCGTTTTTTTTAAGCTGCCATTTTTTCTCTCGCTTATGGGATTTTCGGGTGAGTAAACTCTTTAATTTCGACTTAAATTGACTTGTAACTTCCCTTTTAGAGGTGCTGGGTGTCCCCCCTTGCTGCGGGTAAGCTTTTTATGTGTTTGTTTTGTGTATTTTGTGTGGTTTTAGTGTTTTCATGTTCGTGGTTTCGGCCGCTAATGTCGTATTTTTGCTAGGTCGTAATATTTTTTTTAGTAAGTGGTGCGGCTCGTATTTGCGGATGCTAAGTTCGTAAATGTTGCGGTCGCGTTGGGAGCCTCCACCTCCGCAAATGCGGACCCTGGCGAGGGCCGCAGCGTTAGCAACAACTTTTGTCAACCCGCACTATATATGTGATTGTACAACAGGCGGGGAACGTAGATAAAAAAGGATGTATAAAGAAGACAATGGCTATTCCAATAAAGCATAATCTTACAATTAGGTAATGAATTTAAGGCTGTATGTTGCCTATTTACCCATTAACAATATATAAAATATTGGGCTAGATAGAGTATCCTTTAATGTTTTTTTGTACATCAGACATTAACTTACAGATCTTCGGATCCTTCATCTACTGTATATATTAATTAGACTTTGTGATGTTATCTATTGTGACATGATGCTTTCATATCCACATATCCATATACCATGGGTCTTAATAGACTGCGCGGTAACCATTTGGGGTTGTTGTATTTTTCTTGGAGAAGTTGCCATCATAAAACTCTGTGGTACATACTAAGGAAGCTCTCCTTTCATAATTACTCACAATGGATTACATACACAAAAAAAAATGGCAAAAGTCACACACATTAAAGTGACAAAAGTTACCCTTTAATCGGAAAATACACACTGCAGAGCTGCTTTAAAACAAAGTGCACCCTGCCATGCCAATAAATTGTGAGGTCTGGCCAGCTTAGAGTCGATATAGTCAAGAATAAATAAATTGAAGAAACTTCTTTACTTATGTCACAGATGTATCTCCTCCCATTTTAATTTATGTTTTATATGTATAGTGTGCTATTATGTTCTGCAGAAAGATACAAGGAATACAGTAAATACATGAGACTTGTGACTATACAATCTTAAACATAAAAGAAAGTTGCAGGATTTATAGTTATGCTGCTTTAAAAATTAGAATTCACCTAATTATGCAATTATTAACCCTTACCTTTATCTATACAGTCTCTGAGTCTTCATGTGTAAAGTAAAGTCTGCTTCTTTAGGCTTCCTATATTCATATTTAAAAGGCCATGTGCACCCAGTTTTTCAGCTTCTCCTCTGTAGATATTCCTGATAAGAATGGCTTTGCCTCCCAAACCAGCTCCTCTTATAGTGCCCTGGGCTCTGTGACATCATCTTTTATGACATATCTCTGATGTAAGAAGTGATTGTTACCTGGAGGGCCCAGCTCAGCCTTGCAATAGCAGCCCTTAGACAACTCATCATACATTGCTTTAGAAATATCTAAGTTTTCTCCAAAATTTAATGTAATGTACACACGAACACATACACATAAAGATGGACAAAAATATCAAAACTTAGGCCTCCATTCAATTGTAAGTTTGCAGTTGCCTTCATACCGGCCGTAAGTCTGCAGGCTTAAAAATTGCAACAGTTACAGAGGGATTCAATTGAACAAGCCCATAGCTACCCTGAAGAAAGTCTGAATCATAAACCATGTACCCGTAAGTAGCATTTCAGAACATGATCATGATTAATTAAGTCAGGCCGTAACTACCGATTTAGAAACATCCAATAATAAATGAGACCATCATCATGACGTTAGTTAAAGATGGAGGTTAAATATCAACCAATTAGCATTTAGAAGTGCGATATGCGATCGGACTCGCCATCCCAGCAATGTACAAAATAATAAAAATGAATTTCAATACTGTTCTAGTCTATGTGGATGGCCTGATGTATAAACTTCTTGATTACGGAACACGGAAATAAACGTAAAATAAGTATTTATTGCAGATTTGCGAGCTTGAGACTGTTGTGCAGTTAATTCTTATGTCTTTCATCACTTAATCCATCTTATAAAATCCAGTATTGATTTTTTATTTGCATTTACAGTGCTACGAACAGATGTTTAACCCCCTTGCAAGTCCTATCTTATAACATTTACGGGCTGGAAAGATCAAAGGCTTAGATGGGTCGGACTTACAATTTTGAGTCTCTAATCCGCAAACCGGTTGCAGGTAGCTAAAAGAAACCAAATGAATAGCAAATTATTTGATGGGCTCCATTATGGGCTCTTGTAAATACAATTTGCTCAATTGAATGGAGGCCTTAGAATCCAGAATAATTTTAGAATTGAATAACAGAATCAATGTCATTTAATATGCAGCAATTTACAGAATCTAGAAAAGACCCCTGTGTATCTATACTTAGTTACGTTTGCCTACAGCTTTACTTTCTGTTCTACATTTTTCTTTCAGTTATCTTCCTTGTCTCTAATAACTCCACAATAAGATGGAGAGGTGAAGAGAATTGGCTATACAGAAGTAGTTTGTAAGGCAGGATGCAAAACAGTGCAGTATTTGCAGGTTGTTTTACCATGTGTCTGGTATTTTACTAGACTATCCAGTTCAAACTTAAAAGCACCACTGTGGTCATACTTTTTCTATATGGTGTTTTAAATAATTACACTTGATAATGGTCAAAATTTTAGATATAAATACAGCCTTTACATGTATGGGTTTTCTACCAAATCATTCTAAACTAATGAGCTTTCCATTACTGTTACTAAAATTCTGATGTTGACGAGATGCCACATTCTTATTGTGCAGTCTCTAGTCACCTAAGAAAGATCACCAGAACTCACAGCATAATTTTACATGAAAGGTAATATATTAATAGGTAATATATTACAGGTTGTATTGTTTTATCTTTCATTCTAAAAACATTTTGGATATTTATAGCATCACATATATAGTTGTGAGCATGCGGCCTGTTGCTAACGCTGCGGGCTCGCGAAGTGAGGGCCGCAGTTGCTTGCATGGAGCGCCGAAGGCACTCCTTGCCAGCAAATGCGGACCTTGCAAAATTTACGGAGTTACGAAACAAAAATACGAGACACGTCACGACCTTGCAAAAACAGCCTGAAATCCGCGCACATGAAAACATGAAAAACACAATAAATACACGCTACAAATACAAAAAAAGCTTACCTACAGCAAGGGGGGTACCCAGGACCTCGAAAACTGAAGATACACCTCAATTTAAGTGAGAGAAAAAATGGCCGCCAAAAAAAACGAAAACGCGGCTACAGCTCTCTAATGACGCAAAACACCACCAAACAACTATGAAAAGAATGCTCCAGTCCAGTTCACGAGGCACATAACACACACTATGCGGCACGTACCACACTGCTATTACCCACCATTTTACATGAAAAAGACAACTATTAGCCGCAAAATGGCGGATGGAAAGCAAATTTAACACTGGAACGGGAATAGCGCACGCGTATTGCGTTCTAACGGTTTCAAGTACCTCAAAGTTTATAAATACTGCCTACTTTCCAGAAAATTCTACATTTCTCCTCAGGTGATGAACAGTGTGACTGGATAGTTCACTGCTGCCGTTACTTCAGAAGAGAATAACTTCCTAATTTACAACTTCACAATCTGCAAATTCCAACTGAGAGATAAGCTATAATATATTTAATTTATTAAGAAACAACCCCCCCCAAAAAAAGGCAAAAAATAAAAGATTTCAAACATTCCCAATAAAGACGTCATTCAAGTATAGTGACATGGGAAATGTACATATATGTGTATAGGCCCTACAACAAGCTAATCTTAACTTAAAGTAATCAAAGAAGTATATTCAACTGACATTAATTGACAGCAACTAATAGCAACAAAAAAAAAATATGACACTAATTCATATCTAACCTGCAGCTCAATCTTTCCCCTTTTTTTCACTATTCAAACAGACTCTGCATCAACAGCGTCAATCAAGAATTTGTACCGTGGACTGTGAAAGAGAATTACTTTTAAAGAACACTAAGAAAGAAGAAGAGGTAAGATAGAAAAATACATTACATGCAGAAAAAGACCATGCTTTGCAAAATCCCAAAAAAAGAATGAACATTTAACCATTTTCCTTCTCTTTCAAACAGACACTACAAGAAGACTGGCTGATTAAGATTGGCAGGAGGGGACCCTCTGTCATTCGGACAAGAAAAATACTTCAATCAAGGTATAGTATAACAAGTACAAAAAGAAACACAAATCCCATGTTTAGTGCCCTCCAATATCAGAAGTCAAACTATAAAATACAAGCCACAATACAAATTACAGCAACACAAAAACACCACAGTTCAAGAAACTTTCCAAAGACATATACAATTCACAAATAAACACACTTGCACAGAAAAAACTATTGATAACACAAAGTGGCGGACACAAAACAGGATAGCATACCAAACATTAGCAACATACAGAAAACAAAAGTATTCCTCCTGTTTACTCTACAACAATCTCAAAACATAACCCACAAGCCTAATGGAGCATCCCAAAAGTGGTGAACACAAAACAGGATAGTCCAACAAACATTGCTAACATATACAAAATGGAAATAACATTAATGATTACTCTACAAAAAAGCGATAGTACAAAAAAGCGGCACAACATATAGAAAAGTCAATTAACATTCCTGTTTACTGTCCAACAACCTTTAACCCTCACAAAGAAGCCAAATTAAGCATACCAAAAGTGGCAAATGGAGCATCCAAAATGTGGTGGACACAAAACAGGATAGTACAAAAAATCCCAACAACATATACAAAAGTAACTTAACACTCCGGTTTACTGTTGAACAACCTATAACCCTCACAAACAAGCCAAATTAAGCATAGCAAAAGTGGCGGACGCTAAACAGGATACTACTGTAAATAGTTACAACATAGAGAAAATACAATTCAAAGTCAGCTTTACTCTACAACAACCTTTAACCCTCAGCCACAAGCCAAATACAGCATCCCAAAAGTGGTGGACACAAAACGGGATAGTCCAATAAACATTGCTAACATATACAAAATGGAAATAACATTAATGACTACTCTACAAAAAATATAACTGTAACCCAGAACTAAAATCAAACAATTTTGAAGTGGTGCACAAAAAACAGCATAGCATAAAAAATCAGGATAACAGATGCAGTATAAAAAAAAATCATCCTGTTTCTTGCCCAACCAACTACTACAGTAAAACAATAATACAATTACAACAGTAGTGTACACAAAAACACAATACTAATCAATTACAGCCAGCGCTGTACTGTTTATCACACACTCTCAAATCAATAACATTTTACACAGAAGAAACAAAGCTAATATCAGAACACATTGCTTTGCCAAAAAATAAACTATGCTATTCATGAGAAATACATTCTAATCAAATAACATTTATCTTTTTCTTTTACAACAGACACTGCGTCAAGACTATCGCACAAAGATTTCCAACAACCGATCCAGGGATATTCATCTTGAAATCACACTTTAAACAAGGTACAGTATAACAAGTAAAAAAAGAGAAAACAAAATGAACATGTTTGCTGTGCATGCATGTCAAGAGAAAAAACAAAATAAAACAACAACACACCAAAAACAATAAGCCCCACAAATCAACAGCTTTCACAAAATATTACTGACACATTAAACAACGTTTAACAGTAAACCCTAACTTCAATCTAGCAAAATAAACTTGCCCAAAATTAAACAGCACAGTCCAAAAATAGTGAAAACACATAAAAAAAAAAAATAATTGTCACTTCACAGCCCTAACGTACAATATTAAGCACAAAACCTAAACAGACACATAAAATAGAATACTACAACAAATACTACTAACACCTAACAAACAACAATACAAACCTTCTTTTCACAACCACACCATATAAGCCTTTAAGTAAAATAGAAGGGTACTATTACAATCATCCCCTGCAGTACAAATTTCAAAGAGCAATATATTACTACCATTTTTTTGCCTCTACTATGCCTTGAAGCCATCCCTACAAACCTACAATAAAAAAAAACACCTACCAACCCCCCCAAAAAAAATGTAACACTATAAAGCTACTACATCTACAATAAGCTATAATGGGCCAAAAATTACAACCTAAAAACATAAATCAGACTAATTTAACAATAGAAAGCAAGTTCATCTACAATGACCTATAATCACATACAAACAAAGTTAATTTACAATCACAACAGTGTTACGACAAAAACATTTTAGAAACCAACTTAACATCTCAAACTAAACTAATGATACATTATTTCATTTACAGATTAAGATGGCTGATAACGAGACCAAACAGGAAAAGATAAGACGTCAAGCTAGAGAACGACAACAAAGATGGACAAACCAGCAGACGCCGGAGCAGAAGGAAATTCGACGAGAAAAAGAACGGAAAAGACTTGCAAGCAAAAGACTATCAGCTGAAAAAATAAAACTACACCCAAAAAAGCTACTAAAAAACAAAAGCATTTAGAACCTGTTCCTCAAACATCACATAACATTTCAAATGATGAATTAGAAACTGAAACTGATATATTTATTGTCCTTTACTCAAGTCTTTAGCATAATTGTGGTGACATGAATGTTCTATGTCAGTTTTGTGAGGCTTATCATTTTAAACAGGAAAGACCCAGAGATGGACAATTCATTAGTTGCTGTCAAAAAGGCAAGGTCAAACTTCCAGAAAGAAAACAATTCCCAACATATTTACAAAACATTATGACTGAACCTACTTTTCCAAACTACAAAAATTTCAAGACAAACATAACATCGTACAATAGTGCCATATCCTTTGCAACTATGAGGGCAACATTAGCTGCTAATGTACCAGGACATGGTCCTTACTGCTTTAAAGTCCAAGGCCAAATTTACCATCGTAGTTCACATTTACATCCAGAGGAAGGAGAGCATAGAAAATTTGCTCAACTATATGTCCTAGATACAATGGAAGCTGTTGACCAAGGTATGCAGCTGCAAGAAAATAAAAAATGCTTACCCAGTGTTTTTCTAGAGCTAGATAAAATTATGGCCAATAACCCCTACACTCAAGCTTATAAAAAATTGGCAGAAGTAGAAAAGGAACAACTTCATGCAGAAAGACATCAATTACCAATCCCAAAGGTCAATATGGTGCTTAAAAGAGATAGACATACTGATAAACGCCGTTATAATTTGCCAACATCAAATGAGGTTGCAATGGTGTTTCAAAATGATGAAGGAGAACCACCATTTCAAAGAGACATTAGAATGTATCCCAGAAATGAGGAGCAAACATTCCTTAATATCAGTATCTTAAGTACTAATTTAGATCCAATGACATATTGGAGAAGCAGGCTGGCAACCAAAATTAACCCTGCCCAGTTACCCAAATGCTAAAGTCCGAATGCGAAATAACATTTCCATGCTTGAATTCAAAGTAGCTCAAATTGCCATTCGAAATACATTTAATCCAATTTTATGTGGTGGAAAACTAACACAACAATGGATTGTTGATTCCTATTTGCAAGTTGAGGCCAATTATTTAAACTTCAACAAGATAAACTACGTGTAGAACAGTATTGTGGATTAATGGATTATGTCGCTGAGGTTGCTACAAGCAGAGACATGACAGCTGGCAAAGCCAGCAATATGCGAGAAAGATACAATGATGCTCTTGGCTATTGTCACCAAATTTGGAAAACCCGATTTATTTATTACATTTACATGTAATCCCCAATGGCCAGAAATTACATAAAATGTACTTCTTGCCCAAACTGCTTCCGATAGACCAGATTTAGTAGCCAGAGTTTTCAAAATTAAATTAAATGAATTAATACGTGACATCACTATAGTATATTTGGCAAATGTCTTGCTTATGTATATACAATTGAATTTAAAAAAAAGAGGCCTTACACATGCACATCTTCTGATAATCCTTCAAGAAAAAGATAAGTTAGATACTGGTGACAAAGTGGATTCAGTCATTGTTGCTGAACTACCAGATCCAGAACTATATGGTAGACTATATGAGATTGTAACTCAACGGATGATTCATGGACCCTGTGGCGAGCTTAATCCACAATCACCATGTATGGAAAATAATAAATGTACTAAAGAATTTCCAAAAGATTATAGAGACAAAACTTATGCCAATTGTGATGGCTATCCATTATATAAAAGAAGAGAGGGAGATAGTGCCATTATTTGTGGCAAAAAGGTAGACAATAGATATGTGGTACCATACAATCCACATTTAATTATGAAGTATAATGCACATATTAATGTAGAAGCCTGCACTTCCATCAAATCCATTAAATATGTCTACAAATATATTTACAAAGGCTATGATGCAGCTACTGTTGTCGTCAAAAGTGCAGACAATACCGAAAGCACTGAGTTAGTACATGACGAAGTTGCATCTCATGTAGATGCTTGCTATGTCAGTGCGCCAGAAGCTATGTGGCGGCTTTTAAAATTTTAAATGTCCGATAGATCACATGCAGTATATAGATTAGCAGTACATTTGCCACAAAGACATTTAGTGTATTTCCATGGTGGAAATGAAACTAATGCATTGGCCCAAAGTGAGCATTGTCACACTACACTAACTGCATGGTTTCAATTAAATTCTACAGATTTACAGGCAACACAATTCTTATATATTGAAATTCCATATCACTATGTTTTTGTGAATGAATTATGGAGACAAAGAAAAACCAGAGGAAATAAAATAATACTAAGAATTTACAAGGTCAGTCCAAGAGACCTTGAAAGTTTCTGCTTACTACTACTACTTTTAAATGTTCCTGGTGCACAAAGTTTTGAACACTTAAGAACTGTTAATGACATAGGGCCTCATTCTATTATCGGCCGTAGGAGATGCGGGGCCGCAAGGACCGGCCGCAAGCTATTCGGCTATTCTATTCCCCTCCGGCCAGGGATTCCGGCAGGCTTGCGGCCGGCGCCTTGCTATCCCTTGCGGCCGCTCGTGCCGAAGAAAAGCCTTTGATCTAAAACGGCCGCAAGAGTTTTGGCAGCAAGAAAAGCCCGGTTGCTATTCTATTGCTCCGGGAACCCTCTCTGCAAGGCTAAAAGCGAGCCGCAGCTTACTTGCAGGAAAAAGGTCCCGTTAGCACCAACTAAGCACATTATAGAGCAGAAATAAAGGCATCCTGCACTCTGAGGAGACTATAAAGTGATTGTAGGTGTTAGCAAAAATAGCACAACATTCCCCTATACTCAAATCCGTAAAAAAAATATTTTTTTATATATGTCAAATATCCATGTAAAAAGTCCAGAGGGCTTGGAGCACCTCAGACCCGGCCACGGCCGGAAAATAAACAGTTAATGTAAACTCGGATTTGGGCTGATGTGCAAGCTTGAGAGTGGGTTACTATTAATCCTCATGTCCCCCAATATGATCCCTAGCATTTACAGAGCTTTACAGTGCAGTCTTGAATTTATTTTTGAATTTAAAGATTTCTGAGCTTACGGCCGGTTGCAAGATATACGGCCGGCCGTAAGAGGAGATCCTTGCAGCCTTGCGGCCGTTTTACGGACGATAATAGAATGAGGCCCATAGTATATGAATCCTTTAATTTAGCTGCCAGACATAGAAACTTACTAGCTGATGATACAGAATGGGAAAGATGTCTAGAAGAAGCAGCACTATGTCAAATGCCACAGCAGATGAGGGAACAATTTGCATTCATTTGTATCTTCTCAAATGCTCCAAATGCATTAGCTTTGTGGGACACATTTAAAAGTAATATGGCTGAAGACTTTATGCAACGATAAAATGAACCCATGGCACACTTAAAAGCATTAATGGAAATCCAAGAAGTATTTTTAACTCATGGATTAAGTTGTGCAAGTTTTAATCTGCCTGATCCATGTCTTATAGACGACATAAACTTTGAAGACTATGACATTCAACTACAAATAGAAAGAACAGAAGAAAGACTTGCAACTTTAAATACGTTACAACTGCAAGCATTTAATGCCATTAAAAATGCACTAGTTCATGACATGGTCAAAGAGCGTTATTTCTATCTTTCTATATTAACATTAATACAGGGAGTAATCCGATCCCCAGTTAATGGGGTCAGGAAGGAATTATTTTTTTTCCCGCTTTGATACAATTGGCTACGTTTCAAAGACGGTTTTTACTGTTTGCCTTCCTCTGGATTCAATGTATATTTAAGTTAACAGTTCTTGAGCTACAAGTTGCATGTTAAAAAAACATTACCTCAAGTTTAAAATACTGATTAATCTAAAGTTCAACTGTTCTTACATTCAAATGTTAATACTTTTACAAAAAAACTCTTTAACAGTTACTCAAGAAGAAAAGAAAAGGTTAAACAAATAAACAAGTTTAATATAAGAATTGTACTTATTTCGACATAACTAAAACCTTACAAGTGTCAAATACGTATATTACTAACTAAACAAATTTACAAACATACACATCTCATTGCCGTGATTTGACGGGCAAGTCGCTAGTCATATATATATATATATAGTTGTAGAGTTTGTTTGTAATGCTTGCAAGTTACAGGCTTGCACATGCACACAGCGCATGCCACGGCCTGCAATGGGCATAAAAGTTGCTCATTACGAGGCCCGCGATGAACGCCAAAGGCGCTCATTGCAAGGCTCGTAAGATAGAGGAGGGGAGAGTCTCGCAATAAGCGCCAAAGACGCTCATCACAAGGCCATAAGGTAGAAGGGGAGAGAGGCTCGCAATGTAGGCTTGAAAAAAAAGGGCAAAAAAAAAAATGCTGATGGTTAAACCCGCAAGGCCTCGCAATAGGCCCACAAGGTAGAGGGGGAACAGGCGAGGGCAGCAATGGGTGTAAGGAGAGAGACAGGGTGCCTATAAGTGAGGTTGCAAGCTAATTTGCTATTCAATTGGCATCTTTTTACAGTCTCTGAATGGCTTCCTAGTTACAGGCGTGATAAAAATGGAGGTTAAACCCATAACTTTTTTCATGGCTGGAAGGCTAAAATCGCAAATCATTATTCAATTACTCAATTTCTCCAAGCCCGCAAATGTTTTCAAACCCGTAAATGGAAAATGAGAGACAGAGGGAGAGGAGTTCAGAGAGACAGGGGAGGGAGAGAGGGGAAAGAGACACAGGGGACAGAGATAGCGGGGGGAAAACACAGGGGAGGAAGAAGGGGGCAAAGAGACACTAGGGGGAGAGGGAGGAAGAGACACTGGGGAGGGTGTGGGGGAAAGAGACACAGGGGTGAGAGAGGTGGAAAAGAGACACGCGGAGGGACAGCGGGCAAAGAGACACAGCAGAGGAAGAGGGAGAGAAACAGAGAGGAGGTAGAGTGAGGCAAAGGAGACACAGAGGAAGGGAGAGGGGGTAAGACACACAGGAGAGAGAGATGAGGGAAAGAGACACAGAGGAAGGGAGAGGGGGGAAGACACAGGGGATGGAGAGGGGGCAAAGAGGGTAAAAAACACAGGGGAGGGAGAGAGAGGCAAAAGACATAGGGGAGCGAGAGGGGGAAAAGACACAGGGTAGGGAGGGGGGAAAGAAACACAGGGGAGGGAAAGAGGGTGAAAAAGACGCCGTACATAGCAAAGCTCGCATTGCCCGGCTTTGCTGCGCATCGCTCACAAAAGCAATTTGGAGGCTTCACATTTTTATGCTGTCATTTATGATGGGCAAGAGGCTAGTTTTAAATATATTACTACAATGGCCCTGTAAAGAAAATAGTGGTCATGTAAAATTGGTATTTTAACAATGACCCCTGAGCATAAACTAACATCAAGGCTATCAAAATGCAGAGGTGGCTGGTGACTTTCCAAGTTGGTGGGGCTGAAGATAGAGACCTGGCCCCTCTTCATACATTGACTGCACCCAACAGTATAAACTCCTCGCCTTCACAATATGTTACCTCTATAGGCCCTGCTAACTGACACAGGCTCCACCCACTTGTTGTTTTTTTCTGTCACTTCACTTACTTATTATTTTGATGAGGGTGAGGTGGTGCTGGTTCTTGTCACTATTCTTATGCTGGGAAGTGCCTGCATTTTCTTGACGAGGGTGAAGTGGTGCTGGTTTTGCTCACTTTTCTTATGCTGGGAAATTCCTCCATTTTGTTGATGACATGCAATAATTAAATAAAACATATATGAATACTTATTACATCAGGATGTATGCTCCTCTCTATCCCACCCTCCCTCCCTCCCACTCTCTACATTCTTCCCTCTCTCTATATCCATCCCTCTATCTCTCTCCCTCTCTATCTATATCTATCCTTCTCTCCCTCTCTATGTCGATCCCTCTATCCCACCCTCTATCTATCCCTCTATCTATCCCTCTCTCCCTATCTATCCCTCTATTTATCCCTCTATCTATCGCTCCCCCTCTCTATCTATCCCTCTCGCTCTCTATCCCTCTCTTCCTCTCTCTATCCCTCTCTCCCACATTTACTAGTATATACTGTAGATTGTGTCTTTACTCTTCCTTTAAAGCACTAATCACATTGTTGGTTTCCTAACTTTGCAGGATTGTATACAGCAGACCCTATGTTTGCATCATACATACTGATCAGGTCAGGCCATTGGTGCCTTTGGATGTCAAGCTGAGCTCTGCGTTCCTTGCAGCCAACACTGGGTTCAGATCACTCACTTCCTCTTTGCTCACAACGTGTCCTCCTATAGACTGACAACATAGCAAAATAATATTAGAATTTGTAATCCTAAGATAAGCTTTCCATTCTACAAGAAGATAGAGATCTCAGTTTCATAAAAAAGCATATCCCAGGCATGTTAGAATGAATGTACATAACTGAACTGGATTTCAAATATAGAAAGTTATCTATCTCTCCCTCTCTCTATCCAACTAGACCATCTATCTATCTATCTATCTATCTATCTATCTATCTATCTATCTATATATCTCTGTCTATCCCTTTGTATCTGTCCCTCTCTCTGTCTATCTCTTCCTCTCTACCAATCTCGCTCTCTCTCTATATATCTTTCTATCTATCTATCCCTCTCTCTCTGTCCTTTTCTCCCTCTCTCTCTCCATCTATCCCTTTCTCCCTCTCTCTGTTGCTCTAGCCCTCTCGCTATCTATCTTTCACTCTCCCCCTCTATCTATCCATCTCTCTCCCACTCTCTCTATCTATCGCTTTCTCTATCTATCCCTGTTTCCCTCTCTCCCTCTATATATCACTCTATATACATATTTCCCTCTCTCTATCTCTCTGTCCCTCTCTCTATCTATCATCTCTCCCTCTATCTATCCATTTCTCCCTATCCATCTCCCTCTTACCTCTATCCCCCTCTCTCTCCTCTATCCAATCAATCAAACTTATCTCTACACCATCAACCAAATGAAGTGTAATAATGTGCTATTAAATCAAGCTTACCTACTATCACAGACCAAACTGCTGTAGCCATGTAATGAGTACAGACACAGGGAGGGGCTGGTCTCAGTGTTCTGTCCCTATATTTACGTATATTTTGCCTGTTATTGTGGAAATGTTATAGTGAGGTAAAATTTTAAGTTTTTGACATAACTCATCATCATCATTTACACAAACGCACAGCCGAGTAATATCATATAACACAGAGAAAATAATCTATATTTTCTTCTATAGGTACTATAGGAGCCACACAGACTATTTCTATGAGACTATATATATATATATATATATATATCACATATTATAATTGTCAAACTGCGAGTTGTGGTCATGCTTTGCGAAGCGAGCGACGCAGTTTTGGTCGCATTTGCGGAGGTGGACATTACCTGCAATGAGCCTAAGACTCGTTGCAGGCCGCAAATGCGGACCTCGCGAAGGTAGTGTCCACATTTGTGGAGGTGGAGGCTGTACGGAGCCTCACTCTTGGTAAAGAAAAAAACAGAAAAGCGACAAAAAATAAATAAAATACAACCCGGGGGACGAAAAAAATGAAAACAAGGCGACACGACCCCGATCCACGCACAACAAAGCCAGGGACATATGACTTTGACAGGGATGTACGAGGTACAAAAAATACTAATAGGAAGGACGCAAAATGCTTGCAAAATGTGTACAAAATAGACTAACACTGCCATTTTACAACACTAACTAACACATTTACACATTAAGATTATGAAATGGCGGATTTCCCGCCTAAACCAATGGTTTTGTCTCGCGCACGCAGCCTATATATAGGGCACACTTGCAACAGAGCTCAGTCTGACAGTCTGAGTGGACATTTTCTGCTGCCTGGGAAATCCAAAGAGATTGTTGGCTCTTCAGGATACTAATTGCTGAATATTAATTAGAAATAGGTAAAGTATATTAATTTATATTACTTATTAAATAATTAATTTACGTAATTAATTAATTAACATATATTAATATATTAATTAATTAATAATCAGTAATCATTACAAAAAAAGGTTACATTTTAGACTGCAATAAAAATATTAACAATTT
Source organism: Discoglossus pictus (assembly GCA_027410445.1). Lineage (NCBI taxonomy): Eukaryota > Metazoa > Chordata > Amphibia > Anura > Alytidae > Discoglossus > Discoglossus pictus. The sequence goes on along the minus strand of CM050164.1, from coordinate 152,488,197 downwards.
TTAATCTGCACTTATATATCTGCCTTACTGCTCATTCATGTACATTGCTTTTGGAACTATTAATTAATATTAATTAATAATAATTGAAAAAAAATCATTTATAATACATTAAAAAAATGTACATTTTACAAAGCATTTACATATCTGGAGTGCTTAGAATTTCTTAGATTCTGACACGTGCTACATTTAATATTTTATACTGCTTTTATTTATGAATATATTGATTATTATACCCTTATGTTTTGCATGTATGCCAATTGAACATCATAGATTCAATGAGTCACCAATTAATTCAATACAAACATTCAAAATGATTTCCATGTCTCTGCACCTGACTGAAGACAGAGAGTGAGCTCTAAAGGATTTTATCTGCAATAACATCAATTTCACAGGTATATGATTTCATGATGCCCTTTTTGTTTTGCATTGATGACAGTAAATGATTAATTAACTAACCTATATTAGTTTAGGGTCTCATTCAATTGCAATTTGCAAAATTGAATAGGGCTCTATATAAGAACATAGCATATATTTTTACATAACTTTTTAGTTACTGAACATTTATCCAAAACCAAGGTCTTCACCAACTCAAAAAATTGGTAACAAAAATATGCTATGTGCTTATATAGAGCCCTATTCCATTCTACAAATTGCAAATGAATGAGGCCCTTAGTATCTAATTATTCATTAATAATTAAAAAAAGAACAAAAACAAAATATGCATTCATATATGCTTACCTAATTAACTTTTAAACAATGCAAATTACACCTCCTAAGTTAATTGATTTATTCATTCATTAAATAACAAAATAGAACATTATTTTAACCCAGATCTATACTTTGCTCATAGCTCTTTGGGTTTGCCCTTCTTTAGGAAGACATAATTACCTCTTTAGGTTTACTTTTGATGTCAGTTATTGATTAAATAATTAACATATATTAATTTATTAATGACTTAATAATTAATTATTACAAAAAAACATCACTTTATTTCATATTACATATTTTTATTTCATTCATATTTATTTATCAAAATATATGTGCAACACTTTCCTTTTTAATGTATGCCAATAAAAAAAAAAAACATAATGGATTCATTTATTTCATGGAAAAAATCTGAATGCTTTTCAAATCTTTGCATTCTTTCATTAATGCAATTTAGGTTTTGCCTCCAAAGCAATATGTACAATACAAAAAAACAATACATCTTACACCTCTATTTACAATGACAAGATACAATGGCGGACAATGGAGAAGACAGGATTGAACGCAAAAGAAGAGCGGCAAGGGAAAGGAATCAAAGTTGGAGAGATGCACAGTCCACCAAGACTTCCCAACGCTTAGGAGAAGAAGACCGACAGAGACTTTTAAATGAAAGAAAATGAGTAAGAAAGCACAAAGTGAGTGTGTTGGAGCTTCAAAGAAAATAAAAAGTAAAAGAAAAAATGTCTGTGAAACATTGCCTAATGATCCAATATTGCCTCATGACACCAAAGTTCATACACGACACCAATGTAGATATTGAAAGTTGTAGTGATATCTATGTTGAGGAAGCTCAGGATACTGCTTTCATTACAGCACTAACAGTAGACACTCATTATTGTGGATTACTCAATGTGGTTTGTCAGTTTTGTGGGGCCTATCATTTTCTCAAGGAAAGACCAACTGATGGAGACTTTATCAAATGCCAATTCCACGAGTAAATATGGTTTTGAAAACTGTTTGCTATACTGATCAAAGACGTTATCATTTACCAACAGTAAATGAGGTTGCCATGGTCTTTAAAAATGAGGATGGTGAACCTCCTTTTCAGCGGGATATTAGAATATATCCATGCAATAAAAAACAACCTTTTATAAACATAAATAACTTAAGTTGTAATTTTTATCCAATAACATTCCCCATTTTCTTTCCAAATGGTGAGCCAGGACGGGAACCAAAATTACAATTGCAAAGTTATCCCAATAGTAAAGTTTGTGTTAGAAACAATATTTATATGCTGGAATATAAAGTGGCACAAAACTGCTATTCGTGATTATTTTAATCCAATTTCATGTGGGGGCAAACTCCTATCTACAAGTCGAAGCAAATAATCTAAATTGTATCAAATTTCAACAAAACAAGCTTCGCATAGAACAATATTGTGGATTGATGGATTATGTCACTGAATTGGCTACCAAAATTCCAGCTGGAAGAGCAATCATTTTGCCATTCACTTTCCAAGGATCTCCTCGTAATATGCGAGAAAGATATAATGATGCCATGGCTATTGTCTCAAAATTTGGAAAACCAGATTTATTCATTACATTCACATGTAATCCACAATGGCCAGAGATCAAGGAAAATTTGAATCTAGGACAAAATACTTCTGACCGACCAGATTTAGTGGAAAGAGTACTCAAAATAAAACTCAATTAATTAATACATGATATAACTAAAGCACACTTATTTGGAAAATGTGTGGCTTTTGTTTATACCATTGAATTTAAAAAAAGAGGCCTGCCACATGCACACATACTTTTAATCCTGCAGGAAAAAGATAAATTGAATACTGCTGAAAGAGTGGATTCAGTAATTACAGCTGAATTGCCACATCCAAAAAAATATTCTAAACTTTATGAGATTCATGGGCCATGGGGAGATATCAATCCAAATTCCCCATGTATGGAAAAAAAATGTACAAAAGAGTTCCCAAAACCTTTTTCAAATGCAAACTTATGCTAATTGTGAAGGATACCCTTTGGATAAAAGAAGAGCAGGACAAACAGCTATTATCCGTGGCCAAAAGGTTGATAATAGATAGGTAGATCCATACAATCCACATTTGCTGATGAAGTACAATGCACACATAAATGTGGAAGCTTGCACTTCTATGAAATCCATCAAATATGTGTATAAATATATATACAAGGGATAAAACAAAAAGGAAAATCCAATTTTACATGACGAACTTTCTAATTATTTAGATGCTCGCTATGTAAGTGCTCCAGAAGCAATGTGGCATCTTCTGAAATTTGAGATGCATGATCGGTCACATGCTGTGTATCGATTAGCTGTACATTTGCCACAAAGTCAGTTTGTTTGCTTTACTGCAGACAATGAAAGAAATCCCTTAGCCCAAAGTGAACATTGATAAACAATACTTACTGCTTCGTTTCAATTAAACTGCCAGGACACTGAGGCCAGACAATTTTTATACATTGAGATTCCATATCACTATGTATTTGTAAATGGCCAATGGCGACAACGAAAAAGAGATACTCCTAAAATGTGCATTAATTTGCATATTTGCAATGTACCTGATGTATTAGCTTTGTGGGAAACATTTATATTAAATATGTGTGAAGACTATTTAAAACGTTACAATGAGCCCATAGCACTATTAAGAGCATTAATGGAAATTCAAGAAATATTTCTGGTTCATGGATTAAATTGTGCAAGTTTTAATTTGCCTGATCCAGGACTTATAGATGAAATGAACTTTGATGACTATGACACTGAGCTTCAACAACAACAAAAAAAAGAAAACTTGCAACTTTAAATACATTACAATTGCAAGCATTTAACGCCATCACGAATGCAACAAATGATGAAATGGTCAAAAAACATTATTTCTATCTAGATGGTCCTGGTGGATCAGGAAAAACGTATCTGTATAATTGTTTGACAAGTTACATTCGAGCACAGGGTCAAATAGCAATGTCATTTGCAACAACTGGAATTACCGCACTTTTGTTAGAAGGTGGCAAAACTGTGCATAGTGGATTTAAACTGCTGGTTCCCATTTTAGAAACATCAGTGTAAAATATTCAAATGAATTCATTACAAGCCAAAAAATAAATAAAAAACTAATTAATTATTATAGATGAGGCTACAATGATGTCATGTCATGCCCTGCAATGTATTGTTTGATTATTAAAATAAGCTATGGATAATGATTTGCCATTAGGTGGAAAGGTGATGTTGTTTGGAGGAGATTGTAGGCAAACATTACCTGTTGTACCACATGGAAAAAGGACTGACATCGTCAAAACATGTATAAAGACAAGTGTGGAAAATATTTAATGAGCTAAAATTAGAAAGAAATATGAGATCTGAAGGCCACAATTAAATCAATAATTGGCAAATTCAAATTGGAGAAGGAAAACATCCACAAATATATAATCTACCTGATGGCACCGTAGAAATTCCACCACAAATGATTTGCAAAGAATCACTAATATCGGCAATCTTCCTAAATACAATTAATAACGACGATTACTCAGAGATTGCAAACAAAGTGATATTAACATCAAAAAATATAGATGCCTTAAATCTGAATAACAAAATTTTTAAATTCATCAATGCACCAACAAAATTGTAATATAGTGCAAATTCGGTTCTGGCTGATGACCAAGACAGTGAATCCAACTTTTCTATCGGATTTATCAATTCTTTAACTCTCTCTGTAATGCCACCACATGTTTTGCAACTTAAAAAAGGGACAATTGTCTTGCTGCTGAGAAATATGAATCCCAAAAATGGACTTTGCAATGGGACCAGATTAATTGTGCAGGATTTAAAAGATTATTTTATACATGCAGAAATTATGACTGGTACCCATAAAGGTGAACACGTTTTTATACCATTAATTGATTTGGCTCCAAGTGAGAGTGGTTTACCTTTTGTCCTTCAATGGAGACAATTTCCCATTATCATGGCATTTGCCATGACCATTAATAAATCACAAGGACAAACGTTTAAGTCTGTGGATATTTCTTTACAGGAACCTGTATTTGCCCATGGACAACTCTTTGTTGCTTTTTCCAGATGCAACATTCCAGAGGAAATTAAAGTTCATGTTGAAGAAAACCAAAGTCAGGGTGAATTATTAGAGGATGGACACATTTTTACCAAAAACATTGTGTACTATGAGGTTCTGAAAACATAGAGAACAGTGGTTTTATTTCAAGGACGAAAGTTGATGTCACTCGGGCTCTTTTTAGAGGACAACTATTTCACTAAGAAACTCTATAAAACGGCAAAAAACATAGAGAAGAGTGGTTTCACTTCCCAGACGAGCTTGAATGTCACTGCTACTCTTTTAAGAGGACCACTATTTCCCTTAGGAAACTCTTTCTGCCATTTTCCAGAACTACAAGAATAAAAAAAAGAAAAAAAAGAAAAGAAAACAAGAATAAAAAGTAGTTAGATCTCATAGACAAACTTACAAGTCTCATTGGCTCTTTTCAAGAAAACCACTTGAACATACAATCAAATAAACAAAGTGCAAAGTAGCCTTTTCTCATGATTGGCCCCACAAAACAGTTATTTTGCATTTTCTTAAAATTTAAGGTTACATGTTACTACATTAAGTTACTATTTGTAAGGTTAAAATTCTATTTTATATGGTGGATTAAGTTGTTTCATTGTATATAAATAAGAGTTCATGTTAGTACGATGATGACCATTTGTTCTTAAATGTACATGTTTAATTACATAGAGCGTATTGATCCAGGGAGTAATCCAATCACCAGTTAACGGGGTCAGAAAGGAATTAATTATTTTGACCACTTTGAAACAATTGACCAAGTTTCACTGGAGTTTTTTTGGTTTGCCTTCCTCTGGATTCAATATTCAAGATCACTGTATTTTTTGACAATTTTACTTTAAATGTTATTAGATTACGTTAATGTTTGCATTCTTAACATTGTATTTTACAAGGTTTCAAAAGTTGTTTTATTGGATCTTATTAGGGTTTATGTCAGTAGGAGCATAATCATCTGTTCAAACTTTAAAAACATATTATTAAACAGATAGGATTGATCCAGTAATCCGATCGCCAGTTAATGGGGTCAGGAAGGAATTATTCCCCCTCCCCCCTTTGATACAATTGGCGAAGTTTCCATGGTGGGTTTTACTGTTTGCCTTCCTCTGGATTCAATTCCTATGTGCTTTACCAGTAGTTCAACTACAAGTTGCATGTTAAAAAACAGTCTGGAATTGTTTAAAATACTCATTCATACAAAGTTTTAAATTGTTATGCTACTCATGCATAGCTCAGAATTACAAGTGTTAGTATTGTTAAGAATAATTGGTTGACCACTGTTTCAAACATAAGTTGCATTTTACAAAGCTTTATGTAATGGTTTAAAATAATTATTCATAAAAAATTGAGTCAATTGTTATATTATTCCTGCATACTTGACAATTAAAAAGGTTAATATTGTTAAAAAAATATGGTTTGACAGTTCTTGAAATACAAGTTGAATGTTAAAAAAGTAAAAATAAATACTACAATTGTTGTACTTCTATGTAGATAACAAAAAGGTTAAGAGTGTCAGAAACTCACATTGTGTGGCAAACAGTATTCCCAGCATTACAAATGTATTGCCATCATTTTTGACGGCCAAGTCGCTATTATATATTGTAACGGTGTCCAGTAAGGACAGATAACCTGCACTAGAATCAAGCAAGGGATCTACATAAGCAGAAGAATGAGTAGGGCTGTACATCCATGCTTGAACAGAAGGGGAGCGTGTGAGCTGCGGCCTAATCAAGCCAGTACACCTGATCTAAGTCAGGAGGATTTAAAAGGCTGCGGTGTGAGCACAGAGGGGGCTAGCTAAGTTCACAGGAGATAAGGAGCATGGAAGAAACCTTGAGCAGAGAGAGCTGTTTTTGAGAAGCTGCAATACTGAATGCTGGAGTGCTGTTTTCCTGGAGCTGCAAGTAAACGGTCTTGCTGGATCTGCAAAGAAATCTTCATTAAGTACCTGTGGGACACTGCTGAGTTACCTGACTGGAGAAAGCTGCATGGCAGACTGAAGCTAGTGAGGAGACGGACACTCCATTTACCATAAGGTCAGAAACCTTTTACTTAAATTATTATACCCCAGGGAAGAGGCTGAGTGCTTGTCCTGTTAAATTGCAGTGTTCCTATTGCAATATCAAAGGGTCCCTGGGGGGAAGCATATGGGAGAGAAGGGCGGGCCCTATGCTTTATCCAAGGTTACTTAAGTGAAGACGTGGAAAGGCCACAGGCTGGCCCTATTTAAGAGACTAGTCGTAACCTGGCCACAAGGTGGCACTACACCACATATACAAGACTACGGATACTGTAAGAGACTATCTGTATCCGGGCCACAAGATCGGCGCTATAAGGGACTGTTTGTATCCTGGCCACAAGGTAGCACTACAAGAGACTGTTGGTTTTCTTTATGAATTATAATTTAACCTGTAGTAGAAAAGCTGCTCAGGTTATAGTCAGGGTGTTCCAGAGTCTAAGTAAGCACGTTTATGTAGATGTTTATTTTTCTGACTATAAGCTATTTAATTTGTGTTTTTGTAACTACTCAATAAAATATATAAAAAGAGCCCAGAAGTCTCTACCATTTACAGTCCATCAAAGGGTACCTTGTTACAATATATAAAGAGGGAAACAGCCATTAATGTCCAGTAATCTAGTAATTTAGTAATTATTAATCTATATATACAGTGCCTTGCAAAAGTATTCACCTCCCTTGGCATTTTCCGTGTTTTGTTGCCCCACAATCTGGAATTAACATGGATTGTCTGAGGATTTGCATCATTTCATTTACAGAACATGCCCACAACTTTGAAGATGTTTTTTTTTTAATTATTATTATTGTGAAGCAAACAACAAATAGGACAAAATAACAGAAACATCCAATGTGCACAACTATTCACCCCCCTAAAGTCAATACTTTGTAAAGCCACCTTTTGCAGCAATCTCAGCTCCAAGTCGCTTTGGATAAGACTCTATGAACTTGCCACAGCTTACCACTGAGACTTTTGCCCATTCCTCCTTGCAAAACTGCTCCAGCTCCTTCAAGTTGGATGGTTTGCACTTGTGAACAGCAATCTTTATGTCTGACCAAAGATTTTCTCTTGGATTGAGGTCTGGGCTTTGACTAGGCCATTCCAACACATTTACATTTCCCCTTAAACCAGTCAATTGTTGCTTTAGCAGTGTGTTTGGGGTCTTTGTCCGTGCACAGAGTGGTACAGGTTTTGCTCAAGAATATCCCTTTATTTAGCACAATACATCTTTTCCTCAACTCTGACCAGTTTCCCAGTCATGGCTGTTGAAAAACATCCCCACAGTGAAACATGGTGGTGGCAACATCATGCTGTGGGGATGTTTTGTTCTTTGGGTGATGTGATGTGTTGGGTTTGCGCCAGACATAGCATTTTCTTTGATGGCTGAAAAGTAAAATTTTAGTATCATCAGATCAGAGAACCTTCCTCCATACATTTTGGGAGTCTCCCACATGCCTTTTCGCAAACTCAAAAGTGTCATTTAGTTTTTTGCTAACAATAATCGCTTTCTTCTGGCCACTCTGCTATAAAGCCCAACTCTATGGAACGTACGGCTTATTGTCATCCTATGTACAGATACTCCAGTCTCTGCTGTGAAACTCTGCATCTCCTCCAGGTTTACCTTAGGTCTCTGTGCTGCCTTTCTGATTAATGCCCTCCTTGCCCGGTCCATGAGTTTTGGTGGGCGGCCGTCTCTTGGCAGGTTTGCTGTTGTGCCATGTACTTTCCTTTTGGTTATGGTAGATTTGAAGGTGCTCTTGGGGATCATCAAAGATTTGGATATTTTTTTATAACCTAACTCTGACTTGTCCTTCTTAACAACATTGTCCCTTACTTGTTTGGAGAGTTCCTTGGTCTTCATGGCAGTGTTTGTTTAGTGGTGCCTTATGCTTAGGGTTTGCAGCCTCTGGGGCCTTTCAAAAAAAGGTGTGTATATGTAATGACAGATCATGTGACACTTAGATTGCACACAGATGGACATCATTTCACTAATTATGTGACTTCTGAAGGTAATTGTTTGCACTAGAGCTCTTTATGGGCTTCATAAAAAAGGGGGTGAATACATACGCACATGCCAATTTTCTGTCTTCTATTTCTTAAAAATTGTTTTATGTATATAAATTTCTCATATATAAATTCCACTGTCTGTCTGGCTTGCATAATGTGTTCCTGGCTCCCATGAGTATACATATATTTATATGCATATAAAAATAGAAATCATATATACTTACACACATACAAACATTTTATGCATATATGTGCACACATACAGGAAGTTATATTCATCAACATGCAAAATACACATCTAAAGCATTTTCACAAATAAATACTAGTCATGAGTATTTACATCTATTTACACGCATACACACAGAGCATGCAATATATTTACACACAAATGCACACAAAGCAAGCTGTATATACACATATTTACAAACACATCATGCAGTATATACAAATAGGTTCACACCTAAACACAGTATGCAGTAAAAATGCATTTAATTACACACATACACACAGCCTGCAGTATACCAATATATTTAGATACAACATACAAAATATTCATACATTTACACACAAACACAGCAAGCAGTATATACATATAAATACACATATATACACAATGCAGTTATACACATATTTGCACCCACACACACACATACAGCATGCAATATATGCATATATGTATATACATATATTGACACACATACAAACAGAACATGCAGTATACACATATATTGAGACACATACACACACAGCATGCCATATATACACATGCCATGCAATATATACATACATTTACACAGAAACAATGACACCTAGAAAGAACTAACAAATATATTCAATGTGAGAGTATTGCTGAGGAGACTAACAATGAAGTGGCAAGTTCTATGGAATCACATACATAGTTGTGAGCATGCGGGCCGTTGCATTCGCGAGGACCTGCATTTGCGGTGCTGGAGCATCCCAACGTCCCCGCAAATGCGGATCCTCGCGAAGCGAGGGTCCGCATTTGCGGAGGTGGAGGCTCCAACGTCGGCTGTGTTAACACAAACACACCACACACGACTTTTTAACGAAAAAAAACCAACCTCCCAGCCAAAAAAAACCCAACGAAGCGAGGGGCCGCATTTGCAATGCGGGTCCTTGCAAAGCACTTAGGGAATGAGGCAACCTTAACGTAACAGACACCGACACGCACTAAGAATCCCACTATAACGGCCGACCCGCGCGCCACTACAAACAGTGAAAACACACCAAATACTCACAAAAACTACATAAAAAGCTTACCCATAGCAAGGGGGGGCACCCAGGACCTCTGAAAGTGAAGTTACACCTCCATTTAAGTCCAAATTCACGAGTTCAGACACACGAAAATCCCCTAAGCGAGAGAAAAAATGTCTGCAGAAAAAAACGAAAACAAGGCTCACCTTGGAAACCTACATTAACCTCAGAACCAACCTTAACGTAACAAACACCCACAAGCACGACAAATGGCGGAACTGCACGCACCTAAAAACAGTCAAAACACACCAAATACTCACAAAAACAACATAAAAAGCTTACCCATAGCAAGGGGGGGCACCCAGGACCTCTGAAAGTGAAGTTACGCCTCCATTTAAGTACAAATTCCCGAGTTCACACACATGAAAATCCCCTAAGCGAGAGAAAAAATGGCCGCCGAAAAAAATGAAAACGAGGCTCAAAGACCCAGGACCGCTCAGCCACCTACAACTTACCCAAGAAGGGATCCGAGATAAGATCAGAAACCCGGATTAACCGCAGGGGATCCGAGATAAGCTCCGAGCCCTGCATTAACCCCACATTAACAATCGCAGTGGGGGTCCCGATTGCACGCGATCAGGGACCCCCGCTGCAATCAAAATTCCAAATTCCCGCGTTACAGGTCCTTAAAGGACTGTAAAGGTCCTTAAAGGACCCGTTGTAAAAGAAAACATTCTACATTACGTGAAATAAAAACCTAACTCACAAAAAAATAAACTACATTACACAAAATAGAAAAACCTAAGTCACAAAAAATAAAAAAAGGAACATTACAGAAAAAAAAAACAACCCCCCCACTACAGAAAAAAAAAATACACACCTGAAAAGGAAATACATATAATACAAATACAAACAATACAAATACATACAATTACAATACAATTACATACAATTACAATACAATACACCACTATCTAATATACATTACACAATCTATCTAAATAAATAGTATAATCTTATATACATCCTATCTATATAATAATACATTCCCAATCTATCTAAATAAATACCATAATCTAATATACATCCTATCTATATAATAATACATACCCAATCTATCTAAATAAATAGCATAATCTAATATACATCCTATCTATATAATAATACATTCCCAATCTATCTAAATAAATAACACAATTTAATATACAATACATCCTATGCTATCTATATAAAACCCCTAGCTAACATACAATAAATGCTATCTATATATTAACTAATCTAAGTCTAAGCTAAAATAAAAAAAATAAGACCACTTACCTTTGCAAATGTCCATTGCGATCAGCCACCTACGAAAAAAAAATTACAAGAAATTAGTGCAACACGTTTACACTTATAAAATAAACATTATAGACATTATATACATTCTATACATTCTATACATTATATACATTCTATACATTATAAATATTCTACTCACCTTTCCGTCATGTCCCGTCCGGCATTCTTTAAATCCTTCTCCGGCGCGGCACCTGTTAAAAAAAACACAACATTAATACACATACATCAAAATAAAATAAACATAATCTACATTATACTTACCTAACCGCGATGTCTCCGGCCTCCTCCGGATCCTCTTCTGCCACGCCCTGTAAAAAAAAATAAAAAATATATATATATATATACTTACATTCGCACTCCCGGACATCCCCGACGCTAATGAGGCTCCAGGAGAATTTTCCGGAAGAAAATAAGCAATGGCGCCTTCTGATTGGTTGAAAACCCTGTCTATCAAATTCACCCAATCAGGAGGCGCCAATGTGTGAGTCAATCAGAAAGGGATACACCCTAAAATCCCACTCTGATTGGATAATGCACCTATCAATCTTTATTTAAACCAATCACAAGGCGCAGATGCCTTCAGCCAATCACAATGGAATACACCCCCACAGGGTGATTGGTTGGAGCCTCTGCGCATTCTGGTTGCACTGACAATAGCCAATCACAATGGAATACACCCTCACGTACTGATTGGTGAAGGATTTGCGCATTCTCATTGACTACTGTTAAAATCAATCAATATTACAGCCAATGGGAAGGCTTAGATGTCTTCACCAATCAGTACGTGGGGGTATATTCCATTGTGATTGGCTAATGGCAATAAAGCCTTAGGACTGGTTCAAATAAAGATTGAAAGGTGTGTTATAAAATCAGTGTTGTATTTTGGGGTGTATACTTTTTTCATTGGTTCACAAATGGGGTCTTCTCATTGGCTGAATTTGATAGACAGCCTTTTTAGCCAATCAGAAGCCGCCATTGCCAGTTTTACTCTGGAACATTCCATAGGAAGGTCATTAGCGTCGGAGACATCCGCCAGGGTGGATGTGTGTCGTTTTTTTTTTTTTTTTTTTTTTTTAAGGCGCGGATGCTTCCGGAGAAGACGAGGAGGCCGGAGACATCGCGGAAAGGTAAGTATAATGTAGATTGTGTTTATTTTACTTTGCTTTATGTTTACTAATGTAATGTTTTTTTTTTACAGGAGTACCGCCGGACAACACGCAAAGATGGTGGACGGAACATGGCGGACAGAACATGGAGCACGTGACATGCTGGAACAGGACATGCTGGAAAGGTGAGTATAATATTTACAATATTTAGAATATTTAGAATGTTTAGAGTGTTTACAATGTTTAGAATGTTTAGTTATTTCATGTAAACGTGTTGTATTAATTTTTGGAATCTTTTTTACCGTAGGTTGCTGATCTGAAGAAACATCTCAAAGGTAAGTGGTCTTAATTATTTTATTGTAGCTTACAATTAGGATAGCTATATATAGATAGATAGCATGTATTGTATATTACATAGATAGGAAGATGTATTATTAGATAGTATTGTATATTACATAGTGGGATGCATATTACATAGTGGGATGTATATTACATTATATAGTGGCATGTATATTACATAGTGGCATTTATATTAGATAGTGGCATGTTTAGTAGATAGTGGCATGTATATTACATAGGGTTGTACTGTATTTTATTTAATTGTATTTTATTTTATTTAATTGTGTTGTATTGTATTATATGTATGTATTATATGTATTTCATTTTCAGGTGTGTAATTTTTTTTTTTTTAATTTGTAGTGACGGGAGGTTGTAATGTCTTTTTTTATTTTCTGTAATGTTCCTTTTTTATGTTTGGTCACTTAGGTTTCTTTTTTTGGTTCTGTAATGTAAATTTTTTATTTTTGGTGATTTTACTTTTTCTTATTTTATGTCATGTACATTTCTGCTTTTTGAGGAATTTAGTTACTTGAGGCACACAGTACACTCACATTGTGTGACAGACAGCATTTCAACACTTTCTTTTATTGACCGTCATTTTTTGACGGGCAAGTCGCTAGTCACATATATAGTTGTGAGCAATCCGAGTTGTTGCTAACGCTTGTGGGTTCGAAAGCTCCTTGCGCTGGTGGAGATGAGCGCCATAGGCGCTCATCCCTACGACCCCGTATGACTTAGGCAGTGAGCGTTGAAGGCACTCACTGCGCTGGTGGAGATGAGCACCGTAAGACTACACATCAACACAAATCTCAATTACACAATTCAGAAAGTGTGACCCGTAGCAGTTTGAAAAAAAATGGTGTGAAAAAATTATGGCCCGTAACACCTGCAAAAAGGAAAGCAGGACTTAGAAAAAAAATACGACCTGCGACAGTTAGAAAAAAATTATAAGTGGTCAAAAAAATACTAAGTTAACGTCCAAACCACGCACATACACAAACAATAACGAAAATTAAAAAAATACCAAAAAAAAAAACATCACACACAGCATGGGGGGACAGCCAGAACATCTGGGAGTGAGGTTACACGACAATTTAAACACAATTTTTCGAGTTTCTACAAGCAGATAAGACTTTTACACAGAAACATACGAGGTATAAAATAAACTATTAGGGAGAACGGAAAATGCTCCACACCAGCGTAACACATAGACATTCGTTGCCATTTTACAACACTAACTTGCAACTAATAACTTTACCATTCCAAAATGCTAAATTACACAGCTAAACAAATGGTTTGCCCTCACGCACGCAACCTATTTACACTGCACACTTGACACATTGCTGACCTCAGCTCAGCAAGAGTGCAAATGTACATTGTATGCTGCAGGAACATCACAAAATATTGTTAGCTCTTCAGCATATTGCTTCCTGCATATATTAATTACAAATAGGTAAAGCATATTAATGTATTATTTTATTAATTAATTAATTATCATTAAAAAAAAAAATATATATATATATATATATATATAAAAGAAAAGGACCCGTGGATGGAGAATCAAAGAGGTAAGGTAAAAAAGATAACTACTGTCTGTTAGAATGCAAGGAAGAAAAAATAAAACAAATGATAGAATAAAACATGCTTTTATGGACTCTAATTTGGCAGGGCGGTTCCCAGTTGCCCCACTGCACCAGCCGCCCCTGTCAAAATGGACTATTTTGTTAAGACCCTAATAACCTGTGTAATGTTAGGCCTCAGGCTCTGATCCGGTACTCCATATCCCCAAAAATCATGGTCTGTGAGTATTCAGGCCTACTAAGAATTGTTTAAAAAATGTTTGTTAGGATATGACACTGTTATGCCAAGCTACTTTAAAAAGTACCACAGTATCTAGTAATGCTATCATAGTTACATAGTTACATAGTATTTAAGGTTGAAAAAAGACTTTCAGTCCATCAAGTTCAACCTTTTAAGATCTCCTCTGATCTGCAATATGCGGATTAACTATTAATTAATTAATTAGTTGTTAATTAATTATTAATCAATTATTTAATGTTTTGTTTTTTTTTAAATATTATTTAGTCCAGAGGAAGGCAAATAGAAAAAAAAAACACAAGCGAGACTTAGCCAATTGTCTCAAAGGGAAATGTAAAAAAAATTGGATCAATACTGTGTCTCTAATCATGTTTACAATAGTGATATGATTTAGTAGGATGATTTGGATAATTGTACAAAGTTTAAGGAATGTATTTGCACTCAGAAATAGACCCAAGGACATAATTTGACAAGTCACTTCAGAGGTTACAGGACAAATATAGTACTAGCGACTTCCCCTTTAAAAATTACGGTTAATACAATCTTAAAGCTAGGAATGCTGTTTGACACACTATGTGAGTCTCAGACCCTCTTAACTTTTTTGTTATGTAGAAAGAAGTACAACAATTATAATAACTTTTTTTTTTTTTTTTTTTTTAACATTCAACTTTTTCAAAACATTTTTTAACCATATTAACCTTTTTAATCCTCATGTATGCAGGAATAATGTAACAATGGATGAAGTTTGGATGAATAAATAGTTCTAAACCATTACATACATGATTTGGAACATGCAACTTATATTTGAAACATTAGTGAACCATTTTTATTAACAAAACTAACATTTTTCAATCTGAGGTATGGATGCGTAAGATAACATTAGGTCAACTTTATATCAATGAGTATATTAAACCATTACATAATGCTTTGTAACATGCAATTTTAATTCAAAGTACTGTTAAACCACTTAGGTATTGAATCCACAGGAAGGCAAACAGTAATAAGATAATTGTATCAAAGGAGGGAAAAAATTAATTCCTTCCTGACAACAAATGATCATCCTCCTACTAACATAATGACATACAATGAAACAATTTTTCAGACCTTGGAAAAAACTATTTTAACATTACAAACATGAAGTTAATGTATTAAAATGTAAAAATGTAAAAAATGTAAACAGTAAAAGTAATAAAATGCAACGTAACTGTTTTGTGGGGCCAATCCTGGCAAAAGGCCACTTTCAAGACATTACAATATTTATTTATTTGTTTGTATGTCCAAGTGGTTCCCTTAAAAAGAATCCAGCAGACTTTTAATTTTGTCTATGGGATATTACAACTGTTTATTCTTGTTGTTTGTTTTTTTTCATTTTTTGTTGTTATTGTTGTGCTTTTGTAAAATTGTACATAGAGTTTCCTATGTGAAATAGTGACATCAAATTTCGTCCTTGAAATAAAACCACTGTTCTATAAGTTTACAAAACCTCATAGTACACAATGTTTTTGGTAAAAATGCGTCCATCCTTTAATAGATCACCCTGACTTGGGTTGTCTTCAATTGAAACTTTAATATCATCTGGATTTGTGCACCTTGAAAAAGCAACAAAGAGTTGTCCATGTGCAAAACCAGGTTCCTGTAAAAAAATACCTGCATTCTTAAAAGTTTGTCCTTGGGATTTATTTATGGTCATGGCAAATGCCATGATAACTGGAAATTGTCTCCTTTGAAGGACAACGGGCAAACCACTCTCACTTGGAGCCAAATCAATTCTTGGTATATAAACTTCTTCACCTTTATGTGTACCATTCATAATTTCTGCATGTATGAAATTATTCTTTAAATCCTGCACAATTAATCTGGTCCCATTAAAAAGTCCTTTTTTGGGATTAATCTATCTCAATAGCATGACAATTGCCCCTTTTTCAATTGCAAAACATGTGGTGGCGTTCCAGATGGTGTTAAAGAATTGATAAATTATATACTAAAGTTAGATTCACTGTCTTTATTATCAGCCTGAACTGAATCTGCACTGTAATAATTTTTTTGGGGTGCTTTGATACATTTTTAAATTTTGTAATTTAGATTCAAGGCTTCTATATTTTTGGATGTTAATATCACTTTGTTTGCAATGTCTGAGTAATCGTCGTTATTGATGGTATTGAGAAAGATTTCCGATATGAGTGATTCCTTGCAAACCATTTATGATGGAATTTCTACGGTATCATCCAGTAAATTATTTATTTGTGGATGTTTTCCTTCTCCAATTTGAATTAGCCAATCATTGAATTAATTTTGGCCTTCAGATCTTATATTTAATTCTAATTTGAGGTGTGTAAATATTTTCCACAGTTTACTTTATACACATATTGAAACCCTCTTGATACATGTTTCAATGATGTCAGTCCTGTTTCCATGTGGCACAACATGTAATGTTTGCCTAAAATCTTCTCCTGACAACATCACCTTTCCACCAAATGGCAAATTATTATCCATCACTTCTTTTAATAATCTGTCAACACATTGCAAGGTATGACATGACATCATTGTTGCCTCAACAATGATAATTAATTTACTTTTTTTTATTTTTTTTGCTTGTAAATAATTTAGTCGAATATCCGATATTGATGTTTCTAAAATGGGAACTGCCAGTTTAAATCAACTATGCACAGTTCTGCCACCTTCTAACAAAAGTGCGGCAATTCCAGTTGTTGCAAATGGCATTGCTATTTGACCCTGTGCTCAAATGTAATCAAACAATTATACAGATACGTTTTTCCGGATCCACCAGGGCCATCTAGATAGAAATAACGGTCTTTGACCATTTCATCATCTGCAGCATTTGTGATGGCATTAAATGCTTGCAATTGTAATGTATTTAATGTTGCAAGTTTGTCTTGTGTTTTTTGAAGCACAGTGTCATAGTCATCAAATGTTGATGTCATCTATAAGTCCTGGATCAGTCAAATTAAACCTTGCACAATTTAATCCATGAGCAAGAAATATTTCTTGAATTTCCATTAATGCTTTTAAGAGAGCAATAGGCTCATTGTAACGTTTCAAGAAGTTTTCACACATATTTCATTTAAATGTTTCCCACAAAGCAAGTACATCAGGTACATTGCAAAAGATGCAAATTAATGCAAATTGTTACATAGTTACATAGTTACATAGTAATTAAGGTTGAAAAAAGACTTTCAGTCCATCAAGTTCAACCTGTTAAGATCTCCTCTGATCTGCAATATGCGGATTAGTTATTAATTAAATTATTGATTAAATAATTATTAATAGTATAGTATTGGAGAATGAATAAAGAGTTAGTCCATCAAGTTCAACCTTTTTAGATCTCTATTGATCTTTTTAATTTGGACTATTTATTATTATTGTTAATTGTTAATTATTGTTAATTGTTGTTAATTGATCCAGAGGAAGGCAAACATAAAAAAAAAACCCCATTGAAACTTTGCCAATTGTCTCATGAGGGGAAAAAAAGCAAAATTCCTTCCTGACCCCAGAAACTGGCGATCAAATTTCTTCCTGGATCAATATTCCTTGCTAGTTATCTAGGATAGCCTTGAATGCCCTCTTTATTCAGAAATATATCTAACCCCTTTTTGAAGTTGTCTATCGAATTCGCTGTCACCACCTCCTTTGGTAGAGAATTCCACAGTTTAACCACCCTAACTGTGAAGAACCATTTTCTTTGTTTAAGGTGAAATCTTTTTTCCTCTAACCTCAACGGATGTCCTCTTGTCAGTTGAAAATCTCTTGCTACAAAAAGTTCACTTGACAAAGCCTTATATTGACCCTGGATGTATTTAAATAACGTAATCATATCTCCTCTTAGACGCCTTTTTTCTAGCGAAAATAAGTTTAATTTTGTTAGTCTTTCTTCATAACTTAGCCCCTCCATTCCCCTAATTAGTTTTGTAGCCCTTCTCTGTACTTTTTCCAGCTCTAAAATGTCTTTTTTGTGAGGTGGTGCCCAAAATTGTACTCCATATTCCAAATGAGGGCGTACTAGAGATTTGTATAGTGGCAGAATTATATCTTCTTCCCTGGCTTCTATACCCTTCCTAATACATGCTAATATTTTATTTGCCTTTGCAGCCACTGCTTGGCTTTGAGCGCTGTTACCTAGGTGGTTGTCCACTAGTACTCCCAAATCCCTTTCAATATCTGATACCCCTAGATTTGCTCCATTAAGATTATAGATTGCTTGGCTATTGTTCCTTCCCAAATGCATAACCTTACATTTATTTGTATTAAATCTCATCTGCCATTTAGCCGCCCATTTCTCTAATTTATGCAAATCCTTTTGTAGGGAAAGTACATCATTATCTGATTTTATTACCTTGCACAACTTAGTGTCATCAGCAAAAATGGAGACACTACATTCGAGTCCTACTTCAATGTCATTAATAAATATGTTAAAAAGGAGAGGACCCAATACTGAGCCCTGAGGAACCCCACTTATCACATTAGACCAATCGGAGTATGTTCCATTTACAACAACCCTTTGCTTCCTGTCTTTTAGCCAGCTCTCGATCCATGAGCAGATATTTACTGCAATTCCTGTATCCCTTAGTTTGCTCACTAGTCTTCCATGTGGCACTGTATCAAATGCCTTTGAAAAATCTAAAAAGACTACATCCACTGAGTTGCCCTGATCCAAGTTCCTACTAACCTCCTCATAAAAACTAATTAGATTGGTCTGACACGACCTTTCCTTCATAAATCCATGTTGACTGCTACCTATGATCCTGTTCAAATAGACATATTCTTGTATTCTGTCCCTTATTAACCCTTCTAAAAGCTTCCCAACTACAGAAGTGAGGCTCACTGGTCTATAATTCCCCGGATTTGCTCTAGATCCCTTCTTAAATATAGGTATCACCTCTGCTTTTCTCCAGTCATCTGGTAGAGACCCTGTAGTGAGCGAGTCTTTAAAGATTAGATATAATGGTTTGGCTATTACAGAACCCAGCTCCCTCAGTACCCTTGGATGTATTCCATCAGGACCTGGGGCTTTATTAACATTTATTTTCTCCAACCTCTTTTGTATTTCTTCCTGCGTTAACCAATTATTTAGTGAAGGTAGTGTAGCCCCATTATGTTGCAGTGTCCCAACCACTGGTACCTCCCTTGTGTAAACCGACGAAAAGAACCTATTTAGCTCATCTGCCTTTTCCTGGTCACTAATTATCAGATGGCCTGTGTCACATTGTAATGGTCCTATCGATTCCTTCCTGGCCTTCTTCCCATTAATATATTTATAAAATATTTTAGGGTTAGTCTTACTTTCCATTGCAACTGACTTCTCATTTTCTATTTTAGCCAGTCTAATAGCCCTTTTGCAAGCCTTGTTGATTTCCTTATAGTCACATAAAGATGCTTCTGTTCCCTCCTTCTTGTATAATTTAAATGCATATTTATTTTTCCTCATCATGATCTTTAAGTCATTGTTAAGCCACATGGGATGTGATTTACTCCTATTTATTTTATTTCCACATGGTACATGCTGATGAGTATGTTTATTTAGTAAGGATTTGAATGTTGTCCATTTATTTTCAGTATTCTTCCCTGTAAGTTCTTTGTCCCAGTCTATATGTTGTATTGCTGCCCGTAGCCCATTAAAGTTAGCCCTTTTAAAATTTAGAGTTTTTGTTGGCCCCTTACAACTTTGTTTTTTGTATTCAATCTCAAATGAGACTGTGTTGTGATCACTGTTCCCCAAGGGTTCCCCTATTTTTACATTTGATATTATATCAATATTACTTGTGATGACTAAATCCAAGATGGCCCCATTTCTAGTAGGTTCTTGTATTACCTGGGCTAGATAATGATCCCTGAGTGTACTCAAGAACCTGCTCCCCTTAGCTGAGCTGCTGGTCTCGTTTATCCAGTTTATATCAGGGTAATTAAAGTCTCCCATTATTAGAACTTGCCCATGCTTAGCTGCATTTCCAATCTGTAACAATAATTGTATTTCCTCACTTTCAGCTATATTTGGGGGTTTATAGCATACTCCCACCAATATGCATTTAGAATTAGCTCCTCCACTATTTAGCTCAACCCACAAGGATTCAATGATGCCGTTAGTGCCAGCATAAATATCTTCTCTAACTATAGGCTTAAATTCAGGCTTAACATAAAGACAGATCCCTCCTCCTCTTTTACCATTTCCCCTATCTTTCCTAAATAGGTTATAACCATCCAGATTAACAGTCCAGTCATGAGATTCATCCCACCATGTTTCCGTAATGCCTATTAAGCCCCATTTTTCTTGTACTGCTAATATTTCTAGCTCATCCATTTTCCCAGGCAAACTTCTTGCGTTTGCAATCATACACTTTATGTTGCTATGGCTCTGCTGGTGTGAAGTGCCTGCCACTGTATTTGAGGCCCCTATTAATATCTCCCTACTTTCTATTGTAACCCTCCCCCCTTCTCCTCCCCCATGGGTAAATAATTCATCCCTTTCCCTCTCTACCCTATTTACCCCAATACTTCTATATAGTCCCTCCCCCCCACCTACAAGTTTAAAAACTCCCCCAGCCGTTCTACCATCCTATTCCCTAGCACAAAAGCGCCCTCATCATTAAGGTGCAATCCATCCCTGCTATAGAGATTGTACCCAAGTGAGAAGTCAGCCCAGTGCTCTAAAAACCCAAAACCCTCTGCACTGCACCACTTTTTTAGCCACGCATTAACCTCCCTAAGCTCCTTCTGCCTCCCTGGGCTAGCACGTGGCACTGGTAGTATCTCAGAAAATACTACCTTGGAGGTCCTTGCTTTAAGCTTATTCCGTAATTCTCTAAAATCATTCTTTAGGACGCTCCATCTTCCACTAACTTTGTCATTGGTACCAATGTGTACCAAGACCGCCGGTTCATTACCAGCCCCTCCCAATAATTTATCCACCCGATCCACAACATGCCGAACCCGAGCACCCGGGAGACAGCAAACTGTTCGATTGCTGGGATCTGGGTGACAAATTACCCTGTCTACCTTCCTAATAATAGAGTCCCCTACCACCAAAACATGTCTGTTGCTCTGCCTATTCTGCCCTCCCTCTTCTCCAGTAGAGCTGTTCGCCCGGCTGTTAGAGGGAACAGCTCTATCTGGCATTGCCATTCCTGAATGGACATCGCCAACAGTTTCACTCAATCTGGCAAATCTGTTGTTGTTTGCCAACTCAGAACTGGCCTGCCTCCTCCTGTACCCTCTGATTCCCCTTCTAACTGTAACCCAGCTACCTCCCTGGCCATCCTCACTAGCCCCAGCTCCTCCCTCCATACTAGGCCCAGCTAAACTGTGCTCCGTGAGCACCAACTCCCTTTCCAGTGGAGCAATATCACTAAGTGCTGCAATTCTCCTCTCCAGATCTTCAATTTGAGCTTCCAAAGAGGCAACATGCTCACACCTGTCACAGAGGTATGGACCCTGGATCATCTGTTCCAGTAGTGCATACATTTGACAGGATGTACACTGAATAAGGTTGCCACTGGACTGACTCATAATTATTATTATTGTCTACGAAATTTCAGTGGGAAAAATAAAGAATATAATATAATATATTTATATAAAGTTTTCCTCCTTTGCACTATAAATCTGCCCTCCCTTTTCTTTGAAGGCCCTCCTTTTATTTAAACTCCTAGGCTTTTACTAGAATTGCACTTGATACTGAAAATGTTTGCAAGCTCACAAGTTCCCCTTCTCCGGTTTCTATTAACTTCTGCCTTCTCGCCTGGGCACAATTAGTGCACTCTGCAATTTATCAGCCTTTACTTGTAAGGTAAATCCACTTGTAAACAGGCCCCAAACCAGCTCACAAATCCTTTATCCTAGTTTAACAGTCAAGCCACACCCCTCTTACCTGGGCACACTTAGTGCACTCTGCAATTTATCAGCCTTTACTTGTAAGGTAAATCCACTTGTAAACAGACCCCAAACCAGCTCACAAACCTTTATACAAGTTTAACAGTCAAGCCACACCCCTCTCACCTGGGCACAATTAGTGCACTCTGCAGTTTATCAGCCTTTACTTTTTAAGGTAAATCCACTTGTAAACAGACCCCAAACCAGCTCACAAACCTTTTATACAAGTTTAACAGTCAAGCCACACCCCTCTCACCTGAGCACAATTAGTGCACTCTGCAGTTTATTAGCCTTTACTTTTTAAGGTAAATCCACTTGTAAACAGACCCCAAACCAGCTCACAAACCTTTTATACAAGTTTAACAGTCAAGCCACACCCCTCTCACCTGGGCACAATTAGTGCACTCTGCAGTTTATCAGCCTTTACTTTTTAAGGTAAATCCACTTGTAAACAGACCCCAAACCAGCTCACAAACCTTTTATACAAGTTTAACAGTCAAGCCACACCCCTCTCACCTGAGCACAATTAGTGCACTCTGCAGTTTATTAGCCTTTACTTTTTAAGGTAAATCCACTTGTAAACAGACCCCAAACCAGCTCACAAACCTTTTATACAAGTTTAACAGTCAAGCCACACCCCTCTCACCTGGGCACAATTAGTGCACGCTGCAGTTTATCAGCCTTTACTTTTTAAGGTAAATCCACTTGTAAACAGACCCCAAACCAGCTCACAAACCTTTTATACAAGTTTAACAGTCAAGCCACACCCCTCTCACCTGAGCACAATTAGTGCACTCTGCAGTTTATTAGCCTTTACTTTTTAAGGTAAATCCACTTGTAAACAGACCCCAAACCAGCTCACAAACCTTTTATACAAGTTTAACAGTCAAGCCACACCCCTCTCACCTGAGCACAATTAGTGCACTCTGCAGTTTATCAGCCTTTACTTGTAAGGTAAATCCACTTGTAAAAAAGTTGTTGTCTCATTTGCTTTGGCATTTGACATAGTGCTGCTTCTTCTAGACACCTCTCCCATTCTGTATCATTGCTATGAAGTTTTGATGTCTTGCAGCTAATAGGACAGTATCATAAACTATGTAATTCACTGTGTGTAAATGTTCATAACTTTGTGCACCGGGAATATGTAAAAGAAGTCATCTTAAACTGAAAAGTTCAACGTCTCTTGGGCGGATGGTATAAATGTGTGGGATAATTTTATGAGTATCTCTTTTTCGTTGTCTCCATTGGCCATTTACAAATACATAGTGATATGGAATCTCAATGTATAAAAATTGTCTGGCCTCAGTGTCCTGGCAGTTAAATTGAAACCAAGCAGTAAGTGTTGTTTCTCGATGTTTACTTTGGGCTAAGGCATTTCTTTCATTGCCTGCAGTAAAGCAAACAAACTGACTTTGTGGCAAATGTACAGCTAATCGATACATAGCATGTGACCGATCTTGCATCTCAAATTTCAGAAGACACCACATTGCTTCTGGAGCACTGACATAGCGAGTATCTAAATAATTAGAAAGTTCGTCATGTAAAATTGGATTTTCCTTTTTGTTTTGTGCACCTTACACAACAACAGTTGCTGCATCAGATCCTTTGTATATATATTTATACACATATTTGATGGCTTTGATAGAAGTGCAAGCTTCCAGATTTATGTGTGCATTGTACTTCATCAGCAAATGTGGATGGCATGGAATTACATATCTATTATCGCCACGGATAATAGCGGTTTGTCCTTCTCTTCTTATATACAAAGGGTATCCATCACAATTAGCATAAGTTTGCATTTGAAAAGGTTTTGGGAACTCTTTTGTACATTTTTTTTCCATACATGATGAATTTGGATTGATATCTCAACATGGCCCATGAATTGTTCTGTGTGTTACAATCTCATAAAGTTTAGAATATTTTTAAGGCCTTAAGGGCCTCCTTGGTTACTTTCACTGTCGCACTTGCCTTTCAGCTCACATTATTTCCTCCCTTTCTCTATTAAATTAAAAGGAAAACATAAAAATATATGTGTATTCTATGTTTTAATTACATATTGTTCTCACTCATCTGTTTATTGTTTCATATATATTCTCATGTATATCATATATGTAAATATATATATATATATATATATTATATATAAATATATATATATATATATATTTCTGATAATCATGTATTTTTATTTATTTTAAGATAAGATTTTACCCCCTCATGTTGTTTCATTGCTCTCCTAGTTGCTGTATACCTTCAGTAGAAGTCTGCAGGATTTACCTGCTTTATCTGACAGTCAACTTGATAAGCACACAGGAGACACACTAAAGGGTAATGTATTGGAGAGTTCTGAAGTTTATTATGAACCTCTTCATTCCTATTTAATCATGTGGGGCATATGTACAAACATTTGACATCTCCGAATATTCTCTAGAACTTTCTAGAGTAAATATAACCTACAGTTGCTGACAAATATTTGAAGTAAATTGTTAAAGATGACTATAGTGCCCTAAGATCATGAGCTAAATGTTTAAAATATGCATTGATAATTAATAACATACATATTCAATAATAAAAAAAACAACATTCAATATTAAACTTTATGTCAAAATTCAGACTGAGCTGCTGCTGGTATCCACACATTATAAGGTCAATGGGGGGCATTGACTTTACCAGGTAGCTGCAAAATTTTCTGACAGAATGTTTTCTACCTTCACAATGATCTCCTCTGGCTGGAAACTTGTATTAGATGTTTTCCCTTGACAATGAACTTTTATTACTGCGGCATCCTATCAATGATTTTCTCTTCTCTTAGATCTAATTGTTCTTAAAACCCCCAAAGCTCTCAGTCAAAACCCCCAGATGTCTCTTAATGAGGGTAGAGACAAACACTCAGCTGGAGTAAGATACTCTAATATATATGAATATAATGTGGAATATTGTCCTTATAAATTATGAAACACAAATTTTATTAATGATCCACGTACAATGGATCTTTAAAACATTCCTATTCTTAGGGATTTATAGTTATTTGTCAACCATTTTCTGTAAGAGGCAATGAACTGGACACCCATTGTCAAAGTTTCATTCACCTGACTCTCAGGCATCAGACAATCAGGGTCACCAAGACAACGAGGGGTCCAAGCTTGACCCTCTTGAACAGCCAGTTACTGGCAAAGGAGAGGGGAGACCCAGGCTGGGGGGATGAGAGATTTTTTGTCGGGGGAAGTACCATGCCCCCTAGAAACGTGAGCTATCATCGCTATCTCCGCCCCTGTAAATATCAATAAATAAATATATGTATGTGTATATATATATATATATATATATATATATATATATATATATATATATATATAGTACATAAACAAGATAAAAAAGTTTTTTTGCTTCCTACTCAGAATTCCGAGAAATACAGCTATTACACTGCATTCTGGGAACCTGGGCAGGGACATGCAAATGTGTCCACAAAGGCTTTGCTCTTGAAATTCATAATCATTTTAAACATGGCTTCCTTTAAGCATATGCCCGCTGTATTACACAGCTTTTTTGCAAAACTCAGGATGGATTATACACAAGCCATAAATCCTACCCATGTACAGCTGTTTCAAGGTTACTGCCTCTCATTAACTTGGGGCTAAATATATATATATATATATATATATATATATATATATATATATATATGTACACTTGACAGAACAGAACATAATTCATGATGTCTGTCACTTTGAATTTCTGCTCTGTATTCGATTACTAATCTTAATCAGTATTGCATCTGACTTGAAGAAGACAGGTGTTACTCTTGAAAGCTTGTCATTTCAATGAATATGTTTGTTCAGTAAAAAAGGTATAACTATATACTGCAATACTCCTATTATATATATATATATACACAGTAAAATCCCGGTTACCCAGCACTCAACTAACTGGGACTCTCAAGCAACCGGCACCGGCATCAAATCCCCATTTTCAAAAAACTCCAGCTAAACCGGCATAAACGGCACTATCCAGCAATAACCGACAGTTCGAGACTGCAAAAAAAAAAATTCTAACTTTTTTCTAATTGTTTTTTTGGGTCCTAAGTGGCCAAATTTAGGTGCTAATGCCTTTTTAAATGCCTTTTTATGTTTTTTTGGGGGTTATAAGGGTCGTTTAGACCCTTAAATTTGGGGACTCTCGATTTACCGTCAACTACAGTTATGCGGCAATAGGGAGTCCCCATAGGTGCCGGATAACAGGGGTTTTACTGTATATAAGTATATATATATATATATATATATATATATATATATATATATATATATTGTGAAAGGGCCGGCCTTTGGCTACCGGTTGCTCCTGTGATTTTTCCATAAACCACTGAGTCCGATATACTTTTATCTTTGTTTTAATAAAGTCTTACAAAACAAACAATAGCTTAACTTCAGCATAAAATAAACATCTACACAAACGGGCTTGCTTATTTTCAGGAACAACCTGACTAGCCCTGAACCCGCTTCTCGGTCTGCAGGTAAAACAATAACTTTTCATACAGAGGGGTGGTACCTTTAAGTCCAGTCTCTCTCTCTCAGCTGCAATGGATCTTCTGCAGTTCCTCTCCTCTTAGAGCAAACAGTCTCTCTAGTACGTCTTGTTCCAGTCACACTGACCTGATCCTCACAAGGGCAGCTTCCTGTGCTGCTCTGGCGCCCACTCTGTAAGTCCCGTCAGGTCCTGTATAGGAGATCTCTCTCTTTCTCCTCCCAGGTCACTCTGAAACACTCAGTGTCTCTTATTCTGATGCTGGCTGTACACTGCAGGCAATCCTTATTCACGTGTCAGTGTCTCTCTGTAGTTACTGGCTTACTTCAGCGCTTATCCCAGATCTCAGGATCCAACAGCAACTGAGCTGTCTAAGGTTCTCTCTCCATGATTCTCCAAACAGACTGTAGCTCCACACATTGCTCACAGCCCTTAGGCCAGAGCCTCATAAGCCACGCCCTCTTTCTCTGAGTGTGTGTGTCTTTTAAAAAAAGTCATTTTACACCTGCAGCTCCAATTAGCCCAGTTCCAGGGGATTAACTTCAAGTTAGCTGGATCAGATCTACTACCTACTGCGTATCTTGCACCATCGACCGGGGGACAGTACACCACACACCCTCCCCCTCAACTCAACAGCACGGTGTTGAGCGACTTCCCGAGAGGCCGTAAACGGCAACCACATGGCGTAGATGGCACTGTAGTTCCAGGTCGATACACTGGAGACTCGCTTTCCGTAGAACCGTTCACCAGACAGGACCGCAGATTGGTACTATGCGTGCAAGCTACTGTGACAACAGATATGAGTGGCACTGTGCACTTGCAGAAGTGGGCAGAGTAGACGCTGTAGGCCTGACACAGACGCTTGCAGACAAGTAACTGCTATTCAATGTATTACAGTCAAAATTGTATTCTTTCTTTAAATGTGCACTACTGACTGTTACACCAGATATGAGTGGTGACACTGACTGGGCAAGTGGGCACAGTATACGATGTGAGCCTAAGACACACACGCTTGCAGGCAGGCAAATGAAATTAGATTACACAGAAAAAAAGTGTTGTTTTTTTTAAATGAAGAGTGCTGGTACACCACTAGATTGGATTGGTTGAACTTGGCACAGTGTATTTTAACATTATGAGAAACATGTTCTGTAAACTAAATAAAAATCATTTTAGGAGGTTGAGACAAAAAGAAACCGGATGGGGGGATACCGAGCAGAGCACACCATCTACAGCCCACTGGGAGACAAACTCATCCATTCCCCCAGTGGACAAAGCCAGGTGGTACTCTGCCCGGATACGGGAGCGCACCAGCACCCGGAACATGGCCTCAGGTGACAAGTGAACCCCCCCTATCAAACACTGCTTCCTGGACTTATATATAGCCAATTTGGCTAATGCCAGGAGCAGGTTGACGAGGAGGACCCTGGCATTATTGTCCAGGGACACTGGGCGCCCAAAAATAAAAATGTGAGGGGAGAAATGCAGCCAGAACTGCAGGAGGAGGCCCCTCAAGAGTGACAAGAGGGGCTGCAGTCTGGCGCAACTAAAATAAATATGATACACGGACTCTCCCTTGCCACAGAATGGACAAGTGGAGGGAGAGTCCGTGAATTTAGCTAAGTATTCTCCCGTGCTCAGTGCACCATGGAGCACTCTCCAACTCAAGTCCCCGGTGGGTCGTGGAACTAAATCAGAATAAAGTTCCCTCCACCGGGGCCGCTTGCCCTCGTCAGCTGGTAGGACCTGCCTCCAGATGGTATCGGGACGGGTCACGAGGGCAAGGAAGTGCACTGTATGGAGCACGAGAGAATATAAGCTCTTCCCCGGCATGCCGCAAAAGCATGCCGAGTGTATGTCCCTCAACTTCGAGAGGTTGGGGAAAGGAGGAGCCTGAGGGGAAACACGGGGCTTGTGTCCAATGCAAACAGCCGGAGCAGGGGTGTTGAAAGGTGCATGTGGCACTCCGGCCTGCAAAGCCCCGCGAAGGAAGGTGCGCGAGTCGGGGGAGATGGCATCCCTAATCTCCTGGAGCAAGCGCCCTGAGACTTTGGGCGTCACATATCCCAAACGGAGCGCAAGCTCCTGGGGTGACACCCAATCAGAACGCCCGTATTCCAGGAGATCCCCGACTCGGGTCATCCGTGCACGACTAAGGCGGCGGATGATACTGGGGGACTGTAACATTGGAGCCCCTACTGCTGGATTAAATAGCAGGGGCTCCGTGAATATTTACTCCCCCAAAGGCACGCCCTGCCTGGTCACGGAGACCATGCTCCAGGCCTTGAGGGTTTCCTGGTAGTATGCCGGCAACACAGAGGTCTCTCCCAAACCCCTCGGGCCTGATCAGAAATAATTGCCGGTCATACCCCAGGTTGCGCAACTGGCGATAAAAGCTGGATGCCAGTGCGCACCACTGCGGAGAGGGATCTGCATATAGGTATCTCTGCAGGTACTGAAGGCGGAAGGTGGACAACTGGGAGCACACACAAACTACTCCCTGTCCACTCTCCACCAAAGGCAGACTTGCCACCCCTGCAGAGACCCAATGCCTTCCCATCCAGAGGAAATCTAACAAATTCCTCTGGATATTGGTGACAAACTCGGGGGTCGGACTCAGACAAATCAGCCGGTGCCAGATCTGAGAAGCCACCAGCTTATTCACCACTAGAATCCGCCCCCTAAGGGAAAGCATTTTTGCTAGACCCCTCCATCGTCCCAGACGAGAGAGGACACTGCCCTCTAACTCCCTCCAGTTGTCTGGGACGGAAGCGTCCGCAGCGGACAGGTAGACCCCCAGATATTTAATGACATCTGCCTCCCACATGACGTCACGAAACGTGGGAGGCAAATAGTCTACCTGTAAATTACCCTCTAAAAGGCCTGTGCATTTGGACCAGTTGATCTGAGCGGAGGAGGCAGCTGAATATACCTCCTGGCACTGTTTTGCCAGCTCAAGATCAACTGGATCCTGGGCCACGAGGAGCACATCGTCAGCATAAGCTGAAAGGACAATCCGCATGTCTGGATCTTTTAGCACCAGCCCTGTGAGCCTTTTCCTCAGTAGGCAGAGAAAAGGCTCGATGGCCAGTGCATATAACTGTCCAGACAAGGGACATCCTTGACGCACCCCTCGTCCAAATACCAAAGGTGCTGTTAGGGACCAATTGATTTTAAGTAAACACTCTGCAGAGGCGTACAGCGTTCTTATAAAGCCCACAAACTGTGGGCCAAAGCCGTACGCTTGCAGAGTGGCTATGAGGTAACCATGGTCGACCCTGTCAAAGGCTTTCTCTTGATCTAAAGAGAGAAAGGCGAATGACAGACCAGTCCTGCGAGAATAATGCAATAGATCCCGGACCAGAAAGATACTATCAAAGATAGTCCGGCCCAGGATCGCATAGGACTGGTCAGGGTGAACCAATTCTGCCAGCACAGACCCAAGTCTAAGCGAGATGGCTTTAGCTACAATCTTGTAGTCCGTGCTGAGCAGAGAGACCAGAAAGATACTATCAAAGATAGTCCGGCCCAGGATCGCATAGGACTGGTCAGGGTGAACCAATTCTGCCAGCACAGACACAAGTCTAAGCGAGATAGCTTTAGCTACAATCTTGTAGTCCGTGCTGTGCAGAGAGACCGGTCGCCGGTTCTTAATAAGCCGGA
This sequence comes from Discoglossus pictus, assembly GCA_027410445.1. Taxonomy (NCBI): domain Eukaryota; kingdom Metazoa; phylum Chordata; class Amphibia; order Anura; family Alytidae; genus Discoglossus; species Discoglossus pictus. The sequence goes on along the minus strand of CM050164.1, from coordinate 152,457,493 downwards.
GATCCCCCTTTTTGGGCAGCAAGGCAAGTACTGCCCTGCAACAATACAGGTCCCAGAGTCTCCCCCCGAAAAAATGGAAAAACTCTACAGTCAGTCCGTCCAGTCCTGGAGACTTCTCACAGAACATGGCACGGAGGGCTTCAGAGAGCTCTTGAAAAGATAGTGGTATATCAAGCCGCTCTCTTACACCCTCACTGACTGTGGGGAGCCCCTCCCATAGCACCCTGCAGGCGTCTGGAGAAATGGGGTCCTGTAAGGGGGGCATCGTCTTCATCTAGAAGACAGATGATGTGCCTACTGTTACCCCCCTTTTTCTCCAGTGAGTAGAAGAGGCGCAAGCCGCGGTCTAGATCTTTGAGAAAACCTAAGCCGCTACGCACGTATGCCCCCTTGGCCTGGTGTCGTTCCAGGTCACAGAGGACACCCTTCCTCTCTACATACTCGCTCTGCAGGGATTGGTCCCTACAAGTGAACAGCCTCTGCTCCAGATGGAGTACCTCCCCCCGGAGTGACTCCAACTCAGCTTTGCGCTGCCCACTCGCACCCTTGGTATATTCCTGACACAGAAGTCGCAAATGAACCTTGCCCACGTCCCACCACAGTTTTAACGTGGCAAAGTCCCCCTTGCAACCCCTCCAGTCCATCCAAAACTCCCGGATCAATGTCACGAGCCCCTGGTCCTTCAACAAAGCATTGTTGAAGTGCCAATAGGCGGCTCATGGCGCTGTTGGCGTTAGCGCCACCGTCACAGACACACAGTTGTGGTCTGTGAACGGAGCCAGCCTAATGGCACAAGAACCGACTCGAGACATATAGTGACTAGATATATATAGTCTGTCGATCCGGGAGTGGGACACCAGACCGGCTCTCACCCTGACGTAGGTGAAACCGTCTGATGCCCCTGGGTTCTGCTCTCGCCAGATGTCCTCCAGGGAGAAGTGGGCGATGATCTCCCGCAGGGCTGACGCAGAAGGCGGGTACGGCTCTGGACTATTCCGGTCCAGAGCGTCGAGGGTGCAGTTGAAATCACCCCCGAGTACCAAACACTCATCTGCGTCAACCGTCTCCAAAAACTGGGACAGTCTGGCGACGAACCTCACTCTCTCGGGCCCTCCAGCAGGGGCATATATATTAACTAGGTTAATGATGCTACCCTGCTCTCGGACCCGGAGGTGGATTAGACGGCCTGGGATAACAGCTTTCACAAGCAGCAGCTCTGGCTGAAAAGACTCTGAGAACAGGGTCACCACTCCACATGACGCCGATGTGAAGTGGCTGAAGAAGACCCTGCCTCTCCACTCCAGTTGCCACGAGGCCTCAGCCTCCGGAGTGGTGTGAGTTTCCTGCAGGAAGCTCACAGAGTACCCTCCCTGATATAAATAGGAGAGTACCTGGAACCTGCGGAAACTGTCTTGACAGCCGTTGGTATTTAGCGTGCTGATGTGCAAAACCATTACTGTGTGTCAGGAATTGTGTGTTCCTCAGCCCCTTGAGACTGCTGATAGGACACGCACATTTTATAGAATTTCCGGACGCGGAGATGCTCCGCAGTCCCAGAATTCTTGGCCCTAGTGCTGACCACTAGATATTGCTGAAGAGAGTGGAGAATAAATGATATATTCTTCCACCTCTCCAAGGCCAGCCGCACCTTCCTTTTCTTTTGTCCATGAAGGGTGCTCTCAAGGAATAGATCTATTTTCTTGACAGGGATAACCCACCCAGAATCTGATGTTCCTTCTAGTGGGTCACCCCTGGGCTCCTCTTGGCTGAGGGCTTTTACTCCATCCTCCCCGGCTGGAGTCAGTTTCCTCAGCTTTATTCTCAGGGACCCCCTCTTAGATGGTACAGAAGGAGTCCTTAGCACCCTTCAAGGTAAATAATGGACCCTTGGATTGCTGCTGCACCCCTGTAGCTTCAGAAGTGCATTCAGGGGTAGCTGGCTGCACAGCAGTGGCTGGCATGGCTTCCTTAATGGAAGCCTTGGAGGCTTTATATGCCTTCTCTGCCAGTTCCACCGCTGCTTGCTCATTTTGGATGGCACCGATGTTAGGGTCAGTGGACGGCTGAGGAGGGTAGACAGGCTCTCCCATGATGTTAACAGGAAAACCTGTTTTATCACCCTCCCCCATTTCCATATAGGTCATGCCTATATTCCCCCCTCCAGTAGTGAGTCGGCCTGGGGCTCTAACAAAGCCTGAGGTACGTCACTAGAGAGTGACACTGGAGGAGGAGACTGACTGGTGCCCTTGAAGCTCAGCACCTCAGGGACACTGACTACCCATTCAGCAGGGGCTTTATTGGGACCCCCTCAAAGGCCAGAGGCAGAACCTGATCTTTCTTGTCTACCCCTGCCTCACTTGGGTGACCCTCTTGCCCCTGCTTTTCCTCCAGACCCTTTTCCACATTAACCCCTATAGGGTCTGGAGAGAGAGATGTGTGGTCTGGCACCGGCTGGCTGAGCTTAATAACCGGGCCAGACAATGTCACCGGATGAGGAGGAGATGTTTTGTTCCTCTTCTTGCTTTTAGAGGGAGGTGCTCCACTATAGAGCACTTCCCACTTATCAGCAACCTCCCTGTTGGTTTTATGCTTCCTCTTCCTGGGGACGTCACTCCTGGAAGAGGAGCTGCCACTAGCTGCCTCCCCTGCAGAGGGCTTATTATCCCTCTGCTTACACTGTGCCCCCACACTAACTGATGTAATTATGGTGGGGGCAGATTGGGACTTGGGAGATGCAGCTGTGACACTGGGAGGACCGGTGTCATTCTTCCCCTTTTTCCCCGTGTCTTCAGTCTTGCTGGAGACCACAGACACAGATGGCTTTTTTGGGGAAGAAGGGGGTTTGGAGGCCGTGGTGGTGGCTTGAGGAACGGCCTCCTTGCCTGTGCTCTGTGGGAGGGCTATGACCCTTGAGGTCCCCGCTGTTATGGGCTCAGCGGGGATGGGTGCTGTACTGACGGAGGTGCCATTTGCTGGGGCTGGGGCATGATGCTTTACATTAGGACAATTCCTACGTGTATGCCCCAACCCCTTGCAATGATAGCACTGCACCTCCGTAGTGCTGTAAAAAATCCTGTAGAGCACCCCCTCAAATGGAACCCCAAAAGACCCCTCAATGTTTTCTGCGCCCTGAGGCAGGCACATTTGTACCTGCCTCTTGAAAGAGAGCACATGACGAAGTGCTCTCTCTCTGCACCCCAGGGGAATTTTAATAAATGGTGTTTTTACTTCCCCTAGGGTTAGCAGGTGGGAGCGCAGGAGGGAGTCTGGTAGGAAGGTGGGCACATTAGAGAGTGTTACTTTTGTGCCCAACCCTTCCAGGGGTTCTATTGGGACATATAATCCCCCCACTGTGATGCCTCTCTGTATAAGTATGTGAGCAGCAGCCAGCGTTCGGGTAAAGAAAACTGCTTTCCCGTACATTTTGCTGGCTGCTACTATAACAGAGGGGCTGATGACATTAGCTGCAGCACGCAGATAGATATCAATGCTGTAGACCCCAGACATCTGACATTTAACCCCATGCTTCCTGGTGATCTGCCCCTCAGCCCCAGCGGTGGTATTACTGGGGCCAGCAGAAACCACCTGTGACCAGGTATTAGCCACAGGGGTAGGTCTGCTGGCAGAACCACCAGGAGCTGGGGCTGCCTTATCTGCCTGGGGCCTATGTTGTGCAGTGCTGCAGCTAGGATTTTCAGGGGCCATTATTCCCCCTTTTGACCCCTGAGGCTTCTTAATGGTCTTATCCCTCATGTTTAGATCCTTTTTTTTTAGTTTATTTGTTTTATTTATTTTTATTTTTGTTTTTGATTTTCTACTGTTTTCTTTTTTTTTAAATATAAAAGTGTGAAAAAGAAACAAAAAGACAAAACTAAGGGAGAGAGAGAGATGATGTTTGGCAGTGGAAGGGTTAATAGCCTGTTGCAAGGTGTTGCTAATTGCAACAACACAGAGAACACAGAGGCTTTTTAACCCCTCTGTGTCTCTGTGTCAGATGTTAAAAAAGAATTTTAAACAAAACTTCAAATTGTTTTCCCCCCCACTGCCTACAAAGATGTTGCTTGTCTTCTCTCCCCCCAAAACATAAAACCCAACACCAAACAAACAAAACTTTAACAAAACCTGAAAAACTTAAAAAAAAAGTCAAAGTAAAAAAAGCTCCAGGAGTGAAGGTGAAGTGCTAAGGGTGGGGTGTGGCAAAGTATCCAGGAGACAGCTCACTCTCCTGGGATGGAGAGCTGAGCCTGACTCCCAGAAAACTAAAACTTAAATGAAACTAAGAAAAATACCACAAAAACTCCCAAAAATGAACAACACCGTGCACAAAGTGCTTATAAACCGAAAGGTGTTAAAATAAAACTTGTATTTGAGGGACTAAGACCCTAAAAAGCCTTTTGTTTAGAGCTCAAGCATGCACATGTACTTGTAAGCCTGACACACACACTGGCTATCGGTCAGGCAAATGAAATTAGATTGGCGGTCAGGCAAATGAACTTAGAATTAAGAAAATGAAATTATTGTTTTTTTAAATGTAGACTGCTGGTACCCCAACTAGATTGGATTGGTTGAACTTGGCACAGTACTTGTAAGCCTGACACACACACTGGCTAGCGTTCAGGCAAATGAACTTAGATTGGCGGTCAGGCAAATGAACTTAGATTTAAGAAAATAAAATTATTGTTTTTTTAAATGTAGACTGCTGGTACCCCAACTAGATTGGATTGGTTGAACTTGGCACAGTACTTGGAAGCCTGACACACACACTGGCTAGCGGTCAGGCAAATGAACTTAGACTGGCGGTCAGGCAAATGAACTTAGATTTAAGAAAATAAAATTATTGTTTTTTTTTAATGTAGACTGCAGGTACACCACTAGATTGGATTGGTTGAACTTGGCGCAGTACTTGTAAGCCTGACACACACACTGGCTAGCGGTCAGGCAAATGAACTTAGATTGGCGGTCAGGCAAATGAACTTAGATTTAAGAAAATAAAATTATTGGTTTTTTAAATGTAGACTGCAGGTACACCACTAGATTGGATTGGTTGAACTTGGCACAATACTTGTAAGCCTGACACACACACTGGCTAGCGGTCAGGCAAATGAACTTAGATTGGCGGTCAGGCAAATGAACTTAGATTTAAGAAAATAAAATTATTGTTTTTTTAAAAGTAGACTGCTGGTACCCCAACTAGATTGGATTGGTTGAACTTGGCACAGTACTTGGAAGCCTGACACACACACTGGCTAGCGGTCAGGCAAATGAACTTAGACTGGCGGTCAGGCAAATGAACTTAGATTTAAGAAAATACAATTATTGTTTTTTTAAATGCAGACTGCAGGTACACCACTAGATTGGATTGGTTGAACTTGGCACAGTACTTGTAAGCCTGACACACACACTGGCTAGCGGTCAGGCAAATGAACTTAGATTGGCGGTCAGGCAAATGAACTTAGATTTAAGAAAATAAAATTATTGTTTTTTTAAATGTAGACTGCAGGTACACCACTAGATTGGATTGGTTGAACTTGGCACAATACTTGTAAGCCTGACACACACACTGGCTAGCGGTCAGGCAAATGAACTTAGATTTAAGAAATACAATTATAGGTTTTTTAAATGTAGACTGCTGGTACACCACTAGATTGGATTGGTTGAACTTGGCACAATACTTGTAAGCCTGACACACACACTGGCTAGCGGTCAGGCAAATGAACTTAGATTGGAGGTCAGGCAAATGAACTAAGATTTAACAAAATACAAGTTTTTTTTTTTTTTTTAGTAGACAACTAGTAAACAAGATTGTATTGGTTGCACTGTGCACACACAGTATAAGTTGTGAGCCTGACACACACCTTTGCTAGCAGGGGCTAGCAGGGAGACAGGCAAATGAAGTTAGATTAGACAGAAAAAAAAAAAAAAAAAAATGATGTTATAGCCCTAAAAAGGGTTTTTGGGGTGCTGTGTTTACAACAGAGATCTGATGAGTGCTTCAGCACTGCACTGGACACTGAATAAACTTGCCTAGCTATTGATTTCCCTATTCAATCAGCATCACCTACACTCTCCCTCCTCTCAGTAAGACTGCAAGTTAGTTATGATTCCAAAATGGCTGCTGTCCATGAGGTAGAAGGCTCTGGAAGGGAGTGTATTCTGTTGATTGGCTGGAATGTGTCTGCTGACTGTGAGGTGCAGGGTCAAAGTTTGCTCAATGATAAAGTATAGGGGGCGGATCGAACATCGCATATGTTCGCAGTTCGCCGCGAACGCGAACATGCTATGTTCGCCGGGAACAGTCCACCGGCGAACTATTCGCAACATCTCTATTTAACAACTTATTAACCGCTCTGGATTCCCACAAATACAGTTATTGTACTGCATTCTGAGCCACAGGGCGGGGACATGCAAATGAGCAGACAATACATTCTTGCTCTTAAATCCAAAATGCTACTTATACGTAGCTCCTTCAATTTCTTTGCTTTGCTTTAAAGCTGTGGTACAGCAGGCATATGCATTTGAAGGAGCTACTGAACATATAAGTAGCATTTTGGATTTAAGAGCAAGAATGCATTGTCTGATCATTTGCATGTTCCCACCCTGTGGCTCAGAATGCAGTACAATAACTGTATTTCTGGGAATCCAAAGTGTCAACCCTCATGGGCATGGAGTTAAGCAGAGCTTCACAGTCCTCTTTCACTCCTCCATGATGACATCATGGAACTGTTGGATGTTAGAGACCTTGCTCTCCCCACCTTCCGTTTGAGGATGCCCCACAGATGCTCAGTAGGGTTTAGGTCTGGAGACATGCTTGGCCAGTCCATAACCTTTACCTTCAGCTTCTTTAGCAAGGCAGTGGTATTCTTGGAGGTGTGTTTGGGGTCGTTATCATGTTGGAATACTGCCCTGTGGCGCAGTCTCAGAAGGGAGGGGATCATGCTCTGCTTCAGTTTGTCTCAGTACATGGTGGCATTTATGGTTCCCTCAATGAACTGTAGCTCTCTAGTGCCAGCAGCACTCATGCAGGCCCAGACCATAACACTCCCACCACCATGCTTGACTGTAGGCAAGACACACTTATCTTTGTACTCCTCACCTGGTTGCCCCCACACACGCTTGACAACATCTGAACCAAATAAGTTTATCTTGGTCTCATCGAACCACAGGACATGGTTCCAGTAATCCATGTCCTTAGTCTGCTTGTCTTCAGCAAACTGGTTGCGGGATTTCTTGTGCATTATCTTTAGAAGAAGCTTCCTTCTGGGACGACAGCCATGCAGACCAATTTGATAAGTGTGCGTCGTATGGTCTGAGCACTGACAGTCTGAAACACCACCCCTTCAACCTCTGCAGCAATGCTGGCAGCACTCATACGTCTATTTCCCAAAGACAACCTCTGGATATGACGCTGAGCACGTGCACTCAACTTCTTTGGTTGACCATGGCGAGGCCTATTCTGAGTGGAACCTGTCCTGTGAACCGCTGTATGGTCTTGCCCACTGTGCTGCAGCTCAGTTTCAGGGTCTTGGCAATCTTCGTATAGCCTAGGCCATCTTTATGTAGAGCAACAATTCTTTTTTTTAGATCCTCAGAAAGTTATTTGCCATGAGGTGCCATGTTGTACTTCCAGTGACCAGCATGAGAAAGTGTGAGAGCGATAACACCAAATTTAACACACCTACTCCCCATTCACACGTGAGACCTTGTAACACTAACGAGTCACATGACACTGGGGAGGGAAAATGGCTAATTGGGCCCAATTTGGAAATTTCCAGTTAGGGTTGTACTCACTTTTGTTGCCAACGGTTTAGACATTAATGGCTGTGTGTTGAGTTATTTTGAAGGGACAGCAAATTTATAGTTATACAAGCTGTACACTTACTACTTTACATTGTTGCAGAGTGTCATTTATTCAGTGTTGTCACATGAAAATATATAATAAAATATCTACAAAAATGTGAGGGGTGTAATCACTTTTGTGAGATACTGTATATATAATATTTTATCTCCCCCTTTCTTCTGCTCCTCCACCCCCCACTTCATTATTTTTTTTTGCTGCTTTCCTCTTATGGACCATTTCTATCTCCCTAAGACCCCCAACTCTCCTAACCTCTTCACACACCCCTCTGCTCAATACACTGAGATATGGCTCACAGCTCCTACATATCCCAAAGTCCATGCACATTATACATATATGTATATATAATGAGTTGGCACTGGAAGGGTACCATAGGTGGACCGGCACCCAACACAAGAAAAATACATAGTGCCCCCTCAGAGAGGGGCCCATTTTTTTGTTTGAGCCCTCCATTAACTAGTTCTGCCACTGACTAGATGGGGTCAAAGGGTTAGCACATGCTCATTGTGATTTATGTACCTGGCTAGAGTTTGTGAAAACAGGCTCTTAGTCTCACTGCCAGCCACTTAAAATATGCTTTCTATGAAATTTTAACTCCACTTCCAGCATGCAAGCTGGTTACACATTATGTATTATTTTATAGAGAATTCTGTAATCTGATGCTTTAATAGGAAAGCACATGTCATAATGTGTAATTACACAACATTTGTTTAAAAGGCATTTTCAAACTATAGTGACTTACTAAGAAACACTAAAGAGGAAACGAGAAATACAACAGTAAGCCACACTGTCTCTCATAAACTCAGTTCCTCAGCTAAAGCTGAAATGAAAGAAACAATGTTGTTTTAAATAAAATAACAGATATGCAGAGAGAAATAATTATATTAAACATCAATTATAAATAAAGTCTATTTTTTTCTTGATATAACTATTGTACTAATGCAAAACATTCCATGCCAGGTCTCAGCTAAACCAAATGGGAAAAAATACTCCGGTGCATAATTTATTATGGGATTCTTATAGAATTACTCTATACTGGCAAAAACTGAAACTTTAAACGACAATTTGCACCTAATCATGGGTCATAGAGGCACTTGTTTTTATTGCTACAAAACATCTTTATTTTAGGTGATGTGAGCTGCTGAATAACACAATATGTAAATATAACACCGCTTAGAACTCAGCTGCAGGCTGATTGGCTCTTGAGGTGGCTCTTGAACGTTTGACCCAATCAGCTCACAGAGCTCAGTGTCAGTGACATAAATCAATTCTCTCCTCAGGGCTTTCCAGACAGGTCAGGATTTCAATGTAACAGTGTGTAAACACAGATGAGGAAATTACAGCCTCCGTGGCCTGTTGAATAATAATTGCCCCACCTGTTATATTAAAATCCCAACCTGTCTGGGAGCCCTGAGGAGAGGTTTGGGAACCATTTATATAAAAGAAAGTTCATTTTGGGTGGAATTTGCCCTATAACCGTTTGTGTCTCTATTGCGGCTTTATCAGGATATGGTCCTTTGGATTGCCTATAATAGTTGTGGATATACGGCCCGTTGGTAACGCTTTCGGGCCATAGGGCCACAACTGTGAGCCTTGCAATGCAAGGCAACCCGTTACTGCAAGCAATGAGGGCTGCAGTGAAAGGGAGACACAAGGAAGGGAGAGATGGGGAAAAAGGAGACACAAGGGAGGGAGAGGTGGGGAAAAGGAGACACAAGGGAGGGGAGGTAGGGAAAAAGGAGACACAAGGGAGGAAGAGTTGGAGAAAATGAGACACAAGGGAGGGAGATGAGAGGAAAAGGAGACACAAGGGAGGAAGAGGAGGGGAAAAGGAGACACAAGGGAGGGAGAGAAGGGGATATAGGAGACACAAGGGAGGCAGAGTAGGGGGGAAAGGAGACATAAGTGAGGAAGAGGATGGGGGAAAGGAGACACAAGGGAGAGAGAGGGAGGGATGAGACACAAGGGAGGGAGAAGAGGGGGAAAATGTGCTCAGAGGGCCCATAGCCTCGCATTGTGTGGCAAACAAAATTGCCAGGCTTACAATTTTACTCCTGTCATTTTGACTGGCAATTTCCTAGTTGTATATTATAATATATCTGTTTTCATAACATCACCTATAGTTTTAAATTATAACATATTAGGAATGTTTGCTGTGTGCTCTTAAAGTGACACATCAGATGTTCCAAATGTAGATATTATAAAAACCGTAGGTAATAACAAGTAACTAGTATCAACTGAATGTTATTTTAAAAAAAGCATTTTTCTACAATAAACTAATATTGCAGTTTGCCATTTTGAACTGCCAGTCAGCCTTTCTGATTCACCCACAAACAGAGATTATTGGTTAATGAGATATCATTGTCATTAATTACTGATTAATCCCTGAAGCATTGGTCTATTGTCATTACTGATTAACCCCTGAAGCATTGGGTCTATTGTCTTGAGTTCAGTAGTGTGCATAAATAAAGACTAGGAATGACACCCTATGTCCTGTTTATATAGGAGACTATGCTCAAAACCTCTACCATATTTTAAAAATGTCATACTCACTTGATACTATAAAGACCTAAATTCTCACTCTCATCATATCGAAGTTTGACTGCTGCAACATCCTAATTAGCCTTCTACTCAACCGTATGTCTCCACTCTAGCCTATCCTGAACGCTCCTGCCAGACTTATCCACCTCACACAGCACTTTACCTACACTATAGTCCATATTATTTGTGTCTATAGAGGAATGGCCAGCCAAGGGTTTCAATATCTCGTAAAGTATTTCTATTCTTTAGTCTTGAGTCACCTGTACAAAAAAGATACCCACAAAGCATGCCTAGCTTTTATTAGGCTGCAACTGCACTCGAGACTTTATGCCTTAATGACTTGTCTGTAATAAATGTCAATGATCTCTTATTAACATAATATTAGAATATGTGCCTGTGAGTGCATCAGAAAGTCTGACTAATAGTTCAAGTTGGCAGGAAAATACAATTCTTAATAACATTCAGTTGATAAAGTACTTGTTATTACCAACAGTTTAAAATTATGCCATGTTTGGAACCTGCTGTAATTTGGTGGATATAAATGAAATCCACACATACAAGGAGGAAACTAAAAAGGAAATACTGGGCAAGATGGGGGGCAGGGGGGGGGGGGCTGTTGTAAAGGAATAACAGGAGGAAGAAGAGAACATGACATTATTAGTCATCACTCAATTTGTGCCTTTTCTCAAACTCTAAAACACAGAAGTAACAAGTATCAAATATTTTTGCACTACATGTTCTTCTTTCTTTGACAATTTTAAAATTGCTGAGATGAGCACTTATACTCTGTATAAATGTTAAAATAGCAGAACAGCCGTTTAGTTCTTGTTTGTAATTTCTTACAAAAGGTAAATATGAAAAGCAGGTCAGAAGATCCCAAATAATTAAAACATTCCGTTTATACAAAATAAATATAAAATCATAAACTACAGATCTAGGGCCATATTAAATTCCAGCCTCGTAAGTCAAACGTGTAGCACGTAAGGGCCGCGTGCTTTAAATTTAGCCAAGTTACGTTGCTATTAAATTAGAAAGGTCTGCGTGCCACGAGCGAGAGACGCTATTTTGTAAACCAGTTCGCGGCTGTCTGACTTGCGTGCATGAATGCAAACAATTAAGCAATCTGGTAGTTACGAGTTAAGATGGAGTCAATGGAAAGAGAGATAGTAAGCGTTGCGCCACTGAAAAAGGGGAGGGTAGATTTCGAAGTCCTACGTGCTTCAAATCCAGTTTGCCATCAGACCCAAAGGACAGAAAGAATGCAATATTAATAAAGCAGTAAATATTATATTCTATCACATGCGAGTTACAGTATATGTATTAACACATTGATTGCAGGGATCTATATAACACAAAATATGAACATGAAATAAAGTATTTTCGGGGCAGATTTGCTGGGCTTCAGAATGTTGTGCTATTAATTCTACGACCTATCATCACTTTCCCTTATAATACATGGACAGTAGAGTGATTTTATTTACATTACAAGTGATACGTATTGTACTTTACCCCCTTTGCGAGCAAACGTTGGCATCTGGGCTCCATTTGCGTGCTACGTGCTTGCTCGCGAGTGACCACATTGCACTTTAATAGCTGAATGAAACAATTAGCTGTTACGGGCATGACAGATCAAAGGATTTTCGAAGTTCAACGTTGCTCACCACGTAGCCTATTCTCACCCATCCTGCGTGTTAACACGCAAAGTCCGCTGAGAGCAACTTTACGAGGCATCTTAGCACGGAAATAGCCCTAAGATGACAGTTACGAGCTACGTGTTAACACGTAGCTTCAATGAGGCTAGTAATTATAAAGCACGCATGTTGGTATAAATAATGTTGTCTCATTTTGTGCCTTTATGTATTTTTATGAGCTGAACAGTTGCATCTGTCTATGCATTTGTTTCATAATTAATAGATAATTACCTTTATTTTCATAGTGTAATGTTTACTTGAAGAAGGGGTTCTGTTTTTTTTTATATTTCTGTGTATCAGCTTTATTTTTCACAGTGATATGTACTGTAATCATAGCTTTATTTATTTACATTTATACAGTATATGCACATTTGTAATTTATTACTTTTACCTTTTTGGGGAGAGTGCCAGTACTTAAAAACTATGCAGATATAATCATTTGCTATTATTTAATCATTCTGTACTTTAAAAACACGAGAATGCATGGGAAGACATTGCAAATAATTGCACAACAGTCTCAAACTCACAAATATGCAATTAAATATATATTTTTTTATCTCAAGGAGTTAATACATATGATGAAACCCACATGGACTAAAACAGATGACCTAATACATTTTAAAAAGTGATAGCTGATGAGCCCGATCTACAAATATTATGGGTTACGTGTAACTTCCATGTTTTACTGACGTCATGATGACGGTCTCATTTACTAATGGCTGTGTCTAAGAAATTACGGGCTTGCTAAAATATTGTCAGATTATATGATCACTCCCACTGAAATCAGACTTAGAAAGGCAGGGTTCAAGTGTTGAGGCTTGAGGTAAATAGTGAGCTTGAGTCAATAGAATACATCTAAATATTTTAGAAGAAAACCCCTGCAGCATAAATTATGGTGTGAAGATCTGCTTTCTTTAGTCGGGCTTGATAAGGTTGCTATGGCCAAACCTACCCAGCAGACCTTTCAGGTTCTTTTGATCCCTTCACCAAAACAGCTGATGTCTCTAAAAGGCCCTTACTCAGATGCAGTATTTAGTAATATGAACACAGGCTCAGCATTATAAATAAAAACAGGAATTGCTGTGGAAACTTCATAACAGGTTCAATGGGTGAAAGTTTAAACTTGAACTGATAACAGTCTGCAACAGTCTGTGAGTCTCCTGGGCTTTGTATAAATTGCTAATCCAGTCATTGACAATGTTTCATATGTGAGGCATCATAACATCCAATCCAGTCAGATAGTGATAGCTCTTATCTTCTTTAAGGATCTGAATATATATATATATATATATATATATATATATATATATCTTCTACTAGATATATTGTTCCATATGCATATTCACCTATTCAGAGACTGTGATATCTGCTCCCCTCACTTTATGAAGTCTGAAGCATAACTTCTTAACAGTCACTTCAGTAGTATCTTCTCTAGGAATGCTGACACATACATATTTCTTCAAGGGATCTTGACATACGGGTTAGAGGCATTTGCGAGCTTCTAATAGAATAGGGCTCATGGTGTGTAATAATTTCCCCTTTTGTGTATATATATATGATTAGATAAAGGGACTGTGTCATTCCAAAATCAGATAAAAAAGGCTAGTACAATATATTTACAGTTTTAATTGGATTTAACACTCAACTTGCTGTGGAAGTATCCTTTTATGTTAAGTGTATTTAAGGATATTTGTAGCTCGATACACGTGGCCCATCATTAATAAACATAACTCTTGAAGGGATGGAAACTTTGAATAAGGGTATTCTTTCTAATTTAAAAAACAAATTAGAGAGGTACTGGAAATAAACGAAACTCTGAATCCACCATGTAGACCTCCTCACATTATTATGTTCTTTTATATAGCTCCAACACAATTCCGTATCGCTGGGGAACAGCAAAACATGGGTATGACAATATGTAATTTGACAGGCTGATACAAAAGGAGTTGAAGACTCTGCCGTGGAGCTAACAATAATACATATGACTGAAAGCTCTCAAGTTTACAGATTAATGGCTTAATTAAACAAAAGGTGAAGTAATTAAACTAAAGAAACAAGGGCTTGTCAGGTAATTGAAAAGACAGTAGAGGGTTAATTAGTGATTAAGTCTGTGCGCCTATCAGCCGTAAAAAAATGGAGGTGATAGAGCAGAAACCTGCACTATAAATTAACACAAATCATAGGTGGATAAATGTGAACATGATAGGTGGGAGGGCATGTTAGATGAGCTCAGAGGCAGAATGGTGGTATGTAAGGCTCTAAGTCAGTGGTTCTCACCCTGTGGGTCGCGACCCCATCGGGGCTCGAATGATGATTTGGAGCCATCAGGGATGTGTTTTTTTTGTCTATTCTGATCTGTAGTTTTGTTGTTGTGGGGTTGCCACGGCTTGTTTTGTCGGAGGATCGCAACACTGGAAGGGTTGAGCTATAAGAAACTAAGGTGAATGGACACATGTCAGCTGGTCGGTGCTTCTCCTCAGGTGGATGAGCCTCCTCAGAAGCAACTGTGTCAGTCCTGATGGTGAATGGAACTGGGAAATATGCCAGTTGGTCAGAGATTCTCCTCAGGTGAATAGTTTGAGGCCCAGTGTCAGTGCTGAACCCCTGCAGAAGTGATTGTCTCAAGTCCTGATGGTGAATGGGAATTATGTCAGTTGGTCAGAGATTCTGCTCAGGTGAATGGTTTGAGGCCCAATGTCAGTGCTGAGCCCCTGCAGAAGTGACTGCTTCAGTCCTGATGGTGAATTGAACACATTAAAGTCCCCTTCACAGCCACCTGTGATATGGTTAACTTGGTGTTGAAAGTGGACAGATCTCTCCATCCACCAGATAAATGAGAACATTAATGCTGATCACTGATGATAAAAACAAGGTAAGCATATCTGAAATCAATGGAAGTTTATTAAATAAAATGAATTCATGAAGATGAAACAGACATAATTGCAAAGCACACGTTAGTTGAAATAGTCTTACGCAATTTCATTGTTGCTATCCCATAGACCAAAACTGTCTATGCTAATTACTAAACAGTGAATTAAAAAAAAAAAAACTTTACCCATGGATGACTTATCATTTTCTTAAATGGGTGTTACCCACCATTATCCTCAATATTTTATGCATATAAAAGTAATACATATATATAACACTCCTAAAAGGGAAATGTAACACCAACAGGAAGCTGGTCTCATCTTAAAGAGCATTACAATTGGCCATATGTTGTGCTAACTTTTTTTCTCATAGGAAACCACTATAATAATAAGCTAAAAAATTATATATGAGGTTCAATATGATAATTTGTGGCTTAGAGAATACTCTGATAAGTACTTTGATGCTTAATAAGCATGGGGAAGGAAGCTAACTGCATGATCATTTTGGGGGTATAGCTTTGGTCACCAAAGAGACAGACAGACTGACTATGATACTAATTAACTTCAAAGCAGTTAATTAGGTTTCAGGAGATGCTCATTTGCATAATAATGCAACACAGACAATACTTAATTTCTTAGGAATTGTTAGATTTAGAACAAAAATGTTAATACAAGTCATAACCTCAACTTGATATTGGGGTGTTTTTAGAATAAAAATATGTATATAGAAAAAAATTAATATATATATATATATATATATATATATATATATATATATATATATAACCAGGTGTTAACCTGGGAGTTGTGGGAGGGAACTTCTCCCCTCCCCTATATAAACCCCTCCCTTAACCTACATCCTCACCTGAAAACATTCACTTTTCGGGTTGCACGCCGTCCGTTTGCAACCGCCGGCTCCCCTGCTGTTCCTCTGCTTCTCGCAGGTTCGTCCCATGCCTGCCGTTTCTCCCTTCCCTTTTTGGGCTCCCCTGTCTCCCCAGCCGGTCTCCTTCCATGCTGCTTCCCTAGCCGTTCGTGCACTCTCCTGCATCTCCTGTTCCTCCTCACACCTGCCCTGCTGCCCGTTTCTCCCCTCCTCTTAGCCCCTGCCCCGTCTTACCTCTGCGTCCCAATGGCCCCCTCCTGTTGCTCCGCCATCTCCGGTCTCATCCTGCGTCCCACCGCGCTGTTTTCGGGCATCCCGGCGCGCCCCTCTCCTGGCCCGGCTCCTCCTCCTTGCTTTGCCGCTTCCCATGCCTCCTCCGCTGCTGCCCGGCTCCCCTCCCCCAGACACTTCCGGCACGCCCCTCTTTCGGCGGCACGCCCCTCTTTCGGTGGCCCTGCCTCTCTTTGTCCGGGTTCGCTGCTGGTGCTTGCGCCGCGCCCCTCCTTCGGCGGCCCCGCCCTTCTTTTTTGTTCCGTCCCTCCTCCGTCCCATGCCGCGGCTCCTTTTTCCTTTCTCCCCTTCCTGCCCTCCCCTGGCCTGGCTCCTTTGCCTCGGGCGCCCTGCTGGCGCTCGTGCCACGCCCCCCTCTTGTCGACTCCGCCTCCTCCTGCCTCCTTCCCTGGCTTGGCTCTTTTTGTCTCCAGTGCCCCGGTGGCGCTCGCGGTTCGCCCTTCTCTTGCCGGCTCCGCCTTCTCCTGCGCTCTCCCTCGGCGGCGCTTATGCCACGCCCCTCTTCCGGCAGCCCCACCTCCTTTTCATTGTACCTTCCCTCGCTCTGCTCTTTCGCTTCTCTTGCGCCCCCTGTTCGCCCGGTCTTGGCCAGTTGTTTCCCCAATCATTGCCTTTTTTTGGCCTCTACTCTATTCTCACACTCGGATCACGCCAGCACCAAACACTGCCATGTTCTTGTGCTGGCAGACTCAAATCAATCCTTTTAGTTACCAGCCATACACCTATCGGATCACTAAACGTACACCATACACCATTCAGTAATTAAAATCTACATGTGCAAATCAGAACTGCCAGAGCACATCTCCTGCATGCACCGTCTCAGTCACTCCAATTCACCCCCCTTTTACCTGAGACCAAGTCTCTAGCTGAATCTTATCACAGGCTCACCTTCGTATAGCATTACAATCTAGTAAATACATAACTACTAAACTTCACAAACAACTTTTTTGTTTACCATGCACCCACAGTTACGCTTCGAACAGTCGCTTCCCTACGTCATACGCATCATTGCCATCACGCATTCGGCTCAGTACCATACGCCCAAATGGACTTTGCTCTAACCTCGTCCCCTCATCGAAACCATTCATTTCAATCCCAAAACGTATCTAGCGGGCGTGCAGTTTCACCTCACCGCCCTATTTCAAACCGACAAATCAATCATATCATCGCCTCAAATCAAATAATTTCTCAGAGGCCTACAGCACAGAGCACCCCATCCAAACTACAACGTCATCCCATAGATGGCGCACGTTTAAAAAGGTTGACCACCCTGCTTTCCACGAACCCATTTTGCCCCGACACATCCAGGACGATCCAAGGGGCCATCATGCTTGCTTTCTACGGCTTCCTGCATCCAGGTGAGTTTTCCACTTTGCAAAACAACCCTCACTATCTCACCAAGCAGGACATAACTTTACATCCAGATCACTTCACGCTCACACTGCAGCGCACCAAAACAAGTCGCAAACCCATACTCATAAAATACTACCCATCACACAATGACTGTTGTCCAGTCTCCCATTTAAATTCAATATCTTCCAAACCAGCCACTCAACCTCTCCTGAGCTTATCAAGCCAACCCTTGTCCACCACCTCCTTCATACACTACATTAGACTGCTGCTACTCAAACTCGGCCTAGACCCTTACAGCTATTCAGGACACTCTTTTCGCATTGGAGCCGCATCTTCAGCCTCCAAAGCCAACATTACCACGCACATTATTCAATCCATGGGTCGATGGAAGTCAAATTGCTACACCCGCTTACATACCTTTTCCCATTGCAGAAACTAAACAGGCTTTTCAAACCATCACTCATTAACCTTCTCCCTAAAATTCTGCTCACTTTTTGGCCTCTAAGCAGACTAAAATGGGTCTAGTAGCAATTGCCACACACCAGCTACTACCCTAGAGAAGGTCACGACCACAAATAACCAGGTGTTAACCTGGGAGTTGTGGGAGGGAACTTCTCTCCTCCCCTATATAAACCCCTCCCTTAACCTACATCCTCACCTGAAAATATTCACTTTTCCCTCCCACCTCACCCCAATTTAGGCCTTCTCCTCTACCCCTAAGCCCTCTAAGCAGACTTAAATGGGTCTAGTAGCAATTGCCACACACCAGCTACTACCCAAGAGAAGGTCACGACCACAAATATATACATTATTACAACGTATAATAAATGAACAGATGTATTTTAGTCTAGTTATTCAAAACTGCACACTTTAATTATAGGGCTTAACTATTTTATAAAAGGGATAGTTTCACGCAAGCATATGTTTCTTTTTAAAGACCACACCTAGAAAATATTTGAGGAGAGACAGAACCATCATTGGAAATAAAATTATTTCATTTCTGTTCCTGACAAAATTCCAGACAGTTTTTTCTGATTGGGTCAAAAGCTCAAGAGCTACAGCTGCAGATCTACACTGTGACAGTTCTTTTTTTTCTGTGCTCATCAGCAGTTCACACAAAGAGGTATTGTAGCAACTTGTGTTTAGATTAAACTTCTCCTTTGTAGAACTAGTTATTGATATAAATAGAAAGTTTCTTTCATTTTAAATTTTGCTAAAGTTCCTTAATGAAACTTAGAAGTCAGAGGTGCTGGGGACTTTTGCAAAGTCTTATGAGGTGCTTTCCTATATCTCAGAATACTATATCAGAAATTCACCAAACTTGTAGGTTATGCTCTAATAAAGGAAGATAAATTGAATCTGAAACACACCTGTGGTTTTAAATGGGCACCTGCATCATCGTGTTTTTCAAGTTACGCGCTTGAACTAAGTCTGGCCGCTAAATTAGCAAACTGCGTTCCTCTTGGTCAGCTGCAAAGTGCTACATTCTTCAACGTCGTCCCCCACATGGCATTCCCAAGCACAAAAACTGCAGGTTAACGAACCCTGTAATGAGTGGCCCTTACAGTAGGTGGAAGGAAAGGCTCGCAAGGAGGGCTGAAGGCGCTCATTGCAGGTGCGCGATGAGCACAGAGAGCGGGAACGGCTTGTGTTGAGCGCCAAAGGTGATCATTGCAAAGCAGAAAAATTGAAGTACACGGGGGGAGGCTCGTAATGAGTGCCTTTGGCCAAAAGCGCTCAGTGCTGGGCTTGCGATGAGCACCAAAGGTGCTCACAGGAGCAAAAGCCTCACATTGTGTGGCAAACAGCATTGCCAGCCTTACAATGTTATTCCCGTCATTTTTGACAGGCAAGTTCCTAGTAAATAATATTGATGGTCCTGGGATATAAAATATGTTACTGGTCAAGCACAGCTGTTTAATATTAAATACCATGGCCTGAAATTTGATACTGAGTCATCAACTCCTTTTGTATCAGTCACTCTAAAACCCCTGAATGGCCATTCCCTGGCAGACACAAATTAAAGGGACTCTGAAGTGAGTAAAGCATTGGGTGAGGGGGATAAGAATGACATAAGCATTCACGATGGATTGCAGTGGAGACAGATGGCTGTGTGAAAGGTCAATTAATTCTTAGTGTGCAGAATGTGTAAAGGACACATTTTGGAGATATCCTGGAGGCAGAGCCAGATTTAAATATTTGGTACTGCAAATAAGATATCAGCAGTGTGTAAACACTATTATTATAGATGCTATAAGTCATTTAGTTCAGATCACTTTTGTAGGTTCAATAGATGCAACAAAGTGGTTTTGGGATAAGGAGTTTTTTTCTCAGTTAAAAACTTGAATCACATCAATTTATTATCACATCTCACATAGATATGATACACTACAGAATATGTTGGCGCGTTACAAATAAAAGGTAATAACTTGATCCAAGACTTATTTAGTTCAGTAACAGCATCACTGTTTCTAGAAACACAAAGCTCTTTAATTAGTTCAATACTTTAGTAACATCTATCTTCCATAACACTCTAATGCTGATATTGTGTGTGGGCACCTACCAGTTAATATAGTCCAGGGCTTCTTATTCAACAATAATATCACCATTCTGCAAGTACAGAGCTATTTAATTCATTCATCATTCGTATCACAACTATTAGTGACACTCCATTTTACCCCACAATATAGAGTCGCTAAGAAATCTTGGCCACTTTATTAATTCCCTATTTGTGACACATTATTTGAAGACACGAGTCTCTTTAATCACTTCAGTACATATATAGCAGCTTATACTGGGGTTTCATTGCACCACACTCTGATATTATAGTTTTGTATGGATACCTAATAGTTTATTTCAAAACCTTGTCACTGTTACTCCATACCGCCCCACATTCCAGGATCACTGAATATTCTTATCAACTTGGAACATTGTGGAACGCTCAGTATTTAAACTGTGTCAAAACAGAATTGAAATTGTATTGTATTTGAGCGACCAGATCCATGTCCGGACTTCTACACAGATTCGAAGCGTGCAAAGTCTAAACAGAGACGCACACACTACTGGCGACCTAACAAGCATTTTGCAACACCGCTTCAACAGAGACCAACACGGACAACAGAGGAATACGCTTTTAAAAGTAAGTGATTAATAATGGTGCCTGTGATAAAGAAAAGTAAACCAGCACTGCAGCACATTAAGAAGACCCTAAATATAATTTATTATAAATACTTGATTGTCATAATATATAGGAATGTGTCAATATCAGAAAAATGATGTTCTACTATAATAAAAATATCATGTATATAAATATCCATTTCATAAGTGAATAAAAATAAAAATGGATATAATGGGTTCTAAATACCTCCACATACACATAATAATAAATAAAAAATAAACTATAAACATTGAAAGACATATAATAAATACTATTGGTTTCAGTCTAAAAATCATATAAATAAAAAGCTAGAATCCAAACATGGATCGAAAGGTGCTACTAAAATAAAGACCACATTAGTGCAAGGTATATAATAGAGAAATTAATATACATCATCTTCAGTCAATAAATTAGTGAAAGGGGTATATAAACACTATTAATATATAAATGTATTCAATGTAAAGTGATATATTCCACCCATGATACGATGTGATAAAAGGAAAACATATTTATTATATTCCTGATTATTACTATTTGTTCTATAAATCACTATAAAGCCAATATAAAATAGGGAAAGTAGATATATCATAAATAAGATAACATATGTCTTCCTCCACCTATAAATTAAGTGAAAAATAGTTTCTATATATAAATACCAAATATAGCCCAAAATATAAAATACTTAAGCAAATATAATGTGAAATGATGTGATCCACTAATCACATAAAATAATAATGTCATATACTAAAAATATAAAAAATAAATTATTTATTATAATGGATATCAATTCCATAAACCACAATACAATTAATATAAAATGAAAGTGTGACAAAGATATGTTTTAATTAATAGTAAACCATGTAAGTGACTACAAAAATTTGATAAGTTGTATTTAGGACATGGGGCCTCATTAAATTCCAAGCAGCAGTTGCCTTCGTAGAGCCCATAAAGTCTGCGGGTTTGAAATCTTCAACCGTTACAGAGCGATAAAATTGAACAAGCCTGCAGCTACATGGCCATACTCCAAAACCGTAAATAATCAATTAAGCAAGCCCATAAATTATTATTTAGAGACCACCAATAGTAAATGAGACAGTCACCATGACGTCAGTAGAACATGGTGTTTAAACCACAATCAATTAGTATTTAGAAGTCTGATTAGCCCTTCTGACTCGCAATCCAGAAATGTTACAATATAAAAAATGCAATAAATCTACTATTCTAGTCCATGCGAGTTCAATGACATGTATTAAACCATTGATTGCCGGGATCGATATAACATGGAAATTACACATAAAATAAATATTTTTTTATCACAGATTTGTGATCTTGAGACTGTTGTGCAATTTATTCTAATGCCTTTCATCGCTTTCCCCATATTTTATAGTTCAGTATTGTTTTTTTTTTTTGCTTTTGCAGTGTTACAAACAGGTGTTTAACCCTCTTGCAAGTCCTATCTAGTATTTGTAGAATTTTTGGCTACATTTGCCATTTACAGGTTTGAAGGGAATTGCAGGCTTGAGGAATTGTAGCAATTTAATAGCGATTTGCGATTTCAGAGATTGCAACATTTACGGGCTTGAAAGATCAAAGGCTTCAGTAGCTACAATTTGGACAATTTAACGAGGCTCATGGTTTGGAGAGTTTATTTTAATCGGAAAACAAATAAAGAGACAGCTCTAAAAATTGACAAACAACTAGATGTAAATCTACACTAAGAGTTACCAAAACACCTATGTCATTATAAATTCACATACTATTATATGAATAATATGGTCAAAACGTGAAAAACAACTATGGCCCAAAACATGCTGTATATATTTAAAAGGACAAAAGTTCCAAAGAATGTCAAAATTCATATACTGAACACCCAAAGAGAATATCACATACTGTATATCCCATCTCAAGGTGTCTTAAAAACATAAGTCACAGTAGAAGAGTACACACTGCATATAGGCCTTTATTAGGGAATAGCTGAGAAGTTAGTATTCTCATTAAGTACTTTAGAAATAAGAGTATAAAGTAGAGTAATCCATTTGCTTTCAGCTTGTAATAGTTCAATTCTAGTTTGCCTATCCTGGTTCCCAATGTAACATGTTGAATAACCCAACACTTTATATGGGGTTCTGATTTATGGCATAGGAGATAGTGCAGAATAACCGAGGTGAAGGTTTTACCCTCATTGTTGTCTCTTGGGCCATTCCTGATATTACCCAGATGTTCGCCCAAGAGTTTTCTTAGTTCTCTTGAGGTCATCCCTACATACCTCTTATGGCAGGGACATTTCATACAATAAACTATAGAAGTGGTAAGGCAGTTAAAGAAATCCCTAATTGTGTGTGTCTTGCCCAGCCTGTCTTGGAATTTTTGAATTTTAACAATATACAGACAAAATTTGAATGGTCCGCAAGCATAGGTCCCTACTGGCAGGCTCCTCATTGTTCTAGATTGAGTAAAATGACTCTTTACTAATTCATCTTTCAGAGTTTTGGACCTCCTCCAGCAGGTGAGTATCTGAGCCCAAATCGTTCTCGGATTTGTTCGTCTATCCTGAGAACTTGAATGTGTTCAAAATAATATTCATTTAATTCCATTAGGCATTAAACCTTGCCACAAAGCATATATCACCCATGGAGGTCTTTTTTTCCACTTTAGGGATTAGCAGGGAGTCCCTGTCAGTATGTAATGCTCTTTGGTAGGCCTTCTTAATAATCCCTGAACTGCAACCTCAGTCTTTATCTCGCAAATGAAAAGTCTCAGCATCAGAGCAATTTCTCCTGACAAAGAAAAATTCACCTACTGGAATGGCTCTTTTAGTAGAAGGATGGTGTGAGCTAGCATAATGCAGAGTGCTATTGGTGGCAGTGGTTTTACGCTACAAGTCCGACTTTATACTGCCATCTGCCTGTTTATGAAAGGTCACATCCAAAAAGTATAGTGATTCAAGATCAATATTGCAGGTAAGTTTAAGATTGAATTAATTCTTATTCAAGATGTCTAGATAGTCTTTAAATTGTTCCATCCCAAAGAAGTAGAATATCATCAATATAGTGTATCCACATTAGAATGTTCTTAGTACACTGCAAGCTTGCCAATTTACACCCCCCTCTTCTCGTCTCCCACTTGCTCATGGAATGTGGCTAGAAAAGGAAGGGGCAATGTGTGAAACATAAACAAACCAAAATTGAAATTACGTTTTATACAAATGAGGCTCCTCTTCCAGGAAGGCGCCCCTAGGAGGCTGCATTGATCAGCTAGTTATAAATCCAGACATTTCTGGAAGTCTTTAGTGTACCTGCCTGCACAAAAAGATCAAGGACAGGCAACTGAACTCAGACAATGGATTCAGAG
This sequence comes from Discoglossus pictus, assembly GCA_027410445.1. NCBI lineage: Eukaryota > Metazoa > Chordata > Amphibia > Anura > Alytidae > Discoglossus > Discoglossus pictus. Next base: position 152,433,501 of record CM050164.1, on the reverse strand, counting down.
CCTTAGGAATTAGTCGATGATTATTGGTAATGATCTCTCATTACTCTCATTCTCTGTTTGCGATTGAGTCCGACATCTCAAAATGGCATTTCAAAATGGCCAACTTTAATGTTAGTTTAATGGAAAAAGAGTAATTTTAATAACGTTCAACAAATAAAGTTCTTGTTCTTATCTGTAGTTTTAAATTAGACCATATTTAAAACATCTGCTGGTTCACGTTAATCCCCATGATGCTCTGAAGTACATCACAATTATTCCCTTTTTCTCATCCTAAATGCAACAAGGCTGACGATTTTTTGGGCCTCAAGTAAAATGTAAGATTTTGTTTTTAAATCTGAAGATTATTACAATTATCATTAATTCTTTAATGATTTCTCCTCCTCCCAGTCCCTCTTGCTCTTCATATTCACATACATTCTGCTGGTTTCTGGTTTCTACTTTGCTGCTTCCCTGGACCTTTAATGCACCAACCTATGTATATATATATATATATCACATATTATAATTGTCAAACTGCGAGTTGTCGTCACGCTTTGCGGCCCTCGCAATGCAACTGACGATAACTCGCAGTTTCACAACACCCCCTCCCCACTGATGCTCACCACATCAGCCCCTCTGCCCTCCTTGATCTTTAATCCGCAGGACGCGCGCACGGGACGACACACACGCGCGCGCACGGGACGACACACGCGTGGCGCGCACAGGACAACGGCCGCGCGCGCACGGAACGACGGGGGCGCGCACGGAACGACGGGGGCGCGCGCGTCTTCAGCATTAAGGCGGGGGCGAGACACGGGAGAGAGAGAGGAGTGGGGGATAGACACGGGAGAGAGGAATAGGGGATAGACACGGGAGAGAGGAGTGGGGGAGAGATGAGAGAGAGGAGGGGGAAGATAGACACATGGGGGGAAGATAGACACAGGAGGAAGATAGGGGGGGAAGAGAGACACAGGGGAGGGGAAAAGACACAGGGGAGGGGGAAACGACACAGGGAAGGAGGGGGAGAGAGACACAGGGGAGGGGGAGAGAGACACAGGGGATGGGGAAGAGGGACACAGGGGAGGGGGAAGGGACACATGGGAGGGGGAAAAGACACAGGGGAGGGAGAGGAGAAGGGGAAAAGACACAGAGAAGGGGAAAAGACACAGGGGAGGGAGAGGAGGAGGGGAAGAGAGACACAGGGGAGGGGGGGGAGAGAGACACAGGGGAGGGGGGAAGAGAGACACAGGGGAGGGGGAAATGACACAGGGGAGGGATAGGAGGAGGGGAAGAGAGACACAGGGGAGGGGGGAAGAGTGACACAGGGGAGGGGCTAAGAGAGACAGGGGAGGGGTAAGAGAGGCAGAGGAGGGGAGGAATAGACACAGAGGAGGGACACGAGGGGAGGGGGAGAAGAGACACAGCGGGGGGAAGAGTCACGGGAGGGAGACGGGGGTGAAGAGACACAGGGGAGGGAGACAGAGGGGGGGAAGAGACACAGGAGAGGGAGACGGTGGTGAAGAGAGGGAGGAAGAGACACAGGGGAGGGTGACGGTGGTGAAGAGAGGGGGAAGAGACACAGAGGAGGGAGACGGGGGTGAAGAGACAGAGGGGGGGAAAGGGGGGAAAAGGCACAGGGAAGGGAGGGGGAGAGAGACACATGGGAGGGAGGGGGAAGAGACAGAGGGAAGGGAGAGGGGGAAAGAGACACAGGAGGGGGAAAGAGACACAGGGGATGGAGAGGGGGGAAAGACACACAGAGGAGGGAGAGGAAGTAGAGGGGGGGCTCACAATGAGCGCCGAAGGCGCTCATTGCGAGGCCCGTGATAAGCACCATTGCCAGGCTTCAAATTTTATTGCCGTCATTTTTGACGGGCAAGTCGCTAGTATATATATATATATAGTAAAAAAAAGTACATCTGTGTTCACATTTGAATGTCTAAAGCAAGTTAAAAAACCTGCTTCCAGCTCAGAGTTCCGAGAAAAACAGTTATTACACTGCATTCTGGGAAGTTGAGCTGGGACACACAAATATGGCCACAAATGCCTCGCTCTTCATTCCATAGCCATTATCAAACATGGCTTCCTTTAAGCTTATGCATGCTGTATTACACAGCTTTAATGCAAAGCCAAGGTTGGAATAAACACAGGCTGAGTATCCAATCCATGTACAGCTGTTTCAAGCTTACTGGCTATCATCAGCATGGAGCGGGATCTCAGCCTGTGTTGTGGAAATTATGAGTAGGTAGTTCACCACAACAATCATTTATAATATGGTGGGCAAAAGAGCGATAGAAACCCTCCACCGTACAGTAGTACAGTAAATAAAAAGTACATCTGTGTTCACATTTGAATGTCTAAAGCAAGTTAAAAAAACTGCTTCCAGCTCAGAGTTCCGAGAAAAACAGTTATTACACTGCATTCTGGGAAGTTGAGCTGGGACACACAAATATGGCCACAAATTCCTCGCTCTTCATTCCATAGCCATTATCAAACATGGCTTCCTTTAAGCTTATGCATTCTGTATTACACAGCTTTAATGCAAAGCCAAGGTTGGAATAAACACAGGCTGAGTATCCAATCCATGTACAGCTGTTTCAAGTTTACTTTCAAGCTTAAATGTATATACAGTATCCCCTCACATTTTTGTACATATTTTATTATATGTTTTCATGTGACAACACTGAAGAAATGACACTCTGCTTCAATGTAAAGTAGTGAGTGTACAGCCTGTATAAAAGTGTAAATTTGCTGTCCCCTCAAAATAACTCAGCACACAGCCATTAATGTCTAAACCGTTGGCAACAAAAGTGAGTACACCCCTAGGTGGAAATGTCCAAATTGGGCCTAAAGTGTCAATAATTTGTGTGGCCACCATTTTTTTCAAATACTGCCTTAACCCTCATTGGCATGGAGTTCACCAGAGCTTCACAGGTTGCCACTGGAGTCCTCTTCCACTCCTTCATAATGATATTACGGAGCTGGTGGATGTTAGAGACCTTGCACTCCCCCACCTTCCGTTTGAGGATGCCCCACAGATGCTCAATAGGGTTTAGGTCTGTGACATGCTTGGTCATTCTATCACCTTTACCTTCAGCTTCTTTAGCAAGGCAGTGGTCTTCTTGAAGGTGTGTTTGGGGGCGATATAATGTTAGAATATTATATAGCCTAGTCCCTGAAGATAGGGGATAATGCTCTGCTTCAGTATGTCATAGTACATGTTGGCATTCATGGTTCCCTCAATGAACTGTAGCTCCTCAGTGCCGGCAGCACTCATGCAGTTTCAGACCAAACATATATACACATATGTCTATATGTGTATATATGTTTTCTATAATATGTTGTGTTGATTCCCCCTATATGCATTTACCTGATGATGTCAGATGCTGCCTCCACTCTCTCTGCATCACTGTTTACGTTCAAACTGAGGATTTCATCTCATGCCAAAATATTGACACTCTGGGCCCAATTTGGACATTTCCACTTAGGGGTGTACTCACTTTTGGTGCCAATGGTTTCAACATTAATGGATGTGTGTTGAGTTATATTGAGGGGACAGCAAATGTACACTGTTATACAGGCTGTACACTTACTACGTTACATTGTAGCAGAGTGTCATTTCTTCAGAGTTGTCACATGAAAAGATATAATAAAATATTTACAAAAATGTGAGGGGTGTACTCATTTTTGTATATAAAATTTGCATATAAAATATCAGATGCACTAGACCTCCCTCTAACCCATGCTATGCTTTTAATCACATATAATAGTTGTGGTCATTGCGAGTTTGTTGGTAATGCTCTGGAATGTTATGGCCTTGAGCATGCAGAATGTGTGCCAAAGGCGCACATTGCGTGCCTCACGGGCAGCCCGCAGGCGGTCATCGCGAGGTGAGTATGACTTAGGCTGCAATGAGCACCAAAGGTGCTCATAGCAGGACTCGCAATGAGCGCTGCAGCGCTCATTGCGAGTCCTGCACAACTTTGTGCAAAAAATGGTGGCCTTTCAGGGTCCCTCTAAGGGTCCTCTGTCCCTTCATAACTTTAAAAAAAATAACTTAAAAAAAAATTAAAAACCTCACACACAGTTCAGGAGGACACCCATGGAGCCTGTGAGTGAGGTAGCAAGCTAATTTGACCCTGTATTGCCGGTTTTCGGACATCAAAAATTTACTAAGCGAGAAGCGACAATATTATCTTTTTTTTATTTTTTTTTTTTTTTATTTTTTATTTTTATTTTCCAATAAGCACATACAAAAACAAAAATATATCTTAATACATTCTTGTCATGTCTATTGCATGATTTAAACAATACTTTACTTAAAATCACATAACCATTCATCCACATTCATCCCTCCTTCCATTCTGGAAGATTTGATCTCTTACTTTGTTGTTCGTTGATTCCGATCCCATATTTTCCATTTCACTGGGTCTACTCTAATTAGACCTCTTAGTGCATAGTTTGCCTCTAATTCTTGAATGTACTTTATTTTCCAAATGATATCAGAAAATAGGGGAGGGGAATCATCTTTCCATTTCCTTATTAGTAATTTTTTTGCTATTGAAAAGATAGTAATCGCCACTGCTCTATTCTCAATGGGTACATCACTTGGGAAAATATGTAAAATACTACATTCTCCCTTAAAAGGGAATTGGTTCCCAACTATCTTGCCCAAAAATTCATAGCAACTTTCCCAAAAATGTTTTATCTTGGGACAATCCCATAAAATGTGTAATAAATGGGCCTGGCTACCACATTCTCTCCAACACAATTTATCTACGGGGGAGTGGGAAATTTGTGCCATTTTCAAAGGTGTCATATACCAATTGTTAATTATTTGAAAAAATGTTTCTCTGTATGCTGTTTGTTTAATAAATCTGTTTGTCCATTTAAATGCTGTGTCCCAGTCTGTTTAGTTTATTTCTAAATTTAAGGTTAATTCCCATTGGATCATACCCTTGGTTTTGGAGTGCTCTCCAGCCGATCTTATGATGTTGAAACATTTAGATGTTTTTTCCCCGACTTAAGGAGGATTTTTTCCATGGGATTTAATTCTTTATTGCTTTGTAAATGTACATTGGTTATGCCACAGGAAGTTCTATATGCTTCATATGCCAGCCATCCTTCACCTGAAATCCTAAACTTTTCCTTAATTTGGTCAAAAGGGGCAATACGCCCGTTAATCACAGTATCTCCTACCGAAAATAATCCTTTTTTCTTCCAGTCTTTGGTAATGCTTATCATATTTAAATGTATTGGCGAGTTCAACGGGGTAATAAGACTGCCCCTAGGGATTAATTTATATTTCCTATTAATCTGTCTCCAGTTTTTTAAGATCTCTTTCATAACAGATGATCCTACAGCTAGATCCTTATTAGATGGTTTTGCCCAAAAAACCATAGCTGATAAATGGTAATTTGAATTTAGAGCTTTTTCTATATCTATCCACGGTAGAGTCTGTGATGTTTCTAACCATTTCAAGGCATGTGCTACACAATTAGCCTCCTGGTATGGTTGCAGTAAAGGGTAAGCAATTCCTCCTTTTAGAAAATTTCTTCCCATAGTCTTTTTTTTAAATCTTATGTGTCTAGAGTGGTGTATGAACACATCAATTACTCGTTGTAGCTTCTTCAACCAACCTCTAGGAATCTTACAGGGGATGCACATTAAGATATAATTTAATCTGGGGAGTAACATCATTTTGACTACCGCCATTTTCCCTGAAAAGGAAAATCTGTCTTTTCGACAATTATCTATGATGTTTCGGAATTTAAACAATAAATCTTTGTAGTTTCTATCGACTGTTTTCTGTATATTTCCCAAGAAGATAATTCCTAGATGCTTAATTGATTCTGAGTCCCAATCAAACAAATAATTAGCCTTTAATCGAGACAACAGTCTCCTGGAAACATTAAAGCAGAGTGTTTCGGATTTCTTGTAATTCAATTTGTAATAAGACACTTTGCTATATTTGTCTATTTACTTTGCTAGATGGTACAGAGATTCTTCCGGACAAGTGAGTGACAGGACAACATCGTCTGCGTATAGACTAATTTTATGTTCCCTCTCCCCCACTCTAATCCCATGAATTTGTAGAGATGACCTAATAGCTTCCACCAAAGGTTCTATCATTAATACAAACAGGGTGGGGGAGAGGGGACAACCCTGTCTAGTGCCGTTTGTAATTCCAAAAGGGCCAACTCTGTAGCCTGTACCGGTTACTTCTGCTGTGGGGGATCTATAAAGGGCCCCTATTGCCTTGACCCCAAATTCATCAAAGCCAAATTTAGACAGCACCAGTCTCATGTACTCCCACCCTACTCTGTCGAACGCTTTCTTCGCGTCTAAAGACAAGAATAGGGTGGGGGTACCTTTTAGTCTTGCAATTTCGCCCAGATTCATATGTTTTCTGATATTCTCTGTTCCCTGTCTGCCAGTCACAAATCCCATTTGTTCTATTGCAATTAATTTTCCTACGAATTTTTGCATTCTAAGACTCAAAATCTTCGCGGATAATTTCGTGTCTGCATTTAAGAGAGAAATAGGTCTATAATTAGAACAGGATTGTGTGTTTAAGTTGGCCTTAGGGATCATGATCAATGCTACCTTTGTCATTTCCGTTGGCATAGTTCCAGAAGTTTTAATTTCATTAAACACTTCTGTGAGTTGGGGACTCAAAATGTGTGAGAATGTTTTATAGAAAAGATTAGTATATCCATCTGGGCCTGGGGTTGTGTAAGGTTTTAATTGATTAATCACTTGAAGCACTTCCTGATTTGTAATTGGTTTATTCAATTCTACTAGGTCATCTAACGTTAATTTGGGAAGTTGTATCTCGTCTAAAAATGCTTGTATTTCTTCTACCACTGGTTTACGAAAGGAGGCTGATTTTTCCAAATTATAAAGTTCCTGATAGTATCTGGAAAAGGCTTGTCCAATTTCCTGTGGGGAAGAGATATATCTTCCTTCATCTTTAATAACTGTTATTCTTTTCTTTTCTTTTTTCTTTTTTGCTTGTAAAGCTAATAATTTGCTGTTTTTATTGCTTTGATGGTAGTAAGTTTGTTGATCGCGCCATATTTCTCTGTCTGATCTTAACTGATTGATCTTATTTATACTATTCCGTATTGTTTTGATCTCTGCCATTGTTTGTTGTTGTGGATCCAAAATATATTTGGATTCCAACTTGTTTAGTTCTATATATAGTTCTTTTAAAGGAGCTCCTCTCTGTTTAATCAATTGGGCTTTAAGTTTAATAATCAGCCCTCTTGTGAAAGCTTTTTGAGTGTTCCAAATCGTACAGTGAGAGGGAACCGTGTGCATATTAATATTAAAAAATGTCTCTATTTCTTTGCTTAAATATTCTTTATTTTTTTCCATTTTTATTATCGTGTCATCTAATCTCCATTGTGGTCTTTCCCATTTTACTTTATTGATTTCTACTACTAATGTGATGTAAGCATGATCCGAAGTGACAATATTTCCTATTTCCGTGTGCGTGATCTTATTTATAATTTGAGCGTTTACTAGTGTTAAATCTATTCGTGAATATATATTATGTGGGTTTGAGTAGAAGGAGAACTCCTTTTGGTTTGGATGTTGGACTCGCCAAGCATCAAATAAATTGTTTTTAGTAATCCAATCTGCGCTTCTTTGTTTACTTTAGCTAAATTTTTATATACCGTTTTTTTTTACCTATCTAGGTTTATGTTTGAAATCATATTAAAATCACCAGCTATCACCAGCGTTCCCTGGGCGAACTTCCTGATTAAATTGCCTATTTGTTTTAGAAATTTTCCTTGTTTCTCATTCGGCGCGTAGATATTTATTAATGTAATTTTCTGTTTATTGATCTGTCCATTCCATAAAATATATCGACCGTCAGGGTCTATTATTAATATTGTTTCTACTATTTCTAAATTATTAGAAAAAAAATTGAGACTCCCCTCTTTTTCTTTTCACCTATTGAGTGATGACTGCAGTCGAAGTCGCCTGTCGCAAAACCTGGAATCTTGGTTTTCCCCCAGTGTCTCTTGAAAAAATATCAAGTCTGCTTTCTCTTTTCTGCAGTATCTAAGAACAGTTTTCCTTTTACTAGGAGAATTTAGACCATTTACATTCCAACTAAGTATTTTTAATGACATTGAGTATGAAGAAGCAATTAATTATTATTAGACCCTTAGCTGGATTAACTATCTTCCTTATGCCTTTATTAACTGAATGTACAAAATTTTCCATTATATCTTTATGAACCAAATATACAAAATCTTCCTTACTTCCATTCATACTAACATTCGTACTATTAGAACAGAAGAGGCTCTTATGAAGCCTTTCCAAACTCCTGTTCAGCAGGGAATCAGCCGTTATTTGGAAATGGTTGGCGGATTCTTTGGAGATAGCGGTAACTTTAGCTACAGTTTCCGTTCTTATATCTCAAATTATATCTCTACCTCTCCTTTCTGGATACTATAATTTATTACCCTCTGTTATCTATATTGTCTTTGTTTATCCCTTCTCTATCCCTCTTCCCCCTCCCCTGCCACCCCCCGATACCAATTACCTGCAAACCTTCCCTATTCAGTTTTAACATGTATTCCCTACGCTACCTTATTGTCAGGGTTACTATGACCCGTTGATCATTCCATCGTTATTCCCTCTCCCCTTCTCCCACCAAAACGAGGGAAGTGGCAGTGAGAGGGGAGAGAGAGGGGAGAAAAACAGAGAAGAGGAAGAGGGAAAGAAGACATATCCTATATTGTTTAAATGATCATTTAGTCCATCAAAGTAATTTCTTCCTCTGCCAATCAGGCATAGGAGCTTGCAAGTCCATTAAAGGATCTTTAGGATCAGAAATGTTAGGCATTATAGTACTCAGGAAGTTTCGGCCTTCTGCAAGGGTCTTAATCTTATGCCAAGACGATCCTTGTAGTACCAGTAAACCTACTGGGAAGGTCCATTTGTATATAATATTGCTCTTCCTTAAGGCTTGTGTTATGGAGTTAAACTCCTTTCTCTTGCTGATTGTGCCTTTTGAAAGATCTGCAAATATTTGAATATTTTCATATGGGTGTTCAAACGACTTCGTTATGTAACTTGCTTTAGATATTGCTTCTTTTGTAGGTAAGTGATGGATTCTCACTATCACATCTCTGGAACTTTTATTTTGTAAGTGGTTTGGAAGAGGAATTTGGTGGATTGTATCCAATTTCTGATCCAGATGAGAAAAATTAGGAGTAATTTTGGAAAACAATTCCATGATATATGTTGGAAGGTCTTCTTTTTTTATAGCTTCCGGTATACCTCTGATTCGGAGGTTATTTTTCTGAGCCTTATCTTCCATCCTATTCATCTGGTCGTTCAATGTAGAAATTTGAAAAGCCATTTTTGATGACTGTTCCAAAAGCATATTGTGATCAATGATCAGCTTGTCAAATTTGTCTTCCAAGTCAGCAGATCGTTTATTCACCTCTCCTATTGATTTGGCATTTTCCATTATTTGGTTTTTAATTTCAGCCAAAAATTCTTCTTGAAAGTTCTTCAGAATCTCTGTCATTTTATCTGTGGTAAGAAAATATTCCTCTTGATTTTCAAGCTCTCTACTTGGTACGTTTGTAAGATGGGGAGCAATGCTTTGATCCAGTGCTTCTTTCGGGGTGTGTTTTGGGAGGGACATTGTGGAACTTTTGGGGGTGAAAAAGGGAGATGGCTCTACAATTGGGCTTTTCCGAACTTTAGATTCATTTTTGGACGCCATCTTATTTACTTTTATAGTATTCTGTTTCCCCCTGAGGGGTGTTACTTTCAAGCTTTTTTTTTCTCCCTTTTCCCATTTCTTTATTCCTTCACCTTCCCTTCCTTCCTATTCCTCTTGTTCTCTCTTTTAACAATATGTTCATTGGTTTATACTTCCAGTGCTGTTATGTTAAGAAGTGCTATTTGGCTTTAATACTTCCACAGTCTTAAGAATTGTTAGAGCTTTATGTCTTTCAATGGAAAGTCCAATGTTTCTTTATAGCTGTTGCTATTATAGTATATTTGTGGAATTATCCACCAATTCTGATCCCAGAGAGTTCTAATTACTGTTGCCAGTTAACATCTTTTAATTTGCCAGACCTGACCTCCTCACGGGTTAGGTCATACAGGTCTTCTATGTTTCGCTATGGCAGTTATTTGAGAAAATTATTTTTATGAAACAAGTTTACCACTTCTATTCACTAAGCAGATAATGTGAGGTATATTCCTCCTATTAACGGGGCTGTTATACATTTATGTCATGCCTAGTATATTTTGAAGCTATGTAGCTGCCAGCCTCAGGGTTTCTATTTTGTGTTAGCTGTATTTGTTTCCAATAAAACAACTACTTGTAGTAGTTGCACATTTCCTTGTCCAAAGATACAGCTTTAAGCAAAAAAATACAACAGTCACTTTATTATCGCTTTTATGGTGAAGGTAAGGGTGGGGGTAAGGGTGTAAGGGTGGGTTTCCCTTATTCCTTACCTTTCTGCCCTGGTGCACCGCTGTGCCTCTCTGGTGTCTTGCTCCTGGCGTCCATGGGCTGCTCTCTCAACCTCTGTTCACGTGGCTTTAAGCAAAACAGCCCTCTTGTTTGGGGTAGAGCCTCTGTTGTAATTCCCCGTACTCTGTCGGGTCTTCAGGGCTTAGCAGCGCCCCCTTATCCTGCCGAACCGACTCTCACCTCCTGCTCAGTTGGTTCCACTGTTGTGGGATAGTTCCGCGCGTGTCCGCGCTCTCCCTGGGCTAGGCAGCTACCTCCAGCTCACTGCTCTCACAGCGTGACGTGAGCCGCCGTCTCCATCCGCTTCTCGCCGGGTTTCGCGGCTACAGCTCCATTTCCGGTTCCCCCCCGAGAAGCGACATTATTATCTGAAGCGACATTATTAGCACTGTAGAAGTTGAAAATCAGCAAATTACAGCAAATAGGTAAAGTATAATTCATTATTAATTAATTAATAAAATTAAAGTTACAAAAAAAAATACATATTAACTTTTAAATGTTTGCAATATTTCAGTTAACAGCATTATTCATGTATAGTAAGATTTACCAGACAGATACATTTTTCTGTGGTGAAAAAGAAAATAAATAATAATAAATAATGTATAACGGACACAGTTAAAGCAAAATGAAATGTATTAAGAGATATTTCAATAAAAAAAATGGTATACTCTTAGTAAAAAATAAAATAATTTAGCTTTACAGTTCATTTTCACATTTCCATCTTTCTGTAATTTTAAACAGACACTGACTGAAGAGTGTCAGAGAAAGAATTGCAGCAGTGGCTGGTTACAAACACAAGGCCTCATTCAATTGCGATTTGGCCAATTGAATAGGGCTCTATATAAGCACATAGCATATTTTTTTACAGAAGTTTTTAGTTAGTGAAGACCTTGCTTTTGGATAGATGTTCCCTAACTAAAAACTTCTGTTAAAATATGCTCTGTGCTTATATAGAGCCCTATTCAATTGGCCAAATTGCAATTGAATGAGGCCCCAAGACTGTAACATCTGCAGGAATTTAAACACAACGAATTTGTTAGTAATGTTGATTTACAGAGAAATATTGATATATGTTCTCAGAATAGTTAATTATTTAAATTGTTAACAGTAGAGCTTCGTAATTGTGGTAGGATGAATGATATCTGTCAGTTTTGTGGGGCTTATCATTTCAAACAGGAAAGAATGAGAGATGGCCAGTTCATTAGTTGCTGTCAAAAAGGAAAGGTAAGACTTCAAAAAACACAAGAATTCCCACCATATTTACAAAGTATTATGAGTGATGCCAATTTTGCAAATTACAATAATTAAAATAAAAACATACGCTCATACAATAGTGCCATTTCTTTTGCATATATGGGTGCAACCTTAGCTGGTAATGTTGCAGCACCTGGCCCTTACTGCTTTAAAGTACAAGGGCAAATTTACCACCGTACTTCACATTTACACCCACAAGAAGGAGAGCAAACAAAATTTGCTCATCTATATATCATAGATACAATGGAAGGTGTAGAACAATGTATGCAGCTTGAGAAAAATAAAAAATGCTTAGCCAATCCATATACTCAAGCTTATAAAAAACTGTCAGAAGTTGAACAAGACCAACACATTCATACACAAAAAAATTAGTGGGTTCTTAGAAAACACTGAGATACTGATAAACAATGTTACAACTTACCCCTATCGAATTAAGTTGCAATGGTCTTTCAAAATTATGAGGGGAAACCACCTTTTCAAAGGGATATTAGAATATATCCAAGAAATGGACCATTCATTACCATCAATATATTAAGTACTAATTTGGATCCAACAAAGTATCCAATATTTTATCCAAATGGTGAAGTAGGATGGCAAACAAATGTAATGCTTTATAGTTATCCAAATAGTATAGTACGTGTCAGAAATAAGATTTCCATGCTTGAAATTAAAGTTGCTCAACCAGCAATTCGAGATGACTTTAATCCAATTTTATATGGTGGAAAACTGACACAATAATTGATTCATATTTGCAGATAGAAGCAAATACTAAACATTTCATAAAATATCAACAAAATAAACTATGTGTTGAACAGTATTGTGGCTTTACGGATTAGGTAGCAGTAGTGGCTACAAACAGAGATCTTCCAGCTGGCCGAGCCATAATTTTACCATCTTCTTTCCAAGGATCTCCTTGCAATATGAGAAAGGTACAATGGTGCTATGGCAATTGTAACAACATTTGGTAAGCCTGATTTATTTATTACATTTACATGGAATGCACAATGGCCAGAGATTGCTGATAATTTGTTTTTAATTTGAAACATGGACAAACTGCTTCTGATGGACCAGACTTAGTGGCTCAAGTCTTCAAAATAAAATTGACAGCCTTAATACATGACATAACCATCATTCATTTATTTGTAAAGTGTCTGGCTTATGTTTATACCATAGAATTCCAAAAAAGAGGACTTCCCCATGCACATCTTCTTTTCCTACTTCAAGAAAATGATAAATTGAATACAGCAGATAAAGTGGATTCAGTGATTCTTGCTGAACTACAAGATCCACAAAAACATGCGACACTATACAAGATAGTAACACATCGCATGATTCATGGGCCATGTCACAGTCACCATGTATGGAAAACAAAAAATGTACCAAAGATTTCCCAAAAGAATTTCAAGAACAAACATTTGCTAATTGTGATGGCTATCTGTTGTATAGAAGAAGAGATGATCCAAAGGCAATCTTTTGGGGCAAAAATGTAGATAACACGTATGTGGTGCCATATAATCCACATATGTTGATGAAGTATAATGTACAATAAATGTGGAAGCTTGCACTTCAATAAAATCAATTAAATGTGTATACAAATATATTTATAAAGGATATGATGCAGCAACTGTGGTGGTGAGAAGTGACCCAAATGAAGAAGACAATGAGTTACTACATGATGAACTGTCAACTCATGTAGATGCTAGCTATGTCAGTGCACCAGAAACAATGTGGCGCCTTCTGAAATATGAAATGCTTGCTAGCTCACATGGAGTATAATGATTATCTGTACATTTGCCACAAAGACAATTAGTTTACTTCAAAAAATGGCAATGAAGAAAATGCTCTGGCACAAAATGACCATCGACAAACAAAACTTACTGCTTGGTTTACATTAAATTGTAATGACATTGAGGCAAGGGAATACTTATACAATGAGATTCCATATCATTATGTTTTCATAAATGGGTTATGGAAACATAGAAAAAAGGGTAGTAATAAAATTATTCCAAGAATGTACACAGTAAGTCCAAGAGTCATTAAACATTTCTGCTTACGTTTACTCCTTTTAAATGTTCCTGGAGCCCAAAGTTTTGAACACTTGAGAACTGTCAATGAGAGAGTTTATGATACATTTAAATTAGCTGCGCAACAGAGAAACTTCCTTGCTGATGAAACAGAATGGGAGAGATGTCTAGAAGAAGCAGCACTATGTAAGATGTAAGAGGGAACAGTTTGCATTAATGTGCATATTTTGTAATGTTCCTAAAGCATTAGCTTTGTGGGAAACATTTAAAATAAATATGTATGAAGACTTTTTGAAATGTTATAAAGAGTTTATTGCAGAATTAAAAGCATTATTGGAAATTCAACAAGTCTTTTCATGTCATGGATTAAGTTGTGCAACTTTTAATCTGCCAGATCCTGGAATTAGATGGAATTAACTTTGAGGAGTATGAGGCTGATGTGGAAAAACAAAAAGCAGAAGAACAAATAGCCACTTTAAATAATTGCCAATTGCACACTTTCAATGCAATACAACAAACAATAGATGATGACATGCTCAAGGAGCTCTATTTCTATCTACATGGACCTGGAGGATCAGGGGAAATTTATCTTTATAATTTCTTGATGAGTTCAATTTGAGGTAAAGGTGAAATGGTACTTCCCTTTGCAACAACTGGAACTGTTGCCCTATTGTTACAAGGTGATAGACAGTACATAGTGGATTTAAACTGCCAGTTCCAATTTTGGAAACATCAGTGTCAGACATTAGAATGAAATCAATACAAGCAAATATTTAAAAAAAAATGCAAATTAATTATCATAGATGAGGCCACTATGATGTTGTACCATGCTCTGCAATGTATTGATCGTTTATTGTGTAAAGTCATGGCTAATGATTTGCCTTTTGGGGGAATGGTGATGTTGTTAGGTGGAGATTTCAGATAAACATTGCCTGTTGTTGTCCATGGAAATCGCACAGCCATTGTAGAAACATGTATAAAGGGACGTTCACCTTGGAAACTATTTATACACCCTAGATTGGAAAAAATTATGAGCTCTGAAGGCCAAAATGAATTCAATGATTGGCTAATTAAAAGGAAAAACAGAGATTATAACTACTTTATCTGATGATACTGTATAAATCCCAGCAGGAATGATTTGCAAAGATTAATTAATATCAGCTATATTCCAAAATGTAGTAACTAATGAGTATTCATCAGAGCTTGCACACAAAGTAATATTAACATCGAAAAATAAATATGCATTGAATCTCAATAACGAAATTTTTAAATTAATAGATGCCACACAAAAAAATGTATTACAGTGCAGATTCTGTTCTTGCTGATAACAAACAGAGTGAATCCAACTTTACAACTGAATTTATAAATTTATTAACTACATCGGGAATGCCACCACATATTTTGCAACTGAAAAAAGGCACAATTGACATGTTACTGAGAAATAGGAACCCCAAAAAAGGACTTTGTAATGAGACCAGATTAATTGTTCAAGATTTAAGAGAGCATTTTAATCATGCAGAAATTATGAATGGTACACATAATGGTGAACGAATTTTCATACCAAGATTAGATTTGGCTCCAAGCGAGAGTGGTTTGCCTTTTGTCCTTCAAAGGAGACAGTTTCCCATAATAATGGCGTTTGCCATGACCATCAATAAATACCAAGAACAAACTTTTAAGTCTGTTGGACTGTTTTTAGAGGAACCAGTATTCGCACATGGACAACTATATGTAGCATTTTCAAGATGCCCAAATCCATCTCAAATTAAAGGTTGCATCAAAAAACAGAAAGTCAAGGAGAGCTATTCCATGATGGTAGAGTATTTACTAAAAAATATTGTTTACTATGAGGTTCTGTAAGTTTCTGAAAAAAACATTCCAATAGACAAAGGAGTTTGACTTTTGTACTTCAAATTACACTCTTTCCCATCATAATGCCATTTGCCATGACCATCAATAAATCCCAAGCACTCAATTTTATACCTGTTGGACAAATCCCAAGGAATACATTTGGAGTCTCTTGGGTGTTTTTTGGAGGAAGAAGTATTTGCACATGGACAACTCTATGCTGCATATCCAACATCCATCTCAAATTCAATTTTGGATAAACAAAAAAAGATAACAAAAAGGGGTTATAATACACCGAGTACTTTGCCTTTTGTATTTAAAAGTAGATAGTTTCCCATTAGAATGCCATTTGCCATAACCAGCAATAAATCCCAAGGAAAAAAAAATTAAAGTCTGTTGGGCTGTTTTTAACAAAAACAGTATTTGCACATGGACAACTCTATCTTTCAGTTTCAAGATGCACAAATAGATGTGATTATTTACTAGAAATATTGAGTATTAGTATTATGACCACTGCTAACCAAAACTGTACACAATAGTCCTGTGTAAACAAAGGTGACACAATTAGAAGCTCTGTTGTCTGTGCATTAGTAATTGCCTCACAACCGGTTTGGCGACAAATTAAATACACTGTATATATTAATAGAATGTGGAAAGGGTTTGTTAAGTTGATTAAAAAAGGGTTAAAATAGACCTGTGCTTCAAAAAACAGTCATCAACAATACACATACAGGATCACAATTTCAATGTAACAATGTGTAAACACAGCTAACACAAAAACCATACATTTCATGAGGAATAAAAATTGGCTCACCTGTGTTCACACAGTGTTAAACTTCAATTAACAACTGTATGGGCAGCGGACTGGTTTAGGAAGCACTGCAATACACTGTATATATAGATAATATGTGTAATTTACACATATACTGTAGTTACAGCAGACAGACAGACAGAAAAAATTATGGTTAACACTCTATCATGCCGTTATTTTTTGATGGGCAAGTAGCTAGTTCTTATATAGGCTTTGGACTAAACCACCAGTACCTGGTGAAATAGCATTTTTATTACACTTTAACCACAATCTCTTGATAAATAACACAGTATGCATAGTTGCTGTCCTTTGCAATTCTTTTAAAATAACTGCTTATTAATTGTGCCAAAGCACATCATTCGCAACATATAATCACATATTATAATTGTCAAACTGCGATTCGTCGTTACGCTTTGCGACAAATCGCAGTTTGTCAATGGTCCGATAGCTAAGCCGAGACACAGAGGGAGAGGGGGAAGAGACACAGAGTGGGGGGGGAGAGACACAGAGGGAGAGGGAGGAAAGAGACACAGGGGATGGGGAAAGAGATGCATGGGAGGGAAAGCAGGGAAAGAGACACGGGGAAGAGACACGGGAGGGAAAGAGACACGGGGGAGGTGGGGAAGAGACATGGGGGGAGAGGGGGAAAAGACAGGGGGCGCTCATCGCAAGGCCAATAAAGTAGATGGGGAGAGGCTCCCATTGTGTGGCAAACAGCATTGCCAGGATTCACTTTTTTTTTACGTAATTTTTGACAGGCAAGTAGCTAGTAACATATAAAAGTTGTCACACTGCGATACGTCGTCATGCTTGCGAGACTCGCGAAGCAAGGCGAGCCGTTAATGCATAGAAGCCTTCCGAGCTCGGAGCACTTAGGTAATGAGTTGAGGCATTGAAACACTTACTTAGGCTGCAAGCAGTTGAAGAACGCAGAAAAAATACAAAAAAAATACAACTCGCAAAAATACAACTTTAACGCCAGGATACCTGGGAACGCCAGGATACCTGGGAACACCAGGATACCTGGGAGTGAGGTTGCACGTGAATTTAAGCAGAATTTGCCAAGTTTCGGCAAGAAAAAAATTGGCGGACGAAAAAAATTAAAACAAAGCTAAAGGAGACGAGGCGCGCAAATCCCTCTCAGGCATGTACGAGTGAGCCAGGAAAGTAGTAGATACTATTACAATGGAAGGAAAATGCTCATGAGCCAAGTAACATATAGAAAAAAGCCGCCATTTTACAACACTAACTTGCAGTATGATTCTAAAATGGGGCTTTACCCGCCTACACAAACGGTTTGGCATTGCGCACGCAGCCTATTTACACTGCACACTTGGCACATTGCTGATACTTTCTCCTCAGGTGATCCAACTGTACATTTTATGAAGCAGGAAAATCCAAAGAGATTGTTAGCTCTTTAGGATATTAATTGCTGCATATTAAATATAAATAGGTAAAGTATATTCATTTATTAATTCATATTAATTTATTAATTCACTGTAATAAACATTTTTTATATTTTACACTGTACTTATATATCTGTCTTTGCAATGAGCACTGAAGGTGATCGTTGCAAAGGAGGAAACTTGAAGTACACGAGGGGAGAGGCACGCAATGAGCGCTGAAGGTCCTCGGAGGACAAAAAGCCTTACATTGTGTTGCAAACAGCATTGCCATGGCTTCAAATTTTATTGCCATAATTTTTGACTGGCAAGTCGCTAGTATAATAAATATTGAATACAGTATTACTGTATAATATGGTATATTATTTTGTTGCAGAGGGAAGAAAAATCTATTTGTAGCAGTTGCTATGCTTACTTGTTCAATGGTGTCACAGACACCAACAAGGGGTATATGTATGAGACTGTAAGATGCTGCATTCAAATGTATTTCTATACTTTTAAGATATTGACGTGGCACTTTTTTTGATATGTATTATTTTGATATGTATTACAACAATAATTAATTGTATTTCCATGTCACATTCATACTGGTATTTTTATATTGTGCTTGCATTACTCAAATGAGCTCTTCATGATATGCTATTCAAATTTATCAAAGACAGACCTCGTAATAGGTTTGTTTCTTCTTACCGGCACTCTGCACCCCTCTGGAATTTGAGCTATGCTTTCTGACCAGCACAGTATCTTCTTTGACATCAGCAATCTCATTTAGCCAAAACCAGCAGCGAGTGTATTGCTGTTATGGGTTAACTGAGCAGTGCAGTGTAACCTGAGTCCAGGGTGAAGCTGTGCTCTCAGTCACAACCTTTTCCCATAGAGCCTCACGCAATGTGAAACACCATGCTAATTAATAATGCAACAGCCAGTGGGCAGTATATACTACATGTAAAGATTTAAAAGGTTAGATTTTTTAGCTGTTATTAGTGTAATAAAAACAATATATATCATTTTAGCATACAACTCGTGGTTCCTTCACACCATGAAGAACACTTACAGTGAGTTCCATGGCCCTTTAATCTTGATGTCCTTGCTCTCACTAAAACTTGGATTTCTCTGCATAAAACAGCCACCCTTGTAACCCATACCAACTCTGCTACCACCTTCAATTATTCATCCTTTAGGCACAGGAGGCAGCAATGATCTGCTAGCTCCCCCATCACGACCCTATCACCTTTACCATATCGGACATTTCTTCCTTCGAACACCACTTTTTCTGTTTTTAGTCCTTCAACCCCTCTATTTTCCTTATCATGTACAGCCCACTATGGCCCATCTCACTCTCTCTCTCTCTTCTTTGATGACCTAGATGCCTCCTCTCCTTCATTCTCCAATTGCCCTATGCATTTGTGTTACTAAGTGACTTCAATCCCCACCTCACTAAGCCTACCAGCAATTCTGCATTTCTGTCTTTTACTGAAATCTTTGAAGTACACTGACTACCATCTTCAACAATCTACTGCCCTGGAAATAATCTTGAGCTCATACTAATCTCTGACTGCACATTTTTTCAATGACAGAAGCCAATAACAATCCCTTGGATCAATTCTTCCTTTCCCTCATTTTCTCACTCACTTCTCATACCCCTCTCTCCATCTGCTCCAGTCTGTAGATGCAATCTGCATACATTGGATTCCCATACTTTGGATCTTCCAACCTTCCTCCAATCTCCAATTTATCCACTCTCCCTGCTAACCTTCAAGTGAGCACTCTGTCATTAGCTTTACTTTATTCTCTAGATACTCTTGCATCTCTTTGTCCATTCATCCTGCCATGCAAGCCTCCTCAGCCATGCATGACTCTCACCCTTAAAGCACAAAGATGATGTGTACACCATACTGAGCGCCTCTACAAGTTTTCCCATTTCAAACCACACAATTGTTCATAACACTCCCTTTTCTCAAACATCAGAACATCAAACATCAAGCATCAGAACACACAGCAGGAAGTCTGTTACAGCTGCCCCACCCCTAAGTAGCAAACCTTGAAGGGCTGAAAGAGCCTCAAATTTCTAACTACTAGTATTACAATGTTTAAACATTTTAAACCAAGTACAGATATGCATGTATATTCATTTTAACAGCATTCCTTTTACAGTGTTCCTTTAACTCTTCCTTCTACAGGATTATTTCAAGATGCCACTACATTTTCAGTCATGATTCTTCTGTTCAAGAAACCCTCACCTGACACTTCAATCACTTCTAGCTACTGACCAATCTCACTCCTCTCCTACTTTCCAAACAGCTGGAACGCATCATCAACTGACATCTCACTAGTTTTTTAAGTGATTCACTACATGCTTCACTGTAATGTGGTTTCTGCCCTTTACACTCCACAGAGACTTCACTGTCTCCCTGTATAGAACCACTTGGATAATGCATCCTGCGCAAGGCTCTTCTCCATCCTCATCCTCATTGATCTGTCAGCTGCCTATGATTCTGAGGACAATGCAATTCTTCTTTCTAATTTTGACAGCATTGGTATTTCATGGCACATCCCTTTCCTGGTACCACTCCTATCTGACAAGCTGAAAAAGCAGTGGTGACATTCAGAATCAACAGAGCAACTGGATTTGGAGAAACAGCTTGGCTGGAAGCCAAGATTCCACCATTAAATTTCTTCTCCATCCCTACTCTTTATTGTTGTCCCTCAAGTGTCTTAGACCACCACGTTTTCCCTCTACCAACCACCCTTCACAGCCCTAAACTCTTCATTTTATGGATCTTCACTCACAGTCCCTTTCCAAACCTGTGCCCAGTACAGTGGCCATTCCTTCCTTCATCCAAATCTCAGTGTTGGATCCAAATCCATCTCACCGCCAGGAGTGAACAAAACTCCCTGTGTAGAAAGCAAAATAATAAAAGTTCTAAAATAATTATAATCACACTGATTCAGAGATAAAGCCCAAAGTGTATATCCTAGTCCTTAACTGGGTACTGAACTTTGTCCCAATGTGGGGGTTTTATACAGGAAATAACAATGAAATCCATGTTAATATTTAATATGCCTATGAACAGAATAGCTTATATCAAAAGCATATATAACAGATAGCAACACACAGATGCCAACTGATCTAGGTACACTTTCAGTAGGGGCTCAAAATAATCTTCTTATTTAATCAGCAAAGCTAAACAACAGCCCATGCCACATCTTACAGTCTCATACATATAACAATCTCTTTTGTTGTCTGTGACACAGTTTGAATAAGTAAGCTCTTAAAAATAGATTTGTCTTCCCCTGCAACAAAGCAAAGTGATATACCATATTATAAAACTTTATAGTATATATTATATTATTATATATTGCTAATAAATATTATGTACTTTGGCACAATTGATAAGCAGTTTTTTTAAACTGATCGCAAAGGACAGTAACTATGCATATTGTGTTATTTATGAAGTGATCGTGGTTAAGGTGTAAAAATATTACATATTTAGAGCAAAAAACGCAAATGTTATGATAAGGAAAACATATCTGACCACTATACTTGCAATAGCAGTAGTAAAGCCACATTTCCTACCAAAGAAAGACACATTTTCGAAAATGTTAACCTGTCTGGTTGGTATAATTTAAGAAGCCAAAATCCCTCTTTCAATAACGTGATAAACTGTAAAAAATCTAAATAAGTCTAAAAGAAGAGCTAAAGATAAAGTCAGAGAAAGATGTAGTAATTGCACTTTAAACACCCTCTAATATGATTTAAAAAGCAATTAAAACACATGAGAAATCACCATTAATTTGTAAATAAGTACATCTGGGAAGTATTTGTAAGAATTAAAAAATCAGTTACATGGCAAAACTTTTGCACTCCACTATTTCCTCAGATTAACCTAATTTAGTCCTCCATGTAAATCAAGTGCTCTAATTTAGGGCACTGCCGTAAATCGGCTGCAGGAGCTTTTTTCCCCCCTAAGTTCTACACTAATGTAAAGGTTTTGCTCCCCCAGGATAGTGCACTCAGTGCACAGCCATAAATCCTGTCTTAGCCACAAAAGATTTCTGTGTAGGGAGTAGCCAAAACAAGCTTTACAGATGAGACATGACTCTAATAGCAAATGAGAATGGCATGAGTATTATAATGCTATGAGAAGAGCCGTAACTGCTACTGCAAGGAACCATTTTATATATATATATATATATATATATATATATATATATATATATTGTTACCGTTTGCCCCCTAGCGGATGGTGACAAGTAAAGTAGTGTAAAGAGTTCTTGACAGAAGTGACGGAGTTAAACCCCCGAAGAACTCCTAATTGGTGCAGGTGCAGCTTCGCTTTAAAGCCTAGAAAGCAGACATGGGGAGGGTGTGGCTGATTCGGCTCTGGCCCAGGTTGTGTGCTGCTGCTAAGCTGCCAGAGCAAGCAAAAGAGAGGTTTCTGGCTGGTCCAATGTGGATCTACATTCTGAACTTCGAAAGCAAACCTGAAGGAGATCATCTTGTTTACTGGGGCTGCGAGTTTTGTACAACAGAAAGGAGTGTGTGCTGTTTACAGTCGCTGGACGAACAGAGCTGACAGAAAGAGCAACTACAGACTCAGAAGGTGAAACTACAAAGGCACAAAGTAAGGGAAGTGAATATTGAGGATCCCCAGGCAGAGTTGCCTAAAATGTCTAGGCGAGTGTGGAGCTGTCAGAGGCACTGAATGAAGGTACCAGACTTATTATACCCCAGGGAAGAGGCTGAGTGCTTGACCTGTTAATTTGCAGTAAGTTAAATATTGCAATATCAAAGGGTCCCTGGGGTGAAGCATATGGAAGAGACAAGCGGGCCCTATGCTTCACCTACTTATTTAAAGACGTGGAAAAGACTTCTGATAAAACAGACTATTTGGTGCCCCGGCCACAAGGTGGAACTATCCCTCATATCAGAGACTGTTATACTGTAACTGATCCACAAGAACTTCTGCTGGAAGTAGCACGACTAGATTCATTGTTTTCTTTATGAATCATAATTTCTCCGGAGCAGAGAAGCTGCCCAGGTGTAGTCAGGGTGTTCCTGTATGTTTAGTAAGAACGTTTATGTAGATGTTTATTTTTCATTTTTTTACTTCTAAACCCTTGTTTATGAGCCCTAAAAATAAACAAGTCTCCTGCATCATAAATCTGTGTTGCGGAACCTTTTGTTATAAAAATTTCCTGTGGTAAACTGCCATCCATGTCACAATATATATATATATATACTAGCGACTTGACATTAATTGTTTTGGTGGTCTGAGATCCTTCAGCGCTCATTGCCTTTGGTGCTCAACGCAGGGCTCGCAATGAGCACCTTCTGCGCTCATTGCAACCCTGTTGGTTGTTGTATTTTTTTTTTTTGTGCTTTTGCTGTTGCTGTTCGGTTGGCGCTGACCTGCTTTTTGTGCTTATTGCAAGGCTTTCTGTGCTATGAGCAGCGTTGGGGCTCATTGTCAGGTGCACGGTGAATGGCTTTTGTGTTTATTGCGAGTGTTTTTTGTTTTTTTTGTGTATATGTATTTTTGTATGCTAATTAAATAATTAATAAATGAATATACTTTACCTATTTGGAAGTAATATATGCAGGAAGCATTGTGCTGAAGAGCTGACAATCTGTTTTGATGTTCCTGCAGCAAACTATGTCGGTTTGCAGTGTTGTGGAGCTAAAGTGTAAGTGTCAGCAATGTGTGCAGTGTATAGTGTAAATAGGCTGTGTGCGCAAGGGAAAGCCTTTAGTTTAGCTGTGTACTTCCGCATTGTGAAAATTAGTGTTGTAAAATGACGGTGAATGTGTATGTGGTACACGGCTGTGGATGATTTAGCGTCCTTGCTAAAAGCTTATCTTGTACCTCATACGTCTTTTTTGAAAATCCATATGTGCTTGGTGGTGTTTTGCATCCTTAGGGTCCTGTAGCCTCGTTTTCGTTTTTTTGGGCAGCCATTTTTTCTCTCGCTTATGGGATTTTCGTGTATATTGGACTTAAATTGAGGTGTAACTTCACTTTCAGAGGTCCTGGGTGCCCCCCTTGCTGAGGGTAAGTTTTTTATGTCTCTTTTTGTGTGTATTTATTGTGTTTTTAATGTTTTCAGGTGCGCTCGGTTTAGCCGTTAATGTTGTATTTTTGCGAGGTCGTACTGGTAAGTACGGCTTTTTTTGTGTAAGTCCGTATTTAGTGATTGCATGTTAGATCTATTTTGTTAGTGCCGCTTGTGTGGGTGTTTGTAACCACGTGTAAGGCGCCGCAGAGCCTCCACCTCCGCTTTGCGAGGGTCCGCATTTGCGGCCTGCAATGAGCCTTCGGCTCATTGCAGCCGACGTTGGAGCCTCCACCTTCGCAAATGCGGCCCCTCGCTTTGCAAGGGTCCGCATTTGCAGACCAAATGTGTCCCTCGCTTCGCGTGACAACGATTCGTAGTTTGACAACTATTATATGTGATATATATATATATATATATATATATACACACACACACATATTTTATTTTATTTAATAATATATTTTGATACTAAAAAGATATGACAATTGTATTTACAGCTTCAATAGATAACTATGTGTTTATTTTGTGTTTAAATATTATATATTTATAGACAATGAGCCTCATTCAATTGAGCTGACTTTGGAACGCTAAAATCGCGAATCACTATTCAATGCTCATATTCCCCCTTGCTAACCACCTTGTTAAGCCGCAAATGTCAAAAATCGAACGACAAGTTAATAGTACCAAGGAGGCCTCGCAAAAAGCTTAATGACATGTCCGGAGCACTTTAAAAGCAAATAAATAAGCAATACTGTACTTATATTAAAAGGGAAAGTGATGTTAGGTCTTAGAATTAATAGCGCAACATTCTTAAGCTCGCAAATTGGCCCCTAAAAATACTTTATTTCATGTTTACATTTTGTGTTATATCGATCACAGCAATCAATTTGTTAAAGCATATAATGGAACTCACATGTAATAGAATATCATATTTACGGTTTTAGCAATATTGCATTATATCTGGAATGTGTGTTCGATAGTAACTCAAGCCCGTAGGACTTCGAAAAATGGAGGTTGGATTTCAAAGCCGCAATGATGACTATCTCTGTTTCCATTGGCTGTTTCTATCTTGGGAGTTATAGCCTTCATGTTCAAGCTCGCAAATGCTACATACGACGGCATGGTTTCCGAATTTTCGCTATCGTCCCCTAACTTGCGGCCTTGAGCAATTGAATAGAATCATAACTTTGCGAACGCTGTGGGCCTGCAGCAGGCCCGCAAACATACGGCCTACTACGATTGAGTTGTGGGTTTGCAATTGAATCGGGCTCATTCTATTAGAATACTTGTCACATGGTTTCATGACATGTATGAACGCTTCGAGTACTGGGTTGTGTTACTGGGTTGTGTATAATAAAACAGGTATAATAAAAACATATCATATTTTTTAATTACACATATGTTGATATCAGACTGTTAAGTGTCAAATAATGTTAAAATGTAATACATTTTCAGAGTGTTTTTTACTGCTATATTGTGACTTTAAAGGCATATGCAAGTGAGCTGGGTTTTGAATGCATATGATAGAGGAGCATTCTCTTTATCAAAGCAAAAATGTTTGCATGTAAAAATGCAAACGATTTTTGCAACAAAAATAAAATGTGTTGGGGGTGATGTTGACACCCCCATAATTTGTCGCTGCGCTAGAGGTTTCTTTTTTGCAAAAACAAACCCTTACTTTCTGCGCAAGAGTGGTGATGCTAGCTATGACATCACCTCCGCTTCCGGATAAATCCGAGCATAGCTCAGAGGTTTCTGCAAACACTGGCTGTGTTCATACTCCTCCTTTCCCCACTGCCACCAATCACTTGAACGCCTCCCTCCTCCCATTAACCCTGCGCTACCACCAATGCTCATATTTAGGAAACATATCACATATATAGTTGTCGTAATTATGATTTGTCTGTCACTCTATGCTAAAAGTTAAGGGCTTGTGCATGCGCAATGAGTGCCGAAGGCCCAAAAATTACGGGTTTGACGGGGGCTGCAATGAGTGCCAAAGGCGCTCATTGCGGGCCTCACTACGAGTGACGAAAATTGCTCTTTGCAAGGCCCATACGTGACTGGCTTGACGGGGCTGCAATAAGCGTCAAAGGCGCTTATCGCGAGGCTCGTACGTGACTGGCTTGAGGCGGGAGATGCTCCAAATGGCTTATGAGTTACAGGCTTCAAAAGCCCGTAACTTGGAAGCCGTCGCAAGACCACCTAAAGACGCCAATTAATAAAAAAAAATATATATAACCTCACACACAGCACAGGGTGAGAGACAGGGAGCCAGCAAGCTAATTTGATATTTAATTGGAGTTTTTGGGAGGTCTGAAAACGGCTTAGCGAGGAAAACAATCTCATTTGGTGGCACAAGAGGAGTAAGACTTCTGAATAAGTTTTGCGCTCTGATACGTTTATTTGTAAAAAGAAAACCAGTGTGAGATATTATCAAATACCTGGTTCTGATGAAAGAAAAACAGATCTTTCCATATGCCTTTCCAAGCACAGAGTAGGGAGTTATCATGCCTTACTCCCACAGGTCATTCGGTTATTTCAGGCATTAGATCCTCTTTTTCTTGCTTGTAAAATACTATATTCATATGTTCAGATGCTGTTCAATGAATCAATATCATCTCTATTTGTTTGAGCTTTGAGACCAGATGTCAATATAT
The DNA here is from genome assembly GCA_027410445.1 of Discoglossus pictus. Classification (NCBI taxonomy): domain Eukaryota; kingdom Metazoa; phylum Chordata; class Amphibia; order Anura; family Alytidae; genus Discoglossus; species Discoglossus pictus. The sequence continues at coordinate 152,406,949 of CM050164.1, read as the reverse complement.
TTATTTCACAAGGCAAAACAAAATGAGTGGTTGCTGACACGTAGGGATAAGAGCACATGTAATGGACATAGCAAAGACCTTCCAATTCATTGTGATCATCTGTGAGTCTTATCTTTATAAGTGAATCTGTTAAGTATGATGTATATTTGCACAGCGGGTCATACGCTCTCTAAAGTCAATATAGTTATCTGTCACGGCTTTGTCACTATTGACAAGTAGCTGCTTGTTGCTCCTACCTACACTGTGGTATGAGAATAGCGTTATATACTGAAAGATTTGTTTTGGATTGGAAATCAGCTCCAATGAGAAATTGGATTTTGTTGATACTTGACAAAAGATTTTGTGAAATTTTATTTTGTAGTAATTTGTTATGATTACTTGTTCACTTGCAGCCCGTTATTATTCCCTCTACTTCTAAAACCATAGCCTGTAATGTAGCCCATAAGCAAGTCGGTGCCAATCTGCGGGTTTAGAGCAAAAAAAGCCTAAGGGGCGTGGAACCTGGAACTTCGAGGCTGCAAATCCTTTGTTCTGTGATTCCCGTAACTGCTACGTTCTAATGTAGCTATTAAATTGCAACATATTTACAAAGACGCCATGGCGTTTAAGCCCATAACCCGAAAATGGATGCCAAGACATTATGGGCTCCAAATAGGTCTTGCAAAGGGTTTACTGACAACAATAATCCCCCAAGAAAATTAAAGCTTCAAAAAACATGTTTTTTTTATCATATGTTGCAATGGTCATGCACATGCCAATATGAAAAGCCATGCTGCAACATGCACAAAGCAATTAAAGACACGCTACCTGATTAAAAAGCAACACAAAAACATGAAACTTGTGCTATATTAACCCTTTCTCACTCCCAGGGGCTCGATTATGGTCCCTAAAATATCAATAGAATTGCATATACATCTCGCTCATCACATCTACATTTGGGAAAACAAATTCTGTCCATATTTGACCACTACATCACATATATGAAGTACCCGGGGAACATTTTAGTATTTTTTGTTCAGTCCTTCAGTCGTGTCTGACTCTTTGTAACCCTATGGACTACAGCACATTTAGGTATGTCTCTGCCTGTTCTACAAGGTTTGCATGCCAAAGATACTGGAGTGAGTTGCCCGTTCCTTCTCTAGTGGACTGGGATTTGTCTGACCTCTATGCAATCCCCTGCCCACCTACACCGGCCTTACATGGTATAGCTCACAGCTTTATTCAAGTACACAAGCCCCTTCACCAACATCACTTAGCAATCCACATTAATGTAAATTGATCAATAGCAGAACATAATGGTAGCTCACAAAATGGGAAAAGACATCTTGGTACATGTCCACTGGCAATGGCGTCAGACCAGGATGGATGTAGCAGAGATTACTCCTGATGGAGGTGAGTTGGCTGATGATCCGCGTGTCTCTGCACAGTCTCCAAGTGTTTTTGCAGCCCCTCCTGATGGGTTAGAGTAGATTAGTGTGGTGTATGATCCCCTGATCCCCTTCAGCATTGCTAAGTGGTGTTGGTGAGGGGGCTTGTGTACTTCAATGAAGCTGTGAGCTATACCATGAAGGATCACTCTTGTTAGGCACGTCATAACAGAGAGGTCAGACAAATCACAGTCCACTAGAGAAGGAACTGGCAACCCACTCCAGTATCACCTATCACCTAATTGGACTTGGCCTGTGTATTAACCCTTTATTATTATTAAACTAGGAAATTGGCCGTCAAAAATGATGGGATTAAAATAGTAAGGCTGGCAATGCTGTTTGCCACACAATGTGAGTCTTTTGCTCCTCTGAGTACCTTTGGCACTCATTGCAAGCCTCTCCCGCTCGCTGTGCTCATCGTAAGCCCTGCGATGAGCGACTTCGGCACTCATCACGTGGCTCGCCTGAGAGCCTTCGGCGCTCATTGCGACCCTTTCCTCCCGCCTGCTGTACGGTCCTCTCATTGCAGGTTTCATTACCCTGCAAGTTTAGTGCTTGGGAATGCCATGTGTCTCTTTCCACCATCTCCCCCTGTCCCTTCCCTGTGTCTTTCTACTCTGTGTGTCTGCTGAATGTTTGCGTGTTACAAACATTTTATTTTCTAAGTCCTACGTGCCTGGAGTTGTTGGTGTAAGTTTTAGCTGTCTTTGCTGTCCTGCATGCCTGGCTTTGCTCAGCCTCGTTTTCATCCAGTTTCCGAATTTTTTAGTTTTTCGTCCTCTATTTTTTCCTTGCTTAGCTGATTTTGGATTGACGAAAACCCCCAAACGTGGCTCAAATTTGCTTGCAACCTCACTCCCATGATTCTCCCCCTGTGCTGTGTGTGAGTGTGTTATTATATTTGTTAAATTATTTTGTTTGTTTTTCGGGTTTTTAGAGTTACGCGCTTGGTTCACAGTTGCGACCCTCGCAGTTGAGTGCCTCAACTGCTCACCTTGCTTTGCGAGGCTCGCAGTCGAGTGAAACTGCTTGCCCCCTAAGTCCAACGTGATCAATGACACTGAACACTATATATGTGATGTGAGATTCAGTATTATATGATATCTAATGCAATTATGACTATTATCCTTTTATATGTAGTGATCTATTGCATGTTAACTAGGGCTCATTATTTTACATCTATAGGAATGTGACACTAATGTGATGCATGTGGATGTTCTATAACCCCAACCATTGAAAACACACTGACACTGTTAGAACGGTATAACAAAGCTTTGTTTTTTACACAGACAAAAATCAGCAGTGTTCAAGACTGTACATTAAGATCATGGGTGTGGTGTGGGCAGGCCCCCTGAGAGCAAGAGGCTATTATTGGGAAAAAGGGTATACCCACAGGGGGTAATGTCATAGTCTAGAATAAGCAGGATGCATAGCACCTACCAGGGTCACATGAGGTCACTACACCACTGCAACCAGAATCTGCTAAAAAAAGATTATCATAAATCAGTACATTTAATTGAAGAAACCATGTATGTGCATAGCACTTACAACTTGTCTAGATCTGCTCTATGAAACAGATGATTCAATCTCTGGCCTGTGTAATCCAATTCAGTTTCACACATACAGTGTGGTGACACAAAAAGGGAAACAACAAAAAAGTGGTCAACATAAAAAATGCAAAGAAGGATAAAAAAAACTAATCAAAATGCATGTACAGTCCAGTGCCAAATACTGTAAACTGTAACAATATACCAAAAACCTAAAAAAAAAAAAACAGAAAAAAAAAAAAAACTAAGGCTTGACAAATCATAGGGACTGCAGCACCTCTTCTCAACAGCATTCCTCAGTGACCATCAATTGGTGACATGGTAAACAGAACCCTACGTGTCCACAGAGAAGAGGATCATGGACTATGTGATGGTAGGTAGCCATCTGCATACAAAATATAACCATCACATAGGCCAAGATCTAATGCTCTGTAGCCAGGCCAGATTAGGTTAACATTGTGACCAATAGATTGTCACTGAGGAGTGCTGTTGAGAAGGCACAAAAATGTCCGCAGCATGTTGGGAGGGGAGGAGGAGCCGGGCTGCTGGTGGGCTGGCGAGGCATCCGGGGTAGAGGAGGCGGGGTTTGGGACCAGCCCAATTCATAGAAGCCCAGCCAGATAGTCCTCAGTCATAAGATGATGCATCCTCTCCTCCCTAGAGCACCTTGCCAGGCTGCGTACCACATCCACATGATTGAATCCCCCAAAGACTGGCGCATGAGGGCCAGCATCTCCGCCGGAGAAGACTGGCTTGGTGGTGGGGATGGAAGTCCAAGGTGCAGGGTCGGGTGAGGAGTTGGCTGGGATGAAGTGGGGAGGGGCTGATGCTCAGCCGGAGCCAGGGGTGACGCAGGTGGTGGTGTGCCCAGTGGTGGTGGCGACCAGGCCAGGCCAGTGCACTGCTGTGTGGGGATAGAGATGGTGGCTGGCTGTATGGCACATTGGAGTGACCCGGCAAAATATGCAGTCTTTCAAGGAGGGGGATAGCTCGCCACTGGACCCAGATCTCCTCCTCGATGCTGAAAGATAGAAGAGAAAGGTATATGTCATAGTATGATGAATAAGATATTGTTATGTGTTCATTCCTAACTACCTGGCATCTAAGCTTGAACCTAGATGATTCTCCTAATTTCAACTCAGATTAGCTATCATATGCTAGATATGATCTATTCATTGGTTTATGGTCTGGATTGCTCTTGGCTCCTATCCTGATTCTGGCTGCATTCTGTAACTGCATAGGCTGTAGTGGGCACACCAATAAATTTACTCTCTGTTGCTTGATTAGTGTTGTGCCCAGGAATGACAGTGATTTGTCAGCTTCATGGATTTAATGGCACATCCATCTATACCTTGTTAATTCCATGGAGCTGACATGTCAGTGTCCTTGTTGGTCATCATGTATATGTGTAGTGTGTGTGATACACATGTGGTGGCACGTTGGTGTATGCCATATTCACCTGACATGGAGGTTGGGTCCTGCTGGGCCACTGGGCCTGAAGCTCCAGCGGCAGGCAAAGGTCTCAGAAGGTCCCTGGTGACCCTCTCCCACTTATTATAGGTCACTATGCAGCCATGCTACTCCTTGGACATCATCATCCTCACATTGGCCCTGATGTCATCGAAGCAGTGCATCATGGACCTCACCTCCCTTGGTGCTTCCTTGGGAACGACAGTTGTGCTCAAAAGTTTACATACCCTTGGAGAATTGGTAATATATGTACCATTTTTAAAGAAAACATGAGTGAGCAGGCAAAACACATTTCTTTTATTTCTTATGGGATTCATATTAAACTGTAGATTATAACAGAATGGCCAAATCATAAAACATAACTTGGCAACAAAGAAAAGATTGAAATGACCCTGTTCAAAATTTTGCATGCCCTTAGTTCTTAATACTGTGTATTGCCCCTTTAGCATCAATTACAGCGTGCAGTCTTTTGTAATAGTTGTCTATGAGGCCCCTAATTCTTGCAAGTGGTTCTTGCAGGTGGTATAGCTGCCCATTCGTCTTGGCAAAATGCCTCCAGGTCTGCCTCTAGATCCCTAGTAAACAGGGTGCAAGATCCTCTTTAACTGGAGTAAGAAAGAGGTCTGAATGCGGACTCTTGGACACTCCCACCATATGTGAATGAAGGAGCCTATAGAGCTGCAGCCCCTAAAACAATTTGGGCTAGACGGCGTTTCCAATTTGCTATTTTCTCCGGGGTAAGGTAAGTTTGATGAAGAATTTTAATCGCCATTTCTAACAGGTTGTGATTGAGGGAGCCCCTGTAGATATTCCTACAGAAAATGTCCCACTTCTCTACATCCCAAGTCTGTTTCATATCCGACTCCCAGTCCCTAATGTTAAAGTGTTCATGTAGGGAAAGGTTGTATTTATCAATGATTGTCTTAATATTCAAAAGTTTGTCCTCTTCCACCCACGTCCCCAATCTGTCCAAGCCCATCGTTTTCCACTAGTGCAAGAATTCCTTGCTTAGGCCTTTGGGACCTTGTGAATGGTTAATGACCGGAGTCAAGTATGAAGGGTTTGTGAATAGAGTTGTTTGCTTCCCTGCCCATTTCCAACAATTTAGTGTATGATTAATTACTGGGTGTTTATTTCTAAGGATCTGGTCTGGTATTTTATCAAGCCAAATCAGGGTGAAAGGGGGATGGTAATTCTCCTTGTATAGGGCGTTGAAGGAAGGTAAGATTTTGAAACCAAAATATTGGATATGCTTAGATATCCATTGAAATCAATGGGGTTACTGTAGTATATTTTCAATAGATTTAGAAATTGCCCTTAAATGCCAAATTGAATTAGAACCTCTTTTAAATGCCTTTTCCACGTCTAAGGCCAATATTTTTGCAAGGATTTTAATGTCTCCGTTGAGAAGGGAAATGGGTCTGTATTTTTTTATTTCTAAGCTGTCTTTTTCCTCCTTTGGAAACAAGACTATCTCCGCTTGGTTCATTTCCGGTGGTAATGGCTTACCTTCTAGAACCAAATTGAATAAAGCCGCTAAAGGTGCCAAGTGAGAATGACATTTTTTATAGTAAAGGCTTGAGTAGCCATTAGGCCCTGGGGCTTTGTCAATCTGAAGATTTTGGATCACGTCTTTAATTTCCTCCACGGTGATGTGGGCGTTAAGTGTTTCTAATTCTAAAGCAATTATCTTAGGCAGGTCGCATGATAATAGAAAGGTTTGGATATTATACTCTGTGGAGGAGTATAATTTTCTGGTAAAATTTGAAGAATGCTTGTTGTATTTTAGTAGGGTTGGCTGTAATGAGACCTGAATCAGTCTTAATAGAGCTAATTTTGTTACTTATATATATAGAAGTTTTTTAGCCAATAAAGCTCCTGGTTTGTTTGCCAATGTGAAAAATGTATGGTCTGTCTGCCTACAGGCTTTTTGCAGTTAGTTCAGTCAGGATGGCATTAGTTCTGCTCCAATTCTAACGATTTGTTGCCTCATGGAGGAAAAGGGTTTCAATTGATAGTTTTTTTCCTTTTTTTTAATTCTTCCTGTAATCTATTTTTTTTTTAGCTCTTTGTGCCCTTTTATGTCTGATGCCTCTTATGTATGCCTTGTGTGCCGCCCAGACCCAGCCAATTGCTATTTCTGGTCGTGCGTTTGCTTCAAAAAAATATCTCTATCTCTTTGGCTATTTGATCACTATATGTTGGGGAAGATGAAAGCATATCATTTAGCTCCATGAATATTGGGGCTTAACGTTCATGCTAAGGTTAATAGCCACATTTACTATAGAATGGTCTGACCACATACAGGAACTGATTTCTGTTGCTTTAGAACTATCAATCAGTGCAAAATTTATCAACATACAATCTATCCTGGTGTAGGATTTGTGTGAGTGGGAATAGAACGTATATTCCCGTTCTGTTGGGTGTGTCTCTCTCCAGATATCTACCAAGTCCATCTATATTATTAAGGATTTAATCCTTCTTAGTTTGCTATCAAATCTATGCCCCCCTACATTGGCCGATCTATCTAAAGAGTTGTTCAATGTTAGATTAAAGTCACCTCCCAGAATTATATGTCTCTTCTTGAGTTCTCTCAGAACGTTAAGCAGGAAGATCAGGCTTTTATTTGGCGATTTAGGTGCAGAATATAATGTGGCTAATGAGTGGTATATCATAAACCTTTCCTACAAGAACAATATGATTATTTTTAGAGTCAATAAGCTTTGACACCAATATAAAGGGAAAGCTACTATGAAGCAATATAGATGTCCCCACTTTTCTAGCAGGATTACTTTGTTATGAAGAAGGATGGATAGTTTGATAGGGCTTGAATTTCCTGTATGAAAGCAACGTCATTTAAATGGGGTGTTGAATTCTTTAACATGTGACTAATCAATTCTAGTAACACTAAAACAAAATATAAAAATACAAATAATAATTATAATTATAATAGAACAACTTTCAAAATGTTCCTCAAAATAGTACTCAATATGCACCTACTGTATAGTGCCTAGAGTAAGGAGAGCATAACCCCCCTCGCAAACCCTAGCTTGAGGAAATCCAAAAAAGTTCCTTAAACCGTCATAACGGCTCCTTCTGATCTAGTCAACGATTCAATGAATAGATTGCTACTTAGATCATGTATAAGGAATCCGTCTTCTATCGTCGGCCAAGTTGTATTCCCAGTTGTGCTCAGCGCGGGGCTCACAATGAGTGCTGAGGCTGCTCAGAGGAGCAAAAGTACATGAGGGGAGAGGCTTGCAATAGGCGCCAAAGGCGTTCATTGCGAGCCTCACGATGATCGCCAAAGGCACTCAGCGCTGGGCTTGCAATGAGCGCCCAAGGTGCTCAGACGACCAAAAGTACATGAGGGGAGAGGCTCGCCATAAGCGCCAAAGGCGCTCAGTGCAAGGCTCGCAGTCAGGGCCGAAGGTACTCAGAGGATAAAAAGCCTTACATTGTGTGGCAAACAGCATTACCTGCCTTACAATTTTATGACGCTAGTTTGTAATATACACATTATAGGGGAAGAAAAGTCCTCATATGTCTATAGTAGAAATTATAGGACTCGGTACAAAGTGCCCCTAAAATTAAAAACAAAACTACAAGAAAATATCCACTATATTTACATATCATACAACAAAGGCAGTATGAAGGTCCTCTTAAGGCAGGGTAAGTTTAAGGTGCCTTATATACATTGGCCTCTTGGCTCAGAAGTACATATATCATTAAGGAGCAAAACTTTCCTTCACTCTGAAGGCTTACCTTAAAGCGGATACATCACCCCTACAGTGCCTTGCAGAAGTATTCACCCCCTTGGCATTTTTTGTGTTTTGTTGCCTCACAACCTTGAATTAACATGGATTGTTTGAGGATTTGCATCATTTAATTTACAGAACATGCCCACAATTTTGAAGATGTTTTTTTTTATTGTGAAGCAAACAACAAATAGGACAAAATAACAGAAAAAGTAATTGTGCATAACTATTCACCCCCTAAAGTCAATACTTTGTAGAGCCACCTTTGGCGGCAATCACAGCTCCAAGTTGCTTTGGATAAGTCTCTATGAGCTTGCCACATCTTACCACTGGGATTTTTGCCTATTCCTCCTTGCAAAACTGCTCCAGCTCCTTCAAGTTGGATGGTTTGCGCTTGTGAACAGCAATCTTTAAGTCTGACTACAGATTTTCTATTGGATTGAGGTCTGGGTTTTGACTAGGGTATTCCAACACATTTACATGTTTCCCCTTAAACCACTCTAGTGTTGCTTTAGCAGTGTGTTTGGGTCATTGTCCTGCTGGAAGTTGAACCTCCGTCCTAGCCTCAAATCATGCACAGAGTGGTACAGGTTTTTCTCAAGAATATCCATGTATTTAGCACCATCCATCTTTCCCTCAACTCCACCATTTATCCAGTCCCGGCTGCTGAAAAACATCCCCGCAGAATGATGCTGCCACCACCATGTTTCAATGTTGGGATGGTGTTCTTTGGGTGATGTGATGTGTTGGGTTTGTGCCAGACATAACGTTTTCTTTGATGGCCGAAAAGTTAAATTTAAGTCTCATCAGACCAGAACACCTTCCTCCATACATTTTGGGAGTCTCCCACGTGCATTTTCGCAAACTCCAAATGTGCCAGTTTGTTTTTTGATGAAAGTAATGGCTTTCTTCTGGCCACTCTGCCATAAAGCCCAACTCTATTGAGCGTACAGCTTATTGTTGTCCTATGTACAGATACTCCAGTCAATGCTGTGGAACTCTGCAGCTCCTCCAGGGTTACCTTAGGTCTCTGTGCTGCCTCTCTGATAAATGCCCTCCTTGCCAGGTCCGTGAGTTTTGGTGGGTGACCGTCTCTTGGCAGGTTTGCTGTTGTGCCATGTTCTTTCCATTTGGTTATGATAGATTTGATGGTGCTCCTGGGGATCATCAAAGATTTGGATATTATTTTATAACCTAATTCTGACTTGTACTTCTCAACAGCATTGTCCCTTACTTGTTTGGAGAGTTCCTTGGTCTTCATGGCAGTGTTTGGTTAGTGGTGCCTCTTGCTTAGGTGTTGCAGCCTCTGGGGCCTTTCAAAAAAGGTGTGAATATGTAATGACAGATCATGTGACACTTAGATTGCACACAGGTGGACATCATTTCCCTAATTATGTGACTTCTGAAGGTAATTAGTTACACCAGAGCTTTTTGAGGGCTTCATAACAAAGGGGGTGAATACATACGCACATGCCAATTTTCTGTTTTCTATTTCTATAAAATAGTTTTATGTTTATATATTTTCATTTCACTTCACCAATTCAGACTACTGTGTTCTGATCCATCACATAAAATTCAGATTAACAAAACACTGAACTTAAGGCTGTAATGTAACACAATAGGTAAAAAGTCAAGCGGGCTGAATACTTTTGCAAGGCACTGTATATGCCTAGCGCCTGAGAAGTAAAACAGACTGGCTACTGTGCCAGTGGATGCTGGTAATGAAAACAAGAGATGCCTGACCTTCTGCTGAAAGAATAAAAAAACATCTATCATATCATGGAGTCAAGCCTTTATATGGCAACTAGCGACTTGCCCGTCAAAAATGATGGGGCAATAAAATTGTAAGGCAGGTAATGCTGTTTGCGCCAGACATTAAGTGTTTTGGTCGGCTGAGATCCTTCAGCGCTCATTGCGAGCCTGGTGCTAAGCGCCTTTGCCGCTGGTGTTCAGCTGAGGTGTAAGTGTCAGCAATGTGTGCAGTGTGTAGTGTAAATAGGTAGTGTTGTGAAATGGCGCTGAATGTGTATGTGGTACGCGGGTTCGGATGATTTAGAGTCCTTGCTAATGGTGTATGTTGTAGGTCGTACGGGTTTTATTAAAAATCGTATGTGCCTGGCGTTTTTTTGCGGCTTTAGGGGTCGTGTAGCCTCGTTTTCGTTTTTTCGGCTGCCATTTTTTCTGTCGCTTAGGGAAGTTTGGAGTGTTCTACTGAAATCGATGTGTAACCTGTCTTGCAGACGTCCTGGGTGTCCCCCCTTGCTGTGGGTATTATTTTTGTTTGTTATTCATGTGTATTTATTGTATTTTTTATGTTTTCAGCTGTGCGCGGGTTGTCCGTTAAGGTAATATTTTTGCAAGTCCGTAATTTATTTTTTCTATGTCCCGCAGGTCGTGTTTATTTTTCGGTAAGTCAGCAATTTTTTTTTGGTCAGTCCCGCAGCTTGTATTTTTTGTGTAAGTCCGTATTTAGTCATTGGGTGTTTTGTCTGCATTTGCGGTGTGCAATGAGTCTTGGGCTCATTGCAGCCGACGTGGGAGTCTCCACCTCCGCAAATGTGGCCCCTCGCTTCACGCTCCTTGCCTGGTTGCAACGGCTTTGTGAGGGACGCGGTTTCCCTGTATAGGTAACTCAAATACAAACTCAGAACATAAGGTGTATGCTTGCTAATGCAAGAAAATTGTCGAGTTAGAATTATTAGCATTTAATGAAAAATGGGATTTAATATCTCATGACTGGACTGTTAATCTGGATGTTTTTAACCTATTTAGGAAAAATAGGGGAAATGGTAAAAGAGGAGGAGGGATATGTCTGTATGTTAAGCCTGAATTTAAGCCTATAGTCAGAGAAGATATTTATGCTGGAACTAGCGGTAATGTTGAATGTTTGTGGGTAGAGTTAAATAGCGGAGCAGCAAATTCCAAAAGAATATTAGTAGGAGTATGCTTAAAATCCAAAAATAATTGAAAGTAACTAAATACAATTATTATTACAGATTGGAAATGCAGCTAAGCATGGGCAAGTTCTAATAATGGGAGATTTTAATTACCCTGAAATAAACTGGATAAATGAGACCAGCAGTTCAGCTAAGGGGAGCAGGTTCTTGAGTACACTCAGAGATCATTATCTGGCCCAGGTTATACAAGAACCTACGAGAAATGAAGCTATCTTGGATTAAGTCATCACAAATAATATTGATATGGTATCAAATGTTGAAATAGGGGAACATTTGGGAAACAGTGATCACAACACAGTCTAATTTGAGATTGAAGTAAAAAAACAAACCTGTAAGGGGCCAACAAAAACTCTTAATTTTAAAAGGGCAGATTTTAACGGTCTAAGGGCCTCATTCAAGTAACATGGCCGCAATGCTGCGATTCCTTTCGGCCATCTTACGGCCCTGTGTAGGGCTACTGCTACCCTGCTATTCAAATGGACGGCGCCGCAAGGATATCCCCCTTACGGCCAACCGCAAATCATGCAATCGGCCCAAGCGTTTCTCCCGCGCCCGTAAATCTTGTTTTAAGGCTGCAAAGTCGGAAAACTGTAAATGCAAATATGAATTCAAGATTGAAGGACCCCCGGGGTGGAACCAGCGTGCTGGTATCTGCAGCGGGGGTCCTTTGACATGGTAGGACCAAGTGCCGGCAGAGGAAGCAGGGGGGCAGGGCCTCGTGTGAGAGGTGCGGTGGCTCCGCCCCCTCAGGCAAGCACGGGCGCCATTTTAGCTTCACTCCAGGCAGGGAACCAGGCAGCAGCAGGAGCGCAGGAGCAGCCGGATGGTGAACATAGAGTGGTTTGATTTTGTGTGCATACTTCATAAATGCACTGTAATGTAGGGTAGGGATTAGACAGTGTTTTGTCTTCTTTTCTTCCTTTCTTGCCGTTTATTATTGGGGGGGGGAGGGCCTTATATTTCTTCTATTGTGTGGTTCAACTTTATTTCAATTTCCCTAGCTGTGCTTATAGTTAGGTGTCATACACAGGTGTGTGCCTTTTGTGAGTGTGGTGTGCTTGTGTGTTCTTCATTTTTCACCCCTCATTGTCCTGTGTTATGTCTGTGGGTATGGATGTGGGTGAGTCAGTGGGTTCAGAGCGCATCCTGGTGGAGGTGCGGTCCAGAGCCATCAGCCATGGGGTGAGATGGTTGGAAGACCGTCTGGGCTGTGGACAGGCTGCTGCAGCACCTGCGGCAGACTCTATTGAGCTGAGAAAAAAGAGAAGCGAAGTGCAAAAAGAGATGGTCGCAGAGACCATGAGGTGAGATGAAGCAAGACGATCCCCACGTCCTGTGAGAAGAAAGAAGCCAACAGCAAGGTACAGCCCTCTTTCTTTATCTTCCATTAGAGTTGGAAAGAAGCAAACCGCTCAGGCATCAATGCGGTAAGCATTGACGGTTGGTTACCCAGCCGGGGGGGCTGCCGCTGTAGAGGACCTAATTAGTAACACCAGAGGACTGACAGGGGCTTCAAAAGAAGATGGTAGAGCTGTTCGGGAGGTTAGAGCCATCAGTCCTTTGACTGGGCTGTCCTTACCGTATTCCAACTACGAGTCATTACTGGACGGGAGTGGACGGGCCGAGAGGTATGGCAGGCAAGGACATCCCTCACATGGTTCTTTTTGCCTTGACAGATCATCTATGGGCAGATCTCGTTCCCATAGCCGCAGGTCCTATCGGCGCTTCAGGACGGACTCCAGTTCGGAGAGGGAATCATGTGCAACGAGTATGAAGAGCAGGCGACCGAGATCCCGAGACAGGAACAGTCCAGCCAAACAGAAGCCATGTCAAGAGCCTGCCAAGGCATGATACAGGTGAAACACTCACTTTGGGCTACACTGGTAGTGGCAGGGACGTACAGTCACAGACGTTTTGGCTGGGTTAAAGGAATTCTAGAGGTTATATGATGTTAACTTGAATAATGAAGATTTAGGAGAATGGGTGTCGGGTTTGGCAAGGCAGGCCTGCGGAGAACAAGGTACTGTAGCACAGGAGAAGAGTCGTGCCTCCCGGAGTGCTTCAGGGTTAGACTCACCGCCTTCCCCGGCAGACCCGGTAACAGCGCCAGGCGCAGACAGGATATCCGACAGCTCAGTCAGGTCGACGGTGTTATGCAGCGTGGATAGCTTGGCTGCTCATCTGCCGCTGGAAGTAAAGGAGCAGTTCTGGAATAGGGAATTCATCAAAATATTCTCATTGCTACCCTCATCAAGATTCAGGGATTTCCAGGACAAAGGGCCGGTTTTGGGCGAGCCAGAGCGAAAAGGCTTAAGGAAGATTCCTAAGGCGTTTGAGAACTGGCTACAGGCATTGTCGATCTTGGCGTGTGTCATCAGCGAGAGGTCTCCAGAGCAGTTTTCAGTTGGTGTGCAGCCATCTCTACTTCCTGCAGGTTTGCCGGTAGCGAGAGGGTGGTTGGTATACAGATAAGGCGTGGTGGCCTCAAGTGCCTAGTATTGGGATCCAAAGGGGATCATGTGTCCATATGGCTGGTTTGGAGATCCCGTGTGAACATATGCCCGGTCTTGGGATCCAGAGGTTGATCAAGTGACCATGTGGCGGTATACCACGGTGACGGAAAGAGGTCTGTGACAAGTATGAAGCCTTGAGGTTCGGTACAGCTGACTCTTCCGGCCGGTAGGGAGAGGGTGTTTAAAAACAAACAAGGCGGGTTGACCTCGGAGGTCCGGTCCTAGAATTCAAGGTGAGCATGTGACCGTGTGAGGTGAAGGCCAAAAATGACCAACAGATGAAGAGGAGGTAGTTTACAGTGCGACAGGCACACTGTTTGCCCCCCCCCCCCCCTTTGTGGTGAGAATTTTCTTGGGCCAAAGAAGCATGCGGTTTGTATATCACTGTCATGGAGGAAGTTATGAGCGGTTGGGGAGCCTTGCGGTGCAGCGCAGCCATCTCTTTCTCATGGATGGAAGCAAGAGGTTGGTTAAAAAATGGATGAGGTATGTCGACCACAGGTGATCAATGGGGTGATCATAGGTAATCAGGCAACCATTGGAAAAACTTGGAAAGTTTAGACTGATACATCACCTGTCATACTCGAACGGGCAATCAGTCATTGATGGTATTGACAAGAATCGGTCGTCAGTTTCATACGCATCGTTTGACTCGGCGACCGAGATAGTTTGAAGTCCAGGAGTCAGGTTATGATAGTATGGTGCATTATTTGGACGACTTCCTGTTCGTGGGGTCCAAGGGGACAAGAAGTGTGGGCGCACCTGCTGGCCACATTCTCCAGAGTGGCGCATTCCTTTGGGGTTCCGTTGGCAGACCACAAGACTGAGGGTCCAACCACATGCCTTAGCTTCGTGGTCATCTTGAAAAAATTCCCTGACGATGGAGTGCAGTTTACCATTGTAAAAAGTCAACGATTTAAGAGGCGAGTTGGCGGCGCTTGCAGGTGCGAGGAGGGTGTCTTTTCGGCGGCTCCAGTCTATTCTTTCAAAGCTTTCGTTCGCATGTAGAATCATTCCCATGGGAGGGATCTTTTGTCGTAGGATCGTGGTAGCTACAGTTGGTATCAAGCAGGCACACCACGTCGCAAAGACAACGGCATCTATAAGAGAGGACGCTGCGGTTTGGGTGGCGTTCTTGGAATCCTTCAATGGTAGGGCCTTGATCCACACGTGTAGACAGTCTAACATCCAGCTGGCCTTGTTGACCGACACGTCGGGGGCTCACGGATTCGGTGCAAATTTTCGTAAAAAATGGTGTGCGGCAGCATGGCCCGGAAAAATGGATTGAGGCGGGCCTAACAAAGAATTTTAGCCTTCCTGGAACTATTTCCTGTCATTGTCTCAGGATGTATGGAGAAGACATTAAGGATAGGCAAGTCATCTTTTCTCGGACAACATGGCAGTGGTCCACACAGGGAACAACATCACATCGTCATTAAGACTGGGCATCAGGTTGCTTCGACACTTAGTTCTGGCCTGCCTATGTTTGAACATATGTTTAGAGCATGTTTCAGGCAGGGATAACAGTATAGGTGACGCACTGTCTCGTTTTCAGTGGGGACGTTTCAGACAGCTGGCACCCTAAGCACCAGCAACGGGGGAGCAGTTCCCGCTCACACTATGGGAGCTCAGAGCAGAGAGGTGGTGTCGCTGATCAGGAATTCATTGGCGCCATCAACATGGTCGGCATACAGGAAGGTGTGGTTTAAGTGGGGCCGACTTGATGGCGGCGGCAGGCGGTGAGGAGTCTGATGGTCAGAGGTTAAGCACACTGCTGTGGTTCATACTGCAATGTAGGGATGCCGGTATGTCGGCGGCATTGGTGTCCAGTCAAGTAAGTGCGTTAGCTTTAATGTTCAAGAAGGACTTGACTAAGGAGTTTCTGGTAAGGAGGGTCCTGAAGGGACTGGCGAAGGGTCCGTCAGGTACAGACAAGCGGCATCCTGTCACATTTGTTGAGTATCTCTGTGGCACTGGAGGAGGTTTGCCACACGGCCTACAAGGCACTGCTATTCCGTACAATTTTTTGCTAGCCTTCTTTGGAGCATTCAGGTTAGGCGAACTGGTTGCGGCTAGCAAGCAAGTGGAGGCATGCAAGTGGAGGACGTATGGGTGGCAAGGTAGTATTATGGTTAAGGAGGGCCGAGACAGACCAAGCGGATCATGGCAAGGAGATCATGCTGAGACGGGTAGGAACGGACTGTTGCCCAGTGGACTGGGTGAGCCGACTTTTGCAGCGGCGGCCGGGTTTGCCCGGGCCATTATTAATACACTTGGATGGGCTCGCCTTGTCGTGCTTCCAATTCTCTAAGGTTTTCAAAAGTTGTTTAGCAAGCTGGGACTATGTGAGGCTGAATTTGTAACTCACTCATTCCGCGTAGGGGCGGCAACGGAAGCAGCGGGTCTGATGTGCTCCAAGCCCGTGGGACTCTGGACACAGAAATTGGAATTACAATAAAAATGATTTTCAGATTTGAGTGTAGGGTAATGTTGTGCTATGAATTCTAACACCTCCAATCACTTTCACGTCTCATCAAAGTACAGGATGGCTTTTTTATGTGCTTAATTGGTGCTCGCGGGACCTTTTTGGTGTAAGTAAGCTGCGGCTCTGTTTTAGCTAATTACAGTCTTGATGAAAGGGTTCACGTAGCATTTGAATAGTGACCGTGGCTTTCTTGGGGCCAAAACTCTTACGGACGTGTAAGATCAAAGGCTTTCCTGCTGCAGCAAGGGATAACAGGGCGCCGGCCGCAAGCCTGCCGGAGCCCTCGGCCACAAGGGAATAGAATACGCAAGTAGCCTGCGGCCGGTCCTTGCGGCCACGCATCTCCTATGGCCGTTAATTGAATGAGGCCCTAAGCCAGCAATACAAAGTATAGACTGGGACAGAGAACTGGCAGGTAAAAATACTGAACATAACATTTAAATCCTTACTAAATATACATACTTATCACCATATACCATGTGGGAATAAAAGTAAAAGGAGTAAATCACATCCAATGAGGCTTAACAATGATTTAAAGATCAAGATACAGAGTAAAGAAACAGGCATTTCAATTATACAAACAAGAAACTGCCTTACGTAAGTACAAGGAAACCAACAAGGCTTGCAAAAGAGCTATTAGACTGGCTGAAATAGGAAATGAAACATTAGTTGCAAAAGAGAGTAAGACTAACCCTAAAATATTTTAGTAATATATTAATGGGAAGAAGGCCAGGAAGGAAGCTATAGGAACATTACAATGTGAAACAGGCCATCTGACAATTAGTGACTCGGAAAAGGTGGATGAGCTAAATAGGTTATTTTCTTCGGTATATACAAGGGAGGTACCAGTGGTTGGGACACTGCAAAATAATGGGGCTACACTACCATCACTAAATAAATGGTTAACACAGAAAGAAATGCAAAAGAGGTTGGAAAAAATAAATTCTAATAAAGCCCCAGGTCCTGATGGAATACATCCAAGGGTACTGAGGGAACTGTATTGTGTAATAGCCAAACAATTATATTTAATTTTTCAAGATTCACTCAACACAGGGTCTCTACCAGATAACTGGAGAAAAGCAGATGTGATACCTATATTTAAGAATGGAGCACGAGCAAATCCAGGGAATTATAGACCAGTGAGCCTCACTTCTGTAGTGGGAAAGCTTTTAGAAGGGTTAATAAGGGTTAATCTACAAGAATATGTATTTATGAACAGGATTATAAGTAGGAGTCAGCATGGATTTATGAGGAATAGGTCATGTCAAACAAACCTAGTTCGTTTCTATGAGGAGGTTAGTAGGAACCTGGATCAAGGCAACTCAGTGCATGTAGTCTTTTTGGGTTTTGCAAAGGCTTTTGATACAGTGCCACATGGAAGATTTTTGTGCAAACTAAGGGATACAGGAATTGCAGAAAATATCTGCTCATGGATCGAGAGCTGGCTAAAAGACAGGAAGCAAAGGATTGTGGTAAATGGAACATACTCCGATTGGACTAATGTGGTAAGTGGGGTTCCTCAGGGTTCAGTATTAGGTCCTCTCCTTTTTAAAATTTGTATTAATGACTTAGAAATGGGACTGAAAAGTAGTGTCTCCATTTTTGCTGATGACACGAAGTTGTGCAAGGTAATTAAATCAGATAATGATGTACTTTCCCTCCAAAGGGATTTGCATAAATTAGAGGAATGGGTGACTAAATGGCCGATGAGTTATAATATGAATAAATGAAAAGTTATGCATCTGGGGAGGAAAAATAGCCATGCAATTTATAATCCTAATGGAGGCTGTGTTTATTTTTGTTTTACATTTTTTGCATCTTAAAAACATGTAAAACAGTTTGAAGAATTCCAACTCAATAATGAATTCTATCTTGAGCGTAATGAACTTAGAACACTAAGGAGGTGCATACACTCAAAGAATGGTATTGAGGTATATAGGAAAACATTTTAGGAGTCCTAAATTGGTTCCATAACTGGTTTCAGAATATTCTTTTTAGAAAGATGAGCCTGTGAATTAAAGGACCACTGCATTGTCCTTGCAAGAAGAGGTAGTTATTTTGATTATGCAATGATCATTAGTACAATTCTTATTTCATTATTTAATATAGTAAGGTTCAAAATAAATTCACTAATCAAAAATTAGAGTATCTGCCTACAGCAGAGTGTTTGTCCCATACTTAAATAAGGTCATTAAAGAGACTATCACCCCAAAATCAAGTCGTTATGTTTTGTTTATTCTTAAAGAGCATAAAAAACTGACTACATGTTGTGTTTTTTTAAAGTAAACCAACCCTAAGAATATCCATCTTGTTGCTGCGTTTATATTTATTGTTTTTAATGCTCTTTAAAATTAAAGCAACTTCCTGTTGGGGTCAGAGTCCCTTTAAAGGGAAAGTGAGGGTTTGGCTGAGAGACAGGTCTAAATGGTTTTAAGAATAATTAGATTTGATATAAGAATAAATAATCATTGATTGTCTGCCCCCACAGCAATACTTTCATACAACAAATCTCTAGCAAACGTTGATCACTTTTGTGTTTGAAAGCTTAGCAACTGCGTGACAAAGACAAAGCCACCTCCCTCCATTGACCTTATAGTTTGTGGATACCAGCCACATTTAAATACATGAATATGAATGATAATAAAGATCAATCCTATTAAAACATCTACCTCATTTTGTTATGGCATTATAGTGGTCCAGGTCTTTAGGAAAAACTATACACTTGTTGAGCTTGTAAACGGTGAATGACACCGACTTTGTTTTCAATCTGAATCATAAATAAGTACACTCCCTTATCAAAATAAAGCCTAAAAATTGTTTCACCACTCTTGCGGCTTTCTCAAAGGCCATAGTCATAGTATATATATATATATATATATATATATATATATATATATATATATATATATATATATGTGTGTATGCCATGGACCGATATTCCTACTAATTGTTTATTACAAATTACAGGAACCAACTATTTTATATTTTGATGTGATTTAATAAAGGATGACTCACCTCTTTAGATAAAACCTCACAATTGTGAGGTATGTAACATACTAATAACATTAGCAACTGTGAAAGCTGTAAATATAAAACCAGTAAAGAGAAAAATCTTAATTTGTGGAGCCTAAACAAAGTAGAAACTTTCTATACAGATTCAAACTGATCACTTCCTGATAGCACTTCCTGATAGCTTTTTCATACCTACTGAACAGTGGAGGAAGGTGTGGGTGATTTGTTACATCATGGAAGCTTTTAGAATTTGACACATACTCCTTCCTTTACACATGTTAAAAAAAACTGACAGCTTGGAAAAATGACTGCAAGTTGTATATCTCTCACACATGCAACCTTCACCAAAGCATCATATATTCCTGTATTGTCCAGCACATGCATCAAATTTACTTTTTAGAAATTAAAATGTAGCTCTTTGACATTTCTCCTGCTTAATTATGCTTTTTTGTTAGATTCAACATTTTTAAATATATTTTTTAATCATACAATGGACTTTTAAAGGCCTTCTTTTGTTCCATTTTTTTTTTTAAATAACCTTCTGGAGAACTACGTCCAATAATGTGCAAAATGTTTTTTAGAAAGTAAAAAATAAATACAGCTTATAAAGGGAACCCAACACAAACAATGCTGTTTATTTACTATAGAGAAAAACTACTAGTACAGTGTATAGATATGTATAATGCTTTTAAGTTGAAATAAACTTGTAGTGTAATGGGGTTCCTTTAACTTATTACTATTAAATGCAATTATGATGTAGCTGAAACCACCATATTTGTTTCTGTGTATATGCTTCTAAAACTAAGTGCAATTCCGCAGCTTACATTTTAATATGGTAATTATTAATTCCAGCGCTTCACGAATATAATTACGTCGCTCTGCAGGACCCTTCCTACCCTGGTGAGAAAACAGCTCAAACAATATCTTCCCTAGCAAAGAATAATTCTGTACAATAGTTTAAGACTTATTTTCTAAAAGGATCTGCCCATTATCAATTAAACTTCTTAAAAAAAAAAAATACTTGAAACATAGCACAGATTTTATTTTTCAAACAAATTGTGTTTTTCAATGAGAATCCAACTCTAAATTAAACACTATTTGGAGTAGTCAGTTACTGTAGTGTATTTGAGAGTCCATTCCATTCCTCGGATTTGTCAAGTAGACTCATAAATCCATTGTTGGAGCTAGAAAATGGAGGGCCCTGGTGCAAAAAACAAAAGTTTTGGACCCACCTCCTCCCCCACTCCCCTCCAGAAGACCCCTTCCCATAACAGCAAACCTTCCCAAAACCTTTACCCATTGCTGCTCCATCTCAAAGACCCCTTTTCAATATATACTGTACCAATATTTGTGGTCGGGTCTGAAGGAGACTGAGACTGGATGAAGCCAGGGCAGCGACGAGGGGTAGCAGAAGTGTATCCGGATGCTACCAAAAAATCTGGCTTGTTTAGAGGGCCAGATGGAAAGGATATAGATGAGAAGCTTATTGGCTGAATCAGCACAAGCAGAAGCACAAATTGTATAGGACTAATGGAATGCTGGGAGCTTAGCTGAAGGCTGATAGGATTGTCTACTTAGTCAAAAATGATCACGTAAAATAGGTGATGAAGGCTCATTTAGGTCTAATGGAAAGCTGGTGACTCGAAGCTAAGTGATGATGCAAGCCAAAATATGACAAGAGAGCTTGCTGAAGGTGGACAAGCTTGCTTTGCTTAGTGTAAAAGGCCAAACAATAATTGAGGAAATGCTTTTAGGACTGATGTATAGCTGGCGGCTTGATGCAAAGTGATGGTTGAACCTGTGAAAGAATGCCATGTAAGGGTGAGAGGGGTTATGTGATGGGGACAAGGGGCGTGTCCTTGGACACAGGCAAGGACACCGATTGGCCAAAACAATTGGGTGGAGCTTGCGAAGGCTGATGTGTGACTGTTATTTAGTAGTGCTTAAGAAGGCTGAGAAAGCCACAGAAAAGGTGGGAAAAAGGGCCCCTCCCACAATACCAGCAGTGGGTACCAGGAGAGTGCTGAGAAACAGCCTTCTGGCACAGGCTCAGTGCTGGACTGAGGTGCAGGAGGGAGGTAGACAGGAAGTGCTTAAGAAGGCTGAGAAAGCCCCACCCACAGAAGAGGTGGGGAAAGGGGTTCCGCCCACAATACCAGGTAACTAACCTGGTCATTTATCACACTTAAACAGCACCCACCCCTTTTGGCATACATCACCACACAGCACCCAACCCCTCATCTACCACTTTATATAGCACAAATCCCTATCTCCTTTCTTCCTCCCTTACAGAACCCACCCACCTGTACTTTGCTGTCACTTTGCAATCCTTGCTCTTTTACCATCTCCCTGTTACACATCCCCAATGTGCTGAACTGCTCCACAATATCACCTCTTGGAGCTTAAGCAGGCACACTCCAAATTCAGACAGGGGTGCAGCCAGGAAGGCATAGGGGCCCAGGGGGGATGTGGCGGGTGGGGCTGGAGTGAGGAGACCCAGGGGGCCCCTACACTACAAGAAAAAAAATGCAATTTTTTTTTTTTAAATTACACAGCACTGGCCCCCCCAGGGGAGGGCCCTGGTGCACTGCACCGTCTTCATCACTAGTAGATTCGTCCCTGAATAAATAACTACCAACCTATTCCAAAACACAAAAAACAGCAATGCCAGGAGTGCCCACTAAATGGTGTAAAAAAATCTAAAAATCCTAATTTAGCTATCCTCTTAATATCTTCCCCAAATCCATCACATTCTAAAATCTGAGTGATACCAGTTACTGTTTGAGCGCTCATAAGTTCTCAGATTGCACAAAAATCCTACATGTACTCTCAACCATAAAAAAATGCCTCTGAGAAGCAAACAAGTGTCAGATCTAAGGCTATTATCAGCCTAATACCTTGTTTTCTTATATCCAACTCAATTAAGGGGTTAAATAATTGAATATTAATGTTGTTAAAGACCAATTCCTAATTAAAACATCTAACTCATATTGTTCTATGATCCCCAGAGATAGTGAGTGTGAAGGGAGAATCTCTGGAGTTCACCTGCTCATAGCGCGTGGGAAGGGAGGTATCCCTAGAGTTCCCCCTGTTCATAGCGGGTATTGGGTGGAATCCCAGGAAACCTTGGACTCATTGGTTGTGTTAAATAGACAAAGGGGTAAAAAAAATCTGCATTAGATTTTATTAATTAATCCATTATCTATCATAGGAAGTGGCTTATATAGATAGATATGAGAAAGGGACAGTGTTAGGGCTAGTGTAGTATGTTAATGTAGTGGGTATGACTGTGTAGCATTGCAATGGAGACTACTTAGCTTTAGTTGTACTGACTTGCACCCAGGGCGATTTGCTTGTACTTCTCTAGCTGTAAAGTGTGCTCACAGCCTATGTAAAGTATACCTGTAGGAGACTCCAAGTCTGATGCTCAGTAGTCTCCATAGCAAAGCAATAGAATGGTACCCACTAACATGAACACAATACACTAGTCCTAACATCCTATCTATCTATCTATCTATCTATCTATCTATCTATCTATCTATCACTATCTCTTTCCATTGAAGGGAAGGGGTTAAATAATATTCAAAATGAATGCAGGACAATAATATCCCCTATGCCTCACTGTCTTTTATGAGCCCAATCATCCCCCGGGACCCCCTCAATACACAATGGGCTAATACTCTTATGAACCCCCATGGCAAATAACATTAACCCTCTAACATAGGCCCCTATGGTAACCTAACCTATAACCATGACACATAATATTAACCAACTACTATGGTGTCCTAGCTACTACCTGTTATTAGGAAAAGTTGTGTCAGGTGTTACGCTCCAGGGCACAGGTGCACAGGAGACCTGCTGATACTTCTCAGGTAAAGAATAACAAGGTCTGAACTTTATCATTGATTCTGCTGTCAATTCATTCATTCACCAGCAGGTTCTCCCTTTTTACCTAGTTTCTAAATGCTGTCTACTTTTTCACCAGTGGTCTCACTGTTGTGTATTGTGGACTGTTTCCCTGATCATCCTGATTATTCTCACCTGTATACTGAAAGCCTACTTATAGAGGCAGTTCAGACATAGGCCTTTTCCTGAGCAAGTTGTTTCATGTGTTTGCATTTTTTTGATCCTGATTGTGCTTTCTGTGTTTGACAATGGCTTGTTTTTCACTACTCTTTGGATTGTGGCTTGTTGCTGAACATTGGCTTGTTTTCTCAACTTTGCATGAACTCTACTAGCCCTGGACCATGGCTTTGTTTTCTGGACTCTGCATGAGCTCTGCCAGCACAGAACCTTTGGTTTGTTTACTGGACTTCACCTGATGTCAAACAGCCATGAACCTTTGGACTGTGTTTCTAAACTGTGTTGTCTTCAGTATGTTCCAAACTTCAAGCTTGTTACTGAACTTTGCTATTTAATGGTGTCAGTTGCTACTATACAGGTCAGTCTATTTTCTGCCTCTGCTATGAGGTTCCTCTTATTGTTGCTAATATAGTTTTACATGCCAAAGTGCATGTGGTAAAAAAAAAAAATGGTAGGGACCTAACAGAAGCAGATTAGATAAATAAGAGGTGGCATGAATACACTGATGATTTATAGAGGAAGGATATTAACAGCAGTGATGACCTCAATAATTTGTCCAAGAAACTGGAGAGATACATCTTGGATAATGAAGTTTGTTGGGCCCTAGGATGCCTTGCTGATAACATGGCTGCAGGAGTTGATGGAATCCCAGATGAACTATTCAAAATCCTACAAGATGATGCTTTGAAAGTGTTGCTTGTCTTATGCCAACATGTTTGAAAAAATCAACAGGAGACGACAGACTCCCAATCCCAAAGAAAGGCAGTGCCAAAGATTACTCCAAAAAATCAAGCAATTGCCCTCATTTCACATGCCAACATGGTAATGCTTAAGATCCTACAACAATATATGGCCCAGATGTGCAAGCCTGATTTAGCAGAGGAAGAGGCAGAAGAGATCAAATTGCCAATGTCCACTGGATAATAGACAAAGCAAGAGACTTCCAGAAAAAAACATTTACTTCTTCTTAATAGACTATTCTAAAGCATTCAACTGTGTGGATCACAACAAAATGTGGCAAGTTCTTAAAGAGATGGGAGTACCACATCATCTCATCCACCTCCTGAGGAATCGGTATGTGGCCCAAGAACTCAGTCAGAAACGAACATGGAACAACAGAAAGGTTCAAGATCAGGAAAAGAAGTGCAACAAGGTTGTATATTGTCACCTTATTTATTCAACTTATATGCGGAGTGCATCATGCGTAAGGCAGGGCTGGATGAATCCAAAGCCGGAAACAATATTGCTGGCAGAAATATCAACAACCTCAGATGATACTACTCTGTTGGCTGAAAGTGAGGAGTAAGTAAAGGACCTATTGATGAGGGTGATAGAAGAGAGTGCAAAAGCAGTCTGCTGCTCAATGTAAAAAAAAAAAAACGAAGATCATGGCAAACACTATTCTCAGTTCCTGGCAAATATATGGGGATATATATGGGGATATAAAATCTCTTCAGATTTTGACTGTATCCATGACACCTTTTCACTGTGTTATAACCCCTTCTCAGACCCCTCATCGATCTCACCTGTCCTGACATTGTCACCTCACAGTACAACATGACTCTTACTTCCACCCTTGACACTCTGGCCCCCATAACCACATGCAGACTCCCCCTCTCTCATCTACAAACATGGCACACTACGCAAACACAATACATCAAGAGGTACTCCCGCACTGCTGAAGGTCTATGGAGGAAATCTCGCAATTCAGCAGCTACACTACAAGTTTATGTGGTGCTCCTATGTCTCTGCCCTCAACCTTGACAAACAGCACTATTTTACATCTTTAATATATACTTTGTCCTCTAACCCCAAACATTTGTTCACTCCTTTCAACACTCTCCTCCGCCGACCACCTCCTCCCTTCCTGTCTCACGGCTGAAGACTTTGCAAGCCATTTTAAGCAAAAAACTGAAAACATTTGAGATAAACTCTCCTCTCAACATGGATCACACACTCCCTCCTCTCAACTAACTGACAACACCCAACCTACATCCTTCCCTAACCCCACAGCCATTTTGCACTTCTTTGACCTTGTGAGGATGAAGTCACCAGACTATTATTAACCTCTCACCTTACTACCTGTCCTCTAGATCCTATTCCATCAGAGCTAATCCCTCCCCTCTCTACCACACTTATCCCTGCTCTCACACATCTCTTCAACATTTCTCTAAACACTGGCACATTTCCATCATCTTTAAAACATGCCATAATTACACACATTCTTAAGAAACACTCATCTGACACTGATTCTGCAACTAACTACCGCCCAATCTCTCTACTTCCACTGGCTTACAAACTGCTTAAGTGGCTCGTCTACAATCACCTTACCCAATTTATCTCCTTCAACCCCCTTCTTGACACTTTCCAATCCGGCATCTGGCCACAACACTCCACTGAGACAGCTCTCACAAAAGTCACTAATGACTTGCTCAACGCCAAGTCAAAGGGCCACTTTTCTATTCTACTTCTCCTGAATCTCTCTGCTGCCTTTGATACAGTTGATCCCCCTCTACTAATCCAAATTCTCCGTTCTCTTGGAATCAGAGATACTGCTCTCTCATGGTTCACATCATATCTACAAGATCGAACATTTAGTATCTCCTTCTCTGCACCTCTTCTCCTCAACCTCTGTCTTTTGGCATAACCCAAGGTTTAGTCCTAGGCCCCCTCCTATTCTCCATCTATAAATCATCCTTTGACACCCTAATAAAGTATTTTGGATTTCAGTATAATCTCTGTGCAGATGACACTCAAATCTACCTCTCAGCACCTGATTTATCTCCCTCTCTTCTAGAACTTGTTTTCAACTGCCTCTCAAGCATGTCTTCCTGGATGACCTCCCACCATCTCAAACTCAACATGTCTAAGACTGAACTCCTAATCTTCAGACCATCAACTACAGCGTCAATTCCTCACATCTTTCTCACTATCAACAATGCCATAATCACTTCTACCTCTCAAGCCCATTGTCTTGGGGTTCTATTGGACAAATAAACAATAATAATAGTGATAATTAACAGACGTTTGCTTCTGCAGAGGAAAGCTATGGCAAGCTTGGACAAGCTAGTAAAAAGTAAAGATATTACATTGTCAACAAAGTTCTGCATAGTATAAAGTATGGTATTCCTAGTAGTAAGATACAGATGTGCGAGCTGGACCATAAAGGTGTCTGAGCTCCTGAGAATTAATGCGTTTGAATTGTGGTGTTGTAGAAAACTGCTTAGAGTCCCTTGGAGTGCAAGAAGATCCAATAAATCAGTACTAAAGACAAACTGTTCACTAGAAGGCATGATCACGAGGCAAAAGCTAAAATATTTTGGCCATATCATAATACGCAAAATTTCCTAGAGAAGACACTGATGATGGAAAAGATTGAAGACACTCAAAGAAGGGAGAGGCAGAGGCGAAGATGGATAGATGAGGTCACTGAAGCAATGGACATGAATTTAATGGAGCTCAGAGGGGTAATGACTGAATGACTGAACAACAAAAATCCAGCAAAGTGGAGAAAATGAGATGTGTAGTTTGGAGATAGTACATACCATATTAACAACATCTTAAATTATTGTTCAATTATTGTAACATAAATAAAATAAAAAAACTTAACTACATACGATTTAACCCCTAAATACATACAGTAAAACCCATAACTACATGCAATGTAACCCCTAAATACACACAGTATAACTCCTAACTACATAAAGTTAGACCCCTAAATACATACACTTAAACCTCTAACTAAATACAATTAAACTCCTAAATACATACAGTACAAAACCCTAAATCTCACCTAAAACAACCCCCCCTCACTAAACTTAGAATAGGGTAAATAAGACAACTTACCTTGCCCAAATGCCCCTCCAGCAATGAATTTCTTTCCTTTGTCCCTAGACAAGGGCCCTTCCTAGATGTCCACAGGTCCAGCACCACTATGGAAAAAAAGAAACATTACAATTAATAAATAAACACAACATAATCAAAAACATTCTAAATAGTACACTTACCTTTCCTAATTGGCGCTATTGCCTTCAGCCAATCAGAATGGGATACACCATTGATTCTGATTGGCTCCAAGCATCTGCATCTTCTGATTGGCTGATGTAACTGTCTATCAGATTGAAGCCAATCAGAAGATGCAAATGCTTGGAGCCAATCAGAATCAAGGGTGTGTCCCATTCTAATTGGCTGAAGGTAATTGCGCCTTCTGATTGGATTACAAATGACTGAAAGATCCATCAGCCAATCAGAAATTAATATAGGGGTGTATCCCATTCTGATTGGCTCACATCTTTGCGCCTTCTGATTGGCTGAAATATAATTGACAGCTTTTTCAGTCAAACAGAAGGTGCCCTTTCCATTTTTTTACCGGAGCATGGGCGAACACCCTCATTTTGCCAGGAAACTCCTCCAGGGAGGAGCTTAGTTATATATATATATTTTTTAGCTCGTCTAAAGGGGGTTAATGGAGTAGAGGGTTGGTTAATAGTGTAGGGTAGGAGTTGGGTAGGTAGTGTAGGGGTTAATAGGGTAGGGGGGGTTATGGATGGGGTTTACTGGGTACATTTGGGGTTAAATAGGCGCAGTTAGGGTTAAATAGGACTAGATAGGGTTACATAAGACTAGGCAGGGTTAAATAGGTCTAGACGGCGTTAAGTGGTTAATGATAGGGTTAATTAGGTATGGTGAGGGTTAAATAGGGTTAATTAGTTAGAGGAGGGTTAATTAGTTAGAGGCGGTAATGGAATGGTATAGGATAGGATATAATAGGGATCAGCATTACGTAATATGTTAGCGCATTATAAATAAACAATAATAATAATAGGGGTTAATAATGAAAGGTAGGGGTTAATAGGGATAGGTTTATTGGGTACAGTTAGGGTTAATGTGGTATAGTTAGGGTTAATGCGGTTTAGTTATGGTTAATGGGGTATAGTTAGGGTTAATAGCATAGAGGGGGGATAATAGGGTAGAGGTGGGTTAATAGTGTAGTGTTTGGATTTGGTGTCATAAGGGTCCTGGAGGATCCTCATGGCACCTATAGTATTATTCTAGGGGTTAATGGTGTCTATATCGACCCATATTGGACTGATGGGGTTAATCAGTGTGCCATAAGGGTCTGTATAGACCCTTATGGGACTGATGGGGTTAATCAGTGTCCCATAATGGTCTGAGGGCCTGAGGGGATTAATTAGAGACACATGGGATTACGGCAGGGGGTAATTTTTTTGTTATCGCGGGTCCTTTAAAAACCTTTAAGGTCCTTCCAGGACCACAACGGGAAATTTGAAATTTGAAATGCAGCGGGGGTCCCAATCGGGACCCCCGCTGCAAGGGTTCATGTAGAGATACTGCTGGGGTCTCGATGGCAACCCCCAGCATTGGGGGGGTAATTTTAGGTGCCACAGGGGTACTAAGTACCCCCACTACTGGGATTGCACAATAGTGTGCTGCGGGCCCTTTAAAGACTTGCGGCGGGAAATTTTAATTTTCAAATGCAGCAGGGGTCCCCCGCTGCAAGGGGTAATATGGGGACACTGCGGGGGTCTCAATGAGGAACTCCAGCATAGGGGGTTAATTCCTAGGTGCCAGGGGGTACTTGAAGTTGCCCTCCACAGCAGGGCTTCGGTTTTTAACTGCCGCGGAGGTACGGATCGGGGACCAACGCGGCAAGTGCTGAGGTCGGGAGCCTGCAGGTGATCCCACAGGCTTTTATTAGCCAGGATGGCAATCTCTTTTGCCATTGCCTAAGTCTAAACCATTGCTACGTAATTGCTTAATTGTTTGCGTTCGAGCACGCGACTCAGAGGGCCGAGAATTGGTCTACGAAACAGCCTCTCTCGCTCGTAGCTCACAGCCCCTTCAAATTTAATAGCAACGTAACTCTGACAAATTTGAAGCACGCAGCACTAACGTGTTAAATGTTGGACTTCCAAGGCTGGAATTGAATATGGCTCTATATCAACTGCCTGCTAAGAGTGTTCGGCTGTCTCCTGATTGCTCCACATTGAGCGAGACGATTAGGGCGACGAGTGCTTTTCGTCTTCGGACTTCTTCCCGGACTTGACTTCTGATGAGGCGATCCTCCTTATATAGGATTAGTATGAACTTGCAGGTTTAATCACTTGTATTCATGTGTTTATAATAAGCACATTCTGTGGTTAAGCAATGTTATAATTTATTATTAATGTTTATTTGTAACGCACCAACATATTCCTTAGAATTATACATGGGTTAATTTCCAGGCAAAGACAAATTCAATATTAACACATTGCAAAGAATGGAGGGATCAGCTGCAGGCCGTGTCTCCCGTTGGTGACCACACCGAGCAGCGAGACGCTGCCAGAGAATATGCATCTATCTTCTGGCGCTTAAACAGAGCAAACACAAGTTTGTGAAGACAGGGTAAGTGGGATAGAAGGGACTAGTCCTAGTCAGTATAGAGAAGGGATTTCATACTCAATAGGGTCAGTGGATAAATAGCAGGTCCTCCAGGTTAAAAGTAATTTAGGGCCACTCCGCTATAACATAGCAAGAGAGGGCCACAGAGATAAATATCACTGTTCCCTTCTATTCCCACCTCTGCCCTCTCTCTTAAACCATGCTATTGGTATATTATTATTTTTCTCACTGTGCTAAATGATAACCATTATAAATATAATTGAATAAATGAGTACAATATATTCTGAGACAACTTTTTGATATCTTAGATCTTCTTACTATACATAGATATAGATTAAGTGCGTACTAGTACAGTATTTTTTTGATCTTATATATCAATTTAAAGGATTTATACATCCATTATTATTGTGAGATTCACTCAATTCCTTTATTGGTTATCTATGAGATTGGGAGACACAATTTATATTTTATATAAATCTTTTTAGTAAATGTATGAATTTTTATGTATAGATATTTTATATTGTATTTAATAAAAGCTACATTTTAATTTTGATAAAGGAGAAGGTATTTATGTATTTTTTGCATATACATTATATCATTTTTGGTTGCCTAGGGGGAATATTTAAAAGGTCAGAATTTAAAGGTGTCCTTTTCTTTCTCCTTCTTTTTGTATAAACTGAATATTAAACACTGCTGATCATAGATTTCTACCTAGGTAATATAAGTAGGATCAAATTACTATATTCATAGCTATCCGATATTACCTAGGTAATTTCCCAATAGTAAGAAATCACCAAAATATTTTTTAGCAATATAAGGCTTTGTCAAGTGAACTTTTTGTGTCAAGAGATTTTCAACTGACAAGAGGACACCCTTTGAGGTTAGAGGAAAAGATATTTCACCTTAAACAAAGAAAATAGTTCTTCACAGTTAGGGTGGTTAAACTGTGGAATTCTCTACCAAAGGAGGTGGTGACAGCAAATTCGATAACTTCAAAAAGGGTTTAGATATATTTTTGAATAAAGAGGGCATTCAGGGTTATCCTAGATAACTAGCAAAGGGATATTGATCCAGGTAGAAATTTGATCGCCAGTTTCTGGGGTCAGGAAGGAATTTTGCTTTTTTTTCCCTTATGAGACAATTGGCAAAGTTTCAATGGATTTTTTTTTCTGTTTGCCTTCCTCTTGATCAATTAACAATTAATAACAAATAGTCCACATATTAAAAAGATCAAAAGAGATCTAAATAGGTTGAACTTGATGGACTAACTCTTTATTCATCCTCAAATACTATACTATTGTTAATTAATTAACAACTAATTAATTAATAACTAATCTGCATATTGCAGATCAGAGGAGATCTTAAAAGGTGGAACTTGATGGACTGAAATACTTTTTTCAACCTTAATTACTATGTAACATAGCTTAGTCCATTAATTTCTCCCTTATTCATTTTGTTGCCCTTTTCTCAGTGAGAAGCCTAGGCCCAGAAGGCCCGAACATTTACATATTCAGGGGGCAGCAGGCTGCATAAAAATACTGGTGCAGTACTAAATAAATGTCTATTTGTTGTGACATTTTTGTCTGTAAGTGTACCTAACACTTTCTGATATACCTGAATACTCATAAACCTATGATTTGAGATATAGCAATGGGATATAAGGAGTAATTATTGGGGTATGGGGCTTGAGTGTAAATGGGGTGTGGGAGAGCATAAGTCTGAATAGCCCTTTAGCCGCATAAAACCTAAAAGCACCCATATTATGTCTGTATCTTTTCCAGCTCAACAGTGTCTCTTTTTCAAATAGGTGCCCAAAATAGTACCCCATATTCCAACTGAGGGCATACTAGGGGTTTGTATAGTGGCAGAATTATATTTGCTTCCCTGGCTTCTATACCCTTCTTAATACATGCTAATATTTTATTTGCCTTTGCAGCTGCTGCTTGGCATTGAGCACTGTTACCTAGGCGGTTGTCCACAAGCACTCCCAAATCCATTTTAATATCTTATACCCCTAGAGTTGTTCAATTTAGATTATTAATTGCATGGCTTTTTTTTCTTCCCAAATGCATAAATTTATATTTTATTTGTATTAAATCTCATCTACCGTTTAGCGGCTATCATCTCATTTATGTAAATCCCTTTGCAGTTAAAGTAGATAATTTCCTGATTTAACTTTAATATTACCTTGCACAACTTGGTGTCATTAGCAATCATGGAGATATTACTCCCCAGTCATACTTCTAAATCGTTAATGAATATGTTAAAAAGGAGAAGACCTAATACTGAACCCTGAGGAACCCCACTTACCACATTAGTCTAATCTGAGTATGTTCCATTTACAACAACCCTTTGCTCCCTGTTTTTTAGACAACTCTCAATCCATGTGTTATATTTACTGTAATTCCTGTAACCTTTACTGTGGCCAATAGTCACCTGTGTGGCACTTTAGATTTAATGGAGAGTTCATTAGTTTACAAGTTCACACCCCAAGTCAGAAGATGCAAGTAGCAGGCTCAGTAAAGTAAATGGCATATGAAAAATGTAAATGCCTTTTTTTTAACTTTCAAACAACATTTTCCAATTATCAAGTTTAGTTATTTAAAATACTTTATAGAAACATTTTGAACACATTGATCATTTAAGTATGTACTGCTAATTTGCTTATTTCTGGACGACCGGACTTCTCCCTGTCCGGTCGCCGGTGTCCTGATCCCAGACACCAGCGACCGGACTTCTCCCTGTCCGGTCGCCGGTGTCTGGGATCAGGAGGGAATTGATTTTTTCTTTTTTTTTTATACAACTAATTAATTAATAGTTAATCCGCATATTGCAGATCAGAGGAGATCTTAAAAGGTTGAACTTGATGGACTGAAAGTCTATTTTCAACCTTAATTACTGGGGCCCTCATTCAATTGCAATTTGGCCAATTGAATAGAGCTCTAAATAATAAGAAGTTTTTAGTTAGGAAACATCTATCCAAAAGCAAGGTTTTCACTACCTAAAAACTAAAAAACTTCTTTAAAAAATATATGCTATGTGCTTATTTGGAGCCCTATTCAATTGGCCAAATCGCAATTGAATGAGGGCCTATGTATGTAACTATTTTGCAGACCAAGAGCAAATTAATGGTGCCGCTATATGTACATGTGTCCACTAGATGGCAGAAACATACAAGCTCAAGTTGTTTTCCATCACGCTCATATAGAAACGAAAACTGACATTTGATGGCAATAAACGATTTACTTTAATCCAGCACATAGATTTAAGCCCCATAATATAATCTTGGCTAATGACCCTATTTAATTTTTGGGATTGTTTTATTGCAAAGCATGTTTAAAGGACTACTGAAGTGCCAGATTTGTACTATAATATCTTGATTATTTACACAATAATAAGAAAGTTGTTTTTAGGAGCTAAAAAAAATTAATTCATTTTTTAATTATTAGCTATTGTAGGCGATTATCTTGTAATAACTACGGTACCCTAATAAACTCTTTTGGGTTTTAGTATCATCTCTGCAGCAGATCTATCCCCCTCTCTTCTAACACATGTCTCCAACTGCCTCTCTAGTATATCCTCTTGGATGTCCACCCACCATCTCAAACTCAACATGTCTAAGACTGAACTCTTACTCTTCCCACCATCTACTTCAGTTTTAATTCCTCACATCTCTCTCACTGGCAACAACGCCATCATCACTCCCACCTCCCAAGCCCGTTGTCTCGGTGCTCTACTGGACCCTGACCTCTCTTTCATCAAAAAACATTTCCAAAATACGTTACTACCTTACACAAGACACAACTAAGACTCTAATACACTCTCTCATGATTTCTCGTCTCGACTACTGCAAATCGCTTCTTGTTGGCCTGCCCACCACCCGCCTTCCCCACTTCCCTCACTCCACTGGCTTCCCTTAGCCTACAGAATAAAATAAAAAATCATGACCCTAACTTACAAAGCGCTCAACAACAGCGTACCTCCGTACATCTCTGCTTTCATCTCCAAATAATCCCCCACCCACCCTCTTTTTTCTACCACTCTAGTCACCTCCTCTCACTTTTCTCATGTTGCCCCAATTCTCTGGAAATCCTTGTCTCGCTCCACCAGACTATCCTCCTGCCTCAAAACCTTCCAAACCTCACTAAAAACATGTATGTTTAAAGAAGCCTATCACCTTCCTTCCTAACATACACAACTCTTCTCTTACCCTCCCGCACCACACACAAAACCTTTAGGTTGTAAGTCTGCGAGTTATCAATCCTGCAAGGTGCTTTGGGGAAAGCACTATGGACACTGGATTCCAAGCTCAAAGACAGGGCCATCCATTCTCTGCAATGGGTTAATATTGAATTTGTCTTTGCCTAGAAATTAACCCATGTATAGCGCTACGGAATATGTTGGCGCATTACAAATAAATAATAATAATAATAATAATAATAATGGCCATTGCTTTTCTTCATTAACCTAATTTGCCATCTGGGAAGTGATATTGCATGAAGATATGCCTGGGATAAACATAAGACTATTCTGAGGCTGAATTAAGCCACACTTTTTAGGTAGATTGAATGGGCAGACCAGATGGGCCTTGTTTTGTTCTTATCTGTAGTCAAATCCATGTTTCTTGCAATTGGCGCTATCATAAATTATAGTCCTTAATACAAGCAATTTCAACAGAACTAAATGGAAGACTTATCTGTATCTAAGATCCCTCTCACCAGGTGTCAAACCCAGGGGCGGCCCGTCCATTGGGGCGTCAGGGCAAACGCCCCCCCCAAATATTTTCTTCACCCTGCAATAAAAAAAACACAACAATGTATTAGTATAACCCAAAAACAAATAAATATAAGGTGTACATCATCATTTCAAGTCTAAATAGTATTAAAATGAATTAAAGTTAGAAAAGGGACACTGTCACTTTAAAATAACCCTTGCGCTACATTAACTAATGCTGTGTATCTATCGCCCCCTGCCTGCACCCTGTGTGATCAAATTACAATAGTTATACACTGTGTACACTAACCTTTAGACTCTTCTGCATCTGCTCTCTCTTCAATGAGTCCTGGCCTGGCCCACTGACCGTTAATGCATGCCGCCCACCATCACAGTGACGATATGCATGGGCGGTCATAAATGTATCAATTAATAACTGACAGTATTCCATCATTGACCAATCAATGATGGAAGGCTGTCCAGTTACTAAGTGATCAATCTAAACACACCCAGACCGTTAGCCCTGAGCGCCCGCCAGCAAATAGAGCCTCGAGTTTGATTTTGATTGACTGATACAGTCAATAAAACCACCAGTTCCCTGTCCCTTCCCCCTTTCTGTTTCCTGACCCTGGTCACGCTGAGACTGAGAGACCTCCCTGGCTGAATCTACTCATCTGCTCTGCCTGCCTAACACAGTAAGTCTACACCTGCCTCTGCCTGGCACCTGCCCCTGCCCCTGGCCAAACCAAAACCCCTAGTAGCCCCTAATAAAAGTTAGGGGTGACCAGTTACCCCCAGTCCCCCACTATGCCTGCCTAGCCTGCCAGTGCCACCTACCCAGCCACCCACTACCACCGACGACCCCAGCCATCACCCCCATGTGGCCTGTGCCACCCCCGATCAGGCCTGCCCTATGCTAGCCTAGCTATGCCATCATGCCACCACCGGATTACACCGATCACGGGATCGGGGTAGTCGGGTGGTGAGCGGGGTGGCACAGGCCCACATGGGGGTGATCGGATCACCCCCTTGATGAGGCCTGTGCCACCCCTGATGACCTCCATGTATGCCACCCCCGAGGCCCGATCACCACCGGGCCCCCGGCACCACCCCGATGCGGCCTATGCTACCCCGGGTATTCGGGCAGTGAGCGGGGTTGACCAGGCCACATGGGGGTGGATGTTCACCCCCATGAGGCCTGTGCCACCCCTGGTCGTGGCCTATGGGCGACCGATGGGCGCCTGACCGTGACCGACCCCACCCTGGATGAACCATTAACCAACTACCTACCCCCCCCCCCCCCATTTTTATTCCATTTTTAGAAGTAACAGGCATGTATATGTGCATGTCACTTCTAAAGATAAAATAAAAATAAGGGAAGGGAAAAAAAAAATACAGTAACAACATTATTACAATTAAACACACAGTAAGCAAACACATTGTTAGTACAGTTAGTAACACAACACATTGTATACAAAAATAAACAGCTTTAAACAAACATTAATAAAAAATAAAATAAACAGCACATACACACATTGTTAGTACAGTTAGTAACACAACACATTGTATACAAAAATAAACAGCTTTAAACAAACATTAATAAAAAATAAAATAAACAACAGCACATACTTACCTGTAAAATTGACCCCTCCAGCGTTGGCCTTCTGTCCTCTCTGGATATAGTCAGGATGAAAAATAAATAATCCATGTTGATTGAAGCCAATGATCAAAAATTAAATAATCCATGTTGATTGAAGCCAATGATCAAAAATAAAATAATCCATGTTGATTGAAGCCAATGATCAAAAATAAAATAATCCATGTTGATTGAAGCCAATGATCAAAAATAATCCAATCTTGATTGAAGCCATTGTCCATCCATCCATTCTGGCCCATTGAAAGAGGCCTCCAAAAAAAAAAAACCGACGCTCTAAAAAAAAAAAAAACAACACACTAAAAAGAGCTCCTCCTACAAGGAGCCCCTCCCGCGATTAATTGTTTTTTTCCCACGGTCTGCTATATATACTAATTTTTGAAGGACTCTGATTGGCTGAAATTTTTGATTGACATCGATTTCAACCAATGAGAGTCTTTAAAAAATTAGCAAATCAGCAAGCAGGTATGGAAGCCTGTAAGGGTAAAAAAGGTTAGTGTGAACTTGTTTGACCCTGTATGTATTATACATATTACAGGGCTATTTTATGTGATATACATGTTACAGGATAATATCCTGTAACATGTATAGCCAAAAAATAGCACTGTAATATGTATAACAAATAAAGTGTAATAGAAATGCATGAACAATATAATATACCATGTAATAAAGAACATCAATTAATCAAATAATAAATATCAATTAATATATATTGTTGTATGTATATGTTTATGTATATTTATGTGTAATTTTATATATATATATATATATATATATATAAAAATTAATATCAAAATATCACAATAAATAAATATATATATATATATATATATATATATAACAATTTGATATTTATTTATTGTGATATATTGATATCAATTTTTATATATATATATATATATATATATATATATATATATATATATATATATATATATTTATATATATATATTTATATATATATATATATATTTTTTTTTTTTTGGGCCTATATGTTATTTAAGGTTTTTAAGGTACGGTTGGGGCCTATATGGTCCCAATTTGTTATTTAGGGTTTTTAAGGTACGGTTGGGGCCTATATGGTCCCAATTTGTTATTTAGGGTTTTTAAGGTACGGTTGGGGCCTATATGGTCCCAATTTGTTATTTAGGGTTTTTAAGGTACGGTTGGGGCCTATATGGTCCCAATTTGTTATTTAGGGTTTTTAAGGTACGGTTGGGGCCTATATGGTCCCAATTTGTTATTTAGGGTTTTTAAGGTACGGTTGGGGCCTATATGGTCCCAATTTGTTATTTAGGGTTTTTAAGGTACGGTTGGGGCCTATATGGTCCCAATTTGTTATTTAGGGTTTTTAAAGGTACGGTTGGGGCCTATATGGTCCCAATTTGTTATTTAGGGTTTTTAAGGTACGGTTGGGGCCTATTTGGTCCCAATTTGTTATTTAGGGTTTTTAAGGTACGGTTGGGGCCTATATGGTCACACTTGCTCTTTTAAGGTTTTAAACGTTACGGTTTGGGTCTTAAACGTTCTAATGTTTTTTTTTTTGTTTTCTATAACTTCCCAGGTGCAAACTATCTGTGGAATCAGATTTCTTTGGACTCGTTGGTTGACTTACTGGACGTGAATACCCCGAGAAGGAGCGTCAACTGTTGGTGAGTATATGGTCACACTTGGACTTTTAAGGTTTTAAAAGTTACGGTTTGGGTCTTGAGATTTCTAATGTTTTTTTTGTTGTTTTCTATCACCCCCCAGGTGCAAACTATCTGTGAAAGCAGATTTGTTTGGACTCGTTGGTTGACTTACTGGACGTGAATACCCCGAGAAGGAGCGTCAACTGTTGGTGAGTATCATTGCCTTTAATTTTCTGTCCATGTGTATAGGTGCAAATTTGATGGTGATGTAGTCTTGTCACATGAGGGTTTGCAATCTGTAATGTATACCAATGAAATCAACACACTGTTATTTTTAAGTAATTTTGTGACATAATATAAATTAATATACCGTGATCTCTTTCTTTTATTGGTATCAATATCAGAAATGAATACTATTGACTCTCTACTTGTGAAGCCTTTCGCCACCCTAACCTATGAGGAGAAGGTGGAAGTAAAACGGTTAGGAGCTGACCAACCAGAGATAAATCTGCAGCAAATCGCAAGAGATAGAGGGAAGCAATATGTCCGTAATTTCAATACTGAATGGTACAAGAAGAACGACTGGCTTTCTGGAAGCGTTTCTAGGAAGTCCTTATATTGTTTCCCATGCATCCTATTTGGTGGTGACGCTGCTTGGACCAAAACTGGAGTGACTGACGTCAAACATCTAGCTGACAAATTGGCAAAACACAAAAGTTCTAAAGCTCACTTGGATAACAGGATCAAGTTTGAGATGCTTGGACAGGCGAACATTGCTGTTCAACTGGACCAAGGATACCAAGTCAGCATTCAAAAACACAACGAAGAAGTGGCTAAGAACCGGTACATCCTTTCGAAGATAATTGATTGTGTTCGCTTTTGTGGCGCCTTTGAACTGGCATTAAGAGGACACGACGAGAGTGAAACATCGCTAAATCCAGGAGTGTTTAGAGGCCTGGTGGATTTGGTTGGCAGTATCGATAGTGCAATGGAACAGCATTTGAAGACTGCAACTGTGTTTAAGGGCACTTCCAAAACCGTGCAGAATGAGCTTCTGGACTGCATGCATGAAGTTATAAAGGAAGTGATTCACCAAGAGCTTAAGGAAGCCCAGTTTGTGGCAATCCAAGCGGATGAAACAACCGATATTTCCGCTAGGACACAGTGCGTTGTAGTCTATCGCTACATTGACAAGAAGCATCAAGTGGTGGAAAGATTTGATGGCTTCACGGAAATGAAATCAACGGATGCAGACTCCATTGCTGCTGTTGTGCTGGAAACACTGAATACTGTTCTCCCAGAGCCAGAAGACAAGAAGAAACTCATAGCTCAAAGCTATGATGGTGCCAGTGTGATGCGTGGAGATCAAGGAGGAGTTCAAAGAAAAATAAAAGACGTGTACCCGAACGCACACTACGTCCATTGCTATGCTCACCAACTGAACCTAATAATGGAGAAAGCAGTTTCAAGGATTGGAAGAGTTAGAGTTTTTTTTTCAAACATAGGCGGCATACCATCTTTTTTTTCACGCTCTCCAAAAAGGACTGGAGTTCTGGATTAGGTAGTTGGTAGAAGACTTCCAAGAGGTGCACCGACACGATGGAACTTCAACGTTAGGACCGTGAACGTGATCTACGAGAACAGAGATGCGCTACTTGAGTGTTTCCAGACAATTGAGGCATGTCTAAACTTTGATCCAACATCTATACGGGAAGCCGCAGGTTTCATTGGAATGCTGGAAGACAGGGAGTTCCTTTACTTCCTTAAATTATTTCATTTAATAATGCCACATGTAGACATCCTCTATAGTCAGCTTCAGAAGCGAGACACGGATACTGTTTATATCAAAAAAGTCACAGAAGACTTTGTCGCCAGCATCCAGAAAATCCGTAATTCTGTGGAAGAGATAGAAGCAAGTTTGGCAAGCGATCTAACAGTCAACAGACGGAGTGCGGAGATCTCAACCTTGAGACAACTTTCAAGAGAGGTATGTGACATAGTGG
Source organism: Discoglossus pictus (assembly GCA_027410445.1). NCBI lineage: Eukaryota > Metazoa > Chordata > Amphibia > Anura > Alytidae > Discoglossus > Discoglossus pictus. The sequence continues at coordinate 152,367,294 of CM050164.1, read as the reverse complement.
TGGTTCATGCAAAAGAACGATTTTCATTTTCAAATCACCTAGTCAGTGCCAAACTTGTTCAAAGTGACTTGTATAAAACCCATGGCACTTGCTTTCCAACCCAAGCTCTGGAAGACACCGTGCAAGCATATCCAATACTGAAGAAGGAACAATTACGCACTGAGCTGTCACTTCTGTATGGGAAGACAGAGTTTCATACTTGTACAAGTGCTGTTGCTCTGCACAAACTTTTCCATCAATTTAATCTGCAGAATGATTTCACAGAGACAGTGAAATTATTAAGAATCCTGATTACAACACCAATGACTACTGCAGAATCAGAAAGATGCTTCTCAACATTGAAGAGGATAAAAACCTTTTTAAGAAGCACCATGTCCCTGGAGCGGTTGAATGCATTGGCGATGCTCTCAATGGAAAAGCAACTGATTTCCGAGATCCCACACTTCAATGAAAAAACCATTGAGAAGTTTTGTTCTTTGAAAGATCGCCGTGCAAAATTAAAATACAAGTGATTGAAGCAAAGAAGAATGCATACCCCCAAGGTGTGCAAAGATAAACTGCGTTAAGCAGCACCACCTCACACTACCAAACATAACTAGTGGTAAGTAAAGTATGAACGGTGTGTGGGTGTGCATATGGAAGGAGCTATGAAAGGTGTGTGCATGGTCAGTAACAATTGTTGAAGCCTTGGCGTGGTTTGAAGGAATTGGAGGCACTTCCAAGGGTAGCTGTCACTTGTGTACAGGAAGCAAGAATTCCATGTCTGTACAAGTGCTGTTGCTCTGCAGCAACTTTAGCATCAATTTAATCTACATAATTTAACAGAGTGAGTGAAGCTATAAGGAATCCTGCTTACAACAACGAAGACTACTAAAGAACCAGAAAGATGCTTCTCCACATTGAAGAGGATCAAAAAAGTAATTAAAAAGCACCATGGCCCTGTAGCGGTTAAATGCATTGGTTTGAAGGAATTGGAGGCACCTTCAAGGGTACGTAAAGTTCTCAGAAATGGCACCACCTCACTACCAAAAATAACTAGTGGTAAGTAAAGTATGAATGGTGTGTGGGTGTGCATATTGAAGGAGCTATGAAAGGTGTGTGAATGGTCAGTAACAATTGTTGAAGCCTTGGCGTGGCGTTACTGCTCATATGGTTATCCATATGCTAATTCAACGTGTTTGTTTGACATTGATTATTGTGTGGTCTAAACAGAAGTGAAATGTTGTTGTTTTCTTGAATCCCAAGATCCACTGGTTTGGGCCTATGCAGTGCTGATTGGTCTTCTAAGGTATGTTTGAGGCCTATATGGTCCCACTTGGTCTTCTAAGGTATGTTTGGGGCCTATGGTCACACTTGGTCTTCTAAGGTATGTTTGAGGCCTATATGGCCACACTTGGTCTTCTAAGGTATGTTTGGGGCCTATATAGTTCCACTTGGTCTTCTAAGGTATGTTTGGGGCCTATGGTCACACTTGGTCTTCTAAGGTATGTTTGGGGCTTAGATAGTCACACTTGGTCTTCTAAGGTATGTTTGGGGCCTATATAGTCACACTTGGTCTTCTAAGGTATGTTTGGGGCCTATATAGTCACACTTGGTCTTCTAAGGTATGTTTGGGGCCTATAGTCCCACTTGGTCTTCTAAGGTATGTTTGGGGCCTATATAGTCCCACTTGGTCTTCTAAGGTATGTTTGGGGCCTATATAGTCACACTTGGTCTTCTAAGGTATGTTTGGGGCCTATATAGTCACACTTGGTCTTCTAAGGTATGTTTGGGGCCTTTATAGTCACACTTGGTCTTCTAAGGTATGTTTGGGGCCTATATAGTCACACTTGGTCTTCTAAGGTATGTTTGGGGCCTATATGGTTCCACTTGGTCTTTTAAGGTTTTGAAAGTATGGTTTTGTTCTTGAATGGTCTGATTGATTTGCTTGTTTTCTTTCAACCCCAGGTGCAAACCCTATGTGGCTGCAGATTTGTTTCTACTCATTGGTCAACTTAATGAACATGAATACCCTGAGAAGAAGAGCCGACTAATGGTAGGTGTCACTCCTTTAATTTTTCTGTTAATACGTATAGGTGCAATTATGATATTGCTGTAGTCTTGTCACATGAGTTTTTTCTATCTATATTGTATACCAATGAATTTAACACATTGTTACTTTACTTCTTGACATTTCTGCATTGCAGATCATGTATTTCAATGGGCTTTACAAGCATAAGGTCATTGGGCGGGGCTTATAAAGGTCATTATGACGTCAGGGGGAGGAGTTATAAAAATGGGTGTGGTTTGAAAAAGGGGGAGTGGCTATGTTTCGCCCTGTCGCCCCTCCAACTTGAAAAGTCACCAGCCGCCACTGGTCAAACCAGGTACCCAGATCAATCAGTGTCTCAGCCAATCAGTGACTCTCTGAACAGAAAAGGAAATCCAGGATAATCCAGGATTCTGGCCAATGTTCAAAATGATATGTGATCAGGAACCGTTCATTAAAAGTAATGTGAAAAATACTAACTAACTAAACTGGTGATGGATATATGGACTAAGTATCAAGTCAAATGTCTAGCTCTTAAAGGACCATTGTACAATATATATGTCTGAACAAGAAAAAGCCATAAAGCTAATTTGATGAAGGTTGTGTGTGTGCAGTTGCAGGGGTTGCATTTATTGCAGTGGGGAATGGTAGGTGTCATGTTCTAAAATATCCAAAAATATAACTAATCTTGGCATTTCCATCTTCACTCCTCCCCACTCCTGCCTCAGCTGATTCAGTTCAATTAAGCACAGTCCCTCAGGGTCCCAACTTACATTGAAATTATATATATATATATATATATATATATATATATATATATATGTGTGTATTTAAGTATTGCTTCAGATGTGATAAAGGGAGGTCAAACCTCTGAAAAGCTCATCACTCTAAATAAAATGCCTGTCCAACAAAAAAGGTATCACTATATACTACAATGCTATAATACTATGATTATTCATTATATATATATATCTACTAGCGACTTGCACTGTAATAAAATTGAAATGCTGTTTGCCACCTAATGTGAGCACTTTCGGCGCTCACTGCAAGCCTCTCCCCCTGTCTACTTCCTCCCTTGTGTCTCCTTTCCCCCTCCTCTCCCTCCCTTGTGTCTCCTTTGCCCCCTCCTCTCCCTCCCTTGTGTCTCATTTCCCCCTCCTCTCCCTCCCCTGTGTCTCTTTTCGCCCCCTCTCCCTCCCCTGTGTCTCTTCCCCCCCTTTCCCTCCCCTGTGTCTCCTCCCCCCCTATCTCCATCCCTTGTGTCTCTTCCCGGCGATCTCCATCCCCTGTGTCTGTCCCCCCCCCTCACACTCCCCTGTGTCTGTCCCCCCTCTCTCTCCTTTGTGTCTGCCCCCCCTCTCCCTCCCCTGTGTCGGTCCCCCCCTTCCCCTGTGTCTGTACCCCCTCTCCCTCTCCTGTGTCTCTTCCCCCCTCTCTTGTGTCTCTTCCCCCCTCTCCCTCCCCTGAGTCTCTTCCCCCTCTCCCTCCCCTGTGTCTCTTCCCCCCCTCTCCCTCCCCTGTGACTGTTCCCCCCCTCTCCCTCCGCTGTGTCTGTTCCACCCCTCTCCCTCCCCTGTGTCTTTTCCCCACTCTACTCACTCTGTGTCTGTTTGCCCTGCTCTCCCTCTCCTGTGTCTCTCCCCCCCGCCCCTGTGTCTCTTCCCCCCGTGTCCGTTTCCCTCCCCCTCTTTCCCCTTTTCATCCTCCTCCCTCCCTTCCTCCTCCATCCCTCTCCTCATCCTCCTCCCTTTCCCCCTCTCCAATTAACCCCCCCCCCCTCCCCTCACCTTCATCGGCTGCTCCTGCATCAAATGCGCGTCACGTCATTAGCATATACCGGGTCCCGACACAGCCGAAGACGCAATTGACAGCAGCAGGAGCCCCAGGGCTCGCATCTCTCTTATTGTCTCATCCCTCCCCTCATCCTCCTCCCTCCCTCCCCTCATCTTCCTCCTCCCTGCCCTCATCTTCCTCCTCCCTCCTCTTCCCTTTCCCCCTCTCCTATTACCCACCCCTCCCCTCACTTACCTTCATCAGCTGCTGTCCATTGCGTCTTCCGTCTATCGGCTAATGATGTTACATCATTAGTATATGCCGGGTCCCAACACAGAAGACGCGATGGATAGCAGCTGATGAAGGTAAGTGAGGGGGGGGGGGTAATAGGAGAGGGGGAAAGGGAAGAGGAGGGAGGAGGAAGATGAGGGGAGGGAGGAGGATGAGGGGAGGGAGGAGGAGGAGACAATGGGGGTGATGCGAGCCCTGGGGCTCCTGCTGCTGTCCATTAAGTTTTCCGGCTGTGTCGGGACCCTGCATATGCTAATGACGTGACGCTCATTTGACATCACGTCATTAGCATATGCTGGGTCCTGACACAGAAGACGCAATGGAGAGCAGCACGATGAAGGTAAGTGAGGGGAGGGGGTTTAATCGGAGAGGGGGAAAGGGGGGAGGAGGTTGAGGGGAACTGGGCAGACCGGGTTTTACTTTGGTTAATACACGAGTGTTGGGAATTGGTCACAAGTAAGAGAAATTAGCCTCCTGAGACAGCAGATCAAGACCACCATTCTCAGGATAGAGAAGTTCACATAAAAGGAGTAAATGCAACCCCAGCATATGCTAGTTTTATTGATACCTGCAGAATATTTGGGCCACAGGGGAGTAACACATAGAGGTTGAACAGGAGGAGGAAAATTATATATATAACAGCTGAGTCAAGGTGTAGTGAGCAGAGCCTTGTGGTGAGGCTTTGAAATATTGATTATGCGGATAGCTGGAATCAAGCTTCAAAACTTCAGCACAACACTTAACTCACTATGATTGTAATAGCACATGGTGCAGATGAGTTCTAACTGCATGATATAAATGTGTGTAACTTTCGAAATAAAGTGGCACAATGTGTCTGTCATTGTATCTGTAACTCTATCTAACAGGGTTACAAAGGTCTAGTCACAGCAGGTAGCTAGTGAATATGCAAGTAGAGTGCCACGCCTAGACTTTTCAAGAGCTGTTGGTCTATCTTCTGCTAGCAGAGGTGGTAAGGACATTACGATTCTGCTGGGTAAGGTTGAACTAGGGTCTTGCTAAGCCCAATTGAAGAAGCAGATCATAACAGCGACATCCAAGATCATACGTTGCAGTTGGGTGAATTGGTCGAGTGAAGCGGCCGGGGTCTGAGAGCGGTTGGCATCTTGAAGCAGTCTGAACAGCACCATTTTTCTAGCGGATGTGGGGAACAGAATTATGCGTGCTGACAACTTTTGCATTAGGCAAGGTATGATCCAGTGTCTCGGAGAAGCTCAGAGAGCTGTGTAGATGGAGCATGGGCAGGAGAAATAGCAGCTGCAGATGGGTTGCTTTCAACATCTGGTGGTGCTGGTCAGTCATGATTAATCCTGAAAGTAGTGGAAGTTAGCAGTTTGATGCAGTTAGAAGGAATTGAGTTGGCAGAAGAATATGAAGAGTTGAGGTTTCCCTGCAAAGGGGCCCTCAAAGGTCTATCGAGTATGTGGTGGATCAGAAAGGAAGTAGTAGACATGCGGGTTGGCGAAAATGCTATTTAGATCATCTCGTGTGAAGGATGTAGAAAAGGAGAGAGAGGATAGAGATGGAGAAAGCAGTGAAGTACAGGGTACAAAGGACAGAAGGAAGAGGGCAATGTGGAAAGAAGGGAAAGGACGAGATGGATGAAGCAATAGGAACAGAAAAAAATAAGTGAAGACTAGGAGAGAAATAGAAAGGAGTAGAAAAGGAGAAATGAGAAAGTAATACGAATGGCTGGAAGGGGAAGAATATGTTAGCACACTAGAGGGATTACAACCCAGTATTTTAGAGTTTATATATGATTATCAAACTACTAAAACCTGATACAGACATCATAGAGAGAGAGGGTCTCTATACAGGTTCCTGCAGAAACTCTATTTGAATTTGTTGCAACATAGAATAGTAAAAAATATATCTTTAATAAGTATAATTAATAAATATATCATGTGGTGTACTTAAAAGAAACCACCTAGATTATAGGTCAGATAAATCTATGGTGGGTATTAAACAGGACTGCTTATAGTTATCCCTTAGTATAGTTTGTACTAGTAGGAGTCCAGTTAGTAAAGTACTGTTATATTACTTCTGTTAAAGGGTGCCCAGTTGAAAAGACACTTTTTGCAGATAATGTTGCAGTTTAGTCACTACCCTATAACTGCTTATGCAAAAACATTGGAAAGTGAGGAGATGAAAGAAAACACACACATATATGTATATATATATATATATATATATATATATATATATATATATATATATATTAGCCCATATGTTTTAAAAATATAAATTATATGTGATGTACTTTGTAGTGAGGTGGGTGACCAATTTCTAGTGTCTAGTTGGAGAAAGTAGTTCACATAATCTTGCAAGATCTAAGAAGACCCAGATCTCACTCTAAACAAGTAGCCAAGAGAAAAGAGATATTGGGGAAAGCATGGGAGCGAGGAAGCAATTACAGAGAGCTGGTGCACAATATAATCTGCTTACACCCGCAAGACACCAGGGATTAGGTACCTACCTCACCTGCAAAGTAGTTGAGATTAAGGTACAGTTAAAAAAAAATAATACCTATATCACAAATAATTTAAATATATAAAGAATATGGGCTATCCCCCATTTCCCCTCTAAATAGTAATGCTAAACTGAGCTGGGAAGAGGTTAAATGTTAATGCTGTAAAACCAAATCCAGCTGATTTATGACCCCTCCCAGGGTTTCCCCTGTATACCCTGTATGCCTCTTCAATACCAGGAGAACCATCAGGCCCTTCCCCCCACCCCTTGAGCTGTGAGGTAGGGAGTCCATTGGAATACTTTTATGTAGATATAGTATATAGGAATATGGGTGGATTTTAGGGCTGTTGTATGGTGTTCACATTAGTGGGCTATGGATACTGCTAAAATTCAACCTTGAAATGTCCTGTGAGAAGGAAGTGAGCACACGTTCGTGCTAGAAAGATATGAGCAAACCCACTGAGAGAGAGTAAGTTTTACAGGATTGTTTTTTGCGGGAGCCATAGACTAGTTCCACAAATTAGTAAATGCCAGTCAGCCTGACGGGAATTCTTATGGGAGCCATGGAATGGAGGCCTGAGCCTCTGACTACCAGCCCAGGTAAGTGAGCAACAGTGGTTTCCTGCTTAGATAGGTGCCTCCAAGACTGGACCTGCTAGTTTATACATTAGAGTGTATTTGTGCCTCTCTTCTGCAACACCTTAATCAGTCCATCGTTTCAGGGAATGCTAATGGACTATGTTATCTCCCTAGAGAACCTATTGTGCACACATCCAAGTATAATCTCTCTTTTAACCCAATGTACCGCTATAACAGGAACAACCCTCTCCTATAGCAAACTGAATCACATGTAATACCCACAGTACAATGAACCTGTTACTCTGAAGATCAATCTGAGGGGGAAAATCCATATACCCTTGAATGATAGTTCATGACAACCATAAAAACTATTTTTAGAGAAAATCAGAAGCTTGTCTGGGATAAACACAAGGCCATCCTGAGACATAATTAAGCAAAGCTTTTATGTAGATCAAATGGGCAGACCAGATTACTCTTTTTGGTTCTTATATATCATCAATGGTTCTATATTCCTATGACATTAAATTCACATATTGGCTGAGTATGAATACAGAGCAGAGTTCTATAATCAGTTATGGAGACATACATTAAAGTATTACAGGGTGGTATTATGGTGCCAGTGGACTGTTTGTGACATTGTTCAGCTTTAAACTAATATATACTTGACTACTGCAATCAAAACTTGAACAATTCTACCATCTTTAGCAATTATGTCAAATATTGCTAAGCCCAAACTCAGTACTGGGTGCCAACATTTTGCACTTTACATTTTCTTATACATTTTTAAGTCCAGATATGTGGGGGGGGGGGGGAGAGTCAGCATCTGGTGCTTTTTTGGCTTTGACATGTTGAGCATTAGTCCTATAAAAGTACAGTTTGAATCAAACGCACATATAAATACAGAAATACACCTGTTTAATATTGTTACTGATTAATTCATAGCATAACTGTGACTCCATCATACTTTTTTAAATATAAACTATGTTTATTTTTCAGAAAATGTTTATGAAGTATAATACATGCAAAAGGCTAACAAGTATAACGCTAGTTGTCAGTATGTGAGTCTCACTGGTTCCTTGGACTAAGAAGACAGATGTGTAGATTACTTGTAGTTGTGAGAAGGATCAGTCAGTCTTGGAGGAAACCAAGCGAATAATTTGTTGAGGAAAACATGATGCCGAGTAGATTTCTGATACATTATGGATTATGGGTAACTGGGCCCCATGCTGTGTGTAGGCTTTGTAGGATGATGATAGTACAGTTTAGTACCAATAGTCAGTATGATCACTCCTTCTAAGAGATGTTCCAGGTTCAGGTTTGTGACCTCCTAAGAGAGGGATGTCTAGGCCACTGTAATCTTTCACTTCTGTATTTAGTATTTGATTAGCAATAACATCAATGTTTGAATTAAATAAATTCATTGGAGCTTTTGGATTTAAAATTAAACTGTAGTGTTTCAAAGGCTAGCATAGGTCATGGAACTGTGGCAGGCGAGAGTAGTGGGGGTTTAAATCCAGGTCAAAACTAATGTAGTAATCAAGACAGAATAAAATATAATTAAGATGAAGCACCCTCAGAGTTCTTGTCAAAGCAAAACTGACATTGGCTGCATTATCTTTAGGCACCCATAATTCAATCAACCTGGGAGGATGCATCCTACAGTGTGCTGTGGGTGCACACAAGTTATAGTACCTGTGAGTGGTGTCCAGGGGTTATGTCTAGATGCCCTACACATTATGGGTTTCAGCTGCAGAATTTTCAAGCTATAAGTTCTCTTTAATAACATTTTTTGCAACCAAATTAATAAAAGCACCAGACCTTAAAATTATGTGGCTTTATTTTGAGGCTGACCTGGCTACGTGGTTGCCCTTTCATCTCCTTGTATTGAAGTGCACCAGTTGGGTAAAATTTCCACTTAGGCTGATCCAGAACAAGCATAGTGAATGCTGGCACTGTCTCTAAATAACGTTAGCTCATTTGGACTCTGGAGATGTTGGTTTGAGTTCCAATAGTTTTGACCAGGTGGATTCCCACTAGGCAAAGTAGGCAGCTGTCTAGGTTCACGTTGTTGCAAGGGGCACCATGAGTCAGTACTGAAAAATATGTTTAAACACTTCTAGAATTTTCTTTAACTAACACTGTGTTTCATCCAGTACATACTAATAGAGTTAGAGGGAGGGAATAGCAAAGCTCCTCTGTGATTGGCTGAAATATGTTGCTCATCATTATACATGGCTTGCCATGAGCATTTATTAAACACCTCTTTTCAATGTATGTAGAGAAGCATTTTCTTTGGCTCCTACAACCATGGGGACAAGTAATACCACTCTAGTCCCTATATTGTCCCCATACAGTAGTTTTCACTTGTTTATTTAGTAACTGATAAAATCACAATTTTATAAAAAAACAATGTAGCTTTTTAAATTTTACACTTGAAGATTAGTATTTAGACATCTGCTGCTCTTCACAGCCAACACATGTCAATGGGGGAGAGAGGATCTACCCAGAGGGATTTTCCTGACAGGAGTCCGTATATGATAACATTGTTCATCTGCCTACTTTACTGAAGTAGCTATTTTAGGCAAACCTACATTTGATCAGAAACAATTTAGTACAGCCTCCAGGACAGATCCTCTTTCGCCTACTGAACACCTAACAGTGGAGGAAAGAAACATATCTGCTGTAAAGTTACTAAAATGTTACATGCATATGGAGGGACACCTGAAGAACCTTTGGCTAGCAGCACCTTAGATGCAAATAATACCCCACTATAGGCTGTCAGCACCCATTTAACTGTAAAATTATTGGAAACATTTCCCTTAATCTCTTACAATCAGGTAGATTTGTTCGAAGCTAAAGATAGATGTGAACATAACTTAGAATTTGGCTACCTTCTACATAGATTCATTCATGAGTAGAGTTTCCTTTGAGATTTTAATACTTTTGAGCATGTATTATTATCAAAGGAAACGTCCGCCGAAGCTGATTGCAGGAAACAGTATAGCTTTATTTCCAGAGCAAAAATATCCTTGTATAAAAGGCAAATCAGGTCAGGCCTTTCAAAAATGGCAAAGGGGTGTATAGTAAAATTATATTCAGCGGTGAAGAGGTCAAGAGGGAGTTCATTTCATGCTGTACTTGTGACTTCCCTTGCATGATTGTAAAATACATTTGCAGTGACCTAAATTTAAAGGGACACTGTCATTTTCTATCATGTATTTCAAAGGAGATGGTCCACCTTATATTATTACTATTTCTATCACATATCTAGTTGTCAGTGTCCGGAAAGTTTGTGATGTTGGTCACGCTTTTGTGTCCCTCGCACAGCGAGGGATGCCTGTGAGCCTTGAAAAAGGGAGGAGTCGACGCACGCCCGACTTAGGCTGCAATGAGCGCCAAAGGCAAGCAGTTGTTTAAGCGCATAACTATAAAAACCTGAAAAACTAAGGAAATCATGTACAAAACATTATACCACACTCCCACACAGCACATGGGGGGAGACAGAAAGCCTGGGAGTGAGGTTGCAAACGAATTAGACCCATATTTGGCTTTTTTCATCACTCGAAAATCTCCTAAGCGAGGAGAAAAATGAAGGACGAAAAACGTAACATTTCTGAAAACAGCAGGAAAACGAGGCTCAGCAACGACAGGCTCGCAGAACTTACAAAATACACGCCGCCGAAGACAGTAACAGTTACACAAACAACGCCAGGCACCTGGGACTTTCAAAATAAAACCAATGACAGTCACCACGTGCCATGCAAACATTCAGCACACACACACACAGAAAGACACAGGGAAGGGACAGGGGGGAATGCTGGAAATTTACAAATTGCAAGAGTGGAGAGCCCTGTTTTTGAGTTTAGAATCTAGTGTGCACAAAAGCACCTTACAAGATTGTGTGTTGTGCATTTTTAGACTGAAGGTGATAGGCTTCTCTGAACAGATGTTTTTTTAATAAAGTTTTGAAGCATGAGAATAGTCTGGTGGAGGGCGGCAAGGAGTTCCAGAGAATAAAGGTCAGCGCAAGAAAAGTCCTGAAGGCGGGAGTGAGAGGAAATGATAAGAGAGGAGGAGAGAAGAGGTCATTAGCAGAACGAAGAGAGCGGGTGGGGGTGTAGTTTGAGATGAGAGCAGAGATATAAGGGGATGCATTGTTGTTAAGGGCTTTGTAAGTTAGGGTCATAATTTTAAATTTTATTCTGGAGGTTATGGGAAGCCAGTGGAGTGATTGGCAGAGAGCTGCTGCAGACTGAAAATGTAAAATGGTAGATGCGCCTAGCGGAGGCATTCATTATGGATTGGAATGGAGAAAGACGGGTGATGGGGAGGCTGGCAAGGAGTGGGTTGCAGTAGTTGAGGCGGGCTATGATAAGAAAATGTATTGGAATTTTAGTTGTGTCTTGTGTAAGGTTGTGACAGATTTTGGAGATGTCTTTTAGATGGAAGAGACAAGATTTAGTTAATGATTGTATACGAGGAATGAAGGAGAGGGCATGGTCCAGTAGAACCCAAAGATAGCGTGCATGTGAGGTGGGGGTAATGATGACATTGTCGACAGTGAGAGATATCTGAGGAATGGAAACAGATTACATCTCAGTTGGTGGTAAACCATGAAATAAAGGATCAAGTGGTTATTAATTACAAACACTTGACACCACTTGACCTCTGTTTGTTAAGTGTTAAGTGTTTCAAGGGCTATGTTGACAGGCTTATTAATTATACTTGATATCTTAATTCATGCTCACGTGTCCCCCATTGAAGTCTAAGGAACCACTATCTACTGTGATCGCAAGTTCAATCCCAACCGGCGCCTAGCCAACAGTGATGGCTGGGAGTGAATTAGATATCATGGTTGGCTGTTAAAAGGCCTTTCTGGTCGCCTTGTTACTCACTCAAAAATATTGTTATGCCTCCCTTGTTATGATTTTGACCCAAAACATAATTCTGACTTGTGATAAGTCCCACCTGGGGCCCTGGAAGTACCTGATTAAGATCTGTAGGAGACATTTTACCACATTCATTACATCAACCAAATTTCAAACAATAACCGCAAATAAATGCACAAATGTCCACCTGTCCAGGGAGTTGTGACAGCACTGGAGCCCCCCATTCACTAGATCAGCCACTGGTTGTACTTCAGTTTGTGCATGTTAATTCTGAAGGTGAGTTATATAAGGTTTTGAGTGCAATACAAGAAGTCCACAGAGCATGTGTAGTTCATGAAAAGTCCAGAAGGTGGGATTGAGAGGAAGTGCCAAAAGAGGAGGAAAGAAGAAGAAGGTAATGAGCAGAGCTGTGGGTAGTTGGGGAGTATTTGGAAATGAGTGCAGAACTTAAATACACAAGTCTCTTATATGAAAGAGTCAGCTTACAGATGTCAATAACTAAAAGAGAACACAATGTTTTTTCTAGTGGCTACTCCCTCTCTCCACACGTAACTGGTAAACTAGGTATTTTCCACACTTTTTACATAGTTAATCTTCTCTAGGTGTGTTCATTCATATAAAATTAATTTAAGTTTAGGTGGAAATTATCCTTCAAAGAAAAATATTTTAAACATAGAAATAGTGTTTTTTGTTTTCTTTGTATAAAAATTGAATGTTTAAAATATAGCATCAAATGAACTGTTTTCATCTTGTCCTGATTTGTTACATGATACAGAATGGTAGAGAGACATGGAAATATATTGTACATCCCCTATTGTATTTTATTATCATTCTTTTAGAATCTTCAGCTAGCTTACCAGAAATATGAGGGGCTTACTGGAAGCACTAGATAACAATTTGTCAATGCACATGTAATGCTAAGGCGATACAATATATATATATACAATATATATCTGTTTTCTGTTTTGTTTTTCTTAAAGGCACTCATACTCTCCACTTACTCCTAAGACGTATAATAGAAAAAATGATGATCTATATAGCTAATATCCTGGGTGCTTCACACCCCTTGTTATATCAAAAAAGAATATATAAAAAGAAAAACTTTAATTGGATACTCTGGATCCTGAAACTACGCCGTTTAAAATGTATAAAAAAGGGGACTGTATACAGATACATAGATACCTTAGATATCTGAATAGAGCCAGTATATCCTGTATTAACAGGAGGATCAGTATATTCTGATTTATGAGGATTGTGTACCATAGTTTATGATTAGGCAATATGAAAATATTCCATAATTCATACACATCATTTATCTCAGTATCTGTATACACTCCCCTTTTTTATACATTTTAAACGGCGTAGTTTCCGGATCCAGAGTATCCAATTAAAGTTTTTCTTTTTATATACTGCTAAGACGTGCCTAATAGATTTGTACCTTTATGGGACTGATCCCTGTCTTTCTGTTCTTCCTCATATAGGTGCCATGCTATACAGCTGTGACCTAAAACCCCACCCACAGGGAAAGGTTACACACTATTTGTGTCAGGCTACTGTCAGCTGGAACACATCATGTCACCATCTGTTTGCTAACAACAATACATTGGTAGTGTGAAGCCCCTCTCTCTGGGTTACCTTAGTTCATAGCTTTGAAACCTGGCACCCTACATGAGAGAGAACAGGAAGAGGGGTGGCAGTCCCAGAATGTGAGAATCTGTTATTCTGGGGCTTATAGAAAAAAGGGAGTTGTCATTTTTATATGACAATTACATTGAGAAAGATTCAATTAATTATTTAACAAAGTTAAACATTTATATAAAACAACAATATTTTGGCTAAAGAGTCCATTAAATATAACATAGAAATAAAACCTGAATACTACCTACCTATCACATTTGTGCTGGGAAGCATATAATACCTCATTTATCTAATTTGTTATCCATCTTGTTAAGTGGGAGGGGCTTTCAAAATCAAATAGCTGCACTGTAAAAATGCAAAAAATATTTCAGTGTTCATTTAAAGAGACCCCGAAGTCTCCAAAGTTATATTATACATTTAAAGGGCAAATTCAACCTAAACATGTGTTTCTTTTATATTAGCAATCACTTTTGGTGAACATTAACCATCGTACTGTTCCATGTTTGTAGAGAGTGTAAGCCGCCATTAGACGCTCACTTTCTGTCACTGATACTTTAGCTGTGTAAACTTATTGGGTGAAAAGTTCAAGAGCCAGTTCAATCAAGCTACAGCTGCACTTATAAGCTGTTGCGTTTACATTCTATTTTTGTGTCCTTCAGAAGCACATATAATTTAAAATACAATGGTCTTGTAGCAATAAAAAGCAAGTGCTAAATCTTTTTACAGAAATATATGAACTACTGTAAGTGTACTATTTCATATACGAGCACTCTTTGTTTGGATTTAATTTATATAATAAAAAACGTACTTTTGTTCGATATCACACTTATCCATAGTGTCAGGATCCAGGCCATATTTTATAATCTCTGTGTGTATTTTCTGGATATGGGCGACCAGTCAGTTTACTTGAATTTCCTGTGCGGACATATGGTTATCTTGACAATATGGCTTGGATTCAGCCCCTAAGGGGGTGGTAACAGGTAAGTACTTTATTAACTGAATGTTTGTTTTTTTAAATGCATCTTACTACAATAAACCTAATTTGAGGCATGTCATTTTTACCTGTCAGTCAAGCTTTCTGATACACCCACTAAGGATAGTCAGTATCTCTTGTTAATGACAGATCATAGCAAATAATTGATGATTGCCCTCTGGGTCTCTGTATATATTGTCTTCAGTAGAAGTCATGTCCAAAAACAAAAGACTGGACATGTTTAGACCCCAGGGAGTAATTTGCCTAAGCAGTGTAGTTCTAAGCATGCCCAATCTTTTGTTTTCCATACGGCTTACACTGAAGACCATAAATTCAGAGACCCCTCTGGATGTAATCAGCATTTATACAATTGTATCTGCAATTAGCAAGATATATCAGTCTGGATCATAATGGCAAAAATCCAAACTTCAATGCCAGTCTAGTTTAGATAAATGTATTTTAATTGATAAAGTACTTGTTTTAAATGATACCATATTTGGAATGTCTGCTTTGCCACTTTAGTCTTTGCAGGATTTATTTGTCATGAAAAATAAAGCCTGTTTGATTTGTCACTTTAAGTAAATTATACATGACAGTGAGACACGACACCCCTCCTCCTTTTTTTAATAGCAGCTTAACGCCCGCCTGTGGTTGATCAACTGAACCGCAAGCAGGCAGTGTGGCATGTCCTGTCACTCACAGAGTTTATCACCGCGTGCTTCCTCTCTTACCCAACATCTGTTTCCTGGCCTATGCTTGGAGCCTGTATCATGGTCATTCACTGAATTTCACAACTTGACTTTTTTTGCAACCAAGGGTCAACTGGTAAACTGATAGATAGAGACATAAAGAGAGAATTATCTGTTATCCACCTATTTCCACTAGAACTGGAACATGCTGGGAAGATTAAAACAACACTATATGTTTGTGAAGTATACCACAAACTAAACACATTGGCAGCTATGTAAGCTGTGTGGGACCTTTCCTGTTTCTTCTTTGCAAGCAGTGGCGTGTAGCAACCACTAGGTGGCGCAACGGTGGTGCCCCAAGACATTCCTCAATTTGTTATTGCTGCCGTTGATGAGCCTATGGATGGGTGGTGGAGATGTGTGTGTGTGCAGAAATCTTCTAGATAATAGATAGTAAAAACTAAGAGAACACTCAGACTCCATCCACTTAGTCTACAAGCTTACACAGCTGCCAATGTTGTTAGTTTATTACAATTTTTCCCCAATCTACAGTAGTTCTTTAATTGACCATCCAGTGTTTCACTATGGAAAGCTTTGATCAGGGCCTGAACATATTTTAGGTTTTATGGTGCCCTAGGCCATCCTGATTTGCGCCTCTAAAACCCAACTTGCAGCTCCTCCTTTCCCTTTTCTATATCTCAAAACATTAGTTTGTGTGTGCTAATGTATGTATATGGGATGTCAGAAAGTGTTATGTATATAGATATTTCTGTGCATGTACTGAACTACATATTCAGACAGCCTGCTGTCCCCTGAAAATGTGCTGCCCTAGGCCTGTGTCATGTGGGCCTAAACAGAAACACAACCCTGAATCAGGGTAAGTTTTACCCAAACAAAGTACCTAAGGAAGGGGAGATGATTCACGTTTCATGGGTTGTAGTGTAAATCTGCACTGTATCGTTTATAATAACAATACCATCTAAAACAAATCCATACAGCCTTTCATTCTTAATTATTACAATCGATTTAGCTTTAATGGCGGCAGACATTTACTTTTGCTCCTAATATGATTTGACACCTGTCGAATAACAGAAATGCTATCCAGATAACATTTTTATTGAGTTCTATTAAAAGGCTGGTACTATGAATAGCCACCAGGCAATTAAAGTAAAAAGAGGAGCAACTCCTAGTAGGAAAACCTTCCATCCCAGGCTCCAGGATGGAAGCCCCATGACACAAGCAGATTCTGCTAAATTTACAATTGTCTGTAAATATAAATTTTATGCTCATGGATTACATTTTGCTACATAAGTCATGAACATGTGAAGTTTTCCCCAAACTACAGTGATCCTTTAACAAATGTGGTAAGTGGCCAGTCTGTTATAGATAAATGGACAGATATGTCCACAGTAGTTTTATCTCATTTCACAACTCATTTTGCAATCATGTAGACAAATAGGCAGCTGCTGTCAGAGTCATATCTCTACTTCCTGTCACTAGTCCCTCTCTGCTATGAGAACAGTCATTTTATCCTAAGCGTGAGCCATTTTGATAGAGAAGTTTCATAATGAAAGCAGCAATTCAGTTTCTGATTGAGATAACGGCCTCTCATGTGGTCTCCCTGCCTCTCTACTCTGCCCGGTCTGTCTCCATCTTGTGTCTGTCAGACCTCATAGGCCTGGGAGCTTCCTTCCTTCTCCTTTTAGATTTTACTTAATAAATTTATGGCCACTTGACTGCAGGAAACATCAGCTCCACATTGGCTAAGTGTACACAAGGGTTAGCTAGAGGTGGCCAGTCCAGCAGTTTATCTATTTATATACTCACCTGAACATTGAAGGTATATACAGTATATACAGGGACATGGAAGGTATATACAGTATATATATATATATATATATATATATATATATATATATATATATATATATAATTTATTTTTGTATCCTTTATTTTATTAAAAATGCTTATAGGCTCTGTTTTTTTCTGTCTAAAATCATAACATTTTACCTGTTTGGATCTGCCCCTGTACCTCATGAATACACAGACTGTGAAGAGCAGTGACTTCTCTCAAGCAGCATTTTGCAGAATGTTGCTAATGATTGGTTGCTATGAGATACTGCACACTGTTTACTTTTATGCATACTGTCTTCATGAGCTCCCCTGTGTTGAAAGGTGACTTGGAATACACAGTATGCAGTGCAAGTGTGGCAGCTAAAATTGCCAGTGGACTAACTGAAAGCTCATTATTTCCGTTTAAGGACATACCCTCCTGTGGTAGGATCTACAAGAAGCAGTTCAGTAAAGAAAATACAAGCCTACTTTAAGACTAATTAAAAAACAAAAGTGAAAGGTTTAAAGGCTTTGTTTAGATGTTTTACTTTTTAAAAAATATTTCCTGTTTTCAGGTTTAGTTATTCAAAAAAGCAGATAAAAATGTGACTAGTTAGTTTTATTTTTAAAGATTTCCAGGCATTTTGTCAGAGGCTCTGAAAGATTTACAGCTGCACTGCTGGCAGCAAAATGAAAGGACCATTATATATTAGCAAAATCTTCACATGTTTGTGGAATATGCAACACATTAACAACATTAACAGCTGTATAAGTCATGGGAATAAAAGCATTTTCAGAAAAATAATTAATTTTAGCAATCTCTTCTAGTGCATGGAAGCTGTCATGACAGTCCTACTTCCTTTTCAAAACACAAGGGGGTGGGTACTGAGCAGGGCAAAACAGTGTGCAAGTATAATAACAAGTTGTCTCTACTAAGCCTATGGGATGGAGGGAGAAGGTGTCTTCTTCTGAAATCTTATCTGAATCAGTCAACAGTTCCAGATAATAACAATAAGTAGGACACGTCAATTACATTTTCACGCCAGCAGGACAAACATGGCACCCTTTAGACTCAGTATCTACCCTTCAGTATCTACCTAAAATAATATTTTACCTAAAAATGATATTATGCTCATGGTTTACATAGCTGCTTATGTTGTTAATTTGTTAAAAAAACTTCATCAACATTGAAGATTTTCAAAATCTACAGTGGTCCTTTTAATATAAAATAATCTGAAAGATGGGAACCTTATTATATGCAGTGACATTCACAGCCACAATGAGCATCAAACCATTAACTTCTAGCACATCTGCCCCAAAGAGTCTAATAACGTGCTTTGTGCTGTGATACAAGGGCATTCTCAGTAACACTGTATGGTGACTCATAATGATTTTCAAAGCAAGGTTGTCATTCGAAAAAGACAAGGCCTTTAGTCTTTATGAACAGGAAGAGGCATGGAAATTTTTATAGAACCACAAAAAATACAATGACTTATTATGAAGTGCTCATATAACTAGCTGAAATACAATTAGCATTTCACTATGGGTTGAGCAGGGTTTCGCAACGTATCTAAAGAAGAACCAATTTTTTTTAATTAGTATTAGTATTATTATTATTATTATTATTACAGTTTTTTGTAAAGCACCAACATATTTCGTAGCACTGTACAGGGGTAAAATAGAAAGAAAAAGTAAATACAATATTAAACACATTGCAGAAAGTAGAGGGCCCTGTCTTTGAGTTTAAAATCTTACATATATAGTGGGGGGGGTTTCAAAACACCTTACAAGATTGAAAACTTGCACTTACAATCTAAATGGATAAATAAAACAAAAGGTGGAGTAAGAAATGGAAGAAGCAAGAGCTTGGCAAGTAATCAAAGAGAGAGTAGAGGGTTCATTAGTGATTACATTTGTGGGTGTATCAGTTGTGTAAAATGGAGATAATAGTGCTGAATCTGCACTATAAATGAAGTGGTGGTGTAGGTTTAGAGGCAAAAGAAAAAAAGGTAAAAAGGAATGAACATCTGCTTAGATCAATAGTTACCTAATTTAGAAGGACTGCAACACACATTTACCCCCTCTTACTATATACATAGAAAGTGTGTTGGGAAACAAGAGAATTAAAGCGTCATGGAAGGCTTAAATACATATTAAAAAGTTTACAAAATTATTAAAAGTAAAAATGTAAACTAAGCTCTAAACGTGACAGTGAATTTAACAATACTGTTAAACATAATCAAAAAGAGTATGGGAAACCAAATAAAAGAAATGCTTTAATTTGATGCATATTTTATAAGCACGGTTATAAAAATTGTTATTCCCCCAGCAACCTTCTTTATTCCCCACAGCAACACGCAGTGTTGTGTTTGTGACTGCAGGTTGCAAGTGGACCATAAATCACAAGCCTCCTGCAAATAATCTTGTTTGCTGTAAGAAAAAAAAACATAGAAAAAAAGCTTACATTTATACAACTATCATTGGAATCCAGAAGGATATATTACATGCTTCAAAACAGAACAGTTCATGTCAAAATACAGTGATAGAAGCTGATATGTGTACACTTTAAGTATGGACATCATCTGCTTGTCTTATTTAGATAACAACCTTGTATGTAGTCTCTGATACTAGGAGAAAACATAATCAAAACTAATCAACTTTTATAAATAAATTTGATTTACAACTAAATGAACCCTGCGTGATCACAGGAACCTACCTGATCTAAGAACAACATCCAATTCAATTGGCTGACAACTGGAGAGGAGGCATATCTGGATTTATAACTAGGCAAATGAGGCAGCTGCCTAGAGGTGTCTCGGTGAGGAGCAAATCATCTGCATAAGAATACAATTACATTTCAGTTAATGTTTTACAAATAGATCCTACCTTTTCTAGCCACATGTCATGAGCATGTACTCTTGTGGGAAAGGAGGTGGGTGTGAAGTGAAAGACTTGCAGTGTGCTGCGCTATAGTAAAATAAAACAAGATAAGTAAAAAACAGTGTCTCTTGCCCTTACCTGTAAGAGGGATCAGGCTTTAAATTGTTAACTCAATAAGTATATTGTGATTTTTTGTTTTGTGCCTGTATCTATTTAAATATCCACATTCTCCCTTTCTAGCCCATTGTTTCCTTTTCCATTAGAGAGAGTACTTTTAGAGAGTTTAGTACAGGTACACTTCATGACTACATTGTTTAGTGACTGTAATATTACCAATAGTTATGGATATGTCCACTGACCACTAGTGATCCAAGTGCTTAAAGGACCCCTGTAGTGCCTTAACAACATGAGTTAAGAGCCTTCATTATGAACTGATCATTAATTTAAAAAAAAAATCAATTATTGAAAAAAAAAACAATATTAAACTTATTTTCAAACTTCAGACTTGGGCTGCTGCCTGTAGAACCCACTATAAGGTCAATGGGGGAGGGGGCTTTGACGGACATCGACGACATTTTGTGACATAATATTTACCAAAACAATGGGAGGTGGGAAGGGAGGGGAAGGGAGAGAGAGTTTTTGGGGAGAGGGAGGGAGGCAGAGAGAGGGAAGCAGAGAGAAAGAGAGGGAGAGAGAGAGGCAGGAAGAGAGGCAGGCAAAGAGAGAGGGAGGGGAGAGAGAGAGGGAGGGAAAGAGAGAGAGAAGTAGGGAGGAAACGTGAGGGGGAGAGAGAGAGTGGAGAGGGAGAGACAGAGCAGAGAGAGAGGATGCAGAGAGAGATAGAGAGCAAACACAAAGAGAGGGCACACAGAGAGGGGGAGGGCCCTCAGAGAGAGGAAAAGGATGCACACAGAGTGAGAGAGGGTGCACAGAGAGAGAGAGAGCACAGACAATTGAACATAACATATGACACCGCCATTAATGATGGGCCAGGGAACCCTGTGAGTGCGGTATCACCACTGCTCTACAAAAGCAGCAGGGACCACTGATGGCTGTGCTATCATACATACAGGGGATGGACAAAATAAAGAAACCCCCTAACAATAAATTAAACTCAAGGAGCTAATATGAAGTAGGGTGTCATTTTGCCACCAGAACAGTTCAGTTCTTCTTGGAACATGAGTTTTTTAAGACATCCACTTTTTAAAGCTCTTTTTGGGTAACTCTGCCCCTTTAATGGTATGCCAGGGATCAGTTTGAGTCTAAAGTTTGTATTACAGTCGGGTGGAAAATGGGCAGAGTAGTAGCTGGGCCGAGAGGTTCTTATCTGCTGTCAAACTCTATGTTTCTATGTCCCTGTGAACCTTACCAGGCATAATCAGCTCAAGATAACTTAATAACACGCTGCACTGGGGATTAATTTTCCATGAAATTTTGCCAAGGAATTAGCAACTCATTTATAAAACTGATTTGCATCCCATGGAGCAGAGTTTTAAAAGATCATGTATTAACACAGCCTTTCATGTAGGAAATCATCCATTAAATAAGAACCCTTTCACTGCCAGAGAGTTCCCTTTTTCAGTTCCCCTAATAAATCCTACTAATGTTAATCAGAAGAGAGCTTCCAAAGCTTTAGTCATTTTTTTTTAAAGAACATGAGTTAAAAATGTTAAACTTTAAGAAAGCCAGATTTTTTTTACTAAAAGGAAAATACACTGCGCTCTGCAGCATCAGATAGAGTGTCTAAAAAGTGTTTCCATTTTTGATATTGTTGTTATATCAATGGAGTTATTAGCTTTCAACGTTAGTGAGTTTTTACTTTTTTTTTCTCCTCCCCTTAATTAGTTAGATACATTATGAGCTGCACTGGCTAGTGGTTCTAATTAGAACCATCTGTGCAGTCTGAGCATTGAAGTGCCCTCCACTTTGTTGTTAGAGCTAGGTTAGGGTTGCAGTTAGTGGGAGCTATCCTGTTATAGTTACGGCACAGGTCAGCGGATGCAGTGTGGTGACCAACTGCTAGATGGTGCTGCCGATATTTTGCACCGCTGACGATATATTAGAGAAGTTCTAAGCTTAGAGTGGTAGCCTAACCCTAACCCTCACTGTAACCTTAACCCTCACCCTAACCCTCACAGTTTATCTAAGCCTTGATTCTATGATATGGCACTGGAATAGCACCATATAGCGGTTGGTCACTGCACTGCAGTGGTGTACTGGTGCTGTAACCATAACAGGATAGGACCCAGTTAGGGTTAAGAGTAAGGGTAGTAAAGAGCAGATAACTGGAAAGATGCAAGGTGAATAGGGGTGTTGTAGTGTTTTTTTTAAAATAAGTATTTGACCTATGTAAAAGATAATTTATTGGAAAAAGAACTGTGGATTTGAATGCAAAACTTGTCATAGCTTATATGACCTTATCCCTAAGTTAACCCTGTATGATGAAACGGCATATAGAAATCAATAAAGTTAAAATGTAACCAACCATTACTGAGTTTGCTCTGTTTAAGCAACCAATTCTGTTCCTTTCTTCACTCTCTGATCTGTTTAGGACTTCTTCTTCACAACATTAAGTCATGCTAACTTGCTTGTAAGTTTTCTAGACTTCATATCCCAAATATTTTATAACTGCATCCCCTAGATTTACTTATCTTCAAAGGGGCAGCCAATCAGTTCACTGAAGACTCCAATGTGTATATTTATGGGGGGAATGGCATGGCAGCTGATCACAGCCGTTATCACTGAATGTCGTTTTAAACCAGTGTTGCTCTGTTGTCACCTTTCCTATGTTTTACTTGTAAGTCCAATTACAGAGATCATGTTTGGTTCTGTAGTCACTACCCAGTACTCACTATACATTGAGACTATAAACGAATATGGGCATATTTACTATGGATCTCTGGAGTGAGATGAATTTTATATTTGGAACATAATACAAAATAACCACCACAGATTTGATTAATCATTCGTATTCATGCTGATACAAGCACATTCATATATATGGTATCACCCCCAATTACCATTCCACCAAGGAATCAATCTTGAAAACGTGCCTCTCCCTGAACCTCCAGCACTCTGATCTAACATAGAATTGTTTTTGGTGTTTTAGACATGCGTTTCAGTTTATAAGCTTTGCCATGTTTTCTACTCCTCTCACTGCATACTATCTACCTTGCTACCCAATGTCTTAAACGGCAGTGTGCTTTACATGTGAAACCTACTTTTGTAATTTACTATTCATTACATAAAAAATACATGTGCAAACAGCAGCAAATACATTTTTTAGCAAGAAAATATAATATAAAATTACAGTTTACCTCATTAATGGCCGTTGCTGTACCCCTCCCCATCTCCCTCATTGTCCTGAGCACTATTGAAAGCGACACTTTTCAAGATTCCCCCTCTATACCCATTAACTACTATGGGCCCGGGTATCCTTCGGGACTCCCCTGCAAATCCAGCAACTAACTATGAGCCCAGGTGTACCCCAGGATTTACCCATCAATATCTGTGCCCCCTTCGCCCAGCCCTTGTGGTGTGGGGAGTTCATCAACCTATGGAGCCTCTAACGAGAACCATGGGGTCCATATGGACCCCCATGGCACCTAACTTTAATCCGTTACCATGAGGATCCCCATGGTAATATAAAGTATTACCATGAAGGATTTTGTGGGCCTCTACCACAAGAGTCTACCACCTCTACCACAAGAGTCCATTTGGACCCAAATGGTATACTATATTATAACTATTTTGTCCGTATGGACCCCATGGAATCTAAAATTAACCTCAATAGTGCAAGGTCCTTATGGACCTCATGGAGAATAAAATTAATGTCTATACCACACAGGGATGGCACGTCCTTCGCGTGCAGCTGAATAGCGCACCATCATCAGAGCTGCAGAGAATTGCGCTTTGATGACGCTCTGCAAGGCAAGCAGGGTCTGCTTCTCTTTCGCGAAGGTCGGGGTGCCAGATTCAACACTTCTGCCTGGACCGCTATATCATGTACCCCTCTTAACTATACCATCCAGGGAATATAACAAATGACAGAATCTCAGCTGCCCAGTGAGAAATAACTGGAATATGGGCACCAGACAGGGGCAGCTCACACAGCACTCCAGCCTGGTGCTGTGTGAGCTGCCCTTGTCTGGTGCTGTGTGAGCTGCCCCTGTCTGGTGCTGTCTGGAGCTGCCCCTGGTTGGTATAGTTAAGGGGTGCATGATATAGGGGTCAGTCCAGGCAGAAGTGTTTAATCTGACACCAACCTTCGCACATAAGAAGCAGACCCTGCTTATCTTGCAGAGTGTCATCAGAGTGCAGTTCTTGGTGCCCTAATGACGGTGCACTATTCAGCTGCGCGCGAGGGTTGGGGTGCCCCACACAGGGGTACTTAGACCCCCATGGTATCTAAAACTAACCCCTACACTATGGGGTTCACAAAAATGAGGACCATGGGGTTCAATCAAGCAGGAAGTGCTCGCTTATCCAGGGGGTTCATAAGAATCATACAATGGGGGTTCATAAGAATCCCTGTCCTATAGAGGATAGTTTTAGGTGCCAAAGCACAAGGGGTGGTGGCAAGTTGGCCCGATGGTCCCCATATATAGAGGGGGGAATCCTCTGGATACTTGAGCTTATAGGGGATAGTAGGTATTGAGGGAGAATTCTGGGGGATAACTGGGCTCATAGTTGGTAGCGGCTATTGAGGAGGAATCCTGAGGGATACCTGGGCTTTTAGAGAGTAGAGTGTCATAGGCAGAGTCATGAAACCTCTGCATTTTATAAATAAATTAACCCCCTTTCTACTTGCTGAGTGAGAGGTAGGGAAGGAAGTAGTTTATTTGTCTAAGGGAGGATTTGATGGCAGGATGGGAAAAAGGGTAGAGAAGGTGGGAAGGATTGCTTTGCAAGGGGAACTTTTAATAGACAGTGAGGGTGCCATCTCCCCATCCTGATGCTCTGCATTGTATGACGGTGTTTGGCCACCATGCACACAACCCTAATCAAGTCATGCAGAACCATTAGGGTAGTCCAAGAAAGCACTGGTTCAGTTGTTCAAAAAAGGCTGCTAGGGTAAGAGGGCTGATTTAGTTTTATAAAATGGCACTCGAACTGTACTGTATTTCCTATGACCTTTGACACTATGCAGCGCAGTTTTCATGCCTTAACTGGTCCTTTAATGGAGTAGAATGTGAAAAAATGGAATAGCAAGTTCCAGCAGGTTACCCCTCCCCTCAAGCTCCCAAATCAAAGCACAGGTGACAGAAGCAGAGTCTGCAAATTATAGAATGCTTTGATGCTCATGGTTTACAAAACAGCTAATGTTGTCCCCCAAAACTACAGTAGTCCTTTATGTAAATTTAGCAATTTAGGCATATATAAGCATGCATAGAGTGCAACCTCTTCAGAAGATTAACGTATTTCTTGTGTAAAAAATGTTTTGCTGTTCGCTCAAGAATAATGTTTGATATTCAGGGGTGTATTTAGGTTTTATTCTGCCCTATAAACTAATATACTGTTTGTGTTTATGTATATATGTGGTATGTCAGAAAAGTACACTTACAGACAGAAATTTCACTACACATGCCTGTGCATATACAAACATGTTTCAGTGTACCGCACTGGCATCTTCAACCAGCCTGCTGTCCCCTAAAAATATGCTGACCTAGGTCTGGGTCTCATGGGGCTAGGCAGAAAGTAAGCGTTTTAACCATTTTAACATTCTTTATTATATGAAGCAGCACAGCTTTTCATACATGATAGGCTTAAAAATTGTTTTAAACGAACACTGTTAATATAAAAGGGTATATTAGACCTGCAGGGTAAAGGTTTATTAGAGAGGTCTGTTTAAAATCAAGTGAACATTGCTCTCTATCCTTAAGGAATCCCTGTGCATGCAAGGAAATCGTTCACAAGAGCTGACGTTTCCTTGTATGGGAAAGCAGCACATGTGAAAACAGAATGTTCTACTTATCAGCTCCTGCAAAACCGCAGAAACAGAGCCACGGGTCAGTTTATTTAGACACAGAAAAATATGTGACATTTACCCAGAATTCTGTCTCCAGCAGCGGATACAGTAAAAATGACAGAGTTTGATCCCGATTGTGGCTGTTATCGTTGATTCTAACCTATATACTTTGAAAACAGGGAAATTGTCTGTTAACAGCATGGAAGATAAAATAAGAAACTAAAGGATGTGCTTGACAGGTTAAAACATTACGTTATTGTGTATGATGGAGTCATAAAATGACAGATATAATGGTGTCAGGATGGAGTTACACTTAGTCCACTAATCCTAACTATTTCATTTAAATAAGTACACTGTGAGCAAATATTAAAATATGCTGTTTTAAAGAAAAACACTTGAAATTATGAAAAAAAAATGTGTTTAAAACAGAAAATAAAATATAGTCTGCTAATTTTGGCCTCCATGCAAATCAAGCGGTGTAATTTGCGGTATACCCATAAATCAGCTGCAGGAGCTTTTTACCCCACATTACACGCTAATGTAAATCTTTAGCACCTCCACATTACGGCACTCAGCCCACATCCATAAATCCTGGCTTTTCCGCAATAGATTTCAGTTTTTAAGGTAATAAAATCATGCTTTATGGATGGGAAACGACTCTAGGAACCAATAGGAAATAAGGAAGTCATGATTATGATAATGAGTGAGAACAAGTGCCATAACTGTGGTAAGAAACATATATATATATATATATATATATATATATATATATATATATATATGCAAAGCAATGCATTTGTTCCTAGATAACATGGTTTCCTGATGTATATTAACCCCTTGAGTACTGGGTTGTGTGTTACCCTTGATGTTGTATTATAAAACCAACATAATAATAACATATTATTTAATAGCACATATGTTGATATCGTACTGTTAAAGGTATATCTAAGCTTCCCTGTTTTTACCTTTCTCTAATCTAACACAGGCTGCTTATATCAGACACACACATTACATGGAGTCATTCTATACACATACAGATTTATTTTATTTAAAAATAGATACACTGCATTTGGGTACACATGTAACCCTTTACTAACCCTCAAGCCAGCAGCAGCACAATGCAATCTGGGCTTCTCCTTGCTTCCTTGTGCAGGGGACTATACATCCTGTGATTCCTTGCTATACAAACTGCTATTACAAATTGAAACAATGTATAGCTGCCTTTGATTGGCCAAAACAAACTATGAATTTTATGCTATTTTTTGCAGGGATTTCTAAGGTTTCGAATGTTTTTTTTAAAAAAAAACAGCCACTGATTAGTAGAAAAATATGTATTATATTGTAAAGTTGAATGTACTTACATAGTTATATGCTGGGTACTGCTATTTGGAATTGCACATCCCTAGGACACTTCCATAACAGTGGGTACAGGTCTTGGTACAATTTGTGACTTGCAGAGGTAGTGCTACCAGTCACATGGTTGCTGGGGGTCACAGCTTATTTCTCTCTGCCTGTCTCCTTGTTGGAAATTTAACCACCAGCAGCAGTGATGCCGGAGAACAGACAACTGCAGGTGTAATCTACTGTGAATGTGCTGCACAGATTGGTACATGATAGAAAGTACCATTTATTTTCATATGAATCTGACTACATTTCCCAGGCTGCTTTACAGCACAGACAGCACTTTTTTTACACCACTAGGTGGTGCTGTGGCGCAAGGCTCAACCCCAGTCCTCTGGATCTGTGGGGCTTCCAAAAAGACTAGATCCCCCTGTTTTCCAACTGTCAGAAATTATAAGATATTTTCCTTACTAGTGTTTAAATGTTTATTTTGGTATTTTTGATGCAAAAAAAAGTGTTTGCATACACTACTGACTATCCTCTATCAGATACATTCATAATCCAGCTCACTAAGATATGCCTTTAAATTTGCCTTTAAGTCTCAAAGAATGTTGAAATTTGACAATTGTTTATTGTGTTTGGTGCTATACTGTCTCTTTAACAGACGCTGCAGCACTCAGCAATGGTTTTAAAACCATTTGCAAATGGTCTTTGGTACCTGTAATATATCCTTTCGTTTTTTTCAGTTACAGCACTATTCTGATTTGCCAGTGATCAGTAAATTCTTTTTATTATAAAAGTCTAACAGATTAATTTATAATCTTTCAGCAGGGCAAAAATCAATGGAAAAGTTTGCCATAATTGTCAGCTTTGGCTTGCTCCAGTCATTCGTAGCTAGGGGCATAGGAACTGGGACAAATCCTTCCAGATTAAATGATTAGGGGACACATAATAAACGTAATCATGCATTACCAGACGCTATGGAGCAGTGTGTGTTTCCCATGAATGTAATTTATACATACAAGCTGAGATCCCGCTCCATGCTGATGATAGCAACTAAGCTTGAAACAGCTGTACATGTCAAGAAAATTATAAATTTTCTTGACAGGGAAATGAGGGAAATAAGTATTTTACCCCTTCAACTTGGTACTTGGTGGCAAAACCATTTTTGTCAATCACAGGTCAGGCATTTCTTGTAGTTGGCCACCAGGTTTGCACACATCTCAGGAGGGATTTTGTCCCACTCCTCTTTGTAGATCCTCTCCTAGGCCCTCATTCTATTATCAGCCGTAAATCGGCCGCAAAGCTGCGATTCCTTGCAGGGCTCCCGTTACCTTGCAATTCAAATAGACGGCGCCGCAAGGCTATCCCCTTACGGCCGGCCGTATATCTTGCAACCGTCCGTAAGCTCAGAAATCTTTAAATGCAAAAATAAATTCAAGACGGCACTGTAAAGCTCTGTAAATGCTAGGGATCATAATGGGGGACATGAGGATTAATAGCAACCCCCTCTCAAGCTTGCACATCAGCCCAAATCCGAGATTACATTAACTGTTTATTTTCCGTCCGCAGCGTGGGCGGGTCTGAGGTGCTCCAAGCCCTCTGGACTTTTTACATGGATATGTGACATAAATTTAAAAAAAAATTATTTAGGTGTTTGAGTGTAGGGGAATGTTGTGCTATGAATGCTAACACCTACAATCACTTTATAGTCTCCTCAGAGTGCAGGATGGCTTTATTATGGCTTTATGATGTGCTTAATTGTGTGCCTGCGGGACCTTTTTGCTGCAAGTAAGCTGCGGCTCGGTTTTAGTCTTGCAGAGAGGGTTCCCGGAGCAATTGAATAGCAACAAGGATTTTCTTGCGGCCGAAACTCTTGCGGCCGTTTAAGATCAAAGGCTTTCCTACGGCGCGTGCAGCCGCAAGGGATAACAAGGCGCCGGCCACAAGCCTGCCGGAGTCCCCGGCCGGAAGGGAATAGAATAGGCAAATAGCTTGCGGCCGGTCCTTGCGGCCACGCATCTCCTACGGCCGTTAATAGAATGAGGCCCCAAGTCATTAAAGTTTCAAGGCTGATGTTTGGCAACTCGAAACTTCAGCTCCCTCCACAGATTTTCTATGGGATTAAGGTCTGGAGACTGGCTAGGCCACCCCAGGACCTTAATGTGCTTCTTCTTGAGCCACTCCTTTATTGCCTTGGCTGTGTGTTTTGGGTCATTGTCATGTTTGAATACCAATCCATGACCCATTTTCAATGCCCTGGCTGAGGGAAGGAGGTTCTCACCCAAGATTTTATGGTACATGGCCCCGTCCATCGTCCCTTTGATGCAGTGCAGTTGTCCTGTTCCCTTGGCAGAAAAACACCCCCGTACCATAATGTTTCCACCTCCATGTTTGACGGTGGGGATAGTGTTCTTGGGGTCATAGGCAGCATTCCTCCTCCTCCAAACATGGCGAGTTCAGATGATGCCAAAGAGCTCGATTTTGAAACTCCATGAGGTGAGATCTTGCATGGAGCGCCAGACAGAGGGAGATTGACAGTTATTTTGTGTTTCTTCCATTTGCGAATAATCGCACCAACTGCTTGGGGATGGTTATGTAGCCCATTTCAGCCTTGTGTAGGTCTACAGCTCTTTGGTCTTGGCCATGGTGGAGACTTTGGAATCTGATTGATTGATTACTTCTGTGGACAGGTTTCTTTTATACAGGTAACAAGCTGAGATTAGGAGCACTCACTTTAAGAGAGTGCTCCTAATCTCAGCTCGTTCCCTATATAAAAGACACCTGGGAGACAGAAATCTTGCTGATTGATAGGGGATCAAATACTTATACCTGCAAATCAATTTATAACTTTTTTGAAATGCGTTTTTTTTTTGTAATTCTAACTCTCACTGTTAAAATACACCTACCATTAAAATTATAGACTGATCATTTCTTTGTCAGTGGACAAATGTTCAAAATCAGCAGCTGATCAAATACTTTTCCCCCCACTGTACATAATATATATATATATATATAATATGTTTTTAAATATAACGGGCTATTTCCGATTCTTCAGGAGTGGTACATGCTTCTATAGATTCAATACTTAACAAAAACTGCAGGAGCATGACCCCAGCATGATCCATTTTGGCTTTTATAAATACAGACAGACTAGGTAATTCTTGGGAGAAGTACGGGCCACAGCTTTACTAAAGCAAACAATTTCCATAACCATAATTAACATAATTAACATTATAACATAACTCCTTAATTTAACATCCCAGAGAAGGAGCCTGGCCAGGTCAGTAACCTCACGCTCTGGGTTTCGCAGCCAGGGCCGGGCAACTCACCTCTTGCCAGCACAAAACATATTCAAACACAATTCTTCCTGCACTAAACCCACAAGATCCTCTACAGATAAACTGAACCACTAGATCCCCAAACTAATCGCTCTAGGCTACCCCTTCTTCTTTTTTCTTTTTAAGCTAGTTAATCAAATAACTGGGGATGGAGGGGATCTGAACAATGGCCAGCGCAGAGTGAGGCGGAAGCCAGCGAAACGGGCGAAAGTCCCTCCTCCGGCCTCCCACCAATCAGGAGCACCCGGCCATGACCCCAGCATGATCAATGTTTGCTTTTATAAATAAACAGACTAGGTAATTCTTGGGAATAGTACGGGCCACAGCTTTATTAAACCAATTTCCATAACCATTAATTAACATAATTAACATTATAACATAACTCCTTAATTAAACATCGCAGAGGAGGAGCCTGGCCAGGTCAGTAACCTCACGCCCTGGGCCCGCACCCAGGGTTTCCCAGTGCTTTTCTAAGCACCCCCATGAAACAGGGTGATGCCCACTTAAGCCATTGGGACGGGCAACTCACCTCCCAACACAGAGAAGGCAAAGGATGCCTACTGAGGCTGCGATCCCCCTGCCCTTTCTCTCAATAAAGCTAAGGCCCACCTCGCCCCTTCCTTAAGCTCCAAGGTGAACAGCTCTAGCCCTATCTCCATCAGGTGAACCTTATCAGGCAAAATAATTCATCGGCGTCTGCGCCTTCAAATTCCAGATGCCAAATGGTAATAAAGCCCAAATTCCGGATGAAACTAGCCATCTGCTTGTATATCTTCAGTCTCGCCTTATCTTATAAAACTGGATCCCTTGCGTTCCGCCATGATCGCCTCTTGATCATTTCGGGCCAAACTATAAACAGGCCTGGGAACTGTTCTAGTCAAAACTTCACATGCCTTTTCATATCTTTCAGCATCTTCCTCATAAGTGCAACCCTCAAGTCCTTGCCCTCACCATGTACAATCAAAAGGTGTGGGCTACCGTGATAATGGGCGTTGCTCTCCAACAGGCCATTCACGTGTGTCCATCTCAAGCCGCGGAACTTGAGCCATCATACTTGTATGTCCACCAGTATGCCCAGTTGGACGTTAACTCCAGTGACTGCGGCTAACCGGTGGGCCCAACACATGTAAGAATGGCCAACGATCGACGGCTGTTTCTTTTCTGCAACACACAAAGAAGTCCATTTTAAATGACCCGTTCAGGCCGTACATAAGACCGAATATATTGTGACTCCCATCTCCCAATTCTTTTGACCATGTTCTCTGGTAAACCTAACCTTGCTGCCTCCATATGCGCCGAAGTCCCCCGGGTCCAAACCCAAACGCCATAAGGACTTCTTTAGCATCCTTTCAAATTGAAACTGCGACAAGGCCTGGCCTTTGGCGTGCAAAAGCAGAGGGCCTGGCCCCAGTACAACCTCACACTTGCATTAGGGCAACACTCCTTGCCAATTTTGTATATGACCACTTCCCTTCCTTTTCCACTTTGTTCGGTTTTTGACCTCCTTAACCACTCCCACAGCCTGTCACTTGCTAGCCAATCCCCCCCCCCCCCCCCCCCCCCAAACCATGCCTGTTTGCCGAGACCAATTCCCCTATCCTGAACGCCCCGAAGAACACCAGGGAAAAGGCTGTATTGAAAAGCAGAGATTCAAAGGAGTCCCTGCATAGCATACCCAACACCTCACCTATGTATAACAACAGAGAGAAGGTGATCAGACGCCTCCTGTCCAACCTGCGTTTGCCTGTGAACATGCCTTTCACCACCCGGCGAAACACAAACTCCTTAATTATGTCCTTCGGTCCTGCCAGCCTGAACATAAATGCCAAAGCCGTCATTTGCTGAGCCACTGCCGCCCTGGAATCACCTCTCTCTGTGCACCTCAACAAAACCACAGCAGAATTTCTAAGGACTTTTCCTCAGATGCTGTGCCACTGGCAGCCTCCGCCAAGTCACTCCATGTGTTCCAGACTGGTCTGTAGGCCGCCCATATCATAACCTGCTAGTGTTCCGGGGATGGTGCCTTCTCCTTGTTCTTTTGCCGCTGGCGCCAGGGTTCGGAAACGGGCTCCCTGTAACCGAGAAAGGGCATCAACTACCCCGATGTTTAGTCCGGGGACATGTTTTGCCCAAATGTTGGATCTAAGACCTACCGAGACCCACGAGACAGGCCATGCTGCTGCGCACCATGAGCCTCTGAAGTAAGAGCCAAATCCAACCAAACCCGCGTCTGCGTAAAGACCAAGCTGACCATTCGTCACCCGACCTGGGTGGATGAGGGTGGTCCCATTGAAATCCTAAAGAAATGCAGACCATACCCTTGCATCTTCCTTCATTGCCCCGGACATCTTTATAAAATGGTGAGGCAGCCTTACACCCGCGGTCGCTAACGACATTCTCCTGCTGAATATGCGGCCCATAGGGATAATCCTACAGGCGAAATTCAGCTTCCCCAAGATGGATTGGAGCCGTCACAAGGATACCCGACTAGCGCCCATTAGGGCTACCAGCTCAGCCAACAAATCCAACACCTTCTCTGACGGTAATCTGCACTCCATGGTTTCGGAATTGATCTTGATTCCTAAGAACATTAATTCCGTAGTGGGACCTTCCATTTTCTTCTCTGCTAGAGGGACCCCGAAGTCCCGACATATCTTAAAAAACGTCTTCAGTATGAAACAGCAAGTGACTAAACCCACCGGGCCCACGAAAAGGAAATTGTCAAGGTAATGGGTAATTCCACAATAACCAGACTCAACCTTGGCCACCCACTGCAGAAAAGTACTGAACGCTTCGAAGTAGGAGCAGGAGATGGAGCACACCATCGGCAAGCAAAGATCTACGAAATACTCGCTGTCCACGAAACAGCCTAGGAAAACGGTGACTCTGGGGATGAACGGGTAGTAAGCGAAAAGAGCATTCAATAACCACTTTTGCCATCTTAGCTCCGTTGCCCTCCTGTCTAAAAAGGTCCGTGGCCCAGTCAAAGGGAGCGTATGACACGGAAGAGTACTGCTTGTCGATCCCATTGTTGAATGACCAGCCCAGAGGGTAGGAGAGAGTGCACTATGCCAAGAGGAGAAATTACCACGCCCTAGAAAGGAGAGGGGGAAAAGGGGCCTGCCACCCTCCCTGAATCTACCTCCGCCCGTATTTTTTCAGCCGCCACCCCGGGAATCTCCTTTGGGTTTCTGAAACGCGAGTTGGGGGGAGAAAGGGTGCACGGGATCGTAAACCCAGCCCGAAAACCCTGTCATAGCAGGGCGGCCACCTCTGCCTTCCCTGGCAATCTACTGTAATGTTCTAGCCACAGCAGCATTGCAATTCAAGCAAGCGAGCTTGAAACAGCAGTTGGGTGCCCACTTGCAGCTGCCCTCGTTGGAGGAGTGGCATATTCCTCGACCCAGAGGACCTGCTGCAGCGGGGCCTCTAGCCTCACCTGAGGTTGCGCAAAAGGGTGGCACGACTCGCATTGGTGTCATTACATTCAACCAATAGGCCACCGCCTTGTCACTCCACGACATCGGCGGTCGAGCGGACATGTACTGATGGAATTCTTCATCGTACCGCCACCATGCCATCCTTCCATAAGTCCGGTACGCGTTCCTGATCTCTTCCAGGTACACAAACAGACCGGAGCATTGTTCCCGGTGCCTTTCCCCCATCACGCAGGCCATGATTGCAAAGGCCTGAAACTCTCAATCTCTCACCTGACTCTCCTTGTCCAGGATTCGACCGCCGTGGGCTCCTCTCACCACCTCTCAAGCTGGTGCAGCTGCAGCCGCAAGATCTTCTGCTTCAAGACCTGGATCTGCCTCTGTGTCTGGAATAGCATGAGGAACAATCACTCAATCTCCTGCCTCTACTCCCCATCAGCGACCGGGTAGTCTGTCCCCCCCCCCCCCCCCCCGAGGAGTACTCAAATTCTGTAGCTACAGCAAAGCTGGGGGGGTAAGGATTCCCTCTGACTTGAGGGCCTAGGGCGGTCGAGAATGTCCTCACCCCCTCATGCCCCTGAGTCACTATGGGTGCTCCTGTATCCGGAATGATGTTAGGGTTAGGTGAAGTGGCTGTGGCCTAATTCTGTTGTCAGGAGATCTCTGTCTCTTTGCTGGTGTCGAGGTGAAAAGCAAGGGACTGTACCTGTTTGTCGACTTCCGGGCCCTGGTGGGGCGCGTCTGCCGTGCCACGTGGCCATCACTAGATCCTAGTCAATGACCACCCGACATCGGTGGCCATCTCGGTAATCACTCAATCTCTTCTCCCTCTGGTGGTCTCTTTTCTCTTCTCGATCTCTGCACTGGCAGTGCAACGTCCCTGCGAGACAACTACGACATTGGCAGTGAGTGTGGTAGTGGGGACCGCAGGGGGCGTACGGTGAGGACCTGTTGAAGCTTTTTTAGAGCTCCTTGTATTTTTACTATTACCCCTATAGCCCCGGGGCTGAGCTGGGGTGTTGCTGGAACCTGGGTTCCACTGCAGGCCATGAGGCAAGTCGCTTGGTGGTGGCCTGATGGCTAGGCCCTTGCCCGCGACTCCCGTTGTTGCTGTACTCTCTGCGGTGGGAGGGATGAGCTCCTGGCTCTCACAAACCCTATCCGTGGCCCCCACACTCTCCATAGCCCTATTGCCCAAATCCAAGTTGGCACGCTGCTCTGTGGGCCTATCTAAGCCATGAGGCCCTTCCACTTGGCCCAGGTCACCAGTCACTACAGACTTGCCCGGAGCTCCAGTGGTAAGGCCCTCCCCATCTTGCTGAACTGAGCCCATTCTGTCCTGGACCCATCTCATCCCGTGGCTTAAAGCCCTGATTCTGATCATAGCCAGCAAGGCTTTCAACTCACCTGGGTCCAATGGCACACAAGCACACCACAAAACAACACAGAACAACAGGACAGCACACCCATACTGCACACAGACAAAGGGCTATGTAATAATATCATTTTAATTATAGGGTTAATACTGTGACATATGCGATAGGCAACGGGAGCACCAGCGTGAGCTGCTGATTTGAGCAATGGCCAGCCATTATTCTATGGTACTGCACCGGCATCTTCAGGCAGCTGAAAATGTACTTCCCTAGGCCTTGTGGGCATATGCATAAACACTTCTTGAGTGGTCACCTACGCTGCTCAGTTCAGAATACATGCTATTTTATAATATAGATTCAGTCTGACCACTAAAATAAGCAAGTGTATATTTTTTTTGTTATCTATAAATATACACGAGACGTTGCAAATATAATAATTTAAAACAATATGTAATAACAAGCAATTTATCAATTGAAATGCATTAAAAATGCATTTTTTTTAGTTAGACCTCCATCTTGCTAGTACCCCATTTGCAAATTAGTATGCAACATGTGCCAGAAGTGCTTTTTCCTGTTTTTCCCAAGTCTGTGTAATTTCACCATTAAAGGGCCACTTGATTCAGCACAATTTGGATCACATCACAGTAAAGATCTCCTAAAAGAATGTTGAAATACTTTCATTTGTCTCTGAGATATCAATAAAGGAAAATGTATGTTTGCATGTGTAAAAGACTGCCCACTACCAGACATGCAGCTTCTGCTCTGTGTAGTGAGCAAAAGGGAAAATAGTGTTAACCCTCAACAGTGTGCAGATCACGGAATGCTGGAAACACCTAATTAGGTCAGTTATGGGTTAACTTATGAGAGAAGTTTTTCTTTAGAACTTAGGACTGCAATCAATATTTTTCCTCACCATGCACTCTCTGTTATTAATCATGAAACTGCCAGTAGGCAGCAAAAGTGTATTTTCAAACAGACTTAAACATTTACAGCCTTATTAAATTGCGATTTGGCCAATTGACTAGGGTTCTATTGAAGCACATAGCATATTTTTTTTACAGATGTTTTTAGTTAGTGAACTTCTATCCAAAAGCAAGGTCTTCACTAACTAAAAACTTCTGTAAAAAAATATGCTATGTGCTTAAATAGAGCCTTATTCAATTGGCCGAATCGCAATTTAAGCAAGATGGAGGCCTTATTATCAAGGGAAAACTGTTAATAGCAAAATGGTTGCACCCATAGTGTAAAAGAGAAGGCCTAAATCATGCCCGTGTCCTTTTTATTTTACCACAATATACAGTATGTCCCTGCCCAGTCTCTCAGAGTGCAGTAAAATGACTCTATTTCTGGGAAACCTGAGCGAGAAATCTGTTTTTTAGCTTATTTTTAGACTTTCAAATGAGCTTACAAATGTACTTTATTTTCTGTTCTCTGTATGGTGAAGAGCTATTCTTACTTTTTTGCTTAAAATAAACTAAATGATTTTGTGGTAAACTCTGTCCCCATAAAACCTACTGCACAAACCAGAACCAACCGCACACTGATGTGATGTTAACTTTGAAACAGTGACTGTGGGTGGGTTCCTGGCTTGTGCATAATCCACCCTGGGCTTTGCTTAAAGCTGTGTAATACAGCAGGCATGTGCATAAAAGAAGCCATGTATAAAATAGTATTTTGGATTTAAGAGTATGATACACATTCTCATTTGCATGTCCCCACCCAATCTTCCAGAGTGCAGTCTAATGACTTTATTTATGGGAAACATGAGTTAGAAATATTTTTTTACTTATTTTTAGACTTTCAAATGGGCTTACATATGTACTATTTATTTTCTGTACTCTTTATTTTAGTAATGTAGGTTATAAAGTACAATATATGGCAATATTTTTTTATGAATTTAGTAGTGTATTATTCAGGAACCTTAGTCTGTATAGTTTCTACCACCTGGTTTACCATGTTCTAGTTATGTTATCTGAGTAAAACAAGGCTAGGAAGTGCATTTTTTATTTTTAAAAAAAAGCATTATTACATATATAAATACTGTGTACAGTGCAGAGTTCATGATTTGAGAGTTGGATATCTCCTGCAACACTAATGAGACAAAACATTAAAAAAAAAGGAAAAAAGGGGCTGTTACTGGATTATGAAAAAGTGTGAAAAAGATGAAAGTACAACTTGGTGATAAAGATTTGATTGTTATTGGAGCAGCTAGATAAAGAGGTGATGGTGACTCATAATAAAGTGTGAGACAGAAGTTAAGGAAGCTTGTGATAGCCACCTATCTCTTTATGGATGTGACTATGCCCTTAAACGGCTAGATAAAGGGCTGTTTATCTAGTTCACCACTTGTTAGTTCAAGAAATTTGTGTTTATAAAGTCAACAAAAGCCATCTGGAAATAAAATTATTTTAAAATGAATGTTAACCTCCCTCCTGTCACATAATTCACATTGAAGTTACCTGGAAGCTACTTAATTATTCAGTAGTTATGCTGGATACGGAGGGTACCCAGGCTCCCTGCATCGCCCAGAGGGTCCTTTGACCCGGTGGAGCCCGGAGTGCCCCCCATTGGTTGCCGGCCGCGAGGAGGGGCTTAGGAGGGCATTTGGCGCGCTCCTGCGACATTTTGTCCCGTTTTTTAATGTTGTGTGTTGTGTGCATCTGGTGTTGTGTGGGTTTGTGTGTGTTGGTTGTTTGTTCCGTTTGTGTATGTGTTCCGTCTTTTATGTGGGGTTGTTGGTTATAACTGTTTTTTTTTTCCACTACCCACCCCTCTCCCCTATCTCAGTATTTATCCTTCATCAGTTTAACCTAGTTATTAGTGGGATTTAGTTGGTTACTTTGTGCTCACTTTTGGGTTATTAGTTATTTCTGCACATCTAAGGTGATATTAGCAGTGCAGCAGCCTGCACTTTAGTTACACTATAGTAGGTACTGGTGCTTGACACTGCAGTCGTAATTGCCCGCTGCAGTAGTGCCTTTATTGTTGTTTCTGCCTCCGAATTTACTTAGCATCCTTGACATGGATGCAGGGGAAGCGGCAGAACTCTTAGAGGCGGTCCACTCCAGGTCTCTCTGCCATGGGGTTAGGTGGTTGGAGAAACTCCTAGGCGTGCCCATAGGCGAATAAACCCTGTCCCCAGTGGTCTTCAGTGGCTGGCGCTCTTTGAGCCAGTTAATCCTCTTCAACATTCCTACCCAGCCCAAGCTACACTCTCGCCAGAGGGCCGGCAAGGGTCCATCCAGGGCTAGGGGCACGGCACAGAACCCTGCAGTCCCTGTTGGGGAATTTCACTGATTACGCTAGGTGACTGCAGAGGTAGCCCTGAACTCCAAGAAGTTGTGGAACCCGTCTGGAAATATACACACACAAAGCTTTTTCAAACGGAATCCATTTATTTCAGTTTCGGCAGAGCTTATAAAGAAAAAAAGCAATAAATCATGACATGTCTTCTTTGTACCAGGTACACCAGGAGATCATGTACACACACTCATTAAATGTTGGCAGAGGATATATAAAACGAAATGAAAAAAAAAACGGTGATTTTCATCGAAGCTGAATAAGACAAAATTTAACCCTTCAGTCCCGAAAGGAGACTTAGTGTGTGCGCCTTTATCCAATCCCGAAGATGGTACCGATACTGTTTTTACAGGTTTGCAAATGGGCGTAAGTGAACCTAGTGCTGGCTTGTCTACTCTCCGGAAGAATTGCATGGGCGTCGAGACCGAAATGATGCGGGACAACAGGGAGGCGAGCCTTCCTGAGGTGGTTAAGGTAACGGGGTACAGTCCGCTTTTTTTTGCCTTGTCTGAAAACAAGTTGACAACGGTGACAGCTCGCACTGCCTCGCCACCCAGTAGGGCTGGCGCTCCCTCTGGCGCAGTCACTAGACGGGGGACTCTCCCTGGACAGACTCATTTTACTGCCACTTACAGTCCCACTCTGGTGGACCATGACAGGGGGACATGGTCTTGGGGACTGTCGTAACCTGGTAGGTTCAGCTGTTGAAGAGAGCGATTCCTCTCACGAAGACCGCCACGCTGTCCTGACCTCTTCCTGCAGGCATAGGTGGGCTGGTAATAGTTTTGTGCCTTCATAGAAAATCAAGAGATCAGTCACAGTCTCATAGCCACAGGTCCTTTAATTGCAGCTGTGCTTGCTCCCAGGGGTGTAGGACCCAGAATAATTCTGGGGGGGATACAGCTCATTGTATGCACAGGCCGTAAAATAGCTTATATATACATACATGCAAACATAGAAAAATCTTGGGGGGATTTATCCCCCCCATCCCCCCAGTTCCCACACCCATGCTTGCTTCAGCTTGGATCGAAAGACCTTCCAGGACGGTCCCCCTGCAGGCGCAAGTGATAGTAATGCCTGACCCGCAGATGACATCGGCCACACATGGTCAAGGTGACGTGGCCCATGCATCCCACACATCTCTATTGAAAAGGCGATCGTTTATTGGTTGAACATGATGACCCCCAATGCGGACTGTGCCGCCCTCTCGGAGTGGGGCAGGGCGGGGGCAGATCTCCCACCCCTGCCCAGGGTACGGACAGGAGAGTCTGTTATGCCTACAACAAAGACATTTGTAAATGATCACCCAATTGCCGTTTTCGGCATACCTGCTCGACCTGTGTGGGGGACCATCAAAAAGACAGCGGTAACCCCCGGGGAACAGCCTGGTAAGAGGCAGGACGACGGTCCTGTTGGACACAATGCTGCAATGGCTAGGATGTTACGGTAGGGTGAAGGGGAAGTTAGCTGTGGCTCACCTGCTAACTGAGGGGCTCTGGGATGGCTTCGTTATTGCATGTGAATATCCCCCCCCCTCCCATTGGCGAATCTGAGCGTTTCCCCTTTGGGGGTCGTTCCAAAGAAAGAGCCGGGCAAGTTTTGGTGTTGTATGCCTTGTTTGATCAAGCAGAGATTCCAGTTAGAGCCGCAGGCGGCTGAGCTTCGATGGCAAAGGATGATGTGGATCCAGCCTTTCCGTTTGTTACCGGTCAGCCGCTGCAGTCACCACCTGTTGTTGGGCTGTTGTTTTTCGAGGGTATGTACTATGTGGACCTCTGTCTGCCAATGGGGTGTTTCATATCTTGTGCATACTTTGAGTCATTAAGCACATTTCTACATGGGGTTTACGGGCCTAGTCTCCAGTTTTTCCAGCCCGGTTCATTACCTGGATGATTTTCTGTTTGTGGGTCCAGCTGGGCAGGACACCTGCCGGGTTCTGCTATGTATGTTTCAGGCGATTGAGCATGTTTTTGGGGTCCCCCTGGCGCACTATTGACCTTTTTCGGTATTCAGATTGATTACGAACATATGGTCTGTAGCCTACCCTTAGGGAAGGTGGAGGATTTGCGGCTAGAGCTGACGACCTTGGCAGGGGCCAGGAGTGTAAAACTCTGGCGGCTCCAATCTATCCTGGGGAATTCAGGTTTGCTTGCTGTATCATGCCGATGGGCAGGATATTTAGTGGAAGTCTTGTCCTGGCGACAATGGGGGTAAGCCGACCACATCAATTTATCAGGGTACCTGCCCCAATGAAGGCCGATGTGAGGGTCTGGTTGGCTTTTTTTTTGGCGCGACTTCAATTCACCCTGCATATCGAACATGGATATACAACTTTAGCAGACGCATTCGGACAACACAGTTTTGGAGCTTATTGCCAAGGGAATTCGTGTGTTGCTCGGTGGCCGGCAAGTTGGGTTGAGGTTTGGTACAGAATTTCGCGTTTTGGGATTTTTTTTCCCCATTTTGGTTGTGGTGAGTATTTGGGATGACAAGTTTAGGGACCATCAGATTTTCTTTCAGTCAGGTAACATGGCGGTAGTTCACGCTATTAACACTGCTGCTTTTTCCATGCCACATTCGGCACCTGGTCTTGAGTTGCCGTCATCTGAACATATGGTTTTGGGCCAACCATGTGCCCGGGTCTCGGAACGGTATTGATTCCAACCTTTCTCATTTCCGGTGGGAAAGCTTCAAGCGGCTGGCGCTGGCGGCGAAGCAGCAGGGCAACAGCTTTTCAGAGGAATTTTGGGAGTGTGGAGCGCAGAAATAATGCGCACAGTCTGAAGCTCCCTGGCACCAGCCATGTGGGCAGCTTACAGGAAGGTGTGGCTGCAATGGGGTGATATATTCAGTAATCTAAGGCATGGAGAGTTATCCCCCTAGCATAGGGCGTTAGGTAGCAGCCTTGGCTTTTCTAAAAGTAGCCAGGTTAATTGGAGCTGACAAGGAAGTGATTGGTGAAACAAGTGGTTACAGGTTTAACAGGAGGTACTGCAAAAACGAGACGGCAGGCGACTTGTAGCCTTCTCCCAGGGGCCGTACCACTGTTTTGGAAAGAAAACTGTGATAAGTGGAAGCCTTGCAGTTCTGTGCAGCCATCTCTCTTCCCTGCTGGTCTGCTTGGAGCGAGAGAATGATTGGTAAACAGACAGGCTATGGTGACCTCAGGTACCATGGTGATCAGGTGATTATATGTTTTATATACCTTGTAATTTTTGTAATTTCTTATGGCAGAAAATTTAGGTTTCTGATCTCTTGCCTCTCTAGAATTTGAACAATGCAGAGCAGAGCTCTGCTCGCTTAGTTGCTGTCCATGTAGAGATCAAAAGAAAAAAATAAACATTAATAAATCTGTGCAGGCATGGAATGCTGGACTCACCTAACCAGGTTGACTCTGGGTTAACTGGTCAGTGCACAGGATGC
Source organism: Discoglossus pictus (assembly GCA_027410445.1). Lineage (NCBI taxonomy): Eukaryota > Metazoa > Chordata > Amphibia > Anura > Alytidae > Discoglossus > Discoglossus pictus. The sequence continues at coordinate 152,325,050 of CM050164.1, read as the reverse complement.
TGTGTCTATCAATCACAGCATTCAACATATAGACTCACAGCAAACACTCTGCAATCTGTTATTACTCATGCAACAGGGAGTGGACAGTATAGACTTGTGTATAGGCATCCATTTCAGATGTTAGATTTGTTAGATGTTATTAGTGTAATGAAAAAAAAAATCAATTTATCATACAATCCTGTGCTCTTTCACACTATTAAGAGCAGTTATAGTGAGGTAAATGTTCCTAACAAGTGCCGAACTAGATGCTCAAAGCATTTTACTTGAAGCTTACACTGGCCCTTTAAAGGATCACTGTAGTTTGGGATATATTTCACATGCTTGTAAAATTATCAACATCAATATGGACCTATTAACACATGTAATACTCTACTTATACAGCATAGTCTGAGTTAGAAAAAAAAATCTATATAGTTTTTTGAATAACAAATATGGTAATGGGCAAATGTTTTTAGAAAGCAAAAAAATTATAATATAAAAATGAATAAAATCTTTACCTGCTGAACATTTTAAATGCAATTATGTTTTACCTACTGCTGTCTGATACTTTCCCAGGTGAGTGTGTCCTTCTAAACTAATATGCTTGTACTGTTCTCGAGAGGGTTTGAATTGTAGGCCATTCTCACTATACATAAGTGGATGTGCCCAGTTCCTTCCTCTGAAACAAGTTGGTGGTATGTGTGTCTTGTACTTATTTATTATGATTTGGATTCTGTAACAAAAGTATCATATTTTATAGTTTGTATCTTTAATCTGAATATTTATTGATGCACAGACACTCTGATCCCAAAGTTTTTATAGAGTTCCATTTGTGTGTATATGTTGATTTTAGCAAACAACTATGACATCTTTAAGAAAATCATTTTTTGGTATATATGTAATTTTCATGTTCAGCTTCAGTTGTAATTTTTTACACCTCCAAAATTAGTAAATTAGCTGTACAATTATAAATGCATTAAGTGACATCATAGAAGTCTAGTCTGATGTCATTATTAATATAATGGATGTCTGTGAAGAATTACTTAATACCCTTAAATATGATGACCCTCCCAGTACCTCTTACTAGCCCGAGCCTTGACTAACTTCTCCGTCCCAGAACTACTCTTCTGTCCTCCGCCCAAGGGATTACAGCCATTTGCTTCTCCACAAGCATATGCCCCCACCCCTTTTTCTGCCTCTTGTCTGGTTCCCCTACTCCCTGCGCCAATTCCTCTGGTCGCCAGTTCTGCTCCTTGCCACTTTCTGGAGTCACCATCCCCTACTTACACCTCAGGGATGGGAGCTTGTATATGTGCAGTGGCAGAGCTAGAGAATGGAGGGCCCTGGTGCCCCCCCCCCCCCCCCCCCAGGGTCCCAATCACTCAATGCTCCTCCTCCGGACCTCTTCCCATAACAGTAAACCTTCCCAAGACCCCTTTAAATAGTTGCTCCCCTACCCTTATCTCCTGCCTGTGCAAAGGTCCTCTGCCTGCAGCACAGCTCCAGGGCACACACGCTCGACTTTCTAGCAACATCCTCTACAGTTATGTATATAAAAGTGGATTTCACTACAGATAAGAAGCAAAATGGACATCTGGTATGCCCATTCTATGTACCTAAAAGTTTGGCTTAGTTTAGCCTGAGGATAGCATTATACCATGCAGCCTTTAATTAAATGTGTTTGACCCTAACACTTACCCTGGAAGGCTGTGCCAGTTGTGTTTTCTATTATTTTATAAAATGACGGTCAATAAAAATTAAATGTTGTGAAATTTGTTTGCAACACAAAATGAGTCACGTACATTTGTTCCCTTTTTTTTTTTCTAAAAATAAAAACACATTATTTATTTTAACTTTTTATTTTTTTAACTTTCAACTTATATTTCACAAACATTAAACTTTGTAACATGCAACTTGTATATGAAAACATTCGTTCAACATTTTGTTAACAATACTAACACTTTTCAATACATATTTCATATATCACTGAGTAACTGTGGACTATATTAAATTGTTTTAACAATAGCATGCTTTTTATCATTTGTAACATATTTGTTAAACTCTTGTTAAACTAAATTAGCATTGAGTCCAGAGGAAGGCAAACAATAAAAAAAACCCTATTGAAACTTGTCCAATTGTATCAAAGAGGGGAAAAAAAATATTCCTTCCTGACCCCATTAACTGGCGATCGGATTTCTCCCTGAATCAATACTTTGTCTTTAAATAATACATTTCCAATTATTCTTAAAATAGTTAAACTTTATACTAACAATACATATTTGACTATACCACATATATATTGACCAAACTTTTTTCAAAATTCCAAAAACACATATTTAACATCTGAAATTTTAACATCAAACAATAACATTTAACGGTTATAAACTTGAAAAAGTCAGTTAATTGATTTGTGGGGCCAATCATGTAAATATAAAACTTTAAACCCATTCCAATCTGTTCAAGGATATTTTACTGTTTTTTTTTTTTTTTTTTTTTTTTCAGTTTGTCCATTCTGCAAATATCACATAGATTTTCTAAACTACTGTTACCGTATTTAAAGAGTCCCAGAGTACTTAAATTTTGTCATGGAAGTCAAACCACTGTTCTCTTTGTTTTTTTTGTCCATTCTTTGGATGTTTTATGTGAAAAAAAAATTTTGTGCAATCATATTGAGTCCCATAAAATGTTGGCATTAAAATGAAACCATTGTCCTCTATCTTTCCAACACCTCATAGTAGACAATGTTTTTGGTATAAACACATCCATTGTCCAATAAATGACCTTGAGTTTCGTTTCTTCAACATGCACTTTAATTTCTTTTGAATTAGTGCACCTTGAAAAAGCCACACAGAGTTGTCCATGTGCAAAAACTGGTTCCTTTAAAAAAATCCCAACTGACTTAAAAGTTTGTCCTTGGGATTTATTGATGTCATAGCAAATGCCATTATAACTGGAAATTGTCTCAGTTGAGGGACAAAGGGCAAACCACTCTCACTTGGAGCTAAATCAATTCTTGGTATAAAAACTCGTTCACCTTTATGGGTACCAGTTATAATTTCTGCATGTATAAAATGATCTTTTAACTCATGCACAATTAATCGGGTCCCATTATAAAGTCCTTTTTTTGGATTCATATTTCGCAATAACATAACAATTGCGCCTTTTTTCAATTGTAAAATATGTGGGGGCATTCCAGATGGTGTTAACGAATTAATAAATTCGATACTAAAATTCGATTCACAGTCTTTATCATCTGACAGAATAGAATCTGCACTGTAATAATTCTTTTGTGGTGCATTGATGTATTTTAAAATTTCGTTATTTACATTCAAGGCATCAATATTTTTTGATGTTAATATTACTTTGTTTGCAATGTCTGTGTAATCCTCATTATTAAGAGTGTTTAGAAATATGGCTGATATGAGTGATTCATTGCAAACCATTTCTGATGGAATTTCAATGGTATCATTTGGTAAATGCTGTATTTCTGGATGTTTTTCATCTCCGATTTTAATGAGCCAGTCATTGAATTCATTTTGGCCTTCAGATCTCATAGTTAATTCTAATTTGAGATGTGTAAATATTTGCCACAGTTTACTGGTCTTGATACATGTTTCAATGATCTCTGTTCTATTTCAGTGTGGCACAACAGGTAATGTTTGCCTAAAATCGCCTCCTAACAGCATCACCTTTCCACCAAATGGCAACTTATTATCCATTACTTCTTTTAAGAATCTGTCAATACATTGCAGTGCATGACATGACATCATTGTTGCCTCATCTATGATAATTAGTTTAGTTAGTTTGAATTTTTTTGCTTGTATGGAATTGAATCGAATATCTGACACTGATGTTTCCAAAATGGGAACTGGCCGCTTAAATCCACTATGCACAGTTCTACCACCATCTAACAAAAGTGCAGCAATTCCAGTTGTTGCAAATGGCATAGCTATCTGACCCTGTGATCGAATATAACTCATCAAACAATTGTACAGATAAGTTTTTCCTGATCCACCTGGTCCGTCTAGATAGAAATACCGGTCTTTGACCATTTCATCATCTGTAGCATTTGTGATGGCATGAAATGCTTCTAACTGTAAAGTATTTAAAGTTGCCAGTTTTTCTTGGGTTTTTTGTTTTTGAAGCTCAGTGTCATAATTATCAAAATTGATGTCATCTATAAGTCCTGGATCAGGTAAATTAAAACTTGCACAATTTAATCCATGACCCAACAATATTTCGTGGATTTCCATCAATGTTTTTAACAGAGCTATTGGTTCTCTGTAACGTTTCAAGAAATCTTCTGACATGTTTAATTTAAATGTTTCCCACAAAGTGAAAGCATCAGGTACATTGCAAAATATACAAATGAATGCAAATTGTTGTCTCATTTGCTTAGGCATTTGACATAGTGCTGCTTCTTCCAGACACCTCTCCCATTCTGTATCATCAGCTATGAAATTTTGATGTCTTGCAGCTAATAGGAATGTCTCATAAACTATGTCATTCACTGTACGTAAATGCTCAAAACTCTGTGCACCGGGAACATGTAGCAGAAGTAATCTTAAGCTGAAACGTTCAATATCCCTTGGATTAACGGAATAAATGCGTGGTATGATTTTATGAGTATCTTTTCTTCGTTGTCGCCATAGACCATTTACAAATACATAGTGATATGGTATCTCTATGTATAAAAATTGTCTGGCCTCCGTATCCTGACAGTTTAATTTAAACCACGCAGTAAGCGTAGTATCTCTGTCTTCACTTTGATATAATGCAGATCTTTCATTTCCTTGAGTAAAGCAAACCAACTGACTTTGAGGCAAATGTACAGCTAAACGATAGATAGCATGTGACCGATCATGCATCTCAAATTTCAAAAGGCGCCACATTGCTTCAGGAGCACTCACATACCGAGCATCTAAATAATTTGATAGTTCATCATGTAAAATTGGATTTTCGTTTTCATTTCCAACACCTTGTACAACAACAGTAGCTGCATCATATCCTTTGTATATATATTTATACACATACTTAATTGATTTTATTGAAGTGCAACCTTCCACATTGATGTGTGCATTGTACTTAATGAGCAAATGTGGATTGTATGGAACGACAAATCTATTATCAACCTTTTGGCCACGGATAATAGCTGTTTGTCCTTGTGTTCTTTTATACAAAGGATATCCATCACAATTTGCATAAGTTTCCATTTGAAATTGTTTTGGAAATTCTTTAGTACATTTTTTATTTTCCATACATGGTGAATTCGGATTCATCTCTTCACATGGGCCATGAATCATTCTATGTGTAACAATCTCCCAAAGTTTTTTTTATATTTTTCTTCATCTGGCAATTGTGCACAAATTACTGAATCCACTCTCTCTGCAGTGTTCAACCATGTCTTTTTCCTGCAGTATTAAAAGTATGTGAGCATGTGGCAATCTTCTTTTTTGAAATTCAATGGTGTAAACAAAAGCCACACATTGTCCAAATAAGTGTGCTTTAGTGATATGAAGAATTAATGAATTGAGTTTGATTTTAAATACTCTTGCCACTAAATCTGGTCGGTCAGAAGTAGTTTGTCCCAGATTCAAATTTTCCTTGATCTCTGGCCATTGTGGATTACATGTGAATGTAATAAATAAATCTGGTTTTCCAAATTTTGTAACAATAGCCATGGCATCATTATACCTTTCTCGCATATTGCGAGGAGATCCTTGGAAAGAGGATGGCAAAATAATTGCTCTTCCAGCTGGAATGTCTCTGTTGGAAGCTAAATCTGCCACATAATCCATTAATCCACAATACTGTTTTACTCGTAATTTATTTTGTTGATATTTAATAAAATTTAGATTATTGGCTTCAACTTGTAAATATGAATCAATAATCCATTGTTGAGTGAGTTTTCCTTCATGTAAAATTGGATTAAAACACCCATTGAAGCAAATGAAATTGCACTGTTATAAGACCTTATGTTTTGTTTGAAATTATTATAATTTGGAAATGTTGGATCAATCATAATGTGTTCTAAATAATATGGAAATGGGTGTCTTAGTGGAAGTTTCACCTTTCCTTTCTGACAGCAACTAATGAAATTTCCATCAGTAGGTCTTTCCTTTATAAAATGATAGGCCCCACAAAACTGACAAACCACATTAAGTAACCCACAATAACTAGTATCTACTTGTACTGCAGTAGTAAACACATTATCATGCATTTCTTCAACATAAATATCAGACCCACTTTCTATATGTACATTTTTTTCTTGTGTTTCTACATTTAAGTCATTCTGCAAAATAGAATCATTGGACAATGGTTCACAGAGATGTTTTTGTTTACTTTTACGTTTCTTGGAAGCCCCAACACACTCACTTTCTTACTCATCTTTCTTTTATTTAAAAGTCTCTGTCGATCTTCTTCTCGCAAGCGTTGTGATGTTTCCGGTGTCTGAGCATCTCTCCACCTTTGCTTCCTTTCCCTTGCCAATCTTCTTTTCAATTTTGTCTTCTCCATTGTCCGCCATTTTAATCTGTAATTTTAAATAGAGATGTAATTATTGTTTGTTCTTTGTTTTATATACATTTTTTTTCCAATTTTTACTTTTAGATTAAAGTAGATGAATAAACTAATAAAACATTTTCAATTGTTGCACTTTAGTCTGAAAGAAATGAAACCATTTTTCAAAGTATTTTATTGACATATATGAAATCGGAAATAGCTGCACATATCCATCTTTATATTATTAATATTTCAATGACATTCCTTCTTGATTGAATTCACAGCATACCATCCTTTTTTTTTTGCAAGTGTTGTAAGCTTCTTCTTTTCTTTAAATATTATTATTACTTAGTATTGTCTTTTCAACTTTTTTAAAGTTTTAACTAAATATCATAAATTAATGACTCAATAAGTACTATCCATTTTCAATCAATGTAAATTTTCACCAAATATATAATACATAGCCTTTTTCTATGCGTCACTACAAAATAACATTTTATACCTGTGAAGATGATGTTGATGTTGTTCAAAGGCTGCAAACGTCATACTTTCTGTTTATTCCCTTGCAGATCCGAATAAACTGTAAAATCAAATACATAATATTTTTAAACTTTTGCTTCATCAATATCATTAAATGAACATCAACAGACATATATTTGTCTACATTAAAAACATCGTCTTTTTTAATATTTTGCCATAGTAATATAATTAAAATTCTATACCTGTCCAAATTATCCTTATGATGTTCAATTTGTTCAAACGTCACTATCTCTGGTCATTCACGTAGAATTCACTGCAATTATACAAAATAGTAAAATTAATGTATAATATGTTACTTCATCTGTATTAATCAATGAGTCTTAACATACCTATTTTTGCATAGATTAAAAACATGAAATACATATATCAATAAATCAACATGAACACACATATGAAAGCATAGATTATAAACATACACTCAATATTACTGTTAGTCTTTAAATAAGAATCAATGAATGTGTATTAATCTTAAATTAATGTCTGACTAAATATAACATCAACACATAACCATGTTCCCTTTATTTTTTTTAGAGTGGTATACAAAATATATAAGAACTGAATTATTTAAATAATGTACATACATTAATAATTAATTAATCAACATGTTCCATTTTTTATGCACATTCTTAAACGTTAACCTTTTTTAATATTAATAATTAGTAATGATACATTAGGAATGTTATTTACAATTCTTACCCACAGGTAATCACGACATATCCCAAAATAGTTCTTAAATTAATGTACATTAATAATTAATGAATCAATGTGTTCCTAATTAATTAATGTACATTATGAATGTTATTAACAATAGTTTCACACAGGTAATCACGACATATAACAAAATAATTGTTAAATTAATGTACATTAATAATTAATTAATAAATATGTTTGTTTTTTTATTGACATTCTTAATTTTGATATTAATAATTAATTAATTAATTATTTAATGTACATTATGAATGTTATTAACAATTGTTTCACACAGGTAAGCACAATATTATTTTTATATTAATTACATTTCTTATTTCTTTATTTATTAAGTACCAATTTAATAATTATAAATAATAAGCACAATATTAATTTTCTATTAATTAAATTTCTTATCTATTATTTATTAAGTAAATACCAATTTATTATTTAATAATTATGAATAATATATTTACCTTTTTTAATGTAATAATGCTGAAGCAGTATACTGAAGAGCTAACAATCTCTTGCGATTTCCCGGCATCAGAAAACGTCCAGTCAGACTGTCATCACCTGAGGAGAAAGTGTGAGTCATGTGTGAAATGTGCCCTATATATAGGGTTTGTGCGCGAGACAAATGCATAGTTTTAGGCGGGAAATCCGCAGTTGCGCGAGCCAAATGCGTTGTTTTCAGCGGGAAATCCTATGTGGCGCGAGACAAAGGCGGGAAATCGGTGTTAATGCGTAAATCGGTAATATCGTTTCGTAAAATGTACTCGCTACTGTCTTTTTACTCATTGCGCGGTTAATCCGCATCCTTTATCTCGTTGTTTTTCCAACACATACGTCTGTGGCTGTGTTTTACGCAGTTCGTAGTAGTATAGCCTCGTTTTCATTTTTTTCGGCGGCCATTTTTTTCTCGCTTAGCCGATTTTCGATCTTTGTAACTCTGCTAAATCGATCTAAATTTCAGTTCCAACTCACTTCCAGACGTCCTGCCTGGTTCCCCATGCTGTAAGTGACCTTTGTTTTATTTTTTAGTGTGTATTTAGTGTTTTTTTTACTGTTTTTGTTCCGCCGCTTATCTCGTAATTTTTTTCACCTCGTATTTCTTTTCTAAGTGCTACGGTTTAACGGCTCGCTTTTTTCTAAGTGCTACGGTTTAACGGCTTGCCTCGCTACGCGAGGCTCGCCTGCAATGAGCTACGATTTAATGGCTCGCCTCGCTACGCGAGGCTCGCCTGCAATGAGCGCCTGCGGCGTTCATTGCCAAAGTGCTACGATTTAACGGCTCGCCAAGCGATGGCAAAGTCGTACGATCAGCAAAGTGGTACGGTGTAACGGCTCGCCTCGCTGTGCGAGGCTCGCCAGGCAATGAGCGCCTGCGGCGCCCATTCGCTAAGTCGTACACACTACGCAACACTACGGTTTACGCGCCGCTCATCGCTAAGTCGTACGCACTACGCAACGCAGCGTGACGGCGAATCGTAGTTAGACAATTATAATATGTTATGTATTACATCCTCACATTACCACAAAATGCTCCAGCTTTTTAAACTTAAACTAAAGACCTCTTGTTCTTGTATACTTCTTTTTCTGTAAGATACTTCCCTCTTGAACTTTAGGAAACTGTTTGACATATTGGAAGGTTACCATGGTAGGGGCCCTCTCCTTTCTGTCCTTTGAGCTACACAAATTAATGTGATGACAGGGGCATTTTATGGTGCCCTAGCCCTGTCTAGAACTTTACACCCTCCTAACAACCCATTTACTTTCCCCCTCTCCTCTTGTTATATGCCAATCATGTTTACCATACACCTATATAGAAAATCATAACTGTATATGGTGAGTCAGAAAGTGCCAGGTACATTTATAGAGAGAATATTCTCTGCTTATTGAGATTTATGTGACAATTCCATTATATTGCACTGGCAACTTCAGACAGCCTGCTGCACCCTGAAAATGGGCTGCCCTAGGCCTGGTCCTCGTGAGTGTAGGCAACAACACATGCCTGAGCGATGAAGTCTTTTGCTTTAGATGATTTTCTGTATATAATTAAAAAAATTAAAAAAAGTTTTTATTTAATTAAAATAGATTTGCTACTGGTGGTGTATATTTCATTTTATATATATATATTTTTTGCTGTGAGTGATTGTATTTCTTTAGTAATTTCACTATGAAAACATAACATTTGTTCTCTACATTTGGTGAACTTTCACCATAAATGGCGAGCGATTTGTATAAAAGTACAAAATAAAATCACCTGACCATAACTGACCATAAGGATTTTTATTTTTTGGAAGATGGAATTTCATGCAGAATGGCAAAAAAAAACTCCTCCTAAAATACAAAATTCAAACTCAAACACATACGTTAAACCAATCAAAGTTATAAGCTAATGGAACGTTCAAGAGAATCTTAAAGGTACATGAAAGGTTCCTGGATTTCACTAGGAATATAATATACCTATGTATCAATTGCCTTTTATTTATTTTATTAGGAAGTGCTTATAAGCTCTGTTTTTATTGCCTAAAATCATTCACTTTGTACCTAAGCTATATATATATATATATATATATATATATATATATATATATATATATATTGCCTTGCAAAAGTATTGGCATTTTTCGTGTTTTGTTGCCTCACAACCTGGAATTAACATGGATTGTTTGAGGATTTGCATCATTTAATTTACAGAACATGCCCACAACTTTGAAGATGTTTTTTTTTTTTGTGAAGCAAATAACAAATAGGACAAAATAACAGAAAAAGTCAATGTGCATAACTATTCACCACCCTAAAGTCAATACTTTGTAGAGCCACCATTTGCGGCAATCACAGCTCCAAGTCGCTTTGGATAAGTCTCTATGAACTTGCCACATCTTACCACTGGGACTTATGCCCATTCATCCTTGCAAAACTGCTCCAGCTCCTTCAAGTTGGATGGTTTGCGCCTGTGAACAGCAATCTTTAAGTCTGACCACAGATTTTCTATTGGATTGAGGTCTGGGCTTTGACTAGGCCATTCCAACACATTTACATGTTTCCCCTTAAACCACTCAAGTGTTGCTTTAGCAGTGTGTTTAGGGTCATTGTCCTGCTGGAAGGTGAACCTCCATCCTAGCCTTAAATCACGAACAGAGTGGTACAGGTTTTGCTCAAGAATATCTCTGTATTTAGCACCATCCATCTTTACCTCAACTCTGACCAGTTTCCCAGTCCCGGCTGCTGAAAAACATCCCCACAGCATGATGCTGCCACCATCATGTTTCACTGTGGGCATGGTGTTCTTTGGGTGATGTGATGTGTTGGGTTTGTGCCTGACATAGCATTTTCTTTGATGGCCGAAAAGTTAAATTTTAGTCTCATCAGACCAGAGCACCTTCCTGCATACATTTTGGGAGTCTCCCACATGCCTTTTCTTCTGGCCGCTCTGCCATAAAGCCCAACTCTATGGAGTGTACGGCTTATTGTTGTCCTATGTACAGATACTCCAGTCTCTGCTGTGGAACTCTGCAGCTCATCCAGGGTTACCTTAGGTCTCTGTGCTGCCTCTCTGATTAATGCCCTCCTTGCCCGGTCCGTGAGTTTTGCTGGGCGGCTGTCTCTTGGCAGGTTTGTTATTATGCCATGTTCTTTCCATTTGGTTATGATAGATTTGATGGTGCTCCTGGGGATCATCAAATATTTAGATATATTTTTATAACCTAACCCTGACATTTACTTCTCAATAACATTGTCCCTTACTTGTTTGGAGAGTTCCTTGGTCTTCATGGCAGTGTTTGGTTAGTGGTGCCTCTTGCTTAGGTATTGCAGCCTCTGGGGCCTTTCAAAAAAGGTGTGTATATGTAATGGCAGATCATGTGACACTTTAATTGCACACAGGTGGACATCATTTAACTAATTATGTGACTTCTGAAGGTAATAGGTTGCACCAGAGCTTTTTTTGGGCTTCATAACAAAGGGGGTGAATACATACGCACATGACAATTTTCTGTTTTCTATTTCTAAAAAATAGTTTTAGGTATATATTTTTCTCATTTCACTTTACCAACTTAGACTATTGTGTTCTGATCCATCACATAGAATTCATATTAACAAAAACATTGAACTTAAGGCTGTAATGTAACAAAATAGGTAAAAAGTCAAGGGGTGAATACTTTTGCAAGGCACTGTAGTAGAAGATGGATTAAAAACCATCCACTATCTAAATATATACATTTACATAAATATTTAGTGGGGGGGGGGTTTTATCCATCTTCTACTCACCATAATATGCCTGTCTTGCTTTTTCATTGTCATTCAAACATTTTTAGTTTGTTTTGTATAAAATGTACGATGTACCTAGTACTTCACAATATTACATCAATATCAGACAATTTGGAGAGAAACAATGGAAATGTGTTTTTTTTTCTTTACTGTGATCTAAATATATTTTAAAACAGCAGGATTGTTGCATATAATTAAATAATATTCTTTCAAAGCTTTAATAATGCGTGAGTTTTTCAGCCAATCAAAAGTGACATGCTCCTGAATAATATAGAAAGAGTATCATCATGGGGAACCATGTCCCATGATGTCTTCGGTGATTGCCTTGATTGGCCAAGAGGTCAACCATATGAGAAGGGGTAAAAAATAAATTTGTGGGTAGTGGGAAGCAGGAAATTCATGGCACTGTATAGTACTTTATAAGGAGTTTTCAGGTTTTTTTTCTTTTATATGGAATGATCCTTTTGAAATATTATGTTTAGACGCCTGTAAGGGAATAAGCTCTGCATTTATAGTACCACTGTAATGCCCTAGCAAGAAGAGTTAGTTGTTCATTGATCATTAATACAATTCATATTCAATCATTTAAAAAAAGCAACATTCAATATTACACTCCCTTTTGCACATTATATATCATCCCCAGTAGCATTGCTGATCCCAACCTTTATGACGGCAGCATTGAAATAGGGGAGTGTTGAGGGGCTAAAGGGCTTTAGGAACTGCTTGATTAGATAGACTCTAACTTGAGTCTACCTCCCATACATAACTCATTTCCAAAGGAAACCACTATAACACAAGTCTTCAGCCAATGAACAGCATGGTGTTAGATATAACTATGTGCCTGAAAATGTAACACTTTCAGACAGCCAAAACTGCCTGACAGTAGGTGGAGACTAGCAGCAGGTTAATCTGATATTTTAGAGGAAGTTTAACATTGAACAATGGTCTTTAGATCGTTGAATATTAATGGTCAATGCTTAATTAAAACATCTATATCATGTTGTTATGACATTCAGCTGTCCTGTAAGAATAGACTGCACAGAGGAGCTTACAATCTAACTGATGATAATCGTTTGCAATACAAACCAGATGTTTAATCAACAATGTCATCTGTCCTATCAGTGATGTCAACTTATTATCTAAATACATATATTTTCCTTGAAGTCCGTTAGATATGAGTGATATAGCGTGATACTGATTTTTACACAGTGGTTTATCTCCTAAAATCTTTTTTCAAACATGGCCACTCATAAATGTCTCTATTACTATAAATAGTAACTATTTCCTGCTTACTACAGACTTTGTACTGTTATTGAAAATGAAAAGCCTTCAGCAGCTCTGATGTGATTTTCCCTGGCAACACAGCAACAAAAAACTGTTATCTATGACAATATGTTCAGGTCTGGATTTCCCCAGAAACAGACCAGCCTCTTCTTACTTTTTTCTCAACATGAGGTTGATTATATTTGTTGAAAGCAATTGGTCTTTTTTCAGAGAAAAGTTTTATACCACGGTCCAGTGGCAAAGCTAGTGTATGGGGGGGACGGTGCAAAAAAGAGGGGGCAGGTACAATTTTTTGTTTTGCACTTCCCGAACCTTCTCCAACATTAACTCACACAGAACATATATAAAATATATATACCATATACACGTATACATTTACATACGCATCTTTACATAAATACCCTTGCAAAAGTATTTACCCCCTTGACTTTTTACCTATTTTGTTACATTACAGCCTTCAATTCAATGTTTTGTTAATCTGAATTTCATGTGATGGATCAGAACACAATAGTCTAAGTTGGTGAAGTGAAATGAGACAAATATATACATAAAACTATTTTTTAAAAATAGAAAACTGTCATGTGCGTATGTATTCACCCCCTTTGTTATAAAGCCCATAAAAAGCTCTGGTGCAACCAATCACCTTCAGAAGTCACATAATTAGTGAAAAGATGTCCACCTGTGTGCAATCAAAGTGTCACATGATCTGTCATTACATATACACACCTTTTTTGAAAGGCCCCAGAGGCTGCAACACCTAAGCAAGGGGCATCACTAACCAAACACTGCCATGAAGACCAAGGAACTCTCCAAACAAGTAAGGGACAATGTTGTTGAGAAGTACAAGTCAGGGTTAGGTTATAAAAATATCCAAATCTTTGATGATTCCCAGGAGCACATTCAAATCTATCATAAACAAATGGAAATAACATGGCATAACAGCAAACCTGCCAAGAGACGGCCGCCGACCAAAATTCACGGACAGGGCGGGTATTAATCAGAGAGGTAGCACAGAGACCTAAGGTAACCCTGGAGGAGCTGCAGAGTTCCACAGCAGCGACTGGAGTATCTGTACATAGGACGACAATAAGCCGTACGCTCCATAGAGTTGGGCAGAGTGGCCAGAAGAAAGCCATTACTTTCAGCAAAAAACTAAATGGCAAGTTTTGAGTTTGCAAAACTCCTCCCAAGATGTATGGAGGAAGATGCTCTGGTCTGATGAGGCTAAAATTTAACTTTTCGGCCATCAAAGAAAACTCTATGTATGGCGCAAAACCAACACATCACATCACCCAAAGAACACCATGCCCACAGTGCAACATGGTGGTGGCAGCATCATGCTGTGGGGATGTTTTTCAGCAGCTGGGACTGGGAAACTGGTCAGAGTTGAGACAACAGATAAATGGTGCTAAATACAGGGATATTCTTGAGCAAAACCTGTACCATTCTGTGCGTGATTTGAGGCTAGGACGGAGGTTCACCTTCCAGCAGGACAATGACCCCAAACTCACTGCTAAAGCAACATTTGAGTGGTTTAAGGGGAAACATGTAAATGTGTTGGAATGGTCTAGTCAAAGCCCAGACCTCAATCCAATAGACCATCTGTGGTCAGACTTAAAGATTTCTGTTCACAAGCGCAAATTATCCAACTTGAAGGAGCTGGAGCAGTTTTGCAAGGAGGAATGGGCAAAAATCCCAGTGGTAAGATGTGGCAAGCTCATAGAGACTTATCCAAAGCAACTTGGTGCTGTGATTGCGGCAAAAGGTGGCTCTACAAAATATTGACTTTAGGGGGGTGAATAGTTATGCACATTGACTTTTTCTGTTATTTTGTCCTATTTGTTGTTTGCTTCACAATAAAAAAGAAAAACATCTTCAAAGTTGTTGGCATGTATTGCAAGGTGCTGTATATATATATATATATATGCTGCACTCCACTTCTTGGTATGGAGATAGGCCACGGTAGGGCCAAGGGGGCCACAAAGATCCCAGTGGGCCGCAGAGGTGTACGGGGCCCGATAGAACTGAGGGACCCACAACGGGGCCGAGGCAAGCCACAAGAGGCCGCTGGAGCCACAGGGGGCTAAGGGTGGCTACAGAAGATCCGCGGGGTTCATAGCGGATCCGCGGGGGCCACAGAAGGCCTGGGGGCAACAGGGGCGGCGCAGGGCCACAGAGGACCCGCCAGGGTCACAGGGTACCCGCTGGAGGTCCGCAGTGGCTGTGGGAGGTCGGCAGGGGCCTTGGTGCCTTGCACCAGTCGCACTGGGAGTAGCTCCGGCTTTGCCACAGTCATTGCATATTTTCCTTAATATATACTTGGATAACATAGCTAGAATAGAGTCTTATTTTATATACTGTATATTATATTTCACCGATAAACATGTGTTCAAGGGCCCCTATGGTCATAGCTTTTAAAATTTTCAATTTTGTAGAATTTTTATAGAATTGTGCCTGTTGTGCTGCGGTCCATAGGGTCACGGAGAGTCATACACAACAGAAATATACTTCAAAATGTGCCAAGTGTTTTTTTTTTTAAGAATCATTTTTCTGGTTTGGAGTCTATTTTGTTTTCGCCAGATCAACTTTGTGGCAGCTTCAACTGCTAGGGAGAAAGTGACATGCAGAAGCAGGCATGAAAACAAAAATCGTATGCAAAAGTTCTATAACTAACAATATTAGCAGCTATGTCATGGTATTAAAGCAGTTTCAATCTTCACTTTGATTACAACGCATGTATAGCGCTACTCAATATGTTGACGCGTTTAAAATAAATGAGAATAATATTAATTTTATCAGACTATGCTGGTGCATGGAAGCTGCCATAGTCATACTTCCTTTTCAATTCTCGAGGGCGTGATTAAAGAATGGTGCAAGCAATGCTTCCAAGTTGCCTTTACTGAGTCAATGGAAGAATGGGGGAGGTGTCTTATGCTGAAATTCCCTTATCCCTCTCTGCTTCCTCCTTCATCCCTTGAATAAATAATAAAAATTAGCAGGACACACAGTCTCAGTCTCCAAGCCATCAGGAAGTGTTGAAGACACAAACATGGTACACTTGATGCACAAGCTGTGTCTACTAAAATTAAAAAAAAATAGCTAAAAAGAATTGTTGTCAATTTGTTACAAATGTCTTTATCTAGGGCCGTTAATTAAGACTCACAGTGGAGGGTGCAAGCTGCCAGGAAGGGGAAATGTATATTGTACTGAAATATGAATCCACCAATGAATCAATAAATTCCCCTCCCTCCTCCCTCCCCTCCTTCAACTGCGAGAAACATAATACAAATTTGAAGAATACTCCTACTTAGTCTATACGACCTAAACATGGCATCCTTCAGCCACACACACAAAGTCTGTTAAATTATGTTTTGTTATCTAAAACGATATTTTTAGGTCCACAGCTGATAATGTTATTAGTTTGGTATAAACGTCACAAACTTATGAAGTTTTTGCCAGTCTACATTGGTACGTTAATGGTCTTGACAGCTACAGATAGATGTTTTTATACTGTAGATAATGTATGCAATTATCTAACTCTTCCACTCCAAATTGTTAATAATAAGCAACTGCAATTATATCTGTTTATTTGTATATTTTTTATTTATGCAATATAGGGATTCTTTGTTGTGTTACTCTGCATCAGGCTTCATCTAAAAGTTTGCTGACTAGGCCTCAACCTTCTTGACTCCCTAACCACCAATTATATTATAAAGTACATATTCTTACACTGTTATATGCAAATAAGCCTCCAATATGTACATGGAATCTTTCTGATCCCAAATCAGTGGGCCCTAACATAAAGATTAGGTTTCCACTTTGGGGTCAGACAAGACTGAGTTCATGTCCCTGTGTGGTCTCTAATGAGATCCAGATTGGCTTCAGATTGGCTTCACATTGGGAGTGGAGATTTTTCACACCCCAAGAGAGAAGAAGAATGTCAAACAAAGCAAACAAATGCACAGACGTTTTTTATTAATGCCTCAGGAGATATATTTTAGTATCCTAATATCTTTCATGTTTTATAAATTCCCAAGCTTTATTTTACAATATTAGAAGGAAATGAAAGTCAGGATCTGATGTGGGATCCTTCATACACAGGGTGCCAATATTGTTTTTATCTATTTTCTTTTATTGTGTCTTTTTTTTTTTTACGCAGGAAGGAAATAAAAGATCACTCTGAGAACACTTGCATGACTCACACAGGCCAGGAGACTTGTTGTCCCCAGAAAACTTCTTAGTAAACAGTGTTTTGATTGTAGCTTAGGATTTGGGGTAGTGACATGCAAATGATGTACAAAACGTACCATCTTTAGACCCATTGACACCCACCAGTACATTTTTAGTGTCTGATCAGAATCTCTCTCCAGCCTCATTTCCAAGTCACCAGGACCAACTTCATGCTAATGTGCAACATATAAGGTCGAAACCGCAGCCTGTGAACCAAAATCCTAAATGGATTCCCATGTTAATGGGTCTGAGGCAAAGAGTTTGTGTGTTTTGAGCCTCATTATCATATCACATCCCAGAATTCTTAGCTAAAGTTAAAATGCTGTTTACTGATAAGTTCTGTGGGAAAAACAGGTCTCCTGGCCTGCTTGAGACATGTAAGTGTACTCAGAGTGATCCTTTCTTTCCTTCCTGGATCTACAGTGGAAAGTTTTACAATAACCTCTCTAACCACCATAATGTATTTTGCTATTTTTAACACAGTCACACTCCATATCTGTTGCTTTGAAGCTTTAGATTGAAAGTCCACACAAAAATGAACACTCAAGCTAAGTCATATTACTATTAGTAAATGTGCTTTATGGGTGGAATATTTAAAAGATTAATTAAAATTGCATTGTTTTGGAAGGCTGTTGCATTAAAATTTGAGATTTCAATGAAAATGACTTGCTAATTCACTTTGCTCTGTGCGACATGCAGCCTCTGAAAATTATTCTGTCGGAGAGATTTACAGCGTAGTGATCCTGTGCCACAGCCCATCACACTATTTACTAACTTCTGTTTTCTAGTGATTAATGAGCCCATTGCTAGCCATGGCAATCTGGGAGTTTGATGGACTTCTTAAAGGTGTGGTGTATGTAAAACACCAGTAGCAAACCTGATCCCCCTATGTATTAATGCAAGTATCTGCTCTTCCCTGTGTTGCAGCTAGCCTGCATCATCATCTAAACTATGGAAATCTGATATACCCCAAATAGAATTACATTAAAAGAAAAACAGGGTTTTGTTTTAATTCTGCCTGGGGGGTCAAATAAATATACCACCATCTCCCATAACAACCTCCCCACAGCTTTTTTAGGGGGTAAATGAGTTAAAACAGCAGTTTTCTCATTCCCTGTCATCGTCACATCAGGAAAGGAGATAATGAATGAAAAAACACATGTGGAGTGGTATAAGACTACTTGACGAAGCGCGCCACTTTGCCATAGTTTGGGTAGTAGTAAACTAGAAGGTGAGTTCTCCCCTTCATCCCTACCCCTGATGATTTAGCATGGTTGATAATAAAAGAAGCAGAGGACACCAAGACATATAGGGATCTTATAGCACCCCCTGGCTCGGAAGGGTGGGGAAATAATAAATAAAAATAGTTAAAATAAATATAAACGTAATTACTAGACCCATCTTACCCTCTACTGTTCCTCTTTTATTTACCCATTGTCTTTACCCATTGGGCTAGGAATGAGGGTCCCAATGCAACACCATTAGTAAAATGGTATTAGGGGGCAAGAGTTAGTTTTTTCATTATCTGTAGATATTAGGTTCTAGGGGGGATTGATAAGTGTAGTAAGTGCTATTGTTGGCATTATTTGAAAGATTTGTGTTTATTATTTCTAGTTTTTATGAAGTGTATATATTGGTCTTGCCTTTTATTTTTTGAGGGAGGACTTTCCTGGCATTTCTGGGCTGGTCTATCAGTCTGTCATGCTGCAGAAGTAAACTAAAACCTGAAAAACTGTACCTTGAGTGTATATCATCTCTCTGGCTACTCCTTTTTAGTATTGTCTGCTTTCATGTGTGTGTCTCTCACTGTGTGTTTATTAATTCATCTTCACAGGGATTAACAGCATTTGTTTTCTTTGCAAAAAGCATTTTCCATGCAAAAAAGAAAAAAAAAAACATTATGATGTTTAAAATACAAATAATCCTAAGGACGCTATCCATATAAATCATTCATCCTGCAAAGTCACTAAATTGTATGTTTGGCATTAAATGGGACTTCCTGGTGGCTTTTGTACACATAGGATATGCTCTGAAATTAAATGGATAATTAGTTTTTAGATTGCTATCTAACACAGGGAATTTGAATACAGCATTCTACTACCGAAAAAAAAATAAAACTGATTTGCAATCAGGGAATAGTAAGTTTTGCTGTTATTTTAATAACTTTTCTCTGGTTCATTTGCTGAACGACGCGGAGGCTGCACAGGCTCCCTGGGTCAGCCTGTAGCGTCACGTGACCCAGCGGAGCCTGTGAGGCTATTAGCCAATCAGGAGCGTCGGGGGGCGTGTCGGAAGCCCGTTTCGCGCCATTGAACACAGCAGCGCGGTCTCCCGACTGGATGGACGGAGGTCTGAGGTCCTGCAGCATTAAAAATACAGTAGGAAGGTTTAATTACTGAGATTTCACCCCAGCTTACCAGCATATAAGGGGATATCACTGTTGAGGCTATCCCTGTCTGTTTTTGTGTTCTTTTCCTCCTCCGTTTTTTGTGTCTGTGTGTGTCACTGTCTCCCTGTGGTGTGCTGTGCCTGTGTGTGTTCCTGTGTCTGTGTGTGCCTGTCTTGCTGCTTGTTGTGCCCCCTGTTTGTTCCCCTGTTAGCTATTTCCATGGATCCAGAGGGCTTAGAGGCCTTACTGGCTGAGGTTAGGACCCGTGCCTTAAGCCAAGGGGTCAGGTGGGTGCAGGACAGGCTGGGACCTCCCATGCCTTCTGCGCTTGGAGCTCAGCACATTGTACAGGAACAGCCTGCGGTGGCTGGTGTCCTAGCCAATCCTGATGCCTCCAGGGAAATTTTTTCCCATCCCACCACTGTAGGGCTGCCAGACCCACGTCCATCAGGTAGCAGAGACACCAGAGATGGGGGGGTTACAGGTCAGGGCGGCCGGGACCCCATACCCCCCAGGCAAGCGAGCGCCAGGACCACGGGCGGTGGGGGTGAGGGCCTAGCAATCCGGCCACCACCTGCCAACTTGCCTAAAGGTCCTAGGCCGCGACAAAGGTCGCGAAACACCCCTCTAACACCCCGCAAGGGGGGTGCAGGGGGTAAGAGTAAAGCCGGGAGTCCTAAAAAGGCTCCTACAGGCCCTCACGGTGCCAAGCAGACGGTCCCTGGGGTTTCCCTAATTAACAGTGCTTCTGGTACTTTACAGGGACGCCCAACTGGCAGCGAGAGGAGCATGGCGACAACGAGAGAGAGAAGAGATGGGGTCATCAGAGAAATGAACAGCCAAGACAGCATGGTCATGATTGATGACATGCCTGTGACAGCGGCAGTGGCGAGGCTAGGACGCCCCACTCGAGCTAAGAAGGCTACGAGCAGGTACAGTCCGCTGCTATTTACGCACACACCGCTAAGGCGTAGCAGAGTAGAGACTGAGGGCGATACGGTTAGGCCACAGCGCAAAGGGTCCAAGACTGACCAACAGCTGGATATTCCAACGCCCGAGGAAGTCTCAGGGGGCCCCCTACAGGGGGCGGCGGAGGCAGTGCTAGCCTACTCCAGCCGCGCAAGCTTAGCTGACCAGGACCCTTCCTCAGACGAGGAAAGGGCGGTATGGGCGCGGGCATGCAGGTCGCGGAGAGCTAGTGACTGTTCTTCTTGTACCCACAGATCTAGAAGGAGATCCCGGTCTAGAAGCAGAAGATCTTGTCGGTGCAGCTGTGCTTGCACCGGATCTGATAGGAGAAGCCCGCGGAGGGCCAGACGGTCAGAGTCCCCGGAGCGTCAGGAGAGACGCGGGGATACTCCGTTGGCCATATCTACTCCTAAGCTTCCAGAAGCAGGTGAGCGCTCAGAATTGAGCTGCGCAGCAGACAAGGGTGGTTTTATTGGGTCATTAAGGACTCTATTAGCTGCGCACAACATTGCAGTTAGCGAGCGCGACATGGGAGCGTGGATAGGGGGGCTAGCAAAGGGTGCATGGTCCCAGCCAGCAGCGGTAGTGGCGCCAGCGAGCGCGAGCGAGGCGCTAGCTAGCTTGCGCGCGCCCGAGCCGGTAGGCAGCGCAATAGCAGCAGTTGGGAATAACACTGTGGGGGTTACCGACGCAGCCATGAGGCCCATAGTCCTCTGCTCGTTGGATAATTTGGGTGCACACCTTCCACAGGAAGTAAAGGAAAAGATCTGGAGGAGGGAGTTTATAGAGTTGTTTTCCCTTCTTCCTATGTCTAGGCAAACAGACCTGGCCGAGAGGGGCCCCAGGGAGGGGAAATCCTTTGCTAGGGTACCCAGGACATTTGATACCTGGCTGCAAGCATTTTCTATTTGGGCTTGCGTACTGTGTGAGCGGCACCCTGAACAGAGTTCGGGATTGTTCGTCTACATAGACGAAATTCGGAATGCTCACAAGGTTTATGGGGGTACAGCCTGGTGGCGGTACGATGAGGAATTCCGGCAATACTTGGCCTCAAGGCCAAGTATGGCATGGAGCGACAAAGCGGTGGCGTATTGGCTAAATATCATGACACCCATGAGAGTCACGACGCCCTTTCGGAGCGGGGCCGGTGGAGGTAAGGGCCCCACCCACGCCTCAGGAGCAGGTCTTAAGACCTGTTTTTCGTACAACGAGGGGGTCTGCAGATGGGCGCCTAACTGCAGGTTTAAGCATGCATGCTCAAACTGCGGAGGTGAACACCCCCTGTCTAGATGCAGTAGACCCAAAGAGGGAGGCAGGGGCGAGCCTCCTGCAAAGGGGCAAGACGCCCATACGCCTCCCCGCCATGCTGCCGTGGCTAAAGCGCTACGGTAAATTGGCAGGCACCGCCGAAGCGGCGCGCCTATTGGAGGATGGTTTCCGAGAAGGATTCCGGATTCCATGTGGGGTCGACATTCAAGGTTTTCTTGTCCCAAACCTGAAGTCGGCTAGGGATTTCCCAGGGGTAGCCAAAGCTAAGGTGCTTAATGAAGTAAAATTGGGGAGGATGGCCGGGCCATTTGCGGCCACGCCCATCCAGGGTTTAGTTGTGTCTCCTCTTGGGGTGGTCCCCAAGAAGGAGAAGGGTAAATTTAGACTGATCCAGCATCTCTCATACCCCAGAGGCCGTTCGGTAAACGATGGCATATCAAGAGACCAGGCTACTGTGTCTTACGAGTCATTTGACCGGGCGGTCGATTTGGTGAGGAGGAAGGGCCAGGGGGCCCTTATGGCAAAAGTGGACATCGAGGCAGCATTCAGATTGCTCCCCGTGCACCCGACAAGCCATCGGTTGCTAGGGTGCTTCGTAGACGGAAGTTACTTCATTGACTTATGTTTACCCATGGGATGCTCGATATCCTGTGCTTACTTCGAGGCTTTCAGCAAATTTTTACAGTGGGTTGTGAGCATCGAGGCGGGGTACAAGAGTGTTACCCATTACCTGGATGACTTCCTTTTTGTTGGCCCAGCGAGAAACGACGCTTGCCGTTTTATGCTGGAGGTGTTCACCGAAATCTGTACAGAATTCGGGGTACCATTGGCCCATGATAAGACGGAGGGCCCTACGGAACAATTGACTTTTCTGGGGATTCGGATTGACTCCTGCAAAATGGAGTGCAGTCTTCCCTTAGAGAAGGTGGAGGACATGCAAGCCGAGATTACGGCGCTGCGGGGCGCACGGAGGGTGACCCTCCGGCGGCTGCAATCAATATTGGGGAAGTTGAATTTCGCGTGCAGAATTATCCCCATGGGGCGGATATTCTGTAGACGAATGTCTTTGGCTACGGTAGGGATTGCGAAGCCGCATCATTTCCTAACAGTCTCTAAGGCCATGCGTGATGATGCAGAGGTATGGGCAAGGTTCCTGGTCCTTCAAAAGGAGGGCACCACCAGCGCAGAGCTAGACCTGCACACCGATGGTTCTGGACCAATCGGTTGTGGGGCGTATCTCCAAGGGAGATGGTTCGCTGCGGCATGGCCGGGGGAATGGGAAGAGGCGGGTTTACTGCTGAACCCTACATTCCTGGAGCTGTTTCCTATGGTGGTAGCAGTGCACTTATGGGGTCCTTGTTTCAGGGACAGGCGAGTCATTTTCCATTCGGGTAATAAGGGGTTGGTTGAAGCCGTGAACAACATCACGGCGGCATCCGTACCAGTGATTAGATTGCTTAGGCATCTTGTGCTATGTTGCCTTCGCTTGAACATATGGTTTCAAGCAAGACACGTGACAAAGGTGAATAACGGAATTGCTTACGCCCTCTCTCGGTTTCAGGAGGATCGTTTCAGGGCGCTGGCTCCTCGTGCGAACGCCCTGGGGGAGCTCATCCCCGAGGAGCTCTGGGAGATTGGAGCTGTCAGGTAACGAGACTCGTGAGACAGTCTGTTGCCCCAGCGACGTGGAACGCTTATAGACGCGTGTGGGCTAAATGGGATAGCCTAGTGGCACTGGCAGGTGGTGCCACGACGGAGGACAAGAGCGTAGGGATCTTGCTTTGGTACCTGCTGCGGTGTGCCGAGCAAGGCGAATCAAAACCCGTAGTAGGGAGACAGGTCACGGCGCTTGCTTTTATGTTTAAGCTTGCTGGGCAGAGGGACCTTACTAAGGAGTTTCTAGTGCGCAAAGTGGTGCGCGGAATGTTCAGCGGTGCGCAAAGGCCAGATAGTAGGCGGCCAATAACATTTGCGCTGTTGCTGAGATTGGCTCAGGAACTGGTGGTGGTTTGCAGGGATCCCTTTGAATCTCTACTTTTCCGAACGGCTTTTTCCCCGGCGTTCTTCGGAGCGTTTAGGATAGGGGAGTTAGTCGCGAACAGTAGACACGGTTCGGGGGGTCTGCAATTGGTGGATACCTGCCTCAGGGAAGGTACGGTGGTATTGTGGTTGCGGAGGTCAAAGACTGACCAAGTGGGTAAAGGAAGAGAAGTGGTTCTGCATCAGGTTGGCACAGAGTGTTGCCCATATGCATGTGTAGTGGAGTACCTTAAGCAGCGACCGGTGGGACGGTGTTCGCTGCTGGTCCACGCCGATGGAACGGCACTGTCTGTGTATCAGTTTAAAAGAGTTCTAAAAAGCGCACTGCACCGGCTCGGTTTCAAGCAGTCCGACTTTGGGACACACTCCTTTCGGATTGGAGCTGCCACTGAAGCGGCTAGGTTGGGGTTGCCCGACGCGGCAGTAAAGCGCATCGGGAGGTGGGACTCAGACCGTTTTCGTTCCTATGTTCGGCCAAATGCAGTGGTTTAATGGTGTTGCTTTCTACTTTCAGGGGAACAGAAGCAACTATGGATTGTGGGCCATTCCTACGTGTACTGGGCCCATAGGTTAGCCGCAGTTACCGAAGAAAAGGCACAACTGGGCTTTCCTGTTACGGACTTACGCGTAAGGTGGTGTGGTATTCGGGGTCTGCGTTGGGCGCAGCTCGACGGCATCTTGGAAACGTACGCGCAGCGTTACGGGCAGCCCAGTCTTATCATTTTTCATGCCGGCGGGAACGATTTGGGGGCAGTTTCCATGAGACGAATGCTAAAGGTGATGAGACGAGACATCGAGAAATGGGTGAAGAAGTTCCCTGGCACGTTCCTTATCTGGTCTGAGATGATCAAGAGAAGATCATGGCGTAACGCGCGCGACCCAGTATGTTTAGATAAGGCTAGACAGAAGATAAACCAGCAGATTGCGAGCTTTGTGAGAAAACAAGGTTTCTCGGCCATCCGGTATAAAGATTTCGAACCGGTCGGCGCAGATGATTTTTTCGCAAAGGATAAGGTTCATCTTACGGAAATAGGGTACGAGTTGATGATGTTGGAGTTTAGGGAGAGTGTTTTGCGGGCTTTGGCTTTAATGTCCAGCAGGGGGGGATCGCAGCCTCGGGAGGCGTCCCTCGCATGCTCCGTGGCGGGAGGTGAGTTGCCCGGCCCACTGGCCTAAGGGGGCGATGGCCCCACCTCACAGGGCGTGCTTAAAGATAAGCATTGGGGCTTTGGGCAGGGCTCAAAGCGTGAGGTCACTGTTCGTGGCCGGGCTCCTCCCCCAGAAGGAAGGACTAAATTAGTCATCTAAACAAGTTATGGTTGTTTTGTTTATATTGTGTCTAAATAAAGCTGTGGCCCGTTGTTTCTCCCAACTCAAGTTGTCGTGTCAGTTATTCCATCAACTAGCCTGAATGGATCATGCATGGGTCATGAACGACGCGGAGGCTGCACAGGCTCCCTGGGTCAGCCTGTAGCGTCACGTGACCCAGCGGAGCCTGTGAGGCTATTAGCCAATCAGGAGCGTCGGGGGGCGTGTCGGAAGCCCGTTTCGCGCCATTGAACACAGCAGCGCGGTCTCCCGACTGGAATCCCACCCACCCACCCTGTATTTTGTTGTTAACAGATGTTATGGTTTATTCTTTTAAAAAAAAAAAAAAAAAAAAAAAAAAGTATATATAATATATATAATATAAATAAGAAATGTTGAAATTAATATATATTTTTGGTTAAGAATTCGGAGAAGTGGCTATTGTATGTTGTGTATTGTTAATTTATGTCTGTGCGGCGGGAGGTGAGTTGCCCGGCCCACTGGCCTAAGGGGGCGATGGCCCCACCTCACAGGGCGTGCTTAAAGATAAGCATTGGGGCTTTGGGCAGGGCTCAAAGCGTGAGGTCACTGTTCGTGGCCGGGCTCCTCCCCCAGAAGGAAGGACTAAATTAGTCATCTAAACAAGTTATGGTTGTTTTGTTTATATTGTGTCTAAATAAAGCTGTGGCCCGTTGTTTCTCCCAACTCAAGTTGTCGTGTCAGTTATTCCATCAACTAGCCTGAATGGATCATGCATGGGTCATGATCTTTTATTATTATTGGATTATGCCTGGGACACACATTTCCATGCACTGTAATGTATTGTGTAATCTCACAATCCGGTTAGGGTGGTGGGGGTCATTCGTAGGTCAGATAAAGGTGGCTGATGTCTGCAGTGACCCCAGCTGTCCCCACGGATGAGCCGACTTTGGGGGGCCTTGGTCCCAAATACTTTCACTTCCTTGGTTCCTAAAGCCCATCTGTCTTCCATGTGGCCAATAGAGGTTGTAGAATTCCATTCAGTCTTCATTCCAGAGATTCTTCAGCTTCCAGCTAGAGGTTGCTAAAGTTAGTAACAGCCTTGGCAGAAATATTCTGAGCATCATATTGAAAGTTTTTTATTGGTCAAATTACATTAGAATTACAAGTTTATGCAACCATGGACATAAAAACATTGTTGGGGAAAAATAGGATTTTTTGAAGACTCTGGTTCAAGTGCAAGAATCCATTTAGTGTTTGTTACACCACTTCCTGAGAGTTGCTTTATAGGGGTGTGTTTGTTTAGCTATCAGTGGAGCAAGGTGTGGGGAAGGAGGGAACAGGAAGAGGTCTGGAGGCTTAAATTAGATAAGATTAAAAATAATACCACACCCTTCCTCCTCACAGCCCCAGAAGTATAAACACCCTGCTCATACACACAATGTCCACACGTGTATCATAGAGGTGTCCAGGTTTTAGCAGAGGCATCAAACTTTATTTTTTCAAAGAAAATCACTGTACTATTTCCCTGCTTAATTATGCTCTTAGACTCTTTCATTGATTGGTACTCTTTAAAAACACTTTGTATATTTTCCTAAACTAAATCATTCTTGAAATGTGCTGTTGGCTCTGTATCTCTCTGAATGTTAATTTGTGGCTCTGCATGCTAATTTAAGAAATAGTGTACTTCAATTGTGTATGGAAAAGACTTAAAGGGACTCCTTAGGCTATTTGTTGGGCTTCATATGAATGTTTTAAGTAGATGACTTAATTAAATGTATTCTCCTCAATGTGATTGCCACATAAAATGTAGACTTTAGTTACTTATATAAAGCCTCTAATATAACATTTTCTCACCTCCTGGACTCTACCCAATCCTCACAGTTCTTTCTCATGTAGGGTGCCCTGTCTCATAGCTGTGAGTTAAGGTCATGCTCCCATGGAGGGACTTCTTGCTACCTGTGTCTCAAACTGCTCTGCAGCGAACACAGAGTGACTTTAGGTGACAGATGTAAAACATAGTATCACACATGAGAGAGAACAGGAAGAAAGGAGGAGCCTCAGGAAAGTTTGAAACTTTTACTGTGAGGGCTTATTAGAAGTAAGTGAATTGAACATTTTACATCATAATTACATTAGGGAGGATAACATTAAGTAAGTCAGCTACTTAAAGCATTTATATAAAGCAAAAACATGCCATCCCTTTAAAAGACTACTGAACGATGACGAAATATATATATTTGGAAACTTTGAGCCTGACTGCCACGACCGCCAGCTTTGGGGGACCACGCTCGCCCCAAATCTCTCTCTCTACGGTCGCAACTTTTTGTTCAGATCTCCACACCAGCAGACACTTCAGATGACAGCATCATTACTGCAGAGACATGCACCTCAGACCCCTATTCTTAGGATCTCAGAATCACCCACCATGTACCTTGGATTAGTACAAGCAGACACCATCTGTGTTTAGTGTGTCTAAAATCAGACTGGCCACTTCTTTATTGTTTCAGAGATATATATATAAACACGGAAAGATTACACAAAACACCAGACCTCCCCCCAGTTCTAGCCCATCCTCCTAGGCAAATAGCTTGCTATCCCCCCTCACCCACATGATTTCCAGATGCCTCCAGATGTTCCCCCTTTCATAAATAAAGCCAGAGCCTTCACACGTGGCCGTTTGCAGGGCCATAAAGATTCTATAGAAGATTAATCCTTTGTCACATAAGTGACTGCAGTAATTTTTAAATAATTCTAGCATCCTCGGGCCTACTTCTATCACAGGTGCATTATTACAGTGCATATAACATGATCTAGTAACCACCAAATGAATTATTGTGGTCCATACTACACACAAAAACAATCAAGTCAGTCCTCACAAGTTTCAGGTCCGTTGTATTAGTTCTTGACATTAACACCCAGCATTCCAAATAGGAGAGTTACTTGTGGGTTGCAAGGGGTCCCATCATGGCCCCAAAGCGTTCATGACAGCTTGCCCCCATTTTAAAATGCAGAGTCCCGGCGGTCATCTTGAATCGGATGGATGTCTGCATTTCTGCGGCTTAGAGATACCATCCCAGGAGAAGCATTCTGTGGTTCCCCCCTTTCCTGCAGTTGCAGAAAGTAACAAGTAGTGGGATGGGCAGGAAATAGCATCCTGAAAACCTCTATTATAATCCATAGAACGTGATACATCCAGGCTAGCAGGCATCTTGAAGGGTCAAATACTGGTACAAGCCCCCACAATCCTGAGCAGTAACCCCATCTGTCCGGCTGAAACAAGAGGACCACCTAACTCCATTTGGGCCAATGTGGAAAATAATTTCTTCAGACCTCCACCAGCATGGGGCCTGATCCTGGGTGTGCATGGCAGATTCTTGTCATTACTCCCCTCTACCAACTCCAGGGAAGAACTAAAAGCCAGGGGAAAGTCCTGTGGATTCCTGGCTAGCACAACCTCAACAGGCCAGGGCAAGTACTCATTCCTGGCTATTAGGCCAGGAGCATAGTCCTTTTCCTTTGGAACAAAAGCAGGCATTGCCAAGATGTACTGGCTGGCATTAGAAACCTGAGCCTTGGTTGTAGCCTTCACCCCCCTGTGTTGACACATGACCTGAGCACTGTATCCCACTTTCCCCTGCACTGCAGTCTGGGCACAGTAACCCCTCTCACCTGAAGCAATGGTCTGGGCATGGGACTCCATTTCTCCATCTCCTTGGACCACAGTTGGTGCGCTGTATTCCATCTCGCCTGGATTGGGCACACAATAAGGAATGTGGTCCCTCTTTAAATGATTTGCAGTGTCTCTGTTTGGCAGGATCTCAGGGATCATAACCTCCCCTGCCCCCTTGTTTGTGGCTAGCTCTCTGACATTTTTTATCAGTGGGAGCTCCATGCTAGGCCATTCCCAGGGCACAGTGAACATAGCTGCTCCTATCCAGACTGTTTGCTTGGCCTGGGTTCTGCCAACAGTGCTCTGTGCCAGGGTAATCAATAAAGTCCAAGGGTGTCATTGCCAGCCCACCCCCAATAACCAGGGCCCATACACTCTTCTGCCCCACTGCATGGGTAAAACACTCCCCTGGGGTACCCAGAAAAATAGTAATTCCAAGGGGGAATTTACTGGACGGATCTGGAAGCCGGTACCCAATGTTGTGGTCTGGTCTACAGACTCCAAATATCTGTGTGGTATCTGGATCAGCACATCACATCCCCCTCTCTCTGGAACCACCTCCTGGGCACAGCACTCACCTCCCTTGGGATCTTTGGTCAATGTGTTCCCTGGCAGGACCTCACAGCTCTCATCAAGACATCCCCTTGGGCCATCAGTTTTACAGACATTCTCTGTCTTCTCAACTGCCTTGTTATTAGCAATTGTGCCCCAGCCATTTGGGTCTGGCTGGTCCCCTTGGTCTGACACAGTCCCAATGTTGTTCTCGGTGTTCGCCCCTGTACCCATGGCTGGCTCCTGGACTGTAGTTATCCATCTCTGGTTCCTTACAAAACTCTCCCAGGCCCTCCATCTGGCCTGCTATTCCTGTCTGAGACTCAGACTCCACTGGTTTTGAGATGTACCCATAATGTATGGTACCCTCCTCATCTGTCCCAGTTGTAGCAAACATTAACTGGGCCTGGCCCATTTGTATTTCCACATTGGTAATATCCTGGTCAGAGTCCACAATATCCTCTCCCCAGACCTCTGGTAACCAATCCTCTTCCTCCCTGTCCGCCTGGCAGGGTTCCTCCCAACTGGATGGCCAAAACCCCTCCATGGATGCCTCAACCAGCAATTCAACATACTCAGCCTCCAGCTGCAGCTCTTGCTGAATCAGGGGTTCCAGCAAGTTAGCCTCCGGGGACCATGGTTCTAGTCCCAGACCATGACAGCGTTTAAGAAATAAGTTATTTGTCCTCCTTACAGTCCCCATGCCACATTCAAGATTACCATAGACAATCTCCTAGAGCCCATCTATTAGCGCCAATCGAACATAGAGATCCTCTTCAAGGGCACCAACAGGCCCTATCCTGGCATGATACTGTTTCTCCAAGGCAATCTCTTTCCATACCAGTTTCTTCAGCCAGCCTGACAGCTCATGGCCCCGCCACAATCCGGGGAACACCATCCATTGCTTTAGAAGAGCCATTCCTTTGCAGTCCTTTGCCTCCGTCACCTGGCTCTCTTTCTCTGCCTTTGTAAGTAGCCATCCTTGCTGCTGGTAAAAATGCTTGAGATCTCCCACCGATGCCACCAACTGTCATGGCTGCCAGCTTTGGGGGACCACGCTCGCCCCAAATCTCTCTCTCTCTACGGTCGCAACTTTTTGTTCAGATCTCGACACCAGCAGACACTTCAGATGACAGCATCATTACTGCAGAGACATGCACCTCAGATCTCTATTCTTAGGATCTCAGAATCACCCACCATGTACCTTGGATTAGTACAAGCAGACTCTGACACCACCTGTGTTTAGTGTGTCCAAAATCAGACTGGCCACTTCTTTATTGCTTCAGAGATATATATAAACACAGAAAGATTACACAAAACACCAGACCTTCCCTCAGTTCTAGCCCATCCTCCTAGGCAAATAGCTTGCTATCCCGCCTCACCCACATGATTTCCAGATGTATAGAGGCATCTGGCTTTCTTCTAATTACACCTTTTTTTTCTCCTCTTACTTAGCCATAAAAATAGATCAGGCCCCCCACTGCATTTAAAACTTTTAAATTCCCCGCCGCGGCTCCTTAAAGGGCTCGCGGCACACTATTACCCAATCCCGGCCGCGGCACTCTAAACGAACCCCCCCCTATGCTGGGGGTCCCCATCGGGACCCCTGAAGTGTCCCCACATAAACCCCCTGCAGCGGGGGTCCCCGATCGGCACCGATCGTGACCCTGCTGCAATTCAATTTTAAATTTCCCGCCTCGCCGGTCCTCAAAGGACTCGCACTAAAAATATTAACCCCATGCAACTATAATTACCCCATTAACTCATGGTGGTCAATACAGACCACCATAAGGCCTAAATTAACCCATTAACTCATGATGGTCAATACAGACCACCATAAGGCCTAAATTAACCCATTAACTCATGGTGGTCAATACAGACCACCATAAGGCCTAAATTAACCCATTAACTCATGATGGTCAATACAGACCACCATAAGGCCTAAATTAACCCATTAACTCATGGTGGTCAATACAGACCACCATAAGGCCTAAATTAACCCATTAACTCATGATGGTCAATACAGACCACCATAAGGCCTAAATTAACCCATTAACTCATGGTGGTCAATACAGACCACAATAAGACCTAAATTAACCCATTAACTCATGATGGTCAATACAGACCACCATAAGGCCTAAATTAACCCATTAACTCATGATGGTCAATACAGACCACCATAAGGCCTAAATTAACCCATTAACTCATGGTGGTCAATACAGACCACCATAAGGCCTAAATTAACCCATTAACTCATGATGGTCAATACAGACCACCATAAGGCCTAAATTAACCCATTAACTCATGGTGGTCAATACAGACCACCATAAGGCCTAAATTAACCCATTAACTCATGATGGTCAATACAGACCACCATAAGGCCTAAATTAACCCATTAACTCATGGTGGTCGATACAGACCACCATAAGGCTCTATTTAACCCCATCAGTCCCATAAGGGTATATTATTACCATTATGGGCCTGTTACAACCCAACATTAACCTCAAGGACCAACATGACACTAACTACAAACACTACACTATAACCCCCAATAAACCATTTAATCTAAACTAACCCCCCTCTACACTAATCTATTAACACTTACACTACCTACCTACACTACCTACACCCTAATAAACCTCCCCAACACTCTAATTACAAAAAACAAAAAACCTACAGTACAGAAAACAAAAAACCCTACAGTACAAAAAAAAAAACATACAGTACAGAAAAAAAAAATTACAACCCCACCCCCTACTACAGAAAACAAAAAAATACATTACAACCCCACCCCCCACTACAGAAAATAAAAAAATTACACACCTGAAAAGGAAAGACAGATAAACACAATACAATACATACATATGATACATTACATACATTACATACAATACATGACATTACATATAATATATTAAATATAATACAATACATGACATTACATATAATATATTAAATATAATATATTAAATATAATATATTAAATATAATACATTACATACATTACATACAATACATGACATTACATATAATATATTAAATATAATATATTAAATATAATACATTACATACATTAAATACAATACATGACATTACATATAATATATTAAATATAATATATTAAATATAATACATTACATACATGACATACAATACATGACATTACATATAATATATTAAATATAATATATTAAATATAATACATTACATACATTACATACAATACATGACATTACATATAAGATATTAAATATATTACATATAAAATATTAAATATAGTATATTAAATATAATACATTACATACAATACATGACATTACATATAATATATTAAATATAATATATTACATATAATATATTAAATATAATATATTAAATATAATACATTACATACATTACATACAATACATGACATTACATATAATATATTAAATATAATATATTAAATATAATACATTACATACATTACATACAATACATGACATTACATAAAAGATATTAAATATAATATATTACATATAATATATTAAATATAATATATTACATATAATATATTACATATAGTCCAAATCAAATACCCCCTATCTATCTAACATACAATCTATTTAATTTAAAATAAATCCTAACTATATCAAATACATCCCCCTATCTATCTAATATACAAAAAATCCTAACTACATACACAGACCCTAATTCTAAAATAAAATAAAATAATTACAGTCCTAACTACACAGACCCTAATTCCAAGCTAAAATCAATAAATTAAGACCACTTACCTTTAAGATGTTGCTTCAGATCACTAACCTATGGGTCAAACAAAAAAAAAAATTAGTACAAAACATTAACATCCAATAAATAAACATTCTATACATTCTAAATAATATACTCATAATATACTCACCTTTACAGCATGTCCCGTCACTGTTTAGCTCTTCCGGCGCGGCCCTGTTAAAAAAAAAACACAATACATGAATACATTAATGCAATATATCAACAATAAATAAAATACACATATAAACATCTAAATATACATTTAACTTACCTCCCCGCGATGTCCCCGGCCTTCTCTCCTTCAGCCCCGGCTGGGCCGTGGAACCACAAGCCGCCAATGCCAATTTCCTCCCAGAAACGACTCTGGGAGGTTCATTAGCGTCGGGGAGGTCTGCCAGTGCAGACCTCCGTTAGTTTTTTTTTTTTTTTTTTTTTTTTTTTTTTTTTTTTTTTTTTTAGAGCGCGGATGGTTCCGCGGCCCAGCCGGGGCTGAAGGAGAGAAGGCCGGGGACATCGCGGGGAGGTAAGTTCAATGTATATTTAGATGTTTATATGTGTATTTTATTTATTGTTGATATATTGTATTAATGTATTCATGTATTGTAATTTTTTTTTAACAGGGCCGCGCCGGAAGAGCTAAACAGTGACGGGACATGCTGTAAAGGTGAGTATATTATTTAGAATGTATAGAATGTTTATTTATTGGATGTTAATGTTTTGTAGTAATTTATTTTTTGTTTGACCCATAGGTTTGTGTTCTGAAGCAACATCTTAAAGGTAAGTGGTCTTAATTTATTGATTTTAGCTTAGAATTAGGGTCTGTGTAGTTAGGACTCTAATTATTTTATTTTATTTTAGAATAAGGGTCTGTGTATGTAGTTAGGATTCTTTGTATATTAGATAGATAGGGGGATGTATTTGATATAGTTAGGATTTATTTTAAATTAAATATATTGTATGTTAGATAGATAGGGGGTATTTGATTTGGACTATATGTAATATATTATATGTAATATATTATATTTAATATATTATATGTAATATATTATATTTAATATATTATATGTAATGTCATGTATTGTATGTAATGTATGTAATATATTATATGTAATATATTATATTTAATATATTATATGTAATATATTATATTTAATATATTATATGTAATGTCATGTATTGTATGTAATGTATGTAATATATTATATGTAATATATTATATTTAATATATTATATTTAATATATTATATGTAATATATCATATTTAATATATTATATGTAATGTCATGTATTGTACGTAATGTATTATATTTAATATATTATATTTAATATATTATATGTAATATATTATATTTAATATCTTATATGTAATGTCATGTATTGTATCTAATGTATGTAATGTATTATATGTATGTATTGTATTGTGTTTATCTGTCTTTCCTTTTCAGGTGTGTAATTTTTTTATTTTCTGTAGTGGGGGGTGGGGTTGTAATGTATTTTTTTTTTCTGTAGTGGGGGTGGGGTTGTAATTTTTTTTTTTTTCTGTACTGTAGGTTTTTTTTTCTGTACTGTAGGTTTTTTTGTTTTCTGTACTGTAGGTTTTTTGTTTTTTGTACTGTAGGTTTTTTGGTTTTTGTAATTAGAGTGTTGGGGAGGTTTATTAGGGGGTAGGTTGTGTAGGTAGGTAGTGTAAGTGTTAATAGATTAGTGTAGAGGGGGTTTATTTTAGATTAAATCGTTTATTGGGGGTTATAGTGTAGTGTTTGTAGTTAGTGTCATGATGGTCCTTGAGGACCATCAAGGCACTTATGTGGTTAATGTTGGGTTGTAACAGGCCCATAATGGTAATAATATACCCTTATGGGACTGATGGGGTTAAATAGAGCCTTATGGTGGTCTGTATTGACCATCATGAGTTAATGGGTTAATTTAGGCCTTATGGTGGTCTGTATTGACCACCATGAGTTAATGGGTTAATTTAGGCCTTATGGTGGTCTGTATTGACCATCATGAGTTAATGGGTTAATTTAGGCCTTATGGTGGTCTGTATTGACCACCATGAGTTAATGGGTTAATTTAGGCCTTATGGCGGTCTGCATTGACCATCATGAGTTAATGGGTTAATTTAGGCCTTATGGTGGTCTGTATTGACCATCATGAGTTAATGGGTTAATTTAGGCCTTATGGTGGTCTGTATTGACCATCATGAGTTAATGGGGTAATATAGGCCTTATTGTGGTCTGTATTGACCACCATGAGTTAATGGGTTAATTTAGGCCTTATGGTGGTCTGTATTGACCACCATGAGTTAATGGGTTAATTTAGGCCTTATGGTGGTCTGTATTGACCACCATGAGTTAATGGGGTAATTATAATTGCCTGGGGTTAATATTTTTAGTGCGAGTCCTTTCAGGACCTTTACGGTCCTTTGAGGACCCGCGAGGCGGGAAATTTAAAATTGAATTGCAGCAGTATCACGATCGGTGCCGATCGGGGACCCCCGCTGCAGGGGGTTTATGTGGGGACACTTCAGGGGTCCCGATGGGGACCCCCAGCATAGAGGGGGTTAATTTTAAGTGCCGCGGCCGGGATTGGGTAATAGTGTGCCGCGGCCCCTTTAAGGAGCCGCGGCGGGGAATTTAAAAGTTTTAAATGCAGTGGGGGGCCTGATCTATGCAGATCGGGGACCCCCGCTGCAAGGGGTTAATGTGGGGGTGCTGCAGGGGTCCTGATAGAGACCCCTGCAGCATGGGGATGTGTATAGGGTACAGGGGGAGCCTGACACTGCTGTCTCGGGCTGTTCCGAGGCAGCACGTAGAGGCTTTCGGATCCCTTGCGTGGACTTTTTGTCCACGTAGGGATACTTACGATATGCGAGACTCATGCATAGATTTAAGGCTACGTAGCTCTCTCGGAGCCTATTCTCGGCCATTTTCTCGCAGTCATATCGCAAAGCAGGCTGCGAGAGATTCGGTACTCGCAAACAGCAGGAAAACTGACTTTGCGAGATACGATTTCATCCGCAGCTCGAATTTAATAGGGCCCCTAGTTTTTAATTAGGAAACAATGCTTTTGCAGGACCCCACTGAAGTCTGACAAGATGGAACTTTCTATATTGAGTCTTAAAAATTAAGATTTTTGAAAAGGAAATGTTTTATGCCCACAGTTTAATCCATTGTTAATGTTGTCAGTTTGTTACATTTTTCAGAAACAGGTGATGCAGTGTTTTTTTTTTTATAAAATCTTACTTGCTACATTGCATTTTGCTTTTTTCCACTATAGTGGTATCTGCCTTAAAAAATGCTATTACAAGAGCTAAATGATAAAAGAGATTATTTACAAATGTTTCTAAACACCCAGTAATAAGGATTTTGGAAAGGAATAGAAGAGGCACACATACAATGTGTGGAGGAAATAAGTAATTTCCTACGTACATTTAATTACGCTGAATGTAAAAGTTGTTTATCCTTATGCTTTTAGATTGGAGCAGACTTACAGTGGCCCTTTAATGTATGTATCAGTCATGTATCATCCATAGGAGTCAAGGACAAAATAAAAATACATCTCTGGTAATATAAATAGTTTTTTTAACTGTCATGTTAACTAATTACAAGTATTCCCGGAACTCAAGGGTGGGGTGGAGGTTTTGTGAGTCAGCTACACGGACCACTAGCATTGTTACATGACAATGAAACTAACAAATAGAGATGCAAGCTTTAACTATTTCTCTGTAGGAATTAAAAAGTTGGCATAAAATAGTGGGCCACTGTAATTTTGGAAAAACATCACGTGTTTGTGAAGCATGTAACTAACTAACATTATTAGTGTATGGTTTAGTACACTGGCCTCTACTGGATGACTATACCATGTGGGGGCACCCAAGGTGGGCAGGTCATAGTAGAGAGTTCAGACACATTGTGGTCCACTGGAGAAGGAACTGGAAACCCACTCCAATGTATTTGCCAAGTAAACCATATGGATAAGCACAACTAGAAACACAGACAGATGTGCTGCAGACTTTTCTTTATGAAAGGTTCCATATTGGGGGATGTGCTTATCTATCAGTGGAGTGAGGGAGAGGGGTGGAGGAGAAGTGAATAGGAGAGAGGGATTTGTTACATAATTGGATCTTTCTGACTGATCCCAAACCCTCTCCGGTCGTATATGCTGAAGCAGGCAGCTTTCAAAAATAACTGCAAGCGCCTTGCTTTTCCAGAAATGTAAACGCCTCTCTCATACACAACCTTCCTAAAGTACCATGGATGTTTCCAGGGTGCAACATTGACATCCACATATTTTCTAATTAAAACTAGCTTTATGACCTTTTCCCTGATTAATTATGCTCTTAAGTCAGACTCGAATATTTTTCCAACATATATTTTTTATTGTACGTTAGCCCTTTAAAGGACCGTAGTAGTTTAAGAATCTTTCGGAAGTATGTAACAAATCAACGACATTAGCCAATGTGTGAACCATGAGTACAAAGCCACTTTTATTGAAGATTTTTATTTTTGTAGTCTCTGCTGGTGTCATAGGTATTTCCATCTTGTACTACTAGTT
Organism: Discoglossus pictus; assembly: GCA_027410445.1. Taxonomy (NCBI): domain Eukaryota; kingdom Metazoa; phylum Chordata; class Amphibia; order Anura; family Alytidae; genus Discoglossus; species Discoglossus pictus. The sequence continues at coordinate 152,287,050 of CM050164.1, read as the reverse complement.
TGCCTAAAGCCCGAGGAGGACAGTTATCCTTCTGGGCAGGGGCGTAAGATTTTTTTTTTGGGGGGGGAACAGGGGAAACATAAAATAGCAAAATTAAGCTAATGCATTACCACTACAGGGCACTATGGAACAGTATGTCTTTTCCAGTTTTGAACCATATTTGAACCACATTTAATATTTTATACACACGTGTATATATATATATATATATATATATATATATATATATAATTTTTAATCATATTGGGGGGTGGGTGGAATATTGGGGCCCTACAGCACTGCCCCCCCCCAGAGCAGGGCCCTGGTGCACTGCACTGGGTGCACCAGCAATAAATCTGCCCCTGTCCTGGGAGTAGAGTTAAATTGCCACACTCAGGGCCACAGACTTTTTTGACTCTAAACTTTATCCCCCCAAGATTTCTTTGGGCTTCTACGCTCATGCTTCTGGGATTTGCTCTTCTATACAGTCCAACTAAAAAAATTAACACATCATATAAACGATTCCTTAATAAAGGTATAAAAGAAAAAAAATCAATCAAAAAGAATATTAATTTTTGTTTAATCAATATCCAAAAATCCCAGTGCTTCATATATTACCAAAGATTCACAAAAATCTGACTAACCCCCTGGCAGACCAATACTTTCAGGTATTGATCCATCACTACAAACAAAATATAGAATATATTGACTACTTCCTCCAGTCTGAGGTAAAAAAAAAACTTCTGTTGTATGTAAAAGATACCACTGTTGTAATTAACTTTGTAGAACAACTGAAATGGGAAAAAGACTGGTGGTTAGTTACAATAGATGGTTAGTTACAATAGATGTAACCTCATTGTACACCATCATAGATCAAGGTTAAAATGTTACAAAATATTTCTTAAATCAAGAAAAAAGTTAAAAAGGGAACAAAGAAACTTAATTCTAGAAGGAATAAATTGTATCCTTCATAACAACTATTTTTGGTTTGAAAATTATTTTTTCCTGCAAGACAGAGGGACAGCAATAGGAACTAAACTTTCACCAAGCTACTCAAATGTATTCATGGGTTGGTGGGAAGAGACCTTCCTAAAAATGGTACCTTTGAAAAATAACATCACATGGAAAAGATATATGGATGATATCCTTTTCATTTGGAAAGGTAGTGAACAAGACCTAAAAACATTTATCAAAGGAAATTAATAACAATAAAAATAACTTAAAATTTGTAGAACAAATAAGTAAAAAATAGGTACATTTTCTAGATTTAAACAGGGGATGGCAACATTAAAACAAAAAAACAAAAAAAAACACAATGAGCAATGGCTTAGGAATATACCAAAAGGGGAGTTCAGAAGAAGTAAAAGAAACTGTTGTGATAATAAAATATTTCTCAAACAGGCAGATAACAAGAAGAAATTTGTAGAAAAAAATTACCCAGAACAAGAAATAGATAATGCCTTAGAAGAGATAAAGAAAATTGATTGAAAAACTATGCTAGAATATAAAAGCAAAAATAAGGGGGTAAGAATATGAAATGTCTATCATCATGGATTATAACAAAAATCATAAACAGATAAAGAAGGCAACAAGAAAAAATGTACTTGACTACTCATGAAGGAAAGCTCTTTAAAATAAATTTTGCCTACAAGCCCAAAAATGATAGTCAGGACATCAGGTAATGTAAAAGACAGGCTAGTTAACAGTATAATTAATAAAGAACAGACTATAAATAAAAACGAAAAAGTAAGATTTTTTTAGCTGTGGGCTATGTAATGCATGCAAAACTTGTAGAAAAACATTTCCTAAAGATAGTATAGTGGAAAGCACTTCAAACACAAACCAAATTAAGGTTTCAAACAAAATATCATGTAAATCTAGAAATGTGGTGTACATACTAGAAAGTAGCTGTGAAAAATAATACATAGGCCATACCTCTAGACCTCTTCTAAGAAAGATTGAGGAACATATCAGAAATATCAAAAAAGGTTTTCCAAATCATTCAGTTTCAAAACACTTTAAGGAAGTACACAAACAAAACCCAAGACAAATGAAATGTATGGATGTTTTAAAGAGGAATCAGAATTGGAGAGGGGGAAACACAGTAAAAACATCATCTCAAAAAGAAGGATTTTGTAAATACCATGGCCCCCAAAGGTTTAAATGTAGATTTTGACTTAAATTGTTTCATCTAATAAAATCAGCCACTAAAAGCCCCATTAAGTTCCAGCTCCGTAAGTGCAACATGAAGCTCGCAATTGCTTCAAGCTTGAAGAGATGCAGATTTACGTCTGTGAGTTACGGGTTTGAGAGGCAAACCCATAAACCATTTATCACTCGTTGGATGTGCGGCCGTGCATGGTATCAATTAGTCTAAATTGTAGTTACGAGTTGGGATGGAGCCAATGGCAAAAGAGATCGTCAGAATTACGTCACTGAAAAATGGAGGTGGGATTAGCAAAGTCCTACGGGGTTCAATTACGAGTTACGATCGGACTCACATTCCGGATATAATGCAATATTGATAAAGCCATAAATATGATATACTTTTACATGTGTGTTTCATTATATGTATTAACACATTGATTGCCTTGATCGATATGACACATAAATTATACATGAAACAAAGTATTTTTGTGGTCCGATTTGAGGGCTTGAGAATGTTGTGCTATTAATTCTAAGACCTAACATAACTTTCCCTTTTAATATTAGTACAGTAGTGTGTTTTTATTTGCAGTTAAAGTGCTACATATTGGACTCCATTTGCGTGTTACTGGCTTGCTCGCGAGTGACTTTGTTGCAATTTAATAGCATGATTGGAATAATAGTGGTTACGGGCTTGACTTTGTTGCAATTTAATAGCATGATTGGAATAATAGTGGTAACGGGCTTAACAGATTTACGGCTGCATAGTTCAACGTTGCTCATCCCGTAGGCTTTTTTCGGCCTTGCTGTGTCTTAACCCGCAAGTCGTCTGCAGCTGCATTACGGGGCTAATTTAATAGCTCCCAGTCCTGCGAGCTACGTTACGAGCTACGTTTTGACACGTAGCCTGAATTTAGTGGGGCTGTAAGTTACTATAAAACTGCAATACAATAAAATAACAGTAGTTGTCAGTATAAAATGGGGAAAATATAACATTTATCAGTTTCAATCAGCAAGTAGATATATTCACACAAACAATTAAGTTATTAAATAAACTATATCATGAGTGTTAGGAAACTATTTTTACACGTAAATAATGGTTTAAGTGTACTGTTATTTTTATAAAAGTGGTATATTTGTTTAAAGTGTACCATAGGGTAAAAAATTAATTATTACTAATTAAGAAGTTAATTGTAAATGCAAGTCAAGTCAATTAAGATAAATACTTAAATAGAAGAACAGACCAACACAACCACCCACTCCAGATGACGTAGACAGTGAAACCCGTTGAGTGATTAAACAGTTCCACCTGTGACAACCAAAGCAGGAAACAGAACCACAGCACATGTAGTGCTGCTGCTGACCTGTGGAGATACAGACACAGAGGACTGAAGGAAGTTATCTTCCATTTGTGGACATTACTTAGCCTAATGTAAGCTTTTTATATAATTTTTTACTATGTATTAAAATGGTATTGACCATTCCTTTCTCTCCCTGATGATTACATGCATAAATCTGACTGTACACATAACCCTGAACAAGGAGAGCAGTGACAGGATCTGAGGGCCCGAATAACCTGACATACATGTAAGGAGATTACCTACTTTTTAAAGAATTTCCTCATTTGCAGAACCTGCTACCTTAGAGGAGCCTCTTTATAAAAACATATATGTATAAATATATATATATATATATATATATATATATATATATATATATATATATATATATATATTTAACTTTGAGTCTAAGAGCAGGAAAAAGCCATACAGTTAGTTTTTAATCTGATTTTTTAAAAGCGATCCATGATATGTTTGTGGAAGTTGTGTGTTCAAAAGTTTCTGTAAGAAAGCCGTGCATGTATTTGCCAAGGCAAGTAGCCCTATTTTGGGCGTGTGAGGGGGAAAAGGTGTGGTATCAATTTCAATCAGATCAAAATATCTAACAAAATGTTCAAATCTCTCCCTGTCCTCCTGCCCTCCCTTTACTAATAGATACAAAATACTCCCAAGATCCACCTCTCAGGAAGTAATGTAACAAAATGGATACCTCTATTCATGAGGTTTTAAAAATTCAGATTTTCCTTAAAAATATTTATGTCTATTGCTTACACATCTGCTTATATTGTTGATTTGTTTCATTCTTTATATTTGGCTGACTCTGCTTATGTCATTGGCTCTTCCACCTTGGGCTGCTAGTCTGGCTATAGCCTGAGAGGCGACTGCAGGTTATTTGTATGGTCAAATGTGCTATTTAGAGTTGCAGTTTGAAACAGAACTGAATAGAGATCCTATCTGAATCCAAAGCTCTTCCAATTCCTCTCTGGTGTCTAATGCTTTTAGGGACAAAGGGCAAAATGTCTTCAACTTTTAAAAAAGACATTTTGCCTGTTGTTGTTTAATTATTCAGTCGTGTCTGACTCTCCATGACCCTGTGGACCGCAGCACACCAGGCACATCTTGTGTCTGGTTGTGCTTATCCATAAGGTTTTCTCGACAAATAGATACTGGAGTGGGTTGCTAGGTCCTTCTCCAGTGGATAGTGATATGTCTGACCTCTTTGATATGACCTGTCCATCTTTGGTGATCCTACATGGTATAGCTCACAGCTTCATTGAAGTACACAAGCCCCTCCACAACAAGGTAGCGATTTAATACAAAAATTAATGGCTCCATTCATTTATTTTAAACATTGTAAAAACATTTTGCACATTATCAAGACATGTTATTCATACTATACACATGATGCTGCAGCTGTCCATTAAAGGGACTCTGTCAACCCCAAATCCAGTTCTATTTTTTATTAGGCTATTATTAAATAGCATGCAAACCTGGCCATATTTTTGTCTGAATTGTTCCTGGGAACTTCCATGTAGTTGTTGCTGCATTTATATGCAAATGAGCAGATAATGCATATTAATTAACTACTTTGATATGCTAATTAGGATTACATTCTGCTTGACTGTAACAGCCAAAATAAAGACATGCAATGTTATCTGGCAGTTAGACCACTCTCTGATCCTTATCAAGCACTCTGAGTTGCATATTAGCATACAACAGCAGCAACATCAATTCTAAATATTTCAGAAATTATTTACTGTAGAGAAAAACTGCTAGTACTATACTATACAATATTTATTAACTTCCTATTGGGGTGACCCTTTAAATGACTTCTGCCATTTCCATTATATACACAGGACAAACCAGCCTGATCCAGGACGCCGCCTCTCAGCCTCAGTCACTGGAGAGGATGAATCAGGGCCGTTTTTTCCGTTGGTAACGGAGATCACAGGCCAGTCCTAGGCCCCAACAAGCGAGCATTTAGCTGGCAGTGACACAGAGCTCACAGCACAGCTGGGGCCACATCCCTTCTCAGCTAGAGATGAAACGCAGGAAGGATAGGTGGAGTGGCCGGCCCTGGAGAGATGCCAGTGGGGGGCCTGAGTCCTTCCTGAAGAAGCTTGGCAGTGTGGAGACAGGGAGAGCGGGGGCCTTAACACTTTCCCTGCTGTGATATCTCCTCAGTTTTCTGAATCATTTTATCTCTGGAGTGTGGGAAAGTGAATACCTCATACTTGAAGAACAGCTTTTGGAAGAGGAAGTGTAGTTTATAGTGGAAATGTCTTGTTTTGAATTCTGCCTTCGGCGCTCCATGCCAGCAACTGAGGCCCTCACCCACTGCTTCGCGAGCCCGCAAGCGTTAGCAACAACTCGCATGCTCACAACTATATATGTGATATTTGAAAGCTTTAAGGGACCTATCCTGTTTTATGTGCGCATTTGTTGCAGCGCTGGAAGCAACCCGCTGACGACTGTAGGAACGTGGGCGCGCTTGCGTCCCCATCTAGCTGTGATCAGCTACTACACCCGGTATCTCATCTAGCTATTGAGCTACTATGCCCGGTAAGTCATTAGGGGTTCTGGGTTAGGGGGTTAGGGTTAGAGGGTTAGGGTTGGGGGTTAGGGTTAGGAAGCGCGGTTTAGGGGGTTAGGGCTAGGGGGTTAGGGCTAGGGGTTGGGGTTAGGAAGGGAGGTTTAGGGGGTTAGGGTTAGAGGGTTAGGGTTAGGAACTGAGGTTTAGGGGGTTAGGGTAAGGGGGTAGGGTTAGGAAGTGAGGTTTAGGGTTAGAGGGTTAGGGAGTTGGGGTGTACTACCTAGTTTTCACAGCTAGATGGAGACGGGAGCGTGGCAGCGTTCCTACAGTCACCAGCGGCGCGCTGCAACAAATGCGCACATAGATCCGATTTAAGTCTAATAAGGAGCATAAGTAAGCAGGAAAAAAAGCATACAGCTAGTTTTTAAATAGAGAAAACATTATTTTGAATCCTCTGATGGACCCTGGAGGGAACCATGACAAGCTGGTGAAAGTTGTGTGAGAGGGGAGTTTACATTTCTGGAGAGCTGTGCTTGCGTCACTTGATCATTTGCCTTGCTGGACCCTGGGAGAAGTACCATAAGGGAAGTATCATAAGAGAAGTAAAATAACGTATAATTCATAAAAAAAGAAGAAGATATAGTATATTTCCAGCCAAACTAAATATATATCATACAAGTATTTCACCATGACCATCTTTTGTCTCAAATTTTTTTTTTGTTTATTAGTATTTTTTCTTATTTTTTTTTTTTTTGTTCTTTTTTCTCTATATAGTTTGATTCATATATAAAAACTTAAGGAATGAGTAAGTATAATTAAGCAGGAAAAAGTCATACATTTAGAATGCCTTTGTTGGACCCTGGAGGAATACATGGTATGTGATGGAAGTTGTAGATGTTAGAAGCATGTTTATATTTCTTTAGACTTATGGTTGCATCTATTTAGGCAAGTTCTTGCTTCTTGATCTATGAAGAGGAAGAGGTGTGGTGTAAATTTCAATCTTATCCAGTTATTAAACTTCTGCCTTCTGTGCCCTTTTACCCTGCCCCTCCCATCACTGATAACTACAAACATACACCCTCATGATCCATCTCTCAGGATGTGGTGTAACAAACACAAAATGGATTCCTGTATTCATAAACAGTCTTCAAAAATGTAGACTTTCTAAAAAAAATGTACACAGCTGCTAATATTCTTAGTTTGGTACTGTCATGACCTGGACTCATGGACTTTTTTGGAACTGGAAACTAGACTTTTATGGACACTAGCCATATGGCTACCTTGCCCAATGGGTATTCTAATGGCCATAGGAACTTTAAAAAGGACCATGTCACTTGTTGTGTGAAATCTTACCCCAAAGCCCTAGTTGTATGCCCAGGGCCCCTAAGATTCCTTACAGCAGATAATTTGAGTCTAGGGGATTCTTGACCATTTTTTTATTTTGTTAACAGTTGTTTTATGTATAGAGTTTGTTTTGGGGTGTAACTAGTACATTGGGTCAATAAAAATATTTCTAACTAGTCTAACTAAGTCTAACTAACTAGGCTATTAAACAGCAATTCAAACATTTTGTTTCAACACACAAAGGTCAAGTGGTCTCAAGTGCTTTGCAAGTGATACCCATTCAATCCTTTGTCTTGCAGTTAACCACAAATTAGGAAGAACTTGACCTCAGCTATTGTTCCTGACCACCATGCAATCAAAAAGGGGGCTCAAATTGCTAGAAATCTTGTGGAAGACTTGGCCGGCCACTATAAATGGATACACCCCTGTGGCTCTCGACCTCCCTAAGCTAACTCTTCTTCGACTCAATAAAGGTAGCGATAGGAAACAGATACATTCATCTGACAGTCCCCTAAACATACCCGGCCCCTTCACCGCTCACAGGGCATTCAAGATCACCGCTAGCCAGTCTAACACCCCTTCCTAGTCTACATGGCTAGTGGGAGACTCCCTCCCCACAACTTCTAGGTCTGTCTACCCTGGCCCATTTGTGTTGGACAAACTTCTTGCCCAGATACTCAGGCTCCATGACTCAATGTACTGTAGCTTATCAACCCCTGCTGTGCCCAGATCCCGACTGAAGGTAGCTGATTGCTGAGGCCGTTGATCAGCATCTAGTTAAGGAAACATAAAAGATTGGGCAGTGTCTTTGGAGACAGTCCTAGCCCACGTGGGGGTACTTCAAAAGGGACACAAGGTGTTAAACTCATGTATAACTAAGGAAGTAGCCATTGCTGATAGGGCAAAGAGTTCTAGAAAACGGTGCATTCTCTGTCTGGGACACATATGTATAGTGTGTTTCATTTAGAGTGAATGAGTTTATTTATTTATTTTAATCTAAAATACATTTCTGCAACTTTTCCTGGTACCTGGTAACTCATCCTGAGATTCTGAAACTTGGCCTTTGAAACTGCAACCTGGTCTGTAAAATTGGATCCTTTAATGTGTCAAGGGTAGTGTGCATGTGTGATGCATTGTACTTGTGTACATGTGGCGTGATCAGTTTCCTGGTTCGTGCTGAGTGCTAGCGCTGTTACTTGTAACATCAACCATGTAACATTTCTGGTCTTTACTGCATATTACAAACAGGTACTGAAACTAAAATATATGTGTATGAAAGAAGAACTTGAGCGTTGAGAAAGATCTTGTGTGAATATACAGGACTGTATTAAATTATATATAGACAAATGCAATAGACAGAATTAACAGTAAAAATAAAAAGCATAAAACAATAGACAAAATTGAAAACAAGATACTGGTTTAGAGCGGAGCTGCTTCGATCTGCCCAGGAGGTTGTCTTAAAGTTTATTTTTGACCAGTTTTGCCTACAGAGTAGGAGGCAGATAAATATTCCAGGATAGCCTTGTAGACAGAACGTCTCCCACACCTTCAGCACCTAGAGCCTCATTCAATTCGGGGCTCACAACTCGATCACAGACAGCCAAATGCCTGCGAACGAGTTGCAAGCTTCATTAGGTCTACTTTTGGGATGCTATTCAATTGTCAGGGGCCACAAGTTATGGCCCGATAGAAAAAATCAAAAGCCATGCTGTCGGACGTAGCATTTTCGGGCTTTAACAGCAAGGCTGTAATTCTGGCAATAGAAACATCCAATGGAAACAGAGATCGTCATCATGACATCAATTAAATCCAAACCCGTAGGACTTTGAAGCCAATAGGACTTGGAATGGTGGTCGAAACCTTGCTGCAAGGTCCCCATCGGGACCCCAGAAGGGTCCCCATATGAACACCATGAGGCTGGGGCCCTGATCGGGATTAGGACCCTTGGAGCATTCAAAACTTCTAAATTCCTGCCACGGGTCCCTAAAGGGCAAGTACCCCTGCGGCAACTAATATTAAACCCTGCTATGCTGCGTGGTCCCCATCGGGACCCATGCAGCCTTTACTAATTCAAATTTCCTGCCTCAGGTCCTACAATGCTAATTAACCCCATCACTCATGGGGCTTTATACAGACACCCCTAATTAAGCCCATCAGTCCCATAAGGGTATATACAGACACTTATAGGACAATAATTAACCCTCACATTAACACTATAAGTGCCATGAGGTTCCTCCAGGATCCTCATGAAACTAAGTCAAAGCACTACCCTACACTACACTATTATCCACCCCAATAAACTAATACATCTAAATTACCCCCCTCTAAGTAATTAACCCCCTCTAAGTAATTAACCCCTCTCTAACTAATTAACCCCCCTCTTAGTAATTATACATCTCTAACTAATGAACCCCCTCCTATAAGTAATAAACCACCCTCTAAGTAATAAACCACCCTCTACGTAATTAACCCCCTCTAACTAATTAACCCTCTAACTAATTAACTCCCCTCTAACTAATTGACCCCCCTCTAACTAATTGACCCCCTTTAACTAATTAATACCCTCTAAGTAATTAACCCTATTTAACCCTCACCAGACCTAATTAACCCTATCACTAACCACTTAACCCTATCTAGACCCAGTTATTCCTATCTAGTTATATTTAACTGTACCTATTTAACCCTAACTGTACCTAATTAACCCTATCACTAACTACATAACCCTATCTAGACTTAATTAACCCTAGCTTGACCTAATTAACCCTATCTCTAACCACTTAACCCTATCTAGACCCAGTTATCCCTATCTATTCATTGTTAACCGTACCTATTTAACCCTAACTGTACCTAATTAACCCTATTACTAACTACATAAATTAGTCGAGACCTAATTATCCCTAGCTGGACCTAATTAACCCTACCTAACTCTTACCCTACCCTATTAACCCCTACAATACCCTACCCTATTAACCCTACACTACCTACCTAACTCTTACCCTACCCTTGTAACCCCTACACTACCCTACTCTGTTAACCCCTACACTACCTACCTAACTCTTACCCTACCCTATTAACCCCTACAATACCCTACCCTATTAACCCTACACTACCTACCTAACTCTTACCCTACCCTTGTAACCCCTACACTACCCTACCCTATTAACCCTACACTACCTACCCAACTCCTACCCTACAATATTAACTGCTACACTACCTAACTAACTCCTACCCTGCCCTATTAACCCCTACACTACCTACTTAACCCCTATAAAACACCCAACTAATCGCAAAAAACAAAATATGACATTGTAGAAAATAAAAACACAGCGTATTATAACAAATAACAAACTACAAACTGCAGAAAATAAAAAAATTAATTACACATCAAAATAAAAAATAAACTTACAACCTGTTAAAAGGAAAAGGTTAATTAGTCCACTGACCTGGCCAAAATGCCCCTCCAGCGGTGTCCAGCGATGTCCTGATCTTCAATCCTCTGCTCCAGCAATGTCCCGACGTCCTGTACCACCTACAAAAAAAGAAACATTACAGGAAATACACATTACATAACTTGTAATAAAAGAAAGGGTTAATAATCTACTCACCTAGCCAAAATGCCCCTCCAGCGATGCCCTGATCTTCAGTCCTCCGTCCCAGGAACGGCCCCTCCAAAAAAATCCTGACATTTAAAAAAAAAAAAAAAACTAGTAACAGAGCTCCACCCCTGAGAAACTCCACGCCACAAATGGAGGTTACCGCGCAGGCTCCGATATCAAATACCCAAATTGCGCATTCCGATTGGTTGAGATGGCTGTCAATCATATTTCAGCCAATCAGAACGTGCAAATTGTGTGACCCAATCAAAATGGGATGCACCCATGTATCCCATTCTGATTGGCTGATCATATTTAATCCAATCAGAAGGCACAGATGCTTTCAGCCACTCAGACTGAGATACAAGCCTATGGGGTGTATCCGATTCTGATTGGCTAAAAGCAACCTCCATCTGTGGCGGGGAGCTCCTCAGAGGAGGAGCTCCGTTACTATTTTATTTTATTTAGAATGTTTTTTTTTAAGGGGCCGTGCCTGGGATGGAGGACTGAAGACCAGGGCAATGCAGGAGGGGCATTTTGGTCAGGTGAGTAGATTATTAACCCTTTCTTTTATTGCAGGTTGTCAGTATATGTGAATTTACTGTAATGTTATGTTTTATTTTAGGTGTGTCAAAAAGTTGCGTCTTTGTTGGAGAGGCATTTCGGCCAGGTGAGTAGACTATTAACCCACAGCAAGGGTTAATGTAGGGACCCTGTGGGGGTCCCGTTGGGGACCCCGATGCAAGGAGGGTGTTAATGTTAGGTGCTGCTGGGGTACTTACAGTACTTCCACGACAGGGGTGAATTATTGGTGTGCCGCAGGACCTTTAAGGACCCACAGCGGCAATTTTAAATGTTTTAAATGGTGTGGGGGTCCCAAACGACACACCCACAGCAAGGGGTTAATGTGGGGACCCTGCAGGTGTCTCGATCTGGACCCTTGCAACATGGGGGTTTAATTTGGGAGTGGGGGGTGGTTAGGAGCAGAGGGGACAGTCAGGGGGATCATAAACTTGTGGTTGGATTTTTGCCATTCGTGGGCTTGGAGGGCTGGTCAGGAAGGGGAATCAGAGCAATTGAATACGATTTGTGATATTAGCATTGGGATTGGGAAAGATCATAGGCTTGGAGGGAAGTAACTTGCGATTTTTTAATTCGCTATAAATCGCTGGTCGCGGCCAGTAACTCGATCGTAGGTGGCAAGAAGTTACCAATTGAATAGCAAAATAACTTGCGACCTCCATTTGCGAGCCTGAATCTCCCAATTGAATGAGGCTCCTAGTATCGGGTCGAGAAAAGCAGCATTTCTCAATATCATTTTCATATAAAATATACATGTCACTTACCTCTAAGATGTAAAATTCACAGTCTGAGCCTCCGCTTCTCTTACACATGACAGCTGTTCTCACACATGACAGCTGCTATGTTGCACAGATATGACCTTAAGCCACACCACAGGGGAGGGTTTTCATGCTACCAGGGACATGCTGTGTTTCTGGGCAGCATCGGTAGTGTGAAACCACTCCCCTATGGGCATGACCTAAGTCCACACCTGTGCAACATGGCAGCTGTCATAAAGAACATCGAGAAAGGAGATTTCTCCAAAAGTTGGGATCTTTTGCATTAAACTTGATCTCATAGGTCACACTCAGCTTCTGGTTTTCATAGTCCACTATAAGGTCAAAAGGGAGGCAGATTTGTCTAGCAGGCATCTGCCTAATCTTAAGGCACAAACTGTAACCAACAAAGTTTGCTCCATTCTGTGAATTTTTAATATGCTTCCCTTGCTAATGAACGTTTGATGTGGGGACAGCCTATAAAAGTTTGTTTATCTAATGACATTTAGCCTCATTCAATTGCCAGCTCGCAGCTCATTCGCCGATGGCCGCATGTCAGAGAGTGAGCTGCGTTTTCCCTCCGTTTTCAAGGCTATTCAAATAGCCAAGGCCGAAAATCGCTGCCCGACATCCAAAATCGGAAACCCATGTTTCCGACATAAGCAGAGCTGGGCTTGCGAGTGCAAGCTCAGAGCTTCTGCTCACCATCAGCCAATGAGAGTTAAGACCGTCATCATGACGATACTCAAAGCTGCGAGTGCTCTCGCAGCCTCCCTAAATGAAACCCTGCTGCAGAGGTCCTGATTGGGACCTGCACAGGGACCCCGCATTAACCCCTTGCAGTGGGGGTCTCGATTGGCACCCCCGCTGCATTGAATTATGTCAAATTTGAAAAAAAAAAAAAATAAGTTACCAAAAATAAAAAAGCATACATAACAGAAAATAAAACATACAATACATACAATATATACAATAAAACCCCTATCTACATTAAATTAACCCCCTAACTACATTTAATTAACCCTTAAAAACATTCACTAAAACTCCTAAATAAATACATTAAACCCCCAACTATACATTAACCCCCTAACTGTACATTAAACACCCTAACTAAACATTAATCCCCAAACTAAATACATTAACACCTTAACTATACATTAACCCCCTACCTAAATAGATTAACCCCCTAACTATACATTAACCCTCTAACTACATACATTAACCCCCTAACTGAATACATTAACCCCCTAACTATAGATTACCCCCTAACTACATACATTAACCCCCTAACTATTCATTAACCCCCTAACTACGTACATTAACCGCCTAGCTATTCATTAACCCCCTAACTATACATTAACCCCCTAACTAAATACATTAACCCCCTAACTACATACATTAAAAAAGCTAAATCTAACCTAACATAGGATAAAAAGCTCACTTACCTTGCCCAAATGCCCCTTCAGCGACAGGTCGCACTCCTAGGGGAAAAAAAATATATCAGAAAATCAGAAAAAATTGAAGACAACATAAAATTCTAAACATTCTAAATATTAAACTTACCTTTCCACGATGCCCCATCCTTCCTGAAGTCTTCTCCAGCTGGGCCCCTAGAAACAACATTTGCTGATCTAAAAATGATTGGCTGAAAACGCTGTCAATCAAATTTCAGCCAATCAGAAGGCGTAATTCTGATTGGCTAAGGGACCTGTCAATCTTTTGTAAACCAATCAGAAGGCACTATTGCCTTCAGAAAATTAGAATGGCATACACCCCATGAAGAATATCCCATTGTGATTGGCTGAAGGCATCTGCACCTTCTGATGCAATCAGATGTATGTAGTTAGGGGGTTAATGTATTTAGTTAGGGGGTTAATGTATAGTTAGGGGGTTAATGTATGTAGTTAGGGGTGTGATGTATAGTTAGGGAGTTAATGTATGTAGTTAGGGGGTTCATGTGTTAGTTAGGGGGTTAATGTATGTAGTTAGGGGTATAATGTATTAAGTTAGGGGGTTAATGTATAGTTAGGGGGTTAATGTATGTAGTTAGGGTTGTGATGTATAGTTAGGGAGTTAATGTATGTAGTTAGGGGGTTCATGTATTAGATAGAGGGTTAATGTATGTAGTTAGGGGTATAATGTATTAAGTTAGGGGGTTAATGTATTTAGTTAGGGGTTTAATTGAATGTATTTAGGGGTTTATTGAATGCAGTTAGGGGGTTAATTTAATGTAGTTAGGGGTTTTATTGTATGTATTGTATGTATTCTATGTTTCTTTTCTGTTATGTATGCTTTTTTTATTTTTGGTAACTTAGGTTTTTTTTTATTTTCAGTGAAGTAGGTTTTTTATTTTTATGTAACTTACCATATATACTTGAGTATAACCTGAGTTTTTCTGCCCTTTTTTTAAGGCTAAAAAGGGCCCCCTCGGCTTATACTCGAGTCACTCTAACCAGTGTCTCTCTAACCCCCCCTGTGTCTCTCTACCCCCCTGTGTCTCTCTACCCCCCTGTGTCTCTCTAACCCCCCAATGTCTCTTTCCCTCCCCCCTCCTCATCCTCAACCCCCCTCCTCATTCTAAACCCCCCTCCTCATTCTAAACCCCCTAAATTCCTCCCCCTCTCCCTTTCCCCTCACTTACCTGCTTCTGCTCCGGCCTCCGCTTCTTCTTGACCCGGCGCGCATGTGACGTCACATGCGCGCCACGTCATTCGCATATACCGGGTGCCGGCATCCTCATCCTCCCTAACTACAGGATGAGGATGGGGGGTTAAGGATGAGGAGTGGGGTTGAGGAGGGAGGTTGAGAATGAGGAGGGGGGTTGAGGAGGGTGATAAGGGAGGGGGAAGAGACACAGGGAAGGGAGGGGGGAAGAGACACAGGGAAGGGAGAGGTGAGAAGAGACACGGGAGAGAGAGGGGGGACACAGAGGGCACAAGAGGGACACAGGGGGCAGCACATTTCCCACCCTCGGCTTATACTCGAGTAACTCACCAGTGGTCCTGATCGGGAACCCCGCAGCAAGGGGTTAATGTGGGGACCCTGCATCATTGGGGTCTCATGTAGGAGTGTGGGGAGGGTGTTAGGTGCAGTGGGGACAATCAGGGGAGCATACATAAGGGCCTCCTGAGCTCATGTAGGACCTCCTCCTACATTTGCGATTTGCGAGTTGGGATACTTTTGCAAAGTGGGAGGGATCGGGCAATTGAATAGGGATTTGCGATTTCAGCCCTGTGAAAGTGACAGATCAAAGGCTTCAGACTGGTGTAAACTCTGAGTTGCATGGCGGCCATTTTCACAAAATGGTGGCAATTGAATAGGGAATTTGCCTGCGAGATCCACTTGTGACCTTGGATCTCAAATTCGTAGCAATTGAATGAGGCTGATTGTTCTCAAAGCTCTTAAGACCTGTCTCTCAGTTTAACCCCCCTTCCCATTGATCATCTTATCAGGGTGGAGGCAATCACCTGAACTAGAGGCTAAAACTCTGACCTACCTTTGAAAGTGAATTTAAAAGTTAATATTACTATTATAAACCACTAAATATAAATGGTATTCATGATCAATGCATAATTAAAACAACAACCTCCTCTTGTTAGGACATTACAGTGATGCTTTACGACATGTGTTATTATTATTATCTTATTTGTAACGCACCATCCTATTATGTAGCCCTATACAGGAGTTAAATACAAATCAAAAGCATGAAGGGGCCTGTTTTTTAGCTTAAATACAAGCGGAAATAGGGCCTTAATTACAGAAGTAAATTTTACGTATCAATGCTGTTTAACTGCATGTAATTGAATGCTTCCTTAGTTCCTATTTTCTATTTTTTATAGACCACAGTTGCTAACAAGTCTTGAAACATAAGCAACAATTTGGCTGCAACGAAATTAAACAATCCTGCTGCTCTGCAGACAAGGGGAACCATTTTTGGTATGATTTACACACTTCCAGCAACAACATATCTAGCAAAGATGCCTCCAGAAATGATGTATAAAATAGGGGGCTGTCCCACCCACAGCCAAGAGTTTAAAACACTGCGATTAAAGAACAGTTTTTGATTTGTTGAGCGCTTTATCACATCTTATTTGCCTAAATTTTCATCTATTTGACAGTCTTGTAACTATGAATAATATTCTGTATTTTTCAGTTATATTGTTGTATTTTCATAATTTTATACCATGTATATACTGTTAATTTATTGTACACATCTGTGCTGTGTAGTTTATATATAACAAAACAATCTTTAGTATGTTTGGTCTCTATACTTTTTCCAAGGAGGAGATTTATAGTGTATAGGGGGTTACATTTTGCCTAGTGACCTAACTGGGTTTTCTGTTGCTCCCATATATAGTTATACAGTATATCAAATTAATCTAATGGTGACAGATTGTTATTATATTTTATTTTGGTGTAGGTGACTTTTATGGCTTTGATGGTCTGTTTTGCAGTTAATCCTTTCACCCACATGCACCCACTTGAATAGGCATGTAAGCTGTCTTTCAAAATGACCATATAGAGACACACTTTAATCTATTTTCTATTGCAAATATTATTGTTCAAGAAATAATGCTCCCACACTAAGATATCCCCACACTATTATCTGATACAAATATAAAATTGGCTTAAATCTAAATTCTCTCACACTATACTTGTGGAGTGGAATAAATATTATGGGAGATACTGATAAAAGGCACCTATTCAGTTGAGCCATTGCAAGTTACCGGAGCCCGTAATGTAGCCCGTAAACTAATTTTCTATTCAACTGGCGTATTTTAGCTACCCGCAAACCATTTGCAGGTTACAGGCTGAAAATCCATGCGGTTGTCAAAATCGTAACTTCGATCCATCTATGCCTTTGATCTTTCAAAAAAAAATCAATACTGCACGAGGAAAGCGATAAAATACATTAGAATTAATTGCAAGCTCAAGCTCACAAATTTGCAATCAAAAAATATTTTTTGTAAGGTTTCATTTTGGGCTTATATCAATCTCGGTAATCAAGATGTTAATACATATCAGGCCACCCACATGGACTAAAACATTTCCTTCATTCATTTGTTATATTTTGTACATTGCTTGATTGCGAGTCTGATCGCATATAAGACTTCTAAGGGCTAGTTGATTGTGGTTTAATCTCCATGTTTTACTGACGTCATGATAAGAGCTAGACTAAGTATTGGACTATTGTGCAAACAAACTAAGATGTGTATAACTCTTAGTGCTCATAGCATATATATCACCAAAGTGATATACCGGTATATGCTATGAGCACTAGGAGTTATATACTTCTACGTTTGTTTGCACAATAGTGCAGTACTAAGTCTAGTCCATGTCTTTTTGACCTGATGGCTATATCTATTTCATGTTTATATTTTGATCTGTCTATACAATAGACCTAAGATTGTCATTGACCAATACAGTGTATATCCATGCCAAAGGAATCTTTTATTCTGATTTTAGGTATTCTAAGTTGTTTTAATTGTGCCACTGTCCTTATACATTAGTAAAAGTTTTTTTCTTTTCTATTAACGCCCTAGCTGTTATTGTATTATAACTTCAGTGTGAATCACTAATGGGACTTGGTATCTTAGATTTATCTTTATATTTCTCATATTATGCCTAAACCTTTCAAAGCATAACATATCGACAAATAAAGATATTATTTTGCTTTCTCGTATCTTTATTTTTTTTCTAGAATTAGGATACTGTTATTTTAGGATGCTGTTTCTCAGTTAATGTCAAACTATTTTAAATGTAGTAATCGTATTTAATCACAACCAAGAGTCTTGCCACTGTACAGAGCTAGTGGATCCATTTGCAGTATGATTTAATACATTTCATCAACGATGTATCCAGAAAGGGTGTTAGTCAAAGAGTTGAGGTTGTTTCACTATAAAAATCAGTCCCCATTAAGGACTTTGCATTGCTTTTCTGAGAAAAAAAGAGTACTAAAAAACTATAGACTACAGTACGTGTGAACCCCTACCTTATGGAGAGCGGTTATTGGCAGCTAGAACAAAAAGTTTCAAGCTAGCAATATATGAATTATTAATATCATGTTAATCAACACAGACGGTTTCATACTTGCCAAAATGCCTTAGTATTATTAATATAAATAACCTGCTCCATTCCTTCATTGTTATCAGACATATGGAAGCAATTGTGAATAAGTTGAGATATGATCATCCTGTTGACTGTTACTTATTCTGCATCATTGTAGAGGTTGTGAGCATACAGAGAGCATACTGGCCGGCGCAGAGGCAGCCCAGGCACGCCGGGTCTGACGCAGCGCTGCGTGACCCGGCGGAGCCTGGGTGCTCCGGATTGGCTGGGAGGAGGAGGAGGGACTTAAGCCCGTTTCGCGGGCTTCCTTCTCACTCCGCGCTGGCCATTGATTTGATCTGAGGTCTGCACGCTGCGCTCTCTGCATTTAGAAAAAAAAAAGCAAGTATATAGGGGGCCTCAGTATATAAGTGGCCCCCGATCTCTCTCCTACCTACCCTCCCCCCTTTTAAGTTGCCCCCTGGTAGCCTGGGCACTTTTAGTAGCCCCCCCCCCCTCCCTCCCCCTGTCACTTGGTCCAGTTAATAGGGCCCCAGGCACTTATCATTGCCTTTCATTCCCCAGCAGCATTCCCTGCTTTATAGGTCCCAGGGGAGTGTGTCACATTTGTCTCAAGTGGGTGGTAGCTTATTATGGACCCTGGGGAGTTAGAGGCCTTACTGACCATGGTCAGAACAAGGGCATTGAGTCATGGGGGTAGGTGGGTCCCGGACAGAATGGACTCAGGCCCTCTAGGGGGGAGGCTGACGCCACTGAGGCACAGGCCTGGCCTGCAGTGACCGGTAGCCTGGGCCAGATGGACGGGCCTCATAGCCTAGATAGCCTGGCGGAGCAGCATGCTACCTCTGAGCGGAGCAATAGGGCTAGGAGCCGCGGGGAGGGCACGGATATGGTTCTGGAGAGTCAAGAGCTTATCCCCCCCACCGCAGAGAGTGTGGTGCCAGCGGGAAGCGCGGGCGAGGACCTAGACATCCGGCCACCACCCAGGGTCATGTCCCATGGCCCACAGCAGAACCAAGGTTCGGGCGACACCCCTAATCAGCCTCGGGGCTCCAAGGGGAACAGCAAAAATACAAGCAGCTCTAACAAGTTCTCACCGGTTGGCCCCTGCGGTCCCCACTGCCGCACCCACTGCCAGCGCTGCAGGTGTTTCGCAGGGACAACGCAACGCCAAGGGGGAGGCAGAGAAGAAAAGAGAAACGACTAGAGGAAGAAGGGATAAGGTGATGGAGGAGATGGCTGCAGACGACAGCTTGGTGGTCATCGACGAGGTTCCGGTAGCGGCCAAGGTGGCACGGCAGTCACGCCCCACCAGGGTCCGGAAGTCAACGAGCAGGTACAGTCCCTTGATTTTCACTTCAACACCAGCCAGGAGACAGAAATCCCCTGACAGGAGAGCTAGGCCACAGCGCAACTCACCCATCCCTGACATCATTACGGATACAGGGACGCCCATAGTGACTCAGGGGCAGGACCGGGGTAGGGATAGCATTGATCGCCATAGGCCACCGAGCCGGAGGGAATCCTTACGCCCTAGCGTAGCCGACGAGTCTGAGTACTCCTTTGGCGGGGGGGAGAGGACTGCGCGTTCCATAACGAGGGACACAGGAGAGCTAGTGATTGTTCTTCATGCTTCCCCAGAGCCAGTGGAAGATCCAGGTCTCAGAGCAGACGGTCTTGCGGCTGCAGCTGTGCTTGCACAAGAGGGGGTGAAAGGAGCACACAGCGGTCGAAATGTGCAGGGACGCCCGCTCGTCCAGACCGGCAGGTCGCACCCAGGATGGCAACCGCACCAGGGCAAGGAGAAGCAGGTGAGAAGCTGACAAATTTCAGGGAGCCGGGGGAGGCAACACATGGAGCCTCTCCGAGGGAATCTCAATTCTTGTCGTCCCTAAAAGCCCTTATAGAAAACCATAACATTGCCATCTCCAATGCGGAAGTTGGTGCATGGGTGGGGGGCTTGGCTGGGAAGGCGTGGGCGGAGCCATCCCTTCCCGTTAGGTCACCCCGAAGGGAGCTTACCAACCCCACTACAAACACGAAGATCGTGGCGCCACACACCGGAGGAGCAGAACAGGACAGGGGCAGAGGAAATGTGCCGGATGCGGCCGCAAGTCAGTCCTTCGTTTGTGCCCAGGACAATCTGGGGGCGCTTTTAGCCTTGGACGTCAAAGAAAAAATCTGGCGACGGGAGTACATAGAGATATTTTCCCTGTTGCCAATGTCTCGGATGAACGAGAATCCAGAGAGGTTTCACAGGGAAGGAGATGACCGGAGGCACACTTTCAGGAACGCATATCGGACAAATGGTGGAATGGCGTGGTGGCGATATGACGAGGAATTCCGGCAATACATGTCCTCCCGTCCGGAGATGGCATGGAGCGACTAGGCGGTGGCCTATGGGCTGAACATAATGATACCAATGCGGACAGTGCCGCCCTTTCGCGGGAACCCAGACGGGGCTAGAGGCCCGTCCGCTATGAGCGCAGCTGGTCGAGGCGTCTGTCACTCACTATCATTCAACGAAGGCAACTGCAAGTGGGCACAAAACTGCCGGTTCAAGCACGTCTGTGCGAATTGTGGAGGGGTCCACGCGGCCTCAAGATGCACCAGACAAAAGGATGGATACAGGGCTGGAGAGCCCGCTCAAAAAGAGGCAGACCCCCATACAGCTGGGCGCAATGCTGCCGTGGCTAGAACGCTACAGTGGGTTGGCAACAAAAGCCGGGGCGGCCGCCCTACTACGGGAGGGTTTCCAGGAAGGGTTCAAGATTCCATGCTCTCTCGTCCCGCTCGAGTCATGTCTAATAAACCTGAAATCGGTAAAGGAGTTTCCTGGGGTAGCGGCGGAAAAAATCCGGACCGAGGTAGAACTGGGTAGGATGGCGGGGCCCTTTGCCTTCCTCCCCTTCCAGGGTCTGGTGATTTCCCCTCTGGGCGTAGTGCCGAAGAAGGAAGCAGGAAAATTCAGCCTCATCCAGCATCTATCCTATCCTCCAGGTGGTTCCGTCAATGACGGGATTGACAAGCAGTACTCGTCAGTGTCGTATGCCCCTTTCGATAGGGCCACGGACCTGGTTAGGCGGGCAGGTGTCGGGGCTAAGATGGCAAAGGTGGATATCAAATCTGTGTTTCGTTTGCTCCTGATACATCCTCAGAGTCATCGGTTCCTTGGGTGCTTCGTGAACGGACAGTACTTTGTGGATCTGTGTCTCCCCATGGGATGTTCTATTTCTTGTTCCTACTTCGAAGCTTTCAGAACGTTCCTGCAATGGGTAGCACAAACTGAGTCGGGCTGCCAAGGGATTACCCATTACCTCAATGATTTCCTTTTCGTGGGACCGGCGGGCTTAGACACATGCGACTTCATACTGCGGACCTTCGCAAGGATATGTCAAGATTTCGGGGTTCCACTGGAAGAAAAGAAGACAGAAGGACCGACCACGTATCTGACTTTCCTGGGGATTCGGATCAATTCGGACAAGATGGAATGCAGCTTGCCGTTGGAGAAGGTGTTGGACCTGTCTGCAGAACTGGCGGCCCTGAAAGGCGCAAGGCGAGTGTCACTGTGGCGGCTGCAATCCATCTTGGGAAAGCTGAATTTCGCATGCAGGATCATTCCCATGGGCCGTATATTCAGCAGAAGAATGTCGTTGGCTACAGCCGGGATATCTCAGCCGCATCATTTTATAAAGGTGTCCGGGGCCATGAGGGAAGATGCTTCAATGGGAGCACCCTGATCCAGCCGAGCAGGGTGACAAATGGGCAGCTAGATCTCTATGCAGGCTCAAGTATAGTCGGAGTGGGAGACTATTTTAAAGGCGCATGGTGCGCAGCACCATGGCCCGAATCATGGGTCAAAGGAAGGCTTACAGAAGATCCTACGGTTCTGGAGACGTTCGCCATCACCACGGCGGTTCATCTGTGGAGCAGGGGCTTCAGGAACCGGCAGGTCCTTTTTCAATAAGGCCGCCCGAAAACAGTCCGGGTAGTTAATAGCCTGACGGCTGCATCTGGGCCATTGATAAGGGTCATACGGCACTTGGTTCTTTGTTGCCTGCGGGCTAATATCTGGGTGAGGGCGGAGTGTATTCCTGGCCTTAACGTAGGGATGGTTGATGCCCTTTCTCGGTTACAAGGAACACGGTTTCATATACTGGCCCTGGCGGCGAAGTATAAAGGAGAGGACATACCTTCAGAACTCTGGGAGCTTGGAGTGTTACGGTAGCTGGTTACATCAGGCAGTCGGTAGCGCCAAAGACGTGGGTGGCCTACAGGAAGGTGTGGAACATGTGGAGTGACATGGTTGAGGAAGCCGGTGGCGAGGGTTCAGAAGAAAAAGCCATAGGAATTCTGATGTGGTTTTTGCTTCGGAGCGCAGAGAGAGGTGCTTCCAGGGCAACGGTGGCTCGGCAGTTGACGGCCCTAGAATTTATGTTTAGGTTGGCAGGACAGAAGGACCTAACGAAGGAGTTTGTGGTTTGCCGGGTGGTAAAAGGCATGTTCAAAGGGAAGCACCGGACGGATAGGAGGCGCCCGATGACTTTCTCCCTGTTACTACGCCTGGGGGAGGCGTTGGGTGTGCTATGCAGGTACTCCTTCGAATCTCTGCTTTTCTGTACAGCTGCTGGCGGAGGACATCTGTCTGGAGGGTGACAGATTGTTGGTATGGCTGAGGAGGTCAAAAACGGATCAGGCCAGAAAAGGAAGGGAAGTGGTCATATACAAAACTGGAACGTGTAAGGTTGTACTTGGAAAAAAGGCCAACGGGGCCAGGCACACTGCTATTGCATGCCAATGGCCAGGCCTTGTCATGATTTCAATTCGAAAGGATGCTGAAGAAGTCCTTACGGCAGTTAGGCTTGGACCCGGCGGACTTTGGCACACATTCGTTTCGGATCAGAGCCGCTACAGAGGCGGCAAGGCTAGGTCTCCCCGAGAGTATGGTTAAAAGGATTGGGAAATGGGAGTCGCATCGTTTTAGGTCATACATACGGCCAGAAAGGGTTGTCTAATTGGAATTTGTTTTATGTGTTGCAGAAGTTAAACAGATGTGGATCGTCGGGCATTCCTACATGTATTGGGCTCACCGGTTAGTCGCAGTCACTGGTGACAAGGTCCAACTGGGCTTTCTGGAGACGAGCATGCAAGTAGGATGGTTCGGGTTTCGTGGCTTGAGATGGACACAGGTGAATGGCCTGTTGGAGAGCAAAGCTCAGCATCACGGTAGCCCACACATTTTAATTATACATGCCGGGGGCAACGATTTGGGGGTGATGCCTATGAGAAAAATGCTGAAAGAGATGAAGAGGGATGTGAAGTGTAGGCTAGAACGGTTCCCAGGCTTGTTCATAGTGTGGTCCGAAATGATCAAAAGGTAAACAAGCAGATGGCCAGTTTTGTAAGGAGTTTGGGTTTTATTACCATTAGACACCAAGAATTCGAAGGCGTAGGCGCCGATTACTTCTTTCGCCCAGATAAGGTCCATTTAACGGAGATAGGATTAGAGTTGTTTATCCTGGGGCTTAAGGATGGGGCTAGCCGGGCCTTGGCTTTATTAAGAGAGCAAGAGGGGGGATCACAGCCTCAGGAGGTATCCATCGCCTGCTCTGTGGCGGGAGGTGAGGCACCCGGCCCACGGTCTTAAGTGGGCATTGCCCTGTCTCATGGGCGTGCTTAGGAAAGCACTGGGAGGCTCTGGGCGCGGGCCCAGGGCCTGAGGTTACTGACCGGGCCGGGCTCCTCCTCCGGGATGTTTTTTTGAGCTGTGATTTAACAATGTTAATTATGTTAATTGGTTATTGGTTTATGGCTGCTTTAATAAATCTGTGGCCCATAATTTTCCCAAGATATACTGTTTCAGTGTGTTTATTTATTCTAAAGCCAATTGGATCTTGCCAGGGTCAAGTATACAAGACAAGAATAGACAGATTTAACTATGTTACAGTGAACTTGGATCTGTATAGCATACATTTAAAAAAATGTATATATAATTTAAAGGGCCTCCTTGTTCATTCTTTTTGTTTGTTTGTAATACTTTTTAACTAAGTTAATTAATGTTATGCTCAATGTAAATGTCATATAAGGTGTAAACTTTAATTACTTCTAAGAAGCCCATTGAGTCAAATGTTTTCACCTTCTGGGACTGCCCCCTCTCTTCCAGTTGTCTCTCATTCAAGGTTGCATTTACTTCTTTTTAAAAAAGTGTGTACGCTATACAGGGTTCATGTTATAATGGACTTGGATTACAGAGTGTAAAATATTGTGAGCTCATTTGCATGTGCCCACCCAGTTTCCCAGAGCGCAAACGTTGTATTTCTTAAAGTTTTGAGCTGGAAATATTTTCTGGCTTGGTTTTAGTCATACAAGGGTACTATTTTGCTCACTGTACTCTGTTCCATAGAGGTCTTTGCTCACTCTTTTGCCCACAATAAGCTAAATTAATTTCTAGTTTCACATAAGATAAATCAGATAGATACCCCCCAATAAGGAGAACTAGACATATTCACTTCTGAAAATGTTAAAATCCCACTTGGTTAAGCATGCATTAAAAACAGCTGTTTATCATTACTAGGGTGGTTCACAGACTATGGATTGTGGTTTAAGATCAGATTTTTAAAAATTTCCAAGTTTGTATATTCAAATTAGATACTTTACAAACAAGGAACTTTAATAGAACAAAATACTTTGTCTCCCAATTTTGAAGAAAATAAGAAAATACATTTGCCTTAGAATCCCAATACACTGTAGCCTTTCAGACATTTACACCTAAGCACTGGCCACAATTCACTACAGTGCAAGATGGCGGAAAGATAGTAGATCTAAAAATGTTGCCAGGTAAAGTCTGGGGGAATTTTAAATTAGCAATGTTAATGCTTTATGATAAACTGGAGTATAGTATGTATATTTAGAAATAATTCAATTAAGGTATATTTACTTACTTCTGCACTACAAATTGTATTCGTTTGGTATTATATTTTTTTTGCAATTCCAATTATTTTTAGATAATCTCAATAACGCTCACAGGCCATTGGTATCCTAGGGAATTGTAACAATGGTGGTTGGGTAACACCATACACCACTTAGGTAAAGCTAAGAAACAGTCACTCAAACCAGGCTTGAGGTTTGGTTGGCAGTAGAATATTCATAGTCATAATCAAGTCAGGGGCAAGTAGTGTCACAGGTTAGAGGTCGAGGTAGACAGCAATGAGAACTGTCAAGATCACAGGCAAAAGGTTGGGCCACGCAGTAGATGAAAGAATCAAGGGAATCAATCAGGAAACTCAGAAGAGCATGCTGAAAAGCTCCCAAGAATATGTCCTTGCTGTGGTTTCTGTGGTCTGGAATGAAATTTCTAAATAGGTGAAGGATGAAACCCATTTACTATGTCTCCATGCCAAAAAGTGATGCTGGTTGCGTTATTGTGGCAACTGATAAAAATAAACAGAAACTTGTTGATTAAGATGTGCATATCTTCAACAGTGCTAGATGTCCATTTTCAATAGTGCAAGATTACTTGGGAAATTCCTGTCTTCTGGTGCAATATGTTGCTCAAGTGTGACACACTTTGTCTGTTCATAACCCATAGATGTTCTGGAACACCCAATATCACAGGAAGCATGCATTACAGATATTTAAAGCCTTACTTTTGAAGCTATTTCTACAATGGTCATATGCATTAGCAACATCTATGGCTGTATCACTAAGGTGGTAAGGTATCTATTGTTCTAATATTATTTCTTATAAACTATATATTTCATTATAATAGAAACATATAAATGTAATGTAATACACCATTGTAAATGTAAATGGCGTCGCTCAGTCATGTCCGACTCTCCATGACCTCATGGACAACACACCATGCTGATCCACTTGGTTTTCATGGCAGAGATACTGGAGTGGGTTGCCAGTTCCGTCACCATTAGCCCTATTAAATTCCCTCTACGTGTATAAACTTAGACCATAACATAGCCCGCAAGACTTACGGCTATTAAATTGGCCTCTTAAAGCTAACCGCAGACAACTTGCGAGTTAGGTGTGAAAAAATCATACGCAACATGAAAATTTGAACTGTGCGCCCGCAAATCCTTTGATCGCTCAAGTCCGTAACTGTTACGTTTCCAATTCAGCTATTAAATTGCAATGAATTCACTGGCGTTCAACCCCGTAACCTTCAAATGGAGTCAAGAAGCCAAGGTGTGCCCCGCAAGGGGCTTAAAGTCCTATCCGTACCGCTGTAAATGCAAATATAAACACACTACTGTACTAATAATGAAAGGGAAAATGATGTTAGGTCTTAGAATTAATATCACAACATTCTCAAGCTCGCAAATACTTTATTTCATTTTTAATTTCTGTGATCCCAGCAATCAATGTGTTAATACATATAATGGAACTCGCATGGACTAGAATATCATATTTACTGCTTTATCAATATTGCATTACTTTTGGAATGTGGATTCGTTCGTACCCCGTAACTAAAACCCGTAAGACTTAGAAATCTAACGCCCATTTTTCAGTGACGTAATGCTGATGATCTCTTTTACCATTGGCTCAAACTAAACCCGTAACAACGGGTTTGACTATTTGATCATGTTCACGGCCGCGCACACCATGTTCGACAAATGGTTTACAGGTTTGCGTCTCAAGCCCGCAACTCGCGGCATGGTCTAATTTAATTGCTCTGTAACTTGGCCAGATTTCAAGCTTGCAGCTGTTGCGCGTCTCACGTTGCACTTACGGGGTCGAATTTAATGTGGCTGCATATATTTAAATGGAATTTCTTATTAAAGGATCAATGTTTTTTCAAATTTCCTACAATGCATATAAACAAGTATATTTTAACTATTACAGAAGTTTTCCTCCTATATGAATGGTCTATAGCCTAGAAAAGTGAGACTATAGTATAGAGAGTGTTCTCTCCTTCTCCAAGCCTGTTACATGATATGTAAAGTAAAGATACTTGCATAAAATGCAGCAAAAACAATACTGAAGTTCTCTGGATTAATCTCTATTCAATGTATAGACCATTTTGAATTATGTTTAAGCATAACCTAAAAAAAAATCATTTTGGGGGTAACCAAGACCCTTAAAGGAACACTTGATAAGACTGTTTTCAAGGTTTGTTTCACATCACTATTCAGGCAAAAGGAGGATCCAACACTCATATTCCAAGCAGGCCAGGTAATCTATTTTCCCACAGAATTGCTTAGTGAAATATGTTATCACTGCCACTAAGGATTATATGCAAATGAGGCTCACAATGTACCACCTCTGTCCCTATAATTTAACATGGTTCAATGTAAAGGTAAATGCTCTTCTCTCAGGAACAGAACATAACCATGTATAGGCCCGGCACAGAGGCAGCCCAGGCACGCCTGGTCTGACGCAGCGCCGGCGGAGCCTGGGCGATTCGGATTGGCTGGGAGGAGGAGGAGGGACTTAAGCCCGTTTCGCGAGTTTCCTCCTCACTCCGCGCCGGCCATTGATCTGATTCCCTCCCTCCCCTAAAATGGTGGTCAGATAGGAAGATAGCAGATAAGGAAGTAGGGTACGTCTAGAGGGCGAGGTTGGTTGAGCAAAGTTCAGGAAGTTTAAACTATGTTTAAAAAAAAAAAAAGGGTGGAAAAGAGTTGAAGGGTTAGGATTCTGTGAATTCTAAGTTAGGATGCAAATAGGAATGTCTTTGGTTGGCGGGAGGTGAGGCACCCGGCCCATGGGCTTAAGTGGGCGTTGCCCTGCCTGATGGGCGTGCTTAGGAAAGCACTGGGAGGCTCTGTGCGCGGGCCCAGGGCATGAGGTTACTGACCGGGCCAGGCTCCTCCTCCGGGATGTTATTTGAGCTGTGATTTAACAATGTTAATTATGTTAATTGGTTATTGGTTTATGGTTGCTTTAATAAAGCTGTGGCCCATAATTTTCCCAAGAAATGCGGTTTCAGTGTGTTTATTTATTCTATAGCCCATTGGACCTTGCCAGGGTCATAGGGTACAGTTCCACAACTCACTTAAAGACTGAGGTCTCACCCTCATATGGGCTCATCAGTGTGAGGTTGGTTCTGAAACATTATCAGAATTTTAAACAATTACATAAAATCTGGTAGATATTTTTACTTCCATCATACCAAATCTATTTAAGTTATTAGAGTACAAAACTTTCATTCACAGCTGTGCATTTCTCAGCATGAACAAACATGTTATAACAAACCAATATTTTTTAAATGGTTTATGGCGTGTTGTGGGTATCAGTAAGGCAGCTGAGTGTCCATTTAAATATCCTTGGCATGAGTCTCTCTTAATATATGCGATTGTCTTTTTATAATTGAGAACAGAGGCCAGTGTTTTGCAGGGATGATGAGATGCAGTAACTGGGAACGGCCTATGACAAAGCTCTTTCTGTTGAGCTCTCTGCAATTTCTTTATTTTATCCCACTGATCTCACTGCTTCCGTGACATGTCAGTTACAGCTGGCTCTACAATCTAACCCCTGAAATCTGACTTCCCTCCCCAAGCCTGACAGGACCCTCTGACTGCACAGCAGCAAGGACTATGCTTTCTGCAGAATGCCACAATCTGACCCTAAGCTCTTGCTCAGAATAACTCAGAGACCTATGGCCTTGTGAGTCCGCCCTCCTCCCATACAGGGGTTGCTAACCCCTAAGAAGAATGCTGTAGCAGCTGTGTTACATGGAAGGAATGCAGCCATTGCATAAAACCCCCATTACTGTCACTGTTGATTTGCAAACCATTGCTGTCCCCTGTCAGAGGAGACATTAACAATCTGCAGGACCAAGTTATGAGTTTGTAAGGGGAATGTCATAAAAATAACTCTGTGCTGTCATCAAGATAGACCATTATTATAAAATTAAAATAAAAACTATTCTGTCCTGCTTAGCTTTCAGGTAATTTACACTATGTGCTATGCCAACCTGGGGTTATACCAAACCAAAACAACATAGCCCAATGACCTATACACGTTTTAACATCAGTTCATTAAGACTCTTTTTCAAAAGGGGGCAGGGCATATTTCCAGTTTACAGATAATAATAGAGTCATATATGGGCATGATAAGTGATTTTCAGTTCTCAAAACAAGGACTGCCCCATTCTTATCATCAAACTACCTTCCCTCATCCATCTCAACAATTCCTACGTTCTTTTGCTATTTTTTAGCAGAAGAAGAGAGGCAAGGAGAGCATTAACTCAATAGCATATATGCATATAGATAGTCCATTTTTTAACCCACTTTGTATTCCTAACATTTAACATGGGTCTGAAGAAATGTCACAGATTTGTTACAGTTACATCTGTAAATTTATGCATCTGACTTAATTTTTCTGTAGTAAATGTGGGAGTAGAGAAAGGTCAGAAGCATGTATTTTCTACAGTATAGCAGTGTATAAAGAGCTGCCAGTATACGCTCGTCCTAAAGAGCTGGCAGGTATTTTGCTTCAACTACTGCAACTCGCTTCTTGCTGACCTTCCCATCACCCGTCTGTCCCCACTGCAATCTATAATAAACTAGCGAATTGCCCGTCAAAAAATGACGGCAATGAAATTGTAAGGTAGCTAATGTTGTTTGGTGTGTAATAGTAAAGATATAATACATTAATAAATGAATATACTTTACCTATTTGGAAGCATTGTGTTGAAGAGATGTGAATGTGTTTTGACATTGCTGCAGCATTAGTGTTGTGGAGATGCTCTCTAAGCGTGCTGAATGTGTGCAGTGTAATACTGTGCGTGCGCGAGTCGAAACCGTGCGCGTAGTGTCGTACTTCCGCATTTGCGTTAAATGGCGGTTTATGTGTGTTGTGCGTCTTTGCGTATTGTCCGTTGTTGGTTTGTAGTGGTTTTCGAGTTTCGTGTGGTGTTTTGCGAGTGTGGTGTTTTACGTCTGGAGAGTGCTGTAGCCTCGTTTTCGTTTTGTCCGTCGGTCATTTTTTCTCTCGCTTAGCGATTTTATTAGTGTCTAAAGTGTTTTATTTTTATTTAAATGAAGGTGTAATTTGTTTTTTTGAGGTGCTGGATGGTTCCTCTTGCTGTAGGTAAGCTTTTTATGTGTGTGTTGTGTGTATTTATTGTGTTTTAAATGTTTGTATGTCGGCGTGTTGCGTCCGATGTTTGCGAGGTCGTAATGTGTGGTAACGTGTTTCGTATGTTGTTTGCGTTCCTCGTAAAATTTAGCGAGTGTCGTAATTTGTGTGTCGTGTTTTTTGAGTAGCGACGTGAAGTTTGCGAGGGTTTGAGGCCCTTGCCCAGTGACCTCGCCAGCAACTGAGGCCCTTGCCCAGTGACCTCGCTACGCGTGGTAACGTGTTTCGTATGTTGTTTGCGTTCCTCGTAAAATTTAGCGAGTGTCGTAATTTGTGTGTCGTGTTTTTTGAGTAGCGACGTGAAGTTTGCGAGGGTTTGAGGCCCTTGCCCAGTGACCTCGCCAGCAACTGAGGCCCTCGCTTTGCGAGGGGCCTCAGTTGCTGGCATGGGGCGCCTTCGGCGCTTCATGCCAGCAACTGAGGCCCTTGCCCAGTGACCTCGCCAGCAACTGAGGCCCTCGCTTCGCGAGGAGCCTCAGTTGCTGGCATGGAGCGCCTTCGGCACTCCATGCCAGCAACTGAGGCCCTTGCCCAGTGACCTCGTGTTTTTTGAGTAGCGACGTGAAGTTTGCGAGGGTTTGAGGCCCTTGCCCAGTGACCTCGCCAGCAACTGAGGCCCTCGCTTTGCGAGGGGCCTCAGTTGCTGGCATGGGGCGCCTTCGGCGCTCCATGCCAGCAACTGAGGCCCTTGCCCAGTGACCTCGCCAGCAACTGAGGCCCTCGCTTCGCGAGGAGCCTCAGTTGCTGGCATGGAGCGCCTTCGGCGCTCCATGCCAGCAACTGAGGCCCTTGCCCAGTGACCTCGTGTTTTTTGAGTAGCGACGTGAAGTTTGCGAGGGTTTGAGGCCCTTGCCCAGTGACCTCGCCAGCAACTGAGGCCCTCACTTCGCGAGGGGCCTCAGTTGCTGGCATGGAGCGCCTTCGGCGCTCCATGCCAGCAACTGAGGCCCTTGCCCAGTGACCTCGCCAGCAACTGAGGCCCTCGCTTCGCGAGGAGCCTCAGTTGCTGGCATGGAGCGCCTTCGGCGCTCCATGCCAGCAACTGAGGCCCTTGCCCAGTGACCTCGTGTTTTTTGAGTAGCGACGTGAAGTTTGCGAGGGTTTGAGGCCCTTGCCCAGTGACCTCGCCAGCAACTGAGGCCCTTGCCCAGTGACCTCGCTACGCGTGGTAACGTGTTTCGTATGTTGTTTGCGTTCCTCGTAAAATTTAGCGAGTGTCGTAATTTGTGTGTCGTGTTTTTTGAGTAGCGACGTGAAGTTTGCGAGGGTTTGAGGCCCTTGCCCAGTGACCTCGCCAGCAACTGAGGCCCTCGCTTTGCGAGGGGCCTCAGTTGCTGGCATGGGGCGCCTTCGGCGCTTCATGCCAGCAACTGAGGCCCTTGCCCAGTGACCTCGCCAGCAACTGAGGCCCTCGCTTCGCGAGGAGCCTCAGTCGCTGGCATGGAGCGCCTTCGGCGCTCCATGCCAGCAACTGAGGCCCTTGCCCAGTGACCTCGTGTTTTTTGAGTAGCGACGTGAAGTTTGCGAGGGTTTGAGGCCCTTGCCCAGTGACCTCGCCAGCAACTGAGGCCCTCGCTTTGCGAGGGGCCTCAGTTGCTGGCATGGGGCGCCTTCGGCGCTCCATGCCAGCAACTGAGGCCCTTGCCCAGTGACCTCGCCAGCAACTGAGGCCCTCGCTTCGCGAGGAGCCTCAGTTGCTGGCATGGAGCGCCTTCGGCGCTCCATGCCAGCAACTGAGGCCCTTGCCCAGTGACCTCGTGTTTTTTTGAGTAGCGACGTGAAGTTTGCGAGGGTTTGAGGCCCTTGCCCAGTGACCTCGCCAGCAACTGAGGCCCTCGCTTCGCGAGGGGCCTCAGTTGCTGGCATGGAGCGCCTTCGGCGCTCCATGCCAGCAACTGAGGCCCTTGCCCAGTGACCTCGCCAGCAACTGAGGCCCTTGCCCAGTGACCTCGCTACGCGTGGTAACGTGTTTCGTATGTTGTTTGCGTTCCTCGTAAAATTTAGCGAGTGTCGTAATTTGTGTGTCGTGTTTGTAATTTGTGTGTCGCGAGGAGCCTCAGTTGCTGGCATGGAGCGCCTTCGGCGCTCCATGCCAGCAGCTGAGGCCCTTGCCCAGTGACCTCGTGTTTTTTGAGTAGCGACGTGAAGTTTGCGAGGGTTTGAGGCCCTTGCCCAGTGACCTCGCCAGCAACTGAGGCCCTCGCTTCGCGAGGGGCCTCAGTTGCTGGCATGGAGCGCCTTCGGCGCTCCATGCCAGCAACTGAGGCCCTTGCCCAGTGACCTCGCCAGCAACTGAGGCCCTTGCCCAGTGACCTCGCTACGCGTGGTAACGTGTTTCATATGTTGTTTGCGTTCCTCGTAAAATTTAGCGAGTGTCGTAATTTGTGTGTCGTGTTTTTTGAGTAGCGACGTGAAGTTTGCGAGGGTTTGAAGCCCTTGCCCAGTGACCTCGCCAGCAACTGAGGCCCTCGCTTCGCGAGGGGCCTCAGTTGCTGGCATGGAGCGCCTTCGGCGCTCCATGCCAGCAACTGAGGCCCTTGCCCAGTGACCTCGCCAGCAACTGAGGCCCTCGCTTCGCGAGGAGCCTCAGTTGCTGGCATGGAGTGCCTTCGGCGCTCCATGCCAGCAACTGAGGCCCTTGCCAAGTGACCTCGCTACGCGAGGGCCGCGGCTCGCTTCGCGAGCCCGCAAGCGTGAGCAACGACCCGTACGCTCACAACTATATATGTGATGCCACCTCTGAACTAGTCTACCATACTCAACGCTCAGTCTCTGCAGCACCTCTGTGTCAATCATTCCACTGGCTTCCCAAAGCCTCCAGAATCAAATTTTAAATCATGACCCTTACTTACAAAGCCCTCAGCAATAGTGCACCCACTTATATCTCTGCCCTCATCCAAAAATACAACCCCCCACCCGCCCTCTTCATTCTGCTAATGACCTTCTTTCCTCGTCTCTTATAACCTCGTCTCACACGCGCCTTCAGGACTTTTCTCATGCTGCCCCTATTCTGTGGAACTCATTGCCTCTCTCCACTAGATTATATATGTCCTGTCCCAAAACCTTCCAAAACTAACTAAAAACCCATCTATCATACTCCTGAGGCCCTTGCCCAGTGACCTCGCCAGCAACTGAGGCCCTCGCTTCGCGAGGGGCCTCAGTTGCTGGCATGGAGCGCCTTCGGCGCTCCATGCCAGCAACTGAGGCCCTTGCCCAGTGACCTCGCCAGCAACTGAGGCCCTTGCCCAGTGACCTCGCTACGCGTGGTAACGTGTTTCGTATGTTGTTTGCGTTCCTCGTAAAATTTAGCGAGTGTCGTAATTTGTGTGTCGTGTTTGTAATTTGTGTGTCGCGAGGAGCCTCAGTTGCTGGCATGGAGCGCCTTCGGCGCTCCATGCCAGCAGCTGAGGCCCTTGCCCAGTGACCTCGTGTTTTTTGAGTAGCGACGTGAAGTTTGCGAGGGTTTGAGGCCCTTGCCCAGTGACCTCGCCAGCAACTGAGGCCCTCGCTTCGCGAGGGGCCTCAGTTGCTGGCATGGAGCGCCTTCGGCGCTCCATGCCAGCAACTGAGGCCCTTGCCCAGTGACCTCGCCAGCAACTGAGGCCCTTGCCCAGTGACCTCGCTACGCGTGGTAACGTGTTTCATATGTTGTTTGCGTTCCTCGTAAAATTTAGCGAGTGTCGTAATTTGTGTGTCGTGTTTTTTGAGTAGCGACGTGAAGTTTGCGAGGGTTTGAAGCCCTTGCCCAGTGACCTCGCCAGCAACTGAGGCCCTCGCTTCGCGAGGGGCCTCAGTTGCTGGCATGGAGCGCCTTCGGCGCTCCATGCCAGCAACTGAGGCCCTTGCCCAGTGACCTCGCCAGCAACTGAGGCCCTCGCTTCGCGAGGAGCCTCAGTTGCTGGCATGGAGTGCCTTCGGCGCTCCATGCCAGCAACTGAGGCCCTTGCCCAGTGACCTCGCTACGCGAGGGCCGCGGCTCGCTTCGCGAGCCCGCAAGCGTGAGCAACGACCCGTACGCTCACAACTATATATGTGATGCCACCTCTGAACTAGTCTACCATACTCAACGCTCAGTCTCTGCAGCACCTCTGTGTCAATCATTCCACTGGCTTCCCAAAGCCTCCAGAATCAAATTTTAAATCATGACCCTTACTTACAAAGCCCTCAGCAATAGTGCACCCACTTATATCTCTGCCCTCATCCAAAAATACAACCCCCCACCCGCCCTCTTCATTCTGCTAATGACCTTCTTTCCTCGTCTCTTATAACCTCGTCTCACACGCGCCTTCAGGACTTTTCTCATGCTGCCCCTATTCTGTGGAACTCATTGCCTCTCTCCACTAGATTATATATGTCCTGTCCCAAAACCTTCCAAAACTAACTAAAAACCCATCTATCATACTCCTGTATCACACCCATACCCTTGAGAAAGCACTATGCAAGCTAGATTCTAAGCTCAAAGACCGGGCCCTCCATTCTTTGCAATTAGTTAAAAAAATGTTGCCTTTACTTTACCCATGTATTACGCTACAGAATATGTTGGTGCGTTACAAATAAACAACAATAGTAATAATAATAATAAAGGTATGAGAGAGGCCAGTGTGTGTCTTTCTTTACTAATTGATAAGGTCTCAACGACTCGCATAGGTCCTTGGACAGATTGGCTTCGAGGACAGAAGGGAGAAGGATACTATGAAAGAATCATAACTTTATACCAAAAATCATTCAGTGAAGCATTTCATTATAAAAAGTACTCACAGGTCTTTAAGCAATTCAGATAGATAGATATACAAGAAGGTACAATACCAAATAAAAAAATGACAATGAAGACGCACCATATCACATTCTTCATTATTAAAAAATGGTTCAGAGAAATCTGTCACTGATCTAAAGTAGGATCACAAATAGATTGCTGCTTGGATGAATTGCAGACGGTGACAATGAAAGTGACGGTGTTCCAGAGAACAGAAAACGGACAAGACCCTAAGTTTACCGGGTCAGGAGATACCGTATTCTTGATAAGAAATTTTAAATGGCCACAAGAGATAAGAGAAATTGTTGTTGAGTCTAAAAAAATGAATACAGAAGATCTTTGCT
The DNA here is from genome assembly GCA_027410445.1 of Discoglossus pictus. Taxonomy (NCBI): domain Eukaryota; kingdom Metazoa; phylum Chordata; class Amphibia; order Anura; family Alytidae; genus Discoglossus; species Discoglossus pictus. The sequence goes on along the minus strand of CM050164.1, from coordinate 152,251,520 downwards.
GGAAATTGGAGATAGGACTTTTAGTAAATTAGTTAAATTTGAAGTTTTCCTAACTCATACTTACTATATATGTCCTTTCATAATATTATGTTCAGCTGGTAAAATAAGTTGGTGTAAAATTATTAAGCATATTCCTTTAAAAGTTCAAAGTTTCATAATGTCACATTTTTGTTGTTCAGCCTGCAGTATTGCTGAAGACAAGCTAAATTCGGCTCCTTTTCTTTTCTCATGAGCACACATTATCTGATGTTAATAATATGTATTTTTATGTTTGTTTTATCTTAATGTGTTTTTTGTGTTTTGTGTTATGTAAATTATGATTGATAGACAGTTTAATAATCTGCGATATAGACTTTTGAGCAGACATTTTTAAACCACCTTAGTAACTTTTGTTTTGTACTCAAAATATGCAGTCAGTGCCTTCCGTATTGATAAAAAGGGGAAATAAAAGTATATTTTAATTTCACATATTATTAAATGTCATTAATTACAATATTAAATTATGTAATAAACTTCCCCCCGGAGAAATATGAATACCACAATATGTGGTGGGTATGCCTTTAAGCCTCATAAAAGTGATTTGATTAAAGTGATGCGCAATCCGTTTAGAGAAAAATTAATAACTTATATATTTAATATCATAAAGTCTTGCTAATACATAATTTTTTGAGCTCCCAATTTGGTTATATGGTCTATGTTCTGTGATGTTTGTCTTATGTGGATCCTGTTTTGAGTTTTCCATAAATGTATTTTTTCCATAAGTATATTTTAACACAAGTATAGTGTATCCACTTTTATTATATAATGTGCCAACATATCCTGCCGCGCCACTTTGACTGACAGACAGTTTGATAAACTGTTAAACTGGATATTTTGCTTCAGGGACTGATCACCCCTGGACAGGCGTTATAAGGTTATGCTAACATGCTGTCAGTCACTTTGGAAATATATTAATAAATGTTTTATCTCGATTTTATTCCTAATTATGTCTATTAGCTAAAGGTTCCACCCACACATCATTCTCATTAAACAACTATTTTGTTGTGGGTTCTACTGTTATGAAAATGTTTATCTTTTTAAGGTCTTCTGCACACAGTTTAAAAAAAAATTAGTTTAGTGCGGAAGGGTTTTAAAAGCTTTTGGGATAATATTTGTAACGAGCATTATGTTTCTAATGTGCAGTTATGATCACTCGTTTATAAGAGTTTATAAGATTTTATTTATATCACCTGAACACGCCATTGAATTGTAATACATTATAACACGTGACTACATTATGACAGATAAGAGGTATATATGTTAAAGACATATTATGAGGTAGAATCAGTAATATTGATAAAATACTAAATAAGATAATTAGGTTCTATATTGAAAGTAGGTAAAGATTCTGATCCATATGTGTAAAAATAAATCCCCATTTTCGTAAATTATGTACAATACTTAATTCCTAATTTGGTAACCAGCTTTTCTTACCCAAAATGTATTAATGAGTATGTAATAGTGACCGGTTTAAGTTTACGATTCTTGTAGAATTATAGGAGTGAATTAAATTTCATTTACACTAATATGTACAAACACAGGTACTTGTTCCAAAAACATGATCATTTTTACAATTTTAGTAATACCAACCAACTAGGTCCAATATTTTATGGGTTATATTAAACATGTAAGGACAGTAAGAATTTTCAGCTAACCCAGAATGACTATTGTTAAGTTTTTCTTTTTTGCTGGCCTGGTTTTTGTTGGCTGGGTTATTTTTATTTTTCTAGCTGTGCTGTATATGCTCACAGTTTAGTTGTCTTCATGTTACTAATCTTGAGGAATAATAAAAAAAGGTCATCATTTGGAGAAGGGATAAGAAAAGTTAGCATGTGAAATATCTGGCTTAATATATAAACAGTAACATAAATAGTAGTTTCTTCACCAGTATACTACCTGTAACAGGATAGATTAAATAGAGTTTTTTAAACACATTTAGGGACATAATATAGTTTAAACTGTTCTAATGACAACCTTGCTGCCTTAGCAGGAGTAAAATACTAATTTCTGCTTATGTATTTTACATGTCCATATATTTTACTAGCCTTGAATTAAAATGCATTATTAACTTGATTTGATTATGCTTTGTAGCATATCCATGTATACAACCTCTAGTTCATTACAGATTTGTGCATTAGGGAAGTTTAATTTGTAGTTAGGGGAGAATTTTAGGATAGGTGTGTATAATGAGAGGATGTATATTTGTAAGATGTATGTAAGGACTTGTATGACAGGTCTTAGGTGTAAGGACTTTTCTTTTTGTCACACTTTTGCATGTGCCCAGAAAGAGATGACCACAAGTTGGAGACTACCGTGCCATGGTATCCATGTCATGGTAAAGAAGAAGAAAGGACAACACAAGTAACGACTACTCCAAAAGCTTGTCCTGATATATGACAAGAGAAATCCTCTACAACGTTTCTATCCTTTGACAAATGATAAGGACAGATGAAAGATCTGATAGAGTTTGCTGACTAAAAGACAAAGCTGTGATTCTGCACCAAAGAAAGAGGGACAAGCCAAACTCTTGGACCCTCATTCAATTGTGATTTGGCCAATTGAATAGGGCTCTAAATAAGCACATAACATATTTTTTTTAAATAAGTTTTTAGTTAGTAAACATCTATCCAAAAGCAGGGTTTTTGCTAACTAAAAACTTATTTAAAAAAAATATGCTATGTGCTTATATAGGGCCCTATTCAATTGGCCAAATCGCAATTGAATGAGGCCCTTGGTCATTGACTTGAAAATGTGAACATGCATGTATCTGCTGGCAAAAAAAAAAGATTAAACAAAAAGAGTCAGAGGTGCTCATCTGAGAATGAACAATACCTAAATAGGTTTGGTACCTACTCAGGCCCTTATTCAATTGCGATTTGGCCAATTGAATAGGGCTCTATATAAGCACAGATCATATTTTTTTTAAATAAGTTTTTAGTTAGTGAAAACCTTGCTTTTGGATAGATGCTTACTAACTAAAAACTTATTTTAAAAAAATATGTTATGTGCTTATTTAGAGCCCTATTCAATTGGCCAAATTGCAATTGAATGAGGGCCTCAGAGAGCAGCCTCTTTTAACCCAATTGTGCCAATTTCAGTCTGGTCTCAGATGCACGTTTCTGCCTCTCTTGGGCCTGGTCAGTGAGGTGCAGTTGTATTCCCTAAGGCACAGTGAGCAAGGAGTCCACGTTTGGAGTCCCTTTGAATTCATTTTATTCATCTACTTTTTTTGTTTCGTTTTTCTCACCTTAAGGGGGGAACCAGACGTGGACTCCTTGCTCATTGTGCCTTAGGGAGTACAGCTGCACCTTACTGACAAGGCCCACAGAGGCTAGATTGTACATCTGGAGTTTGCTGCTTCTCCTGTTCAGGATGCAATTGCCTGGTATTTTGGGGCTGGATAACTCTTTTGAGTGAGACCAGACTGTGAAGGGCACAAGTGAGCTAAAATAGGTTGCTCTCTGAGTAGGTAACCAGACCTATAGGACAAACCTATTTAGGTATTGTTCACTCTCAGATAAACACCTCTAATATTTTTGTTAAGATAAAAAATATGCAAGATCTATGGGAGACAGCAATATAATCCTTATTCTGTGCCGAAACATTTGCACATGGTGGACTGTTGCCTTGACCAGATGATCTCATATTCAGGAGCAATCTTACTGACTTTAGCTTTTTGGAGTATATAACATCAGAGGGGCCTGGCTTTGTGTGAGATTTGGTTTATATGGAGAGGGTATGAGTCTGTTTTTTATTCTTTGTTATTTTTCACTTTTTCTATTCTATTATAGCCCTGTCTTCCTTTTGACCTGTCCTTTAGCCTCTAACACTTAATGCACCTGTCAACTTGCTAGGATATGGAAATGACTAACATCTTATAAGGAAGAGTAACAAGGGAGATAAACTCTGGGTTGTTAATAATATCAGTGCATAGTTGCATTTCAAGAAGTGTTAGTGCAATAGTTGATGATAATTGTTGTATCTATGTTCCAGCTAAAGATAACAATCATGGTAATCTTACTATTGGCTATTAATCATGTCCATCATTTCAATGCCCATTATGAACAAGAAAACAAGTATAAGGGGACATTGTCTCCATGATCTAGGTATGGTTGGTTGGTTGGCTGATGTTTGGAGAACATTGTGTGGGGCTATTTTGTCTGCCTTTCCCATTGTTGTTCTTTTCCATACCTCTCTAGTTATACTTACATTGATAACCATCATACTGCAATTCAGACTGACCATGATCAAATTTCTTTGATCAAAACCAGTGAGATTTAACAGCATAACTGTATACTCTCATCCACCTCCCTTGGACTTTTTTCTGGTTGAGTGAACTTGGTCAAAAGATACTCATTTGCCTCTTATGCGGGCTGCTTTTTCTTTTTTGTTTATGTTTTATAATCACTGATTGTAAGGCTCTCATTACGTATGCTGTTTTTTTTCACCTGGACTGTGAAATTTGTGCAGATGACTCCACTATTGAGAACTTTTCAGTTTTCTTGCAGGAACATCACATGGAACACAGATCCTACTGAGTTGTCAGCTCTGTGGCTCTACGGGCACAATAATCCCTGCCATATTCTTTTTCCCTGTGAGCAAACTCCCTCAAGGACACTCGTATCGAGTGTGAAGTTTGAAGATGAAGCTTTGCTTTCTTACTACGTCTATTAAATGTTGATTAATTAATTGCAATGCTTATAACAACTGTCAAGAATGCCCCCTAGTTTAATACTGTTGTATTTCTCTAGCATTTACTTTATTGCTTTGATTTAGTCGACACCTCTTGGTGTCGAGGGGGGGGGGGGGGGAGAACTGTAGAGAAAAAAATAGCACTCCATTATGTCTTGCTGTATCAGCATTATACACATTTATTGTTAGTTTGCATAATGTTGTAAAAACATAATATCCCATGACTTAGATAATATACTAAGTAACAAATAATAATTTTAAGACTGCAAAATACATTTAGTTTTAGTTGACTTATATTGACTAATCACATTGTTAGACTATATATGGAGTGATATAGAGATAACATTCAAACTGCTATGATCTTTTCTAAATAAGACTGAGCCTGCTTGCAATGGAATAGAGAGGAAGTAACTTGAACCTGAGTATTGACTATTGAGTATTGATTGAGTTTTATTGAATGTCTAATTTGCCTGAGAGAAACTGGAAGGATTTTTTTTTCGCCACAGGTATATGTGTAGAGGTTACCATGAAAACACCAGATTAATTTCACCCTCCCTGGCTACATTATAATAATACAGTCTTAATGAATACTATGAAGCAAACTTTAACAATATTTAATCGTGAAACTTATTGAATCTGGCACTTTGTATCAGTGGAATAAAGATGTAGAAAATAAAAAAAAATTTGATCAAGTTTATTATAGTACAATAATCAAAGCATTATCTTAGGGCACCTTACATTACAAGAATATTTAAAATATTGTACAAAAAATATTTAGTACAAAACATCTTTATTAACAAATTCTCAAAGGAATCCATTTTGTGATTGTTACATCTCATCCTAAAAGCTAGATGATGGTGGTGTGTGTTTGATATTATCATTTCACAGAGGGGTGTGGGGAGGAAGGAACAGAGAGAAGGCCAGGGTCTTTGTTAGATAAAAATGTAAGATTGAAATAAACATCCCACCCCTTCCTTCTCCCAGGCCCAGAAACAGGAGGTTGCATCAATTGACGCAACCACGGGTCTACAGAAATGTAAACACCCCTTTCACACACACACACACACACACAACTTCCATGTCATGTCTACCTCCAGTCAAACAGAGGCATTATTGTTTTCTAATTAGAAACAAGTTTTTTCCTGCTTACTTATAGTCTTTGTTGGACTCAAACTTATAGTGGTCCTTTAACTATAACTGAAAGGTATAAATAAAAAGTAGAAAGAGAAAAAGAACCCCCAAAAAAAGAAAAAATACTATGAGCCTCATTCAATTGAGGCATCGGGACATCCGGGCTTTGGAAATGGAGACCGTTGTTTTGTTATTCAATTGGCATATTTGGATGGTTAACATTATTAATATTATTATTATCTTTATTTATAACGTGCCAATATATTCCGTAGCGCTGTACAGGGGTTGAGTACATGGCAAAAACTAAATTAACACCTTAAAAAGAATGGAGGGCCCTCTTTTTGAGCTTAGAATCAAATCTACATAGTGCTTGTTTCCAAGAAACGGACACAAGGTTGAAAACTAGCAAACTTACAATCTAAGGGTTTAGGTGTGATACAAGAGGGTGACACATGCAAGATGGCAATGTGAAAGCAATCTGTTTAGTCAAGTGGAGGTGTCTATGTGTTGTACTGTAGATTGTGGGTGTAAGTGATTTTAAGCTGGGGAGTGTGCAATTGTACATGTTAAGCCTGAAGGTGATAAGATTTTTCAAACAGGTGTGTTTTTAGTTTTTTTAAAGATTGAGGCAGGAAGATAATCCAATGGAGCAGGGCAAGGAGTTCCAGATAGTAGGCGCAGCACAAGAAATGTCTTGAAGACAGGAGTGAGAGGAGGTGATAAGAGAGGAGGAAAGAAGAAGGTCATTAGCAGAACGAAGTGGCGTAGAGTATTTTGAAACAAGAGAATAGATACAAGGGGCTGTATTGTTGTTGGGGGCTTTATATGTTAGGGTCATGATTTTAAATTTGATTCTGGAAGCTATGGGAAGCCAGTGGAGTGATTGACAGAGAGGAGCTGCAGACACTGAACATCGCAAGTTAAGGCCCCTCCAAGCCTTTGATCTTTCACTGCCCCAAGAGTTACGATCACTAAAATCGCAAATCCCTATTCAGTTGCTCCGAGTCCCTCTCGCGAAGCAAGCCTCCAAGGACGCCAATGGAAAAAGTCGATCCACAATTACGGGTTCTAAGGACGACTCGCAAAGGGCTTAAAGACATGTCCGGAGCACTTTAAATGCAAATAAAAACTTAAATACTGCACTGTAAATGATAGGGAACACAACGTAAGACATTAGACTTATTTATACAGAAAAAAGGGAGGCCAGTGAGTCAAGCCTAGGGTATCATTTGTTGCAATACAAATGATGATTTTGTTCAACATTTCATGATAAATATAGATTTGCACAACATAGTCACCACTAGCAGTGTAAAATAGACTAATAATTTATGTAAGGGACAAAAAAGGGTACTTTTCTGTCCCTTACATAAATTATTAGAATTTGCACAACAGTCTTTGCACAATTTTTGAATTTGTAATTTCCGGGGTTATATCAATCTCAAGAATCAATGAGTTAATACATATCAGGCCACCCACATGGACTATAACATTGGCTTCATTCATTTTTATTTATTTGTACATTGTGGGTTTGAGGTTTTGCGGGTCTGATTGCATATCGGACCCCGAATCGCTAGTTGATTGACATGTCATCTTCAGGTTTTACTGACGTAATGTTGACGGGCTCCGTTATTGGCTGTTTCTGCATTGGGAGTTACAGTCTTGCATAATTGATCATGTTCAAGCTTGCAAATGCTACAAACGATGGCATGGTTTACACATTTCGCTATCGGCCTCTAACTTGTGGTCTTGCCGAATTGAATAGCACCATAACGCAAGCGCAATGCTGGCCAAACATACGGCCTATATCCCGGAACTTGCTGCCTCCTAATTGAATGAGGCTCTAGGTATATTGGCAGTAATTTTACTATATCATATTCTTCAAACTTATTATAAATCATAAATTAATGTAATGCAGCCAAGTTTTCCAAACTTTATTGTATTTCCCAAATTGAATCATTAGACCCAATAGACCATTTAAAATAAGAAAATAATTATAACAATGCAGCCCCCTGTGTTCTCAAACATGAAGCAGTCAAAAGCAAGGTAGGCCTTTCTAAATGTGGCTTTTTCTTTTTTACATTTTATCAGTTTACATAAAAGAAAAATCTATGTTTAACTGTGTTTGTGTTGCTCAGTCGTGTCCGACTCTCGGCAACATTCCATGCTGGTCCACTTGGTATTCATTGCAGAGATACTGGAGTGGGATGCCAGTTGCTTCTCCAGTGGGCCACAGCATACAAATCCTGGTATTCCTAGGTGATCTCCCATCCAAGTACTTACCAGGCCCAACACTGCATGGCTTCAGGGTGGTGTGGCCTCTTTGTTCCCTAACTGGAATCAAACCAGGGTCACAGTGTTGAAAGCACCTAATCCTAACCACTGGACCACCAGGTTTTAGATAGACCTTCCTTAAAACATAGGAGGCATATTTACTAAAGGGTGGAATAATTAGAAGAGATGCCGAAATTTTGTACATGTGCACCATAGCATGACACAGAATGTTTAAACACTATATTGTGTGTTGCATTTGATGTCCTTCTGCTTATGTCTAAATTTAGTATGAGGTGGGGGCAATATTCTGTGGTTTCCCCAACACGCTGCTAGAAAGAGATGAGGAAACTCCTTTCATTTCTCATAGCTGACAAAGCAATTTAATTAACCACCAGAACTAAGAATACACACTATCATCAAAAGCATACACCTCCCTGATCATACTGTATTTAAATAGCTGTGTGTCTGCTGCAGCTGATTAAATGTATTATTGTGGGTTTTTGAATACTCCTTACAGCTATATCACAAAACACAGAGTGTGGAGTCTTATTACTGGTTGTAGATGCAACAAAGGAATTCAGTTTAAAAAATATTGTTGATAAGTCTGTATATTGAATTTTCAGTATTCACATATACTTGCATTTTGATAAGCAAACTGCTCCAGACAAACAGATTTGTAGGAACTACTATTCAAGTATACTTATATTATATTTTCAAACTGCCACTTATGATTACTTTATCTTGTCTATTAGCTTATTAGAGTTTGAAATAGGTTCTTCAGCTTTCTATTAAATACATACTATAGAGTCGATAGCAAAACAAAAGTCTAGGTAGGCTGAGACCCAGGGAAAACATGTATGTGGTCACATTTATTGTTTTGCGAGGGGTAAGTGCTACAAATAGCGTTCAGCATGGGTTGGGTGCACTGTGAGGTGAGGAGGGATAAGGGGATGGCGAAGTGGGGGTTGCGAATATGGAATAAAACATACCGGTATATATGTTTAGGAGTATTAATCTGCATATAAATATAATATAGCTAAATATCCCACAATGACTAGTAAGTAATTGGATTACATTTTCTTGAACCAGTGGGAAGTTCTGATGAATCTGAGCTCTAATTGCTAAGTCTGGTCAGTTGGTTTAACTCAAATAAAGGCCTACAGCCTTATTAAATTGTGATTTGGCCAATTGAATAGGGCTCTATATAAGCACACAACATATATTTTTAAAGCAGTTTTTAGTTAGTGAATACCTTTCTTTTAGAGGTTCACTAACTAAAAACTTCTGTAAAAAAACAAAATATGCTCTGTGCTTATATAGAGCCCTATTCAATTGGCTGAATCGCAATTTAATAAGGCTGCTAGCCTCATCACTTAGGGCCACATTCTATTAGCTACTTGCAAATGCCTTGAACTCATAAATTTGGCTTTGGATGTTTTTTTTTTTCATAAATGTTTATATGCATTCCATTGACTTAAGAATTCATTAGTGCCAATAAGTAATATTTGCCGAATATGTAGCAATATTAAGAGTGATTTTAAGTGTGTATAAATTTACGAATTGGGCAATTGAATCGGGCCCTTAGTCATCAAGCTCTCAGTGGCCTGTAGTTCTCTATCAATTCCAACAGAAATATTTTCATATGTTTAAAGGTGTTTAATAATGTTTGTTGAACTGAAAAAGAGAGTGTATTAAGAAATGGCATTGTTCAAAATGACAGACTTCAAAGCTAGCTTACTGTATGAAAATACATTGTTGTTCATAACATTTGATTAAGGAAAAACTTGTTATTACCTAGAGTTTAATATTATTCCATGTGTGGAACCTTTGCTGAGTCACCTTAAAGGACTACTTTTTGGGAAATTCTTGTGATGTCAGTATGTGACACACTACCAGAGAGCATCTATGTAAACCAGAAGCATAAAGGCATTTTAGAGAAAATATTATATTTAATTGACTGCTTGTTTCATGGTGGATTCCATCTTTGACTGCTTATTTGTCTGTGAATTGAGATGGGAGGATTATCCTATTTGGGTTATCTCTGTTATGTAGCTGTATTATCAAGTAGCACTTGACAGTGGTAGTCTTTCACCAGAACAGAATATAAATCTTATTTGAATCCAAGGTTTCTAATCATGTTACAAAGCCAAAATATCTGATGTAATTAAATGTATATCTAAGTTTGCCTGTTCTTACCTTTCTCTAATCTGGGCGGCACACAGGCCTGGATTTGTGGATTTCTTTTATGTGCACATATGAGTCCGTTAAACTAAATGACTGAAGAAATTATAGTCTCACCTGGGTGCAGCAGAGCTATCCTCAAATCCAGGCCTGTGTGTGGCCCAGCAGGACCGACTTTGGACACCCCTGCTCTAATCTAACATATGTTGTTTATATCAGAAACACACATCACATTGAGTTATTCTATACACACGCAAACTTATTTTATTTAAAAATAAAACTTGTTTTCCACACGCCCAGAGCTGCTTACATGGGCACTGTGTACCTACCAATAGAAACACTGCATTTGGGTAAGGGTTTTGACTTTTACTAACCTTCAAGCCAGCATCCGCACAATGCAGAGTTCTACAGATCAGTGTTTGGCTCCTCCTGCTTTCTTCTGCAGGTGGGACTTCACATCCCATTTTATGCTAATTTTAGCAGAGATATCCAGAGGTGTTATCTCATAAAAGCAAACTGAAGAGATTTAGCAAAATGAGGGTGAGTTTATTAATATTTATTTTGGTACTTTTTTATGCAAAAAATGTTTTCATATACTACTGATTCTTCTCTATCATATGCATTCATAATCCAGGAATCTTAGATATGCCTTTAAAGCAATACAAAATAAAGGCTGTATTTATATAAAAAACATGGTCATTATTAATTGAAGTTCTTCAAAAGAGCATACTATAAATATGACGTATCAGTGGTAATTTTAGCATAGATATATTATATCTTATTTTTGATGTACAAATACAGTTTGGCCAATTCTCAGAAACTGATAGGATATGATGTAATGCCTCAAGACAACCCTGCCCTATTGAGTGAGTTGTAGCTACGCACAGCAAAGGTCATTACTAAAGCTGAAACAAAGTTGTAGCAATGCAGTAGAAGAGTATTTATGTCAGGGCGTGTTTTTGTGTGCCCCTATTTAGTTACCCTCATCTACCACCCAGATAGAGGTATCAGTTTCCTCCAGGTTGTCTGGGATGAAACTGCTACTTTACCATGACCTGATGCAGTTACACAAAACCCACTGACACTTCCCATGTTCAGCAGGATGATATTAACCATCTGTGAGCTGAGGAAACCTTTCAGTGTGTGCACGAGCGTAGAAACAGAACAGCATACACACACAGGTATATAGAAATAGATAGAGACACACAGAGGATAGAAGAAAGAGATGGACTTAGGCAGATATACAGAAGACAAAAAAGAAGGGAGGCATAGGCAGAAAGAAGGAAGAGACACAGAAAAAGACAGAGGCAGACACAGACAGACAGAAGACACAGAAAGAAATAGACACAGAAAGAAAGATAGAAAGAGACAGGCACAGGCAGAAAGACAGAAGACACAGAAAGAGACAAAGGCAGACACAGACAGACAGAAGACACAGAAAGAGACAGCGGCAGACACAGGCAGACAGAAGACACAGAAATAAATAGACACAGGAAGAAAGATAGAAGACACAGAAAGAGACAGGCACCGGCAGAAAAATAGAAGACACAGAAAGAGACAAAGGCAGACACAGACAGACAAAAGACACAGAAAGAGACAGAGGCAGACACAGACAGACAGAAGACACAGAAAGAAATAGACACAGGAAGAAAGCTAGAAGACACAGAAAGAGACAGGCACCGGCAGAAAGACAGAAAACACAGAAAGAGACAAAGGCAGACACAGACAGACAGAAGACACAGAAAGAGACAGAGGCAGACACAGACAGACAGAAGACACAGAAATAAATAGACACAGGAAGAAAGATAGAAGACACAGAAAGAGACAGGCACCGGCAGAAAGACAGAAGACACAGAAAGAGACAAAGGCAGACACAGACAGACAGAAGACACAGAAAGAGACAAAGGCAGACACAGACAGACAGAAGACACAGAAAGAGACAGAGGCAGACACAGACAGACAGAAGATACAGAAAGAAATAGACACATGAAGAAAGATAGAAGACACAGAAAGAGACAGGCACCGGCAGAAATACAGAAGACACAGAGAGAAGTAGACACAGGAAGAAAGATAGAATACACAGAAAGAGACAGGCAGAAATACAGAAGACACAGAAAGAGACAGAGGCAGACAGAAGACACAGAAATAAATAGATAGAGGCATAACGACAGAGGATACAGAAAGAGACAGTCAGACACAGACAGACATAAGATACAGAAAGAGACAGAGGCAGACACAGACAGACAGAAGACACAGAAAGAGACAGGCACAGACAGAAAGAGACAGGCACAGACAGAAGATATGGAAAGAGACAGAGGCATACACAGACAGACAGAAGACACCAAAAGAAATCGACACAGGCACAGACAGAAGATACAGAAAGAGACAGAAGACAAAGAAAGACATAGACACAGGTAGAAAGACAGAAGATACAGAAAGGGACGGGCAGAAAGACAGAAGACAAAGAAAAACATAGACACAGATAAAAAGATAGATGACACCGAAAGAGACATGCACATGCAGAAAGACAGAAGACATAGAAAGAAAAAGAGGCAGACACAGGCAGAAAGACAGAAGACACAAAAAGAGACAGACATGGGTAGAAAGACAGAAGACACAGGCAGACAGAAAGACAGGAGACATGCAAATAGACAGGCACAGGCAAACAGACAGTAAAAGGGTGGACAGACAGTAAGATGTGGGGAAAAGGGTAGAAACATGGAGAATGACAGAAGACACAGAAAGAGACATATAGATATATTGTATATTTGATTTTCAGAATTCACTTATGTTTGCATTTTGATTAGCAAGCTGCTCCAGGCACACAGATTTTCAGGAACTACTGTTCATATAAACTTGTATTATATTTTCAGGATGAATTGATCTTGCCTACAAATGAGACAGCCTTTTTCTGCTAGCTTACTAAAGCCTTAAATGGTTCTTCAGCTTTCTATAACATATACTATTGGGTCAATGGCATTTTTTGGAGAGGGGTCTACCTGCATGATTGCCTTTATTTTGACCAAGTAGACTGTAATCCTACTTCGGACATTGAAGCAGTTAATTAATATGCGGAAGTCACTTGTTTGCATATAAATACAATAACACAATTGTGGCACTTTAGAAATAAATGTATAACACAATTTATAGACAGTTTTTCATGAAATTTAAGAATAACATATTATTTTTGGGACAACAGAGTTGCTCTAAAAATGTCTTTAAAGGGACACTATCATCCCAAAAGAAAGTTGGTTTAATCTTACAGAGCATGAAAAACTTGCTATACATTGTATTGGCAACTCTTCTCTACAGTAAATTATTGCTGAGATATTAAGAATTATTTGTGCATCTGTATACAAATGCATGGCTCAGGATGCTAATTTAGGGATCAGAATCATTGTTGTGATTGTGATACTAATAAGCATGTTAAAGCAACTAATTAGTATTTCTGTCCATTTGCATATTACTATACCATAAGTAATTTGGATTAACTAGTTAAATGGTTAATTTTAGAAAAATGGCACTGGTGTCTTCTTCAAGTGTTCATAGTTATCCAAACCTCACAGGTCTCTTCTACAAGTGTTAAGAGCTTTCCAACCCTCAAATGTCTTTTCTTCATATGTATAGAGGTTCCCAAACCTCACAGGTCTCTACTTTGTGTGCATATTCACCACCTCACATGTCTCTTCTTCATGTGTACAGAGCTTACCGAACCTCACATGTCTTTTCTTAATGTATTGTAGGACCTATATGAAAGCTAAATGCTCCCTGTGATTGTTAAGAGGGTTCTTTGACCCAGTGGAGCCTGGGCGCAAGCTGATAGACTGGCCGGCCGTGGGGCGGAGCTTGTTATGGTTCGTGCGCGCATCAGAGCCATTTTCTACTCACAGCGTGGCCGACCAGCCGATCATTTTGGAGCTTCTGTGTCTGCTGCACTGTGATTCAGCTGTCCTGAGTTTCTTTTCCTGTGTCAGTGTGTGTGGTTTGTGTGTGTTGTTGTTTGGGTGTATTTCAGTGCCCTTCAGTGCCGATTGGGCTGCATTTTATATATTGCTCATGCTACATGGTTATCCTCACTGTCAGAACCCTGTGCTTTCATTTTAGTGCCTGTATTTGCCCCATATTATTCTCCCCTCTGTGTGTTATCATCGTCCTGATATTTTCCCCCTTGCATTTGGGCCTCTCTTGTGGGCACCCTCCCAACTTCGCATTTTAGCTTTCTCTATTTGGGGGCAGCGTTAATATGGAGACAGATGAGGCCTCCTGGAAGTAGCATGCTCCTAGGTCTTAAGCCATGGGGTAAGATGGCTGGAGGAGCAACTAGGTGGCCCTGTCGGAGATTTGACCTCCCTTGTGGTTGGTGGTCTGGGTGATCTTGGGGACCCATGCTCCTCTGCCAGGCCTGCAATGCAGACGGCGTCTGGTAGTTGCAGCATGACAGAGGATGAGAGGTTACCACAGGCTTTCCAGACAGGTGAGGGGCCGGGCAGAATGGCCTATGCCTTCTCATGAACCTTTAAGCCAGCTCATAATCTCTGACACTCCTACCGTGGCTGTTCAACACCCTTGCCAAAAGGGAGGTAAGGGTCCAGCTATGGTTAGGAACACGGCAAAACCGCCTGCAGTCTCACAAGGGGATTTTGTGTGTATGCCTGATACTGCTGTGCCTGGCATGCCCGCATGGGCATTGAAAGAGAGATGAGGAGGGACGCCGGACAAGTGAGCCAACCTAAGGCGGGCCATGCTCTGCGGGCGACACGCCTGGCAAGGACCCGCAAGGCCACCACCAGGAAGTCCAGAGAGAGACAGAGGCGGACACAGACAGTCACAATCTTGCACCTGCAGCTGCGCCTGTCCTGGCTCAGACGGATAATCGATGAGAGAGAAGTCTCCAAAGACGAACACCGCGTCCGTGCTCGAGGTGCAGATAACACCTGCAGCCCAAGAACAAGATGAGATGACTTGGACACCCCTCACATTGCCTAGGGGTAGTAGTCAGGATACACTTCTCACTGGATTGAAGGGGCTGCTGGGTACACATAAGATTGCCTTATGTGACAGAGAATTGAGTGATTGGGTGTCAGTGCGCAAAGAGAGAAAGCGCACAGAGAGAGAATGCATAGAGAGAGACAGATAGGGAGGGGTACAGAGCTGGCAGCTTACAAAGACAGCGAGAGAGAGCGCACAGACAGACCACACAGAGAGAGAGATCGTGTGCACAGAGAGAGAGCGCACACAGAAAGAGAGTACAGACAATTCAAGATAACATTCTATAATACCGTCATTTATGACGGGCAAGTTACTAGTATGTAATATCTACTATAATCATTGCCATTTTTTTATGTTTGACAAACCTGCACAGTGTGTTCAGGCGGGGCATTGGCAGTAGACTCAGGGCCTCAGCGCATGTGCAGAAGCGTAATTTTTGTTTCTAACCACTGCCATTAACCGTCGGGAAGCATGCAGAAGACACATGACAATGAGAGAGACAGCAGTGAGAGAGAGACAGGACAGAGAGAGAGACAGGACAGAGAGATAGAAGGAACGAGAGAGAAAGAGCACCGAGAGACAGGACAGAGAGAGAGATATACACACAGGACAGAGAGAGAGAGAGAGAGTCAGGACAGAGAGGCAGGACAGAGATAGAGGGAAATAGAGAGAGGAGGACAGAGAGAGAGATATACACACAGGACAGAGAGAGAGATGACAGAGAGAGAGAGATAGGACAGAGAGAGACACAGGGCATAGAGAGAAACACGACAGAGAGATATGACAGAGACAATGGACAGAGCGAGAGAGACAGGACAGAGCGAGAGAGACAGGTCAGAGAGAGAGAGACAGATCAGAGAGAGAGCGATACAGGACACAGAAAGAGAGATAGAGACACACAGGACAGAGAGAGGGAGAGAGAGAGACACACACACAGATCAGAGAGAGAGAGAGAGACACACAGGACAGAGAGGGAGAGAGAGAGACACACACACAGAACAGAGAGAGACAGGACAGAGTGAGGACACAGAGAGAGACACAGGGCAGAGAGAGTGAGACAGGTCAGAGCAAGAGAGACAGGTCAGAGAGAGACAGGACACAGAGAGAGATACAGGACAGAGAGAGAGACAGAGGAACACATGACAGAGGGAGAGAGAGACAGCATAGACTTTTTATGATACCATAATTTATGGCGGGCAAGTTACTAGTAGAAATATATTTCCTTATTATTAAGCACATATTTAAAGGGCCACTTAATTCAGCACAATTTGCACCACATTTCAGTAAAGGTCTGACCATGTAGAGATCAAAAGAAAAACTGTTCAGTGCAGTCCTGAGTCCAGGGAAAAGCTGTTAACAATCATTGTATTCACTGCACACGGTGAGCTATCTGTTATTACTCATGCAAAAGCCAGTAGGCAGGATACACTTTGTATGTAAACAGAGGCTTAAAACTTTAGATTTTTTTATCTGTTATTAGTGTACTTACAAAATATAGATTATTTTAACATCCAATCTTGTATAACAGTGTAAGCTCTTTCAGGGCTTACACTTCTCTACAGTAATTCCCAGATGCATATTTGAACTGGATTTCTGCTGAAACCAAAACTCCCCAGAGAGCAGAGAAATGCTGGACAGAAGATTAACACGTTAGCTTCATAATAAATGTTATAAGGGAATCAGTCTTCTTTTAATTGCGCTATAAAGTATCTATTTCACTGTCAAAACAATAGAAATTATTCTGCTTTCCTTACTTTAAAGCTATAGGTATTACCTGAAATTAAAAGTTCACTGTAATCCTACATTTTCAATCAGGCATTTAAATTATTTTTCATATAATACAAAAGTTTTTTTTTTTAAAGGAAAACTAAATTATATTAAGACAATTCATACCAATAGTACACAAATAGCAGTATGTTTCATCTGCATTACCCTAATTTGAAACAAACTTGAGAGAAACCTCATATCTCTTTGTTTAGCTGTTTTTACATTCAAAATGATGACCTTGTAGGGTCAGCCGAGATAGGCAGGTCAGCCAATAATGGTCCACAAAGAAGGAACTGGCAACCTACTCCAGTAGATTTACCAAGAAAACCTTATGGATATACACAACAAGACAAAAGATGTGCCTGCCATATTGTGGTCCATAGAGTCATGGAGAGGTGGACATAACTGAACGACTAAACAACTAATAAAAATGAAAGGATACCTTCTATTCTGTATCATGAAACAGGTTATCTGTATGCTTACAGGGCAAAAGGAGGCGAAACCATCATCACCCCAGTCTTCCTTTCCTTTTTTGTCCTATAAATCATCAACACTCATATTACATAAAACAAATAAAACACAATCTTTTATCTGCATGATAGAGCATATGGGGTTATAGTTTCTATTTAAGTAAAGGTTATGGTTTAAATAAATACTGGACATTCCAATTAGTTGTTGTTTAGTCGTTCGGTCGAGTCGGACTCTGAGTGACCCTATGGACTGCAGCATGCCAGGCACATACTGGGCCTCATTCAAATGCGATTTGGACAATTGAATAGGGCTCTATATAAGCACAGCGCATATTTTTTTTACAGAAGTTTTTAGCTGGTGAACTTCTATCCAAAAGCAAGATATTCACTAACTAAAAACTTATTTTTAAAAAGTATGCTATGTGCTTATATAGAGCCCTATTCAATTGGCCAAATCGCAATTAAATGAGGCCCACTGTGTCCAGTTGTGCTTATCCATAAGGTTTTCATGGCAAAGATACTAGAATGGGTTATCAGTTCCTTTTCCAGTGGACCACGATTTGTCTGACCTCTCTGCTATGACCTGCCAAATTTGGGTGACACACCTCACAGTTTCATTGAGGTACACAAACCCCTTCGCCACATCAAGGTAGCAATCCAGAAGGGGTTTAATTAGTACTGTGTTACAAAGTAATAGGGGCCTGATTCAATTGTGATTTGGCCAATTGAATAGAGCTCTAAATAAGCACATAACATATTTTTTTCAAATAAGTTTTTAGTTAGTGAAAACCTTGCTTTTGGATAAATGTTTACTAACTAAAAACTTCTTTAAAAAAATATGTTATATGCTTATTTAGACCCCTATTCAATTGGCCAAATCGCAATTGAATGAGGCCCTAGTTATGTGCTTATTTAGAGCTCTATTCTATTGGCCAAATTGCAATTGAATGAGGGCCCTAGCATATTTTTTTACAGAAGTTTTTGGTTAGTGAACTTCTATCCAAAAGCAAGGTCTTCACTAACTAAAAACTTCTGTAAAAAAATATGCTATGTGCTTATATAGAGCCCTATTCAATTGGCCAAATTGCAATTGAATGAGGCCCTTAGGCCCTCATTCAATTGCAATTTTGTCAATTGAATAGGGCTCTAAATAAGCACATAGCATATATTTTTTAAAGAAGTTTTTAGTTAGTAGAAACCTTGCTTTTAGATAGATGCTTAAGCCCTCATTCAATTGCAGTTTGGGCAATTGAATAGGGCCCTAAATAAGCACATAACATATATTTTTTAAATAACTTTTTAGTTAGCAAGCATCTATCCAAAAGAAAGGTTTTCACTAACTAAAAACTTATTTAATAAAAATATGCTATGTGCTTCTTTAGGGCCCTATTCAATTGGCCACATCGCAATTGAATGAGGCCCTTACTAAGTAAAAACTTCTTTAAAAAAAATATGTTATGTGCTTATTTAGACCCCTATTCAATTGGCCAAATTGCAATTGAATGAGGGTCTTAGGCCCTCATTCAATTGCGATTTTGCCAATTGAATAGGGTTCTAAATAAGCACATAATATATATTTTTTAAAGAAGTTTTTAGTTAGTGAAAACCTTGCTTTTGGATAGATGCTTAATAACTAAAAACTTCTTTAAAAAATATATGTGATGTGCTTATTTAGACCCCTATTCAATTGGCAAAATTGCAATTGAATGAGGGCCTTGGGGCCTCATTCAATTGCAATTTGCCCAATTGAATTGGACCCTAAATAAGCACATAACATATATTTTTTAAAGAAGTTTTTAGTTAGTGAAAACCTTTCTTTTGGATAGATGCTTGCTAACAAGAAACTTATTTCAAAAATATATGTAATGTGGTTATTTAGGGCCCTATTCAATTGTGCAAATTGCAATTGAATGAGGGCCTTAGTGTTTTGTTTGCCTACCTCTGGATCAATTCCCAATTCACATAATACAATGACCAATATAGATCTAAAAATGGTATAACTTGTATATATATATATATATTTATATATATATATATATGTAATGTCTATTTCCTGTTAACAAGTAAAAGCAGGATAAATTAAACTACTTGTCTCAAATACATAAACTACTTGGAAGTTGGAAGCTGCTGCTATTCTCTGCAGTCATCTGACCCACCACTAAGATAGAATCCGGCTATTATTAACCACTATAATTGAGTCCCATTAGGTTTCCAAGTGGTGCGATTTGCTGCCAGGAGACAGTGAGTGTCCTGAGAATCCCACCCCAGGTGGTCTTTATGGCAGTTGAAGTATATTCACTTTTAGCTGAACTATCCCAGTGAAATCCTAACCTATCCGCACAATGCAGCTTTCCATTTCAGCACAGCTGACAAAATAGAGCTGCACAGACAATGACTTACTGTAGGTCACACAAAACATGTCAGCTCTTATAGTAAACATTTCCTCTACGCTGCGTCCATGTACAGCACAGCTTTCCAATATACAGCGGCGCTATACTACTGGGAGAACATAAGAATTAACATTATATATAGCCCTCAAACACATGGGTTTTATATGATGATTTTTTTTATACATTTATTTAAACTTAAACATATATGGTTTAAATGTTGTTGTTTTTTGCATGGTCCAGTCATTTCCAACTCTCCATGACCTCATGGGCCATAACACACCAGGCACATCCTCGTGTCTATGGTCATGCTGATACACTTGGTTATCATGGCAGAGATACTGGAGTGGGTTGCCAGTTCCTGGTATTCCTAGGTGGTCTCCCATCCAAGGACTCACTAGACTTGATCCTGCTTGGCTTCAGGATAGTGTGACCTTTTGGTTCTCTGACTGGAATCGAAACAAGGTCGCAGCAGTGAAAGCACCAAATCCTAACCACTGGACCACCAGGGAACCCATATGGGTATGCCCAGTTTTTTATGCATGTATTTCTTTATTTATTTGCATTAAAGGTATATCTAAGTTTCCCTGTTCTCACCTTTCTCTAATCTAACAGATGCTGCTTATATCAGACACACACGTTACATGGAGTCATTCTATGCACACACAGATTTATTTTATCTGCTTACATAGGCACAGTGTACCAACCAATAGAAACACTGCTTTTGGGTATGGGTTTTAAGCCTATACTAACCTTCAAGCCAACAACAGCAGAAGACAGAGATCCACCTAGCAATGTCTGAGCTCTTCCTTGTGGAGGGAAAAACAAGACTAGACATTCCATGATGTTTGCTGCACAAACTGACTTCACAGATTGAAACAATGGTATAGCTGTCTGTGATTGGCCAAAAAGAATGATGAATTTTAAGCTAATTTAACTTAAGTTTTCAAGGGGTATTCCTTCTCAAAATCAAATGACCGAATTCTGAAAAAATTTGCAAACATCAGGGTAAGTTTGTTAATGTTTATTTTGTTTGTTTTTTTAATGGAAAAAAATGTTTTCATATACTACTGATTCTCTTCTATCAGATGCATTCATAATTCAGCAAATTTAGATATGATTTTAAAGTAACACATCAGAGGTTCCAAATCTGTTGTAATTTAAAACTATAGGTAATAACAAGTACTTTATCAAATGAATGTTAACAGAGGCTGCATTTTCCTATATTAAACTTACATTAACTAAACTGCTAATGTGTAGTTGTCCCGTTAGAGGATACCTTTTGGAAGACCTTCACTTCATAATTTGCGATTTATTTGAGAAAAAAAAAGAAATAATTGCAGTTTTCTTATTATTACAAATTATATTTATTTTCACTTTGCTTGGAGCAGACATTGTTTTCTCCTAACCAAAGTACCTGAAATGCTGATAAGATCTAAATTCAGTTCATGTAAAAGATTGTCACCGGCTATGGAAAACTTAGAGTAGGATTAATTGGTTCCACATAGAAGTTCAACATAATCACAAATAGGACAAATATATAAATGACAGCTCACAGTAAAGAATAATTGTATGCAATAGTTAACAAATAGAAGGCTGAATGTATTTATGTAAAACAAAGTAGATTTGTGTACCTTGGACTTCATAAATCCTTTAAAGCACTACTGACATATTATGCGTATAGTATGCCCTTTTGAAGAACTTGACTTAATAAGGGGCAAAATATATTATAAAGACTGAAACAAAATAAATGATTTGGTTCTGATGAAATAATTGAACTATGTATAGATTTGTTGTTTAGTCGCTTGTTGTTTAGGCCCACAAGACTTTGAAAAAGGCCCACAATGATCGCTGAAGGCCGTAGGCCTTTGGCGCTCATTGCCAGGCACGCAAGACTTTGAAAAAAAATACGGCTTTAACAGCTGCCATTTTTTTCAAGCACATAACTTGGAAGCCGTTTGGTGGCCCCCAAAAGACGCCAATTGATTGCAAAATTAACTGACAACCTCCCAAACACCACAGGGGGAGAGGCAGGGAGCATGTAAGTGAGTTTGGAAGCTAATTTGTTATTCAATTGGCATTTTTGGAGGTCTGAAAACAGAGAGAGAAAAATGGCGGTCGTAAAGACGTAATTTTTTTTAAGGCGGCAAATCGGAAGACCATTACAAAATTGGTCAATTTCCCAAGCCCGCAAATGGTTTCACACCCGTAAATTGAATAAGGAAGAGGGGGGGAAAGACACAGGGGAGGAAGTGGTGGGGAAAGAGATACAGGGGTGAGAGGGGGGGGAGAGAAATGGGGGAGGTAGATAAGAGGAAAAAAGCAAAGCAGGGAGAGGGGGCAAAGAGAAACGGGAGGGAGAGGGGGAAGAGACACTGGGGAGTGAGTGGGGGGAAAGAGACACGGGAGGTAGAGGGGGCAAAAAGACATGCGAGGGAGAAAGGGGGAAACAGAAACAGGGGAGGGGGGAAAGAGACACATGGCTCGCAAAGTTACCGGCTTACGCTTGCGCGCAGCGAGGCCTGCAAGTTGTGGGTTTGCAGAGGCTTGCAATGAGCGGCAAAGCCGATTAATTGCAGGGCTCGCAAAGTAGAGGGGGGAAAGCCTTGCATTCTGTGGCAAACAGCATTGCCAACCTTCAAATTTTATTGCCGCTAGTAATTATAATAAAACATGTTTTTAAATGCATCATGTTTTCTTCCAAAAATCAGCTTTACACAGACTGTGACAGTGGTGCAAGAAGCAGATGCTTTATGTGCCACTTTAACATACATTTTCAATACTGCTGATTACGCGCTTCATAGAGAAAAATGGCTTGATCTTTGTAATATTCAAGACACAGTCTTTTAAATACATGATAGAAAAAAAGTGTTGGTTGGAGAGATCTGTGAAGCTGTGGGTGGAAGGAAGTGCAGGAAGCTTGGGGGTAGATAATTGTAGAGAAAAGGTGTGTATATAAGAGATTAGCAGCACCAGTTGTTTTTTTTTTTTTTTTTTCCTTTATTCTATTTTGCAGCCAGAAAACGTTATAAATAAGCTAAAATATGCAGGAAAAATATGACTTTGTTTTGTTACAAAATGTCCTTGATAAACCAAAAATATACTTCATTAGGCAAATATGTCACATTGATAGAAAAAAAGCAACAGTATGAAACATTATAAAGTGAGGGGAATAATACAGGCTTTATTTTAGCTTCTAAACACAACATAGCTTCCTGTGTAAAGAGAGGAAGAGTCGCCCTGACCTGCTAAATAAATTACTATCTACAGCAGTTTTCTGCCTTAACGGAAATCTCACATGATACACACGCAGTGGCTGCACATCCAGCATTGAGGACGTACAGTACCGCTGCTTTTTTATTTACATATATGAAGTATGTGTGTTTGCACCTGGCTTTCTGTGACCTCATGGACCGCAACACACCATGCTGATCCACTTGGCATTCATGGCAGATATACTGGAGTGGGTTGCCAGTTCCTTCTCCAGTGGGCCACAGAATACAGCTCCTGGTATTCATAGGTGGTCTCCAAACCATGTACTGACCAGACCCAACCCTGCATGGCTTCAGAGTGGTGTGACCTCTTGGTTCCTTGACTGGCATCAAACCCAGGTTGCACCAGATCCTAACCACTGGATCATCAGGGAACTGTTTGAAGTATAATTATCCTTTATTCTAAAACTGCAGTTTGGGAAAACATTCACATTTATGAAGAATGTAAAAGATTAACATTAGCAATTTTGCAAGCCCTGAGAAAATCATAAAATTAGCATACTCTGTATGTGTCATGACTAGTCTGCCTGGGAGTTATCCAACTGGGATTTGCTCTTTTGTTAAGTCCCACTGTCGAGTGGCTGTTCATAGTGGCAGTCGATGAATAGAGATGGTTAGAGATGTAATCTAAATCCAGGCTTTCTCTAATTACTCCCAGATTTCTAGTCATGATATGAACCAAAGCAAATTTGTGTCGTCATTAAAGCAACTCAATATAAAAAAATGAGTGCTATAGTATAGTCATACAGATCTGAATCCACTATAATAATTGACAACTTGTCTACAAAGTCTGAACAGAGAGAGAGAGAGAGAAAGAGACAGCATATTGCCCACATAACACACAGAGAGAGAGAGAGCACAGAGAGAGACAGTACAGACGCTTGAAGATAGCATTATATAATACCGTCATTTATGACGGACAAGTTACTAGTAAATGATATAATGAGGGTTGCCATCTTTCTGAACAGTCAGCTGCGCATAAAAAGACTCACTCAGTGAGGATTGCTCCCATTTTAAACATATATCCAGTGATATTCTGTTATTATGTGGGTGTTGTACTGGAAAGAGAAAAGTAGTAGTAATAATAAGGAGCATTATGCAGGTTTAAAGAATCTTAATGAATCTGGCCCTGTGTTTAAAATAAAGGGACATGGACAGTTTCTGGATTTCACTAGGCATGTATTATATATATGTATCCATATACTTGTATGTACTTTTATTTTATTAAGAAGTGCTTAAAAGCTCCATTGTATCTGCCTAAAACCATACAATATTTACCTGTTTGGATCTGCTCTCTGTAGCTCATGTACAGTGGATATAAAAAGTCTACACACCTGTGTTAAAATGTCAGGTTTCCGTGCTGTAAAAAAATGAGACAAAGATAAATCATTTCAGAACTTTTCCACCTTTAATGTGACCTATAAACTGTACAACTCAATCGAAAAACAAACTGAAATCTTTTAGGTAGAGGGAAGAAAAAATATAAAAATAAAATAATATGGTTGCATAAGTATGCACACCCTTAAACTAATACTTTGTTGAAGCACCTTTTGATTTTATTACAGCACTCAGTCTTTTTGGGTATAAGTCTATCAGCATTGCATTTATTGACTTGGCAAGATTTGCCCACTCTTCTTTGCAAAAACACTCCAAATCTGTCAGATTGCGAGGGCATCTCCTGTGCACAGCCCTCTTCAGATCACCCCACAGATTTTCAATCGGATTCAGGTCTGGGCTCTGGCTGGGCCATTCCAAAACTTTAATCTTCTTCTGGTGAAGCCATTCCTTTGTTGATTTGGATGTATGCTTTGGGTCGTTGTCATACTGAAAGATAAAGCTCCTCTTCGTGTTCAGCTTTCTATCAGAAGCCTGAAGGTTTTGTGCCATTATTGACTGGTATTTGGAACTGTTGATAATTCCCTCTATCTTAACTAAGGCCCCAGTTCCAGCTAAAGAAAAACAGCCCTAAAGCATGATGCTGCCACCACCATGCTTCACTGTGGCTATGGTGTTCTTTTGGTGATGTGCAGTGTTGTTTTAGCGCCAAACATATCTTTTGGAATTATGGCCAAAAAGTTCAACCTTGGTTTCATCAGACCATAGCACCTTTTCCCTCATGCTTTTGGGAGACTTCAGATGTGTTTTTGCAAAATGTAGCCTGGCTTGGATGTTTTTCTTCATAAGAAAAGGCTTTCATCTTGCCACTCTACCCCATAGCCCAGACATATGAAGAATACGGGAGATTGTTATCACATGTACAACACAGCCAGTACTTGCCAGATATTCCTGCAGCTCCTTTATTGTTGCTGTAGGCCTCTTGGTAGCCTCCCAAACCAGTTTTCTTCTCGTCTTTTCATCAAATGTGGAGGGAGCTCCAGTTCTTGGTAATGGCACTGTTGTGCCATATTTTCTCCACTTGATGATGATTGTCTTCACTGTGTTCCATGGTATATCTAATGCCTTGGAAATTCTTTTGTACCCTTCTCCTGACTGATACCTTTTAACAATGAGATCCCTCTGATGCTTTGGAAGTTCTCTGGGGACCATGGCTTTTGCTGTGGGATGCGACTAAGAACATTTCCGGAAAGACCAACTAGAGCAGCTGAACTTTATTTGGGGTTAATCAGAGGCACTTTAAATGATGGCAGGTATATGCTGACTCCTATTTAACATTTTTAACAATATTTGGAATGTGATTGCTTAATTCTGAACACAGCTACAGTACATCCCCAGTCATAAGAGGGTGTGCAGACTTATGCAACCACATTATTTTTCTTTTTTTCTTCCCTCCACCTAAAAGATTTCAGTTTGTTTTTCAATTGAGTTGTAAAGTTTATAGGTCACATTAAAGGTGGAAAAAGTTCTGAAAAAATTTATCTTTGTCTCACTTTTTTACAGCACAGAAACCTGACATTTTAACAGGGGTGTGTAGACTGTTTATATCCACTGTAGCTCATTAATATACAGAGTGTGAAGTTCAGTGTTTGAAGTTAGTCTGTCAATGGCTTCTCCCAAGGAGCATGTTGCAGAATGTTGCTTTACTGATTGGTTGCTATGAGGCATGGCTACCCCTGTACTTAGAAGCACACTGCTGGCGGTGAATAGTGCTGCTGGGTGTGAATAGTGTTGCTGCGGGGTGAATAGTGTTGCTGGGGGCTGAATGGTGTTGCTGGGGGTGAATAGTGCTGCTGGGGGTGAATGGTGTTGCTGGCGGTGAAAAGTGCTGCTGGGTGTGAATAGTGTTGCTGGCGGTGAATAGTGCTGTTGGGTGTGAATGGTGTTGCTGGGGGTGAATGGATTTGCTGGGGGTGAATAGTGCTGCTGGGGCTGAATGGTGTTGCTGGCGGAATAGTGCTGCTGGGGGTGAATGCTGTTGCTGGCGGTGAATAGTGCTGCTGGGGGTGAATGCTGTTGCTGGCGGTGAATAGTGCTGCTGGGGGTGAATGCTGTTGCTGGCGGTGAATAGTGCTGCTGGGGGTGAATGGTGTTGCTGGGGGTGAAAAGTGCTGTTGGGTGTGAATGGTGTTGCTGGGGGTGAATGGATTTGCTGGGGATGAATGGTGTAGCTGGTGGAATTGTGGGGCTAAATGGTGCTGCTGGGGGTAGTGACTGCACTACAGCAGAGGAACAGAGTTAACATTAAATATTTCTCACAAGAAAAGTTAGTTTAAATATATATATATATGGAGGGGGGCATGGGGTGGGACAAAACATTTTTTTACTCCTCCTCTTTGGGGGTGGGCCACTGATGAGACTATATACTTGGAACCAAAAGGGAAATATATGGCTGAGGGAGTTGTTAAATGTTAATAAATTGGTACATATAATGGTTGCATTTGGGGTCTTTTAGATACCTGAGTATGAGAATGTTTGTGCAATTACTATAAGGCTGATATATATCTTCTGAGTGTAGGTAATGAGTGTGGTATATGAAGGACCTCACAGCTTTATGTTGTCATAGTGGGATCTAACAAAAATGGCAATTTCTTCATAGTTTATATCAGTGATATGTTGTATATAGACCATTTCATTTGAAGCCCTCTTATATGCAGAGCCCTGGTCCTTAAAAAGAAAGTACCATGATTCTAAACATTTTGTTGGGTATACAGGAAAAAATGGTAACATTACTATGTGTTACTGATAGTAGTGGGAAGTTTTGTGAGGCAAGAGATAGCGATATCATTCCTCCCAGTGGTGTCTCTTTTAAGTGGTAATTTCCCTGTTTCTTTTAGCCTCCCCAATGTCTTTTTTTTTTTTATAGAAAAGCCCCAACCTTGTTTTTTAGGCCTGATCATCTTCCACTTTGTTGTCTCTCAACCTCTATGAGCCGTTGTCAGGAGCCAGGAGGGTTAGTTCTACAGAATATATATGGTGTATGGAGTATGGTGGTATGACTGCATAATAGTAAAAAGTATGTGTCCTGACACGCCGACCTCTGAGCGCACGTCTCGTCAGCTCCGCCATGTGCTCACCGAGAAATGCGCGCACCACTACCAGCGCGCCCGAAGAAAGGGCGTGCGACAATATCGCGGCCAACAATTCTCTCCCTGGAGAATTTCAGTAGTCAACCCATTGCAATTCCATGACAGCACCCCCACGGTATATATATATATATATATATATATATATATGTTCTTGGAAATAAGTATTTTTTCACTTTATAGTAGGGTTTAGGAGCAATTTGAAAAACGTTTACCATAGGTCAGGTCATCTTTAGGCAAAGTTATAGTTTTATAGTTTACTAGTTGTTTACCGTCATAAATAACGGTATAATATTACATGTGTCTCCCCTCCTCTGTATCTCTCACCCCCTCTCCCTCCCATGTGTCTCTTTTCCCCCTATCCCTCCCATGTGTCTGTTTCCCCCTCTCCCTCCCCTGTCTCTTTGCCCCTTCCCCCCCGCACCTGTGTCCCTTTCCTCTCTGTCTATTTCCCCTCTCTTCCCTCCCCTCTGTCTCTTTCCCCCTTTCCCCTGTGTCTCTCCCCCCTCCCCTGTGTCCCTTTCCCCCTCTGTCTCTTTCCCCTTATCCCCTGTGTCTCTTTCCCCCCTCCTCCCTGACCTGTGTCCTGTTCCCCCTCTGTCTCTTTCCCCCTTTCCCCATGTGTCCTTTCCCCCCTCTTTCCCCCTTTCCCCTGTGTCTTTTTTCTCCCCCTCCCTCCTCTGGATAGCGCTGCGCTTTGCGCATGCGAGGCTGGCGCCACATGGTGCACATTACACATGCTTTAGAAACTATATTAGTGATTCTCAAATAACTGGAATCTTTCATGTTATTTGCTGGTCACTACCTTCGCCCTAACAACAAAGTGATGGACAGATATCAGGAAAGGTTCAATCAACTATAATAATTCTGGTACGGATGCTGCGAGTGCACGCACGTAGTGTGCGAGTATTCGCAGTTTGCGGCCGCACATGCACAGCTTGTGGCAACAGCTGCAAGCTGCAGAGGAAGACACAGGGGGGAGAGGGGAGAAAGACACAGGAGAGGGGAGAGGAAGACACAGGGGAGAGGGGGGGGCAGGGGTGGGGAGAGGGGGGGGGGGGCAGGGGCGGGGAGAGGTGGGGGGAAGAGACACAGGAGAGAGGGGGGAAGAGACACAGGGGAGAGGGGGGAAGAGACACAGGGTGGGTAAGAGACATAGGGGAGGGGGGAGACACACTGATGGGTGGGGAAGAAACAGAGGAGGGGAGAGGGAGAACGAGATGAAGGGGGGGAGAGACACAGGGGAGGGAATGGGGAAGAGATACAGGGGAGGGAAGGCACAGCGGAGGGTTAGGGGGGGAGAGACACAGGGAAGGCGGAGAGACACAAGGGAGGGAGAGAAAAATTAAAAATGATATCGTCATTTTTGACAGGCAATTTACTAATAACTGTTAGAAGTATGTCTACATTTAAAAATAGCATTGAACTTCATGTACTTAAAATGAATTCCATTTAATAAGAAGTAGGAAGTGGAAATCATAGTCACATTCATAATGCTGAAGAAGGGAAGAGTTTATTCATTCGGTGTGTCAGTGGGAACTGTCAAAAAAGGTCAGTTTCGTAATATGGAAATAGTGAAGTCACTTATTTAAACTTCGTATACTGTTCAATAAATAATAAATTAAAAATAACGTTGTGATAAATGGGTTGAGGTGGTTTCGGGGGCGTGCAGTACTGTGACGTAAGGCTCCCTCGGGTGGAGCCGCGCGGGCACGCCATCCGGCCGCTATAGAAAGCGCGCGCACTTCCTGTGTCAATTCTAATAAACGCGCGCGCGCGCCATTCCTGTCATCTCTAGTAAGGGAGCGTGCCTCTGACTTCAACACGCCTCTCAAATAACCGCGCCCACATGTAATAACGGTTCTTATCTCTTTATTCGACACTTGTGAATTGCGCACTGAAGCTAGAAGGTAATATGCATATAGTATAATAATATTCCAGTGATAAATATAAAAAAAGGAATAACATTACGAATACATTATTTAAATGCACTAAACGTCTACCTTTAACTAACAGGCACTTCATAAAAATCAGACGGAGTTAAAGTAAGACGTTTTCTCTGCTTAATAACGGTTTTGGAGCCCGCGCATGCGCAGTTGACTCCCATGCCTCGCGCCTCCTCTTGCTCTTCTTTATTCCTCCTCCCTTCAGTGACACGGGCTGCGCGCTGCCGCTTGTTAGGCGGGTTCTCGGGAGTCCAGTGCTTGTGTGTCGTCGTCGTTGCTGTTCGGCCTCTTGTCAGGGAGGGAGGCAGCTCCTACGGGAAGGGGGCGGAAGGAATAAGAAAGAGCAGGGAAGGGCGAGAGCTTGGTGGCCGGGGGATCCGGCGGACGGTAGCGGCGGCTGCTGGGAACGAACGAACGAACTTCTTGGTAAGAGGTGAATGTCTGGGCGGGGTCTCTCTGACTAGAAGGTGGGGGTATCGGTCAGGAAAGGCTGGGGATCAGGCCTGAGCAGAGAACCGGGTTATTATCGAGAGGCCTGTCACGGTATCCCCTTCCTGCTAGTCAAATATTAATGGATAATTTTCATAACTAAAAAGTAAAGTATGACATGAGGACTTCTGTGTAGGATTAGTGTTCACCACAACTGTACTTTAATACTTCTGTCTGTTACTGAAGGTATCCTCTGAATAGCTTGCAATCCGTGCTTACAGTGATATGAATACAGGTTTTGACTAATCTAGGTCTCCTGATGGCTCGTATATATTTATTTTGCATATATTTGCACTTGTTAGTCTGGCTCCAAAGTTTCATAAACATTTGCCAACCCTTGGTTGAAGACACCTATCCAAGGTTAGAAGTTGTATACATAGTGCTTACCAACTTCACAGTGAAGCACTGGCATTTATTGTAAAGGAGATTGACTCCAAAACAAGGAAAATATGTCTGACTCCTCAATACTCTCTAACTGGATCTTGAGCTTGGCATTTATTTGTCAACTGGATTAAAGGCAAATTTAAGTTTAATGGAATATGAGTGCATCTGTTATAGGGGGAATCAGTAGTATATGAAAACGTAAAATACCAAAATAAACATTATCAACTTGCCCTAAACTTTGCTAAATCTCTCGAGTTTACAAGCAGTTGATTGAGTTAGAACCCATTGAAATCCCTGCTAAAATTAGCATATCATTCGTTTTAGCCAATCGCAGGCAGTTGGTGCACTTTTGCATTCTGTGATGGCAGTTTGTGCAGCCAGACATTATGAGATGTGTAGTCTTCTGCACAAGGAAGCAAGGAGGTTCCATACATTGCTCTGTGGATCTCTGCATTGTGTTGGCTTGAGGGTTAATAACATGGCAGAATGCAGCGTTTCTATTGGTATCTTCACTGTGCCTATATAAGCAGCTCTGGGAGTGTGGAATACACTTTTTATTTTTAAATAAATCTGTATGTGTATAGGACTCCATGTAATGTGTGTTTGATATATAAGCAGTATGTGTTCGATTAGAGAAAGTAATAATAATATACAGGGAAATGTACATATAGCTTTAAGATCTGCGTCTGTCTCTGGGGAGGCAACATCAGTTGAGGTTGGTTTCGCCCACACTGGGCATTGATGGGCAATTAAAATGCAGATTTTTAAGTATCAAGTCTTGGAAATCTCTCTGTAAATGAGCCATCTCCTCTTTTTTATCTCACATTGTAATGGAGGCGTATCCCATTTGTGCAGTGTGATTCCCATCAAACTCTGGGATTGAAAGACTGTGACAGTATAAATAACATTCTTGGTGTGAACTTTTTTATGTAGTCATTTATTATAGTTTGTGTACGTTTCCAGTGTTTTTACATTATTTCCACACACTTGTAATACTTCTGCATTTACTGTAGAAAATATGCTTGTTTTCTGATCCGTATTGGCTTGCTTTTGCAGTTGACTTAAACTTTTTGAGTTGGCAATTTTAATCACCTTGCTCTTAAATTTGACGAGTTGTGTACATATTTGTGATGCTTTTCCTTTCTTCATAAGTGTTTTAAGAAAATGTGTACATTGTTGACTCTTTTTTTTGTTGTTTTTGTTTTGTTTAAGCCATCAATGTCTCTTTATGACTGCTACTCTCCACAACATTTTGGGTTTGCAACGTTTATGAGTTGTGACATTTGGTTGAAAAGTGAGTTCAGGCATACCGGGCGTGACTGCTCTTTTTATAGTAAGGGGTCAGTCCTATTTGTTTTTTTTTATTTTAATGTATTTTTTTTTCTAAATTTAGACAATTGCACTTTGTAGACACCTATACATGGATGCTACTTTTTGTGACAGAAGATATCTGCATTTGTGCCAAACATCTCCTCTATTTTGCTATAAAAACGGTGACAAGTACCCATAGTATGGGTGTGCACACCATCTCATCTACTTTAGTCTTGAAAATTGAAACCAACTTCCTATGTACAAAGTGTTGGACACATTAAAGCAATGTGCATATTTTTGGATGAACATGTGTATATTCTGTCAGATGAAAAGCTGTCTGGCATGGAATGCAAATATTGGCCTCAATGTGGTATTAATTTTATCTGTTTCATTTATATGCAATCTACTAGAATGTAACCCATTTCTAAACATGTTTTTGACAATTTCATTATGATATTTAAGCCAGTACTTCTTATTGAAAGCACTACATTTGGGACAAGTGGTGTTTTTACTGTATAGTCAGTCGCTCTTGTGATTTCTTCTCAAGCTCAACAAAGCCACAAGCTCCTAGGAAGGATATATATATATATATATATATATATATATATATATATATATATATATATATATATATATATACACACACATATACACACATATACTCACACACTCACACACTCACACACCGTTTAGCACTCCACATGAGGTCACTACATATACGTTCTAAAAGCTTTCTAAACGTTTCTGCTTCACTGTATTAGTAACTGAATTGGCTGGCACTTGTGCCTAGTAAAGGCTTGTCTCTACTAGGGACCGACTAAGCTAAGCTCCAGTCACTTGATTGGTTAGCCATATGAGTCAGGTCATTTGCGGAGTGGCTACGCCTCTATCCTTAGACCTCTGGTGTACACCAGTTCCAGTGAGTGCATCCAACATCATTTGTATCACATACCATATTCTATAACACATTTTTGTGTATATAAATACGGACACATACTTTGATAGCATTAAGAATATTTGACGTAGTAACTAGTTCAACAAAGCAGCATGTTTTTATTTAAAAAAAGAAAAGTCCATTAGTCCAGTTTATTTTATTTATTTATGCACTCGCATCACTTCCTTCCACTGGATTCTTCATTCGGCACAATGCTTTTATTTGTCACATATTTAGATTATATTCATATAGATTTGTCTACTTCTGTTAATTACAAATCACTTTAAATGGGCATATGTCTGTTATAATCAGAATTATTATTATTATCTTTATTTATATCGCGCCAACATATTCCGTAGCGCTGTACAGGGGTTGAGTACATAGCAGAAAACAAATTAAACACCTTGTAAACAATGGAGGGCCCTGTTTTTGAGCATAAAATCAAATGTACATAGAGCTTGTTTCCAAGGCACTGACACAAGATTGAAAACTCACAAACTTAATCAGAATAAAAAAATCACCCTCGGAACTCACTGACAAGTTGGCAAAACTGTTTAAAAGTGGTTATGAAGTTCACTTTATAGCTCAACTGAAGGAAGAGTGCGAAATAAAGTTTTAAGAGTCGGTGGTGTTGTGTATAAATGTATTAATATTGGAAATGACTAACCGGTCTTAAAGGGCCAATTTAAGTAAGATTTTTATTATCCTCTTTTGAAGAATTGAGTTGATGATCAGTAAGATGTTTAAAAAAATAATCCATTCTTTAATTACTGTATGCAATTGTGCTTTACTGTGAGGAATTCCTGAATATATCTATCTTTGAAATCCATTGAAAGATGTTCCACAATGGAATGCAACTCAGCAGAGTATCACACTCCCTGCAAGAAGAGAAAGTAATAACTATGCCCACTGAAAGAATAAATGTAATATAGTTATTCCTTTTTAAAATGTATTTTTCTCACTTTGGTGAAAAAACCCTTTGCCCAAAAAACCCTTTGCCCATTTAAGACTAGTTCTTCAAAATCTTATTCTAAATAAAGCACTTCAGTGTCCTTTTAATATTGGACCATAAGACCATAATTTGGACCCAACAGGCTGCTTGCACCGAATTTTTAGTTTATCTTCATTTATTCTGACATTGGTATCCATAAAGCTTATTGCACCACATTTTTTTTCTATAAAAAAACAATAGCTTGGTTTTTGGTGTCCCCTGTTTCATTTACACTTGCATACTCTTTACTGTATAGGCCTGGATTTAGATCTACCTTTTCCTGTTTTGGTTACCATTCTGGAACACTCCAAATTAAGGTTTAGAAACTGACTTATATGGAGCTTTTAAAAGATCTACTAGTTTAAACATCTACAGGGGTGGATTTCAACCTCACTAGTTGTATTAGTAATGTATGCTAATCAGTGTGTGTGTGTATATATATATATATATATATATATATATATATATATATATATATATATATATGTGTATATATATATATATATATATATATATGTATATATATATATATATATGTGTATATATATATATATATATATATATGTATATATATATATATATGTGTGTATATATATATATATATATGTATATATATATATATATGTGTGTATATATATATATATATATATATATATATATATATATATATATATATATATATATATATATATATATATACATTTTTTATCTGTGTGTGATTGTTCCTTTGGTATCTGTCAAAGAGTAAGGAAACTTTTTGAAAAGGCAAAATAAAATTAGCTGTATTGATGTTGGTCTGCTCAGTGTAAGTGAGGCCCTCCATAGCTCTTCATAGTTTGACATCTGGCGTAAGGATCCCATAATTTTCTGATGAGCTCACAGTTTAACTACTTTGTGGCTCATAGGCACATCTGGGTATTAGAAGAATGTCCTGCAAAATCAACTACTTTGTTTACCTTTATTTTTAACATGAGTAAGCTATATTAATTTTCAGTAATACTAGTTTGTTTACCTGTGCTTCTAGTGTTATATATATCTCTCTTATGTTTGTGCACAAATGTTGGTATAAACGCACAATTTTCTATAGTAAATACAGGGCTAGACAAAACCTGGGAACCCAGGTGCAATGACTGCTAAAACTTACACTCATTTCTATTTATAATCCATTCCCTGGCTCCTAAATTTCATATACAGGAATTCCCTATGTTTAGTGCTTCACATGCGTTCCTGCAGGTATTTAAAGGGCTAATGAGGTTTGGCATGTTAAAACTGTGTTATTGTCAGGTTTAGCGATATGCAGGGAATTGGTGCGGTTTTGCACGCTAGGTGGGGTATACCTGTGCACTTGTCATGCTGATGACATTACAGGACTGTCAAAGGAACACAAAGATTATTATTATTATTATTTAGATTGAGAGCCCATTAAATCAGTGGTTAGATGATCATATTTTGTGTGGCTCATTCCATAGACTATTTTTAGAAGCATGGGAAGTGTTTTATATATAAATTCTGAACAGTAAATTTTGGTAGTGATCTTCTTTTTTTTATTTATTTTTATTTTCCTTTTTTCATTTTGTCATGCTTTACAGATTTCAGTACAATGCCTTGTTCTGTCTTTTTTTTATCATATTTTTAAAGGCTATGGAAATACGTCTGTGTGTGTAATATATATATATATATATATATATATATATAACAATTTACACACACGCCTCAGTTAACCAGAAAAAAAAATATTGTACTTTTAAATAAAAATTAAGATTTACAGGCTCCACAAATGCCAGGAGCCAGGTTGTCATGTCACAAAATGCTTACAGGCACCTAGATGTCATCCACTGTACGTCTCTGCAATTCAGTCTTACCTGGAAGCAGACAGGCATGAGTGATTGAGGCAGTGCAGTGTTGGTGTTACATTCCCCGGGATCAGCACTGCACCCTCCATCCGAATGTATCTGTGTGTAAGTGAGGAGTGAAAGCTGCTGCTAGAACAACCCTCACTGACAAACATACTTAGCAGAGCATCCTAGGTCTCTTTTAATAGTAACTCTCAAGCAACCAGAAACTACATTTATCCGGTAATTACATTTATCTGAGTTTTATGACTCCTCAATCTTACATTTTGTTAAACTATCTTATCTATCTATATAAGCAATGCAAAGTCATGAAAGCTTTTTCAACCTAAAGAACCATTGATATTACTGTAAGATTCACTCACCACTGAGTTTCAATGTTGGTGTGCCTTTACTTGCTGTTCAGTTGCACGTGATCCTTAAAGACGTCATACAAGACATCATACAATTCTTCTTATGCCTCTTATTTACACCTTTATTAGTTAATTGTTTAAAGGCCCACTATTAGATATAACAAATATGTTTCCATTTTCCTTCAACCCTCCATTCTCCCTCTCCCTCCTTGATTTATTGACATGCTGGTTATTTTTCAGTGCTCCTAGGGAAAAAAATCTAGTTTTGTATTGATTGCAATACAGTACATTTTAAACTGGTATATTAGTTCCTCAATTAATATATGGCTAGTCTAACTGTTATGTTAGGATGTCCTCAATCTTGTCAACACGTACATATTTGTGCAGAATACTATATATATAATGGAGTGAAGTACTTTGTTGAGGTGTGAACAGTAATGCAGTTAGGTGTTGGTGCAGGGACTAGCAGTTAGCCAGTCAAATTTCCTCATGGCTCCTGCTCCGTATCCATAGGGAGCAAGCTGTGTATCTGTATATAATAAACCTGTCACTGAAACATGGGGCTTTGGGCTGCTGTTTTGAAAGCAGGCAGACATAGGAAAGTAATCTGATCACAGCACTCATCACACAGTGCTTTACACCATGGGTGACCGATTCAAATCTATTTTAGTAGAGTGCTGTTAGCTGTAAACATAGCATTTACACCAAGGTTATATAAAGCATTACTACCGAAAAATAAATCAAAACATGCATAAAATATAGTAATCTAAGAATGTATGGAGGGAAATGCTTGCTGTCTGGTTATTTCATGTCACAATGGTGACTCTGTGCCTGGCATTTTGTCCTGTAAAACTTTTATTTTTTTATTCTCCCTCCCTTTTATATCTTAACTAATGCAATGTTCATAACTGGTTGTGCAGTACTTTTTCCTATTGGTGAAGGTACAGTAGCAATAGTGGCTTCTTGTCAGGTTGAGATTTTTGTATGAATAGATCATAAACAATTAGTTTTATATAAGCTTGGTAAATATCTCTCAATGCAATCTTAACTTTTCTAGAGGGAATAATATTTATTTGGCTATTAATTTGGCTAGTATCTCTAGTGTAGTCAATAGACAAGCCAGTTATTTTGTTGTTGTTCAGTCGTGTCCTACTCTGACCCTATGGACCCAGCACTCCAGGCACATCTATCAACCGCTGCCTCTCTGAGCTCCATCAAGTTCATGTAGTATTGAATGTTTGGACCTTGTTGCAGTTCAAACAACTCTAAGCAGTTTACTCCAGCACCACAATTCAAAGCCGTCTGTTCTACTGTGCTCCTCTATGGTCTGGCTCTCATATCCATATTTTACTACTGGGAATACCATAGTTCAGACTATGTGGATCTTGTAATATTTGTAATAGCTTATCCAGACTTGCCAAAGTGTTTATCCTCAGAAGCAAATGTCTTAATTTTGTGGCTGCAGTCTTAAAGCCCAGGAAGATCAAATCTGTCCTCTCCTACACTTTTTGTTCCTGCGTCTATTTGCCAAGAACTAAGGTTACTGCTTGCCATGATCTTCATCTTCTTAAAGGTATATGGAAGGTTTCTGTATTTAACCAGGTATATAACACACTTGTTTATTTACTTTCTGTGCATTTTTGTTAAGTGTTTATAAGCCCTATTAGTACTGCCTAAAATCATACTAATACTACCGGCTTGGGTCTGCTATCTGCAGCTCACAAAGACACATACTCTGTTGTATTTGCTTGGTTGTCTAATTTGTATAGGATTTGAACAGTTCAGCATTGGACAAAATATTGGGATCATCACTGTTGTAAAGATCCTTCTTGTATAGATCTTCTGGGTATTCCTGCCACCTTTTCTTTATCTTATCTGCTTCTATTAAGTTCCCACTATTTTTATCTTATCACGCCCACTTTGGTACGAAAAGGGTTCCTTTGAGATCCCTGACTTTCTTGGAGATCTCTTCACTTTCCTGTTCTGTTATCTTCTATCTCTTTACATGGCTCATTGTAGAATGTCTCATTGTCTCTTCTTTCTTTTCTCTGGATTTCTGAATTCCGTTGGATACATCTGTTCCTGTCTCCACTACTTTTCACTTTCTTTCCAGGGCTACTTTCAAAGCCTTATCGGTTAGGATGCCTTAGTAGTTTTCTTTCATTTGTGCATATTCTTTGTTGCTGTCTTCTGGATAGTGTCACAAACTTCTGTCCCAAGTTCTTCAGGCATTCTATCTACCATGTCAAGTCTATTTTGTATCTGCTAGGTCTGATTTCTTTATCCATGTAAAATGTCCTCTCTGAGGCAGATCTTTACAATGACCAGATAATTGTCTTGGGTCAGTTATACATATATAGTCACAGTGGAAGAGATGGTTACCTGGAATATCACACCCAGTTTGTTAAATTAGCTTATCTCTCTAAGATAAAAGACTCTTCAAGATCGCATCTTGAAAAGTAAAGTTTGTCTTTATATGTCATCATTTAAGATCAATTATCAAACACCTATTTTTCTTTTTTTTTTATTATTATATAAGAAACTGCAAATTCTCTTATTAATGGGTTAGGTTTTAATATTTGAAGTTAGGATTCTCATTTGTATATTGCCACTCACTAATTTGAGTGTGCTTGTACATACAAAGGAATATAAAGCAGTCACTCTGTAACATGTTGGATATATGTGAATGGGAATCCATAGTCTAGAAGAGCAAGTGTGTGTGTGTGTGTGTGTTTTTTTTTTTTTTTTTTTTTTTTTTTTTTTTTTATGTATGTGATTGCAGGCATGAAACTGATCTTGCTGCACATGTATTTATATGAAAGATTTTCTTAATGTTTATCAATTATGGTAGACCATTTATAGACTGGTAAATGCACTGGTTAAACTGGCTAGTTCATGGTAACATATGCTTATTTAATTGATATTGTTAACAAAACAGATTAACTGTGATGTCAGTGATGACCTGTTCAAACCAATTAAGCAATCTAAACTTGGTAATTATTTCCGTTGTACACTCCTAGAAATCTTTCCAGTTGGCTTGCCATCTCATTCGGATTCTAGTCAAAAAAAATCCTCTCGGGCTGTATGGGTGAACAAAATGACAACTCTGGAAAGAGTCAGAATTTTAAGAATCACATTGACAATATTTTAAAATATTATATAAGCAATGAATTCATTAGAAATGTGGTTGCTGGATATTAAGTCATCCTGGCAATGCTTGCTTATTTTGTTGTTAAGATGTATTTAGCATATAGTATATAACAGTTTGTCATTAGTGCTGGTTAAAATAGACCTTTTAATACAGTTATTGGCAAATCATAGAGAAAGGGCTCCTAAGATTCTGTGCTGGCTTCTGTCTTTTTTTTAAATTTTGAAATAAATAATCCTCTATGTAATATATTACCTGACTATTAAGTTTAGTTGGCTATTCACTAACCTTAGTGCCTACTAAGGGCCTTATTCAATTGAATAGGCCTCTATATAAGCACAGAGCATATATTTTTTTTTTACAGAAGTTTTTTGTTGGTGAACTTCTGTCCAAAAGATCTTTACTAACTAAAAACTTCTGTAAAAAAATATGCTATGTGCTTATATAGAGCCCTATTCAATTGGCCAAATCACAATTGAGTGAGGCCCCAAGTGTTTCATAAATTTGTCTGCCCCTAGTGTAATAGATGATTATATATAGTGAAGATAAATGTTACTTAATGCTAGAGGGTATTTCTGCTTTTTAAACACAGTGAACATGTGTAAAGGTTAGGAGCTTCACGGAGCCTGTGTTGGGACCCAAAACTTTACTGTGGGTCTGAGTAAACTTCCGTTTGCACACATCAAACCATTGTGTGAAAGTAACAAGCTAATTTTATGTTTATATGACAAAAAAGTGCTGAATCAATGGCTCCTTCCACCCCTATGCGTTATCTTTATAATGTTGCATGCTTCATCTGTAGCAGACTACCTTTGCTGGTGTGTGTATACCTTGTGCAGACTGAGTATAGCTTTTTATTTTAGGGAATTGCAAGTTATTCTCTGCTGGCCTTTTGGAGAGCTTCAATGACATAGGTTGACTGCAAGGGAGCACATGGAAGAAAATGTGTTAGATATATCCAAATTTAATTACTTGGACTCATTTTAATATTTCATACTGTTCATTTTATATGTTCGGAGTTTAAGGCCTCTCTGCAGGTGATGCCCCAAAGAACATTCTTGCCAATGATCTTGCAATTTAAAGTTTAATTATTATATTTGTGTAGTCGCAGTTCTTTCTTTACAGAGCATTTTAATACAGATGTTGATTATAACTCTCTCTAAAGCTGGAAATGCTTGAAATAGATTTTATATTTACTCCTGCTGTAATCGGAAAACTGAATAAGCTTGCCGGTGAATTATGTGAATTGTATAGTATGCAAAAACTGCACAAATCGTGAGATGTAAGGTATTCTTACAACTCTAGCCAGGGGGTTTTCTACCCTCACTTAAAGGTATGTAAATGACAAAATTATGGTGGTTATGTTTTATATTTTTTCGTCTAGGTCTTTTTTTTTTTTTTTTTGTAAAGTGTTTCCCTTGGGTTCTGTCCAACTAGGAAATGCAAAACAAAGTTGTTAATTTTGTTAACTCTTAACAGTTTTTCTTTTGTTATTTTATCAAATACATAGAAACTAATTTCAGAGTAACATTATCTAATTTTAAATGAGAATTTCAGTTACATTTTAATTTGAATACTGCTTAAAAAAATGAATTAAAATACAATTGAGTAAAATAAAGTAATTCTGACGCATTACACCTTTCTAACCACTGTAATCTGAGGCATGCATATAAAGATGTTGTATAAGCTTGCAATCTAGGATTAAAATATGGTGCATTGTTGTTGAGTCATGTCTGACTCTCCGTGACCCTATTGACCGCAGCATGTATGTCTGATGGAGCACAATGTCACCATATTCGTCCTTCCTTTTTAGATCTTTTCTATGTATTGGAAGAATGGGTAGATATGTAACATGGAATCTATCTTTTATAGAGGAGTAAGAAATGCTGGGATTGTTAGATCACAGTAAACCATTAAGTGCTCAGGACCAGTCGAAAAAATAAGCTCTAATCTCTGTGTTCTACAAAGTCTTGTTTTAGTGATGTTACGCTCCATGTTCTTTGCTGCTCTCCTGTAGTGACACAGTTAACTTGTCTGTCCACAAAAAGGGTAATGAGGGAGAAAGATCTCAAAGTGTAGATCTTTCACATGCAAGGACAAGGAGATCAATAGGTTGACATAATTACACTGGGGTCTCACTGATAGGCCCTTTTACCACTTACCTGACAGGATAAACTTTAGTGGATCTGCGCAGTGGTTTGAGATACTGAGGAAGCTGCCACGGGCAGCGAAACGTGTCATTTAACAATAAAAAAAAAAAAAAAATTGTACCTTTATCATATGATCAAATTGATAAAATCCGTAAGTAGTAATTTGAAGCTGTATATTAAATTTCTAGAGATCAATAAAGGATGTGTATTGTCTTACATTATCTACATGGTTAATTATCTCCATTAAAACCACTTACAGTTTATAGTATGTTTATTTTCATATTACATAAAGTACTGTTGTGTGTGTATCTATCTATATATCTGCACAGAGCTGATTTTGATACTATGACACGTCTCTTTGGCTCCGGACAAACACTGCACACCATCACCCCTGAAGGTCATAGAGACTGTATACTCCTGGGGAATCTTCAATAAGGCCCCTGCAACACTAAAATACCTCACATACAGTTGAGTCCACTGTAATTAGTCCACCTATTGATCTGAGTTCTTGTATGTGAAAGATCTACACTAGGCACTGGTGCGCTTTCTCCCTCCCTACCCTTTTTGCTATCACATATAATAGTTGTCAATCCGCGAAACGTCGTGACGCTTTTCGAGGTGCGTACGATTTAGGCAATGAGTACCGCAGGAGAGCCTCGTGAATCGAGGCGAGCCGTTAATGCGTAGGACTTGGCCAACGCGAGGCGAGCCGTTTAAAATATGAGACGCGGCACTTGGAAAGGGGATAAAAAAGACGCGGCACTTGGAAAGGGGATAAAAAAGACGCGGCACTTGGAAAGGGGATAAAAAAGACGCGGCACTTGGAAAGGGGATAAAAAAGACGCGGCACTTGGAAAGGGGATAAAAAAGACGCGGCACTTGGAAAGGGGATAAAAAAGACGCGGCACTTGGAAAGGGGAAAAAAAAGACGCGGCACTTGGAAAGGGGGAAAAAAAGACGCGGCACTTGGAAAGGGGAAAAAAAAGACGCGGCACTTGGAAAGGGGAAAAAAAAGACGCGGCACTTGGAATGGGGATAAAAAAGACGCGGCACTTGGAATGGGGATAAAAAAGACGCGGCACTTGGAATGGGGATAAAAAAGACGCGGCACTTGGAATGGGGATAAAAAAGACGCGGCACTTGGAAAGGGGATAAAAAAGACTCGGCACTTGGAAAGGGGATAAAAAAGACGCGGCACTTGGAAAGGGGATAAAAAAGCAGCTTTACACAATAAACCAACGGCTTTACCTCGCGCATGCGGCCTATTTAGAATGCACAGTTCAAACATTCATTACACTTTATAAGCAGGGCACTAATACTCCAAATGGATATTCTATGCAGACGCAAAATACAGATTGTTAGCTCTTCAGCCTATTGCTCGCTGCCTATATCAATTACAAATAATTGAACTATATTAATTGAATAAATCATTCATTATTAATTGCATATACATAGAAATATATATCTCTCTGAGGACCAAAAGTACACGCCAGGAGAGGCTCGCAATGAGCGCCAAAGGCGCTCAGCGCAAGCCTTGCAATGAGTGCCAAAGGTCCACACAGTACAAAACTGTCAATTATGTGTCAAACAGCATCTCCATGGCTTCAAATTTTATTGCCCCGTCATTTTTAACAGGCAAGTCACTAGTTTATTATAGTTCTGTTGAGGGAGTGGTGTGTGTGACGTCTTCACACAGGTCAATATTGTTAGTTTTTGGTTTGTTTTTCCTTTTTAGCAACAATGCTAACTGGATCTACATTAATTTAGTGCACCTTTTTGTATCAATTGAGAAAAAACAAGGTTTCTTCAGTATTGTAGTTTGTAAATGTGTCATTTCGTTGCCAAAAAGACTGCCCAGATTGGTATAGAACCAGATATAAGGGCATGTTTGTAATGTCAGAAATCCATTTTGTATGTGGATGCTCCTGGAGTTGTAGCGTTTGCCATGGGGTTGACATTTTATTTTCTAAACTTAAAGAAAATGGGAGTC
The DNA here is from genome assembly GCA_027410445.1 of Discoglossus pictus. Taxonomy (NCBI): domain Eukaryota; kingdom Metazoa; phylum Chordata; class Amphibia; order Anura; family Alytidae; genus Discoglossus; species Discoglossus pictus. The sequence goes on along the minus strand of CM050164.1, from coordinate 152,208,294 downwards.
AGAATATGGATTATACATAAAAATGTGTGATAACTAAAAGGTTAGGAGCCAGCAGTACAATTTGAAATGCTGACTGCCAGGATTTATCATGCCCTGCTTTTATACACCATTACTTGTAAGGAGAGGAGCAGTGTGCCCTCTGAACATAAATGCTGCAGCCAATGTCCTCTGTGATGTTGACACTGCAGGTGTGTTTGCTCACATTCTTCCCAAGTAACCCTGCTTGTCTGACAGCCTGCATCAGTGATAGAGAGAAATAGTTATCAGGTGGCCGCAAAGAGAGTAATAGACACACTGACCACTACAGTATAGAGAGTTCTCTTTCACATGCTTTAGAAAGAAAAAAAATGCCCTCTCAGCATAGTAACAGTTAAAACATTGTGCAGGTTGAAGCCGTGAGCAGTCTTTCAGGACAATATTTACCTCTCCAGTGCTTTGAAATCTTAAATTTGTCACTGTTTATAGACAACCTAGACTTTCACTTGCTTGTGCTGGCATCTGCTTCATTTAGTATGAACACTTATTTCACAACTATTTGTATAATTTTATCCCCAGCCCAATTAAGTGTTGAGTTTTTTTTTTTTTTTTTTTTTTTTTTTTTAAGACTTTCATATAACTAGCAAGTTTTTAATGATCTTTCTCATTTACACAGCAGACATTGACAAATACACCCATCTTGACCACTCTTAACAAAATGATTGTTGAATTAGTGCTATCAGTAGTTTTCTGGTGTGTGTGAATGGATCATGACATCATAAAAATATACAAGTCTTTGTAAAGATAAGTATTTGAACACGTACATTCTGCGTTTACCACTTGCATCTTTCATTTTAATTGGAAGGACTTCTTTTATTGATACTGTTGGATGCGTTTTATAGTTTTGTGCTCTTGTGTTGGTTTCATCACTCCATCACACAGCTGGTTTACATAGACCGCGTAGCATGCAGGCACAGGGCCTCATTCAATTGCAATTTGGCCAATTGAATAGGGCTCTAAATAAGCACTTAATATTTTTTTTTTTAAAGACGTTTTTAGTTAGTAAACATCTATTCAAATGCAAGGTCTTCACCAACTAAAAACGTCTTTAAAAAAATATGCTATGTGCTTATTTAGAGCCCTATTCAATTGGCCAAATTGCAATTGGATTAGGGCCACATAGTTTAAGAGCCCTACTGATAAAAGCTGTAGTGTGAAAACTGTTTGCTTGAAGTTGCAAAGTCTACAACTTGGGCATGATGTAAAATGCCATAAACTTACCTCGGCACAGGGGATCACAAAGTAAAATTAACCAGTGCTCTAGAAGTCTTCAGGATAAGATGTTAGATCCCTGCCACACATCCTTATCAAGCACTCTGAGCAGCAAGTTAGCATATGGAGCTGCATAAACCATGCTGAATATCTCAGTAATTTACTGTGGTGAAAAGCTAGCAAACTTTTTATTGACCATTTTTAATGTTCATGAAGATGAAACCAACTTTGTTTTTTGGGGTGACCGGGTAGGTATTGGTAACTGACATGCACACACAATATATTTGGATTTATTTGGCTGACCATTAAAGAGATGCAACACACTGACTCTTACAAATCAGCTAATGCATGTGATAAAAGATCCATGTGCTAAAAGAAAGCAAAAGTGTTGTCAATTTTCTTGAAAATTGTTCAGCGGCGAAGTTGAAACCTAATGCATCTTCCACTATCTGCTAGTAATTTGCTGAGACGTCTCTGATAGGCAGAACTGTTGGAACAGGAGTGACCCTGACTTCCTTAATATTAGAAGCATTCTAGTTTGCTTTAGTAAATTCCTGTTTTTGATGATGTTGGTTATTCTGTGGAGTCTAGAGCTCTGTAGTCAATATTATCTTTGAAGTAAACAGCAGCCCTAATATATTGGAAGTCTGCATTTTCTATTTTCCATCCTACAATTTACATTCTATAATACAATGTATTTCACAGGTAATAAAACATTTAATGTTTTGTGTGTGTGTGTTCACTCTATTGTGATATTGGTGTTTTTCAAAGTACAATAATGTTTTAAACTTTTTCTTTTCAATTTACACTACATTTTGAGGGAAGAGGATTAAAAAGTTGTTCCTAGGAAGCAGACTGGCTGAAAAAACGGGTGCTTCACTGTCCACCCATCAACTTCCTATATTTGTGCACCAGCAGAGCTAGTATTGGTTATTAACATGTGTCCTTGCACATGTCTGTCAAGGCTCATTCAAAGAAAAGTAAATATTGTGGGTACAGCCTATTTTGCCTCCCATATTACATGTACCCAAATATTAAAGCTTGAAGTAAAACATTTTTAATAGACTTTTCCATCTATTAGAAGTGCTGTTCAAACAAATCAAAACCAGCAATGTTGTCATTTGTCAATGTTAAAAAATTATTTTATTTTTATACTAAACTTGCCTTGAATTCTCTAATTTACCTGTCAATTAACTTTTTGTGATCCTTTCCTTCGTTAAAGTTTTCATCTTTGTGCTAGTGATTGATAGCTAATCATTACTCCGAGCATGTGGGAGAAATTAGTGCTGTAGTTATTTAGACTGATGATGATTCATCCTGACCCCCAGGAAGTAAGAGCAATCATGGTACTCTAGAAATAGAATCCAAAACTGTCACTGCAAGTATACTGTAAGAAAACAAACTTTCACTTTGCTAAAGTACTTATTACCTATATATTTAAACTATACCATATTTGTAACCTTCATTTTGTACCTTTCAAACAAAAACCTGATTATTTGTTTCTTATACGATTACTCTGTAGTGCACAAAGCTGCATTACATTGTGCTGTCTTCTTGACCATCTTACTTTGTTCATAGGTTACACCCTGCAGAACTCAAGTTTTCCACATAAGTATATGGGTGGAATCTACTACTAAGTGTTTTTGCCAGTACAGTGATTATTAAAGGAGCACTGACATTACAGGTGGTATTGCAAGACCATATACAAAAAAAAAAATGTTTCTTACACTTTTTCTAAATGAACGTGTTAGTTTGATGGACTTCTAACAGATGACTCCTATTTCTGTACAAGTTCACCACCTCCTTGGTGGGAGGAAATTGAACCTCTCCTTTGCACTGATTTAACTGACACAGGCAATGCTTTCTGATGATTAGTGCTAGGGTTGGATAAGTAAGTTTCAGCATGTAAGTTAGTAAGAGCTTAGTTGCACTTATCTATAAACTAAAGGACAATTGAAGACCCACATTTTTTTTTCCATTTTTTTTATAATACAAAAACAAAAGTGTGTGTGAAATTTTGAGTGAACTTTTTTTTTTGTGACCAACATTTTAGTTTGTGACTCACTAAAACGATTAACTATGAAATATCACTAAATCCTGCAATACTGATCATCAACTAGATCTAAAGATATACTGTAGCATGTAAGTGACTTGAACTCCTGGTGTGGTGGTGGTGGTGTTTATAAAGTTCTTCAGAAGAATTTCTATAATCTAATGTTTTATAAAGTTTAAAATACAATTATCTATTGTATTCTATTTTGCTTTAATTACAGCAGACATATATCCTGGTCCCTAACAGATTTATACATGAACTGTGGATGCTGAGGATATCTCTAGTCAATTCTGTTAAAATACTTTTTTTTTTTATCTAATGACACAAGTGGAGTTGGATATGTATTAAAAATTATATATATATATATATATATATATATATATATATATATATATTTTTTTTTTTTTTTTTTTTAAAGATGTAGTGAATGTTTTACTCTTTTTGATTTACTGGAACAGGAAATACAGCATAGAAACAAGCTACACATTGTGCATAGAAACAAATTTGTTTTACTTAAGTGATGATGGAGTTTTTTTTTTTTTAAATCATTTTATATAAAGTTTGATCAACATACTCTAGTTGCTACAGTTTTATGGCACATCTGTTTCCCACTCGCATCAATCTGTGTTTGCCTTGCACCATTCTGGCATGAAAAAACATATTCGCATGAGCTAATATGAGATGACCCATAGAGCCTAAATCAGTTTAGCAATGCTGCGTGCATGGGTGCATCAATTGTTTGCATAAATAGTGGTTACAAGACAAGTTTACTGAATATATAAATTGTCTCAAAGGACCGCAAATTAAATTTACATAATTATATGCCAGCCAGATGTGTTGTAAAACATCTTCCCAGCTACAACACAATTGGACTGCGAGTAGTGTCTTTATATATTTTCTTTTAGCAATTCTATGTAGCTGGTATGTGTATATACTGTACTTCACCTATTTTTTTTATAACATTCTATATTAATTTTTTTTCTCCTAAGCCAGTTTTTACGCTTACTTGCTGACCTTGCGAAGAATGCTTGACCTCAATTACCTGCTGTTTGAAAAGCCTCAGATTGTGGCTTTCAGTTAATTTATGCTGAAAATGGCTTAATTTTAAGGCCTGTGTACTTGTAGTTTTTTAATTACAGCCAGTGGCAATTTGTATTTGTACTTCCATTTCTTCAGTATCTGAAGCATTTTCATTATTCCTTTAATATTGATATTAAAATGAAAAAAACAGGATCCAATCATTTAGTGTGATACATACATACATACATACATACATACATACATACATACATACATACATACATACTGTGTGTTGTGAAACCATGGTGTCTGATTAAAAGCTTTTTTTATGCACAGAAAAAGAAAGCAAGTTAGTTTTTAGTTATAAATACAATTCTGGTGTCTCTGCTGAACCTTGGAATTTAAAGATGTATTGGTGGAAGATCTATGTTTGTAAGGGGAGTGTTTACATTTTCTGATGCATGCCGCCTGACTCTGGTCTAGTCAGATCCAATTATCTGGCCTCTCCTACTGTTCGCTCCTCCGATGGCTACAAAATATTACCCTCATGATTCATCTCTTGGGAAGTGATATAACACATATTATATATTACAGTATGCTTTTATGAAAAATGTTATAATGCTTTTTAAAATAAATTTTAGAATTTTAAGTCGTCTGTTAGAATTAAACACTTGAGCAATGAAAGGAACAGCTTACCTTGATTAAGACTACCACTTTCAATAGCCACATTGTGCTAATAAAAGTTAATAGAAGGTCCCAGTAGGAAACGCCTCAGACTCAAGGCCAACTAGTGGTCCAAGAAAGATGCCCCCATGACATGTCTGCTAAATTTTTAGATGTTTGCTAAAACTGCTTCTTTGCTCATGCCTTGCATAATTGTTGATTCTTCTTAAAGTGTTTCCGAAAATACAATGATCCTTAAAAAAAAAAAATTGTCATGGGTGGAGTTGAATAAATGCATTATTTTGATAGTGTGTTTTGATGTTGTGCTCATAGTCCTTAAAGAAGGTACAATATGCACTGAATTGAAAGTATGCATAAACATTGTGCATTTATCTAAATTATCATTTTAGATTTGTTTGTGAAGGTTTTAACAAATATTAAGTGCTCTGTAAATGATGGAAAATACTTCATTTCAGTAAACCCTGTTTGTGCTAATGTTGCCTATTAAAGAGAGATTTGTTGCTGTATTTTGCTGTATTTGGATAAGGTTTCATCACACAACACCTTCCCTCGATTAGGCTTACCAGAGGCAACTACGCCTCCTGTAACTGCCCCTTCATGTCTTAAAATGGAAGTAGGACTATCATGGCAGTTTTCATGCACTAGATTGTGGCCCTTAAGCATTTTCATATTTGTGTTCAGTTTTCTAACTGTTCATTTCTATTTTCAGGTTGCCTCTGTTTTTTAAAGGAAGCATACCACAGCTAATCGGAGGTCTTATCTGTTTACATGCTCAGGATATCAGGTAAGACACGTTTCTGGATATGATGTATTTATTGCAAAATAAATGGTGCTATTTGAAAAAAAAAATAAATTGCTGACCCAGAGCATGAACAATGCATGTGTTTGGACCAGACGCAAATCCTTTACATCAGTCTCAAGCCACGCACCGATCCGTTGAGAATAGCTATGTGTTCTTCATGAAATTTAAGGGTCAAGAAAACAAAACTGTTTATTTTTTAAAATGGTTTGGCATTTTATACACTTCTAAATATGTACATAATGGAAATTTCTTGAAATGTGTATGATGCATATAAAATGCTGTTCTGTTTTAAGCTCATGAAGTGGTGCGAGCCCCACAGAATCAAGTTAGCTGAAAATATATATAAGCAGTTGGGCAAGAAGACACAATACAAATCTCCATAAGTTACATTAGTATAGCAATAACGTTTATTAAATGTACTCCTTTTCCCTGCAAGTGAGAAACTTTCTGCTGTGGTCCCTTCTATGAAAATGTTGAACGCCATACACACATACATTTTGTTTGTGCTGTTTACATAAAACTAATGACAAACAAATTGCTCCCATCTCTCCTTGTTTTCATAATTATTTTGTACTATATTTCTACTTGCCATAGTTCAGTTTCTATTGGTAGTGTCAAACATGAAAGAACGTTCCTTTTTAGAGTCTGCAAGGCTTTCTAATAGACTGTCACTACAAATAGTTGTATGCGTGCATTTGTTGTAGTGGTAGGACTGCTGGAGAAATCACTATTAATGTACATATTTTGGCTCCAATCTCCATAAAATGTGACACTGTTAAGTATTAACAAATCTATGTTTTTTTATTTAGTTTTTTTTTTTATATGACATACTAAAACAATAGCAGTTTGTTTAATACGTTTGCATAATTTGGTGGAAAAATGCACTGTAGGAGGAATTCGGCATGAAGAAAATGTTCAAGGTTTAACACTATACAGTTCTACAAATATTTAGTTTGTGGGTTTTTTTTTTTTTCTTCTTCCCTTCATGCACTGTTGTTTCCTAATGAATTTTCAAACTTCCCTACCTCCAAAGCTTTCCCAGTCCAAACACACACAAAATAATTTCCCCTTTTATTAACTACTAGCGACTTGCCCGTCAAAAATGACAGGGTAATAAAAAAGTGTTGTCACTCAATGGGAGTCTACTGCGTGCCTTAACTGCTCGCTTTGCGTGGCTCACAGTGCAAAGAGCGCCTTTGCATGTTGCATAGAGCGCCTTCGTCCCACGCGTGGGCTCACGAAAATGTATCGTGTGTCAGAGCATAATAAAGTGATTTAAATATTTAACTGCTTTGAGTGTCCTATCCCTGTCAGCCAATGAGGATTATTAATAAAGAGCAGGTTTTTTTTCTAATAATTTATATACCTTACTATAATTAATAAAGATACGTTGACTATTTGTACTTAATATGCAGCAATCAATATCCTAAAGAGCCAACAATCTTTTTGGTGTATTTTTTAAAATGTACAGGGATACTGTTTGATCATCTGAGGAGAAAGTGTCAGCAATGTGCAGTGTATATAGGCTGCGTACGCAAGAGCAAACTGTTTGTTTAGGCGGGAGAACCTCCATTTCAAAAGCGTAATGTGTTAATGTGCAAGTTAGTGTTGTGAAATGGCAGCAATAGTGTATGTCTTACGCAGTTCGCAAGCATTTTCTGTCTTTCGTAATAGTGTGGCAGTGTTGTGCTCATCGGGGTCATGAAGCCTCATCTTCATTTTTTTGCCAGAATTTTTTTTCTCTCGCTTAGCTGATTTTCGAGTGACGAAACTCGCCAATTTCGGCTTAAATTCACGTGCAGTTTCCCGTGCCGTTTGTTGTTTTGGTGTTTTTTCAGATTTGCGCGGTTCGGACATTTAACTGCGTAATTTTTTCTTTTTTTTTCTTTCTTTCTTTTGAAGTGCTGCGTCCCTCAACGGCTTGCAGCCTAATGCAATGCCGTGTTTCCTAAGTCCTTGTAGCCCAAGTCCCACGTGCTTCAATGCCTCAACTGCTTGCCTCGCTTCGTAAGGCTTGCTGGCAAGTCGTGCAAGGTCGGAAGACTTTTGTGCTTCAACGGCTCGCCTCCCTATGAGAGGATCGCAAACTGGACAACGAATCGCAGTTTGACAACTATTATATGTGATTACCGTTCATTCTTTGCATCTTGTTTTTCGTTATCTGAAATGGTTTAAGTGACCAATTTTTTTTTTTTTTTTTTTTTTTTTTTTTAAACTCCGCACATCTGAATTGTTCAGCACACTTATCTTAACAGTTATGTATGCCACTGATACAAGTTTAGCAGATTCTGCCAATGGCATGGTCTTAAAAATAGGAGGCAGATGATATTGTCTGGTACCCCCATGAGGGACCTGTTTGTGAACCAAGAAACCATTGTCAGAACTGACAAATTATTCTAAACTAAATATCTTCTGCGATCAATAAAGGTCTGCATAGTTAGAACTATGGTAGTAACATACAGATGTGAGAGCTGGACCATAAAGAAGGCGTGCCGTAGAATTGACGACTTTAAATTGTGGTGTTGGAGAGTCGGAGATGGCTGAATGTCTAAACAAATACCACTACCTCAACTTGGTTCTAAACATAGTTGTAGATGTATAGCCCAGGAATATTGCATTTAAATGGTGCACTACTTATGTGAACTGTAAACTACCACAGCAATGTCGTGTAGTGCACTTTTAGAACTGACTTGCCAAAAATACTACAGTATACAACTACATGTACTAGTTTCTAAAACTGTTTACCCCTTCTCAATTTTTATGTGCTCTTCTGAAAATTAGAACACACGCTCCACGCTTTTTTAGTTAGTTGGACAAGAGCATCCAAAACTTTGGAGCCAAGTAAACTGTTTCTGGGAGACTGGAAGGTGATCCTTAATATAGCTATTATACTTTTGAGAGCGTCTTTAGTAGCCAGCAGTACAGATTTTAGGACTGTATTCTCCTGGGAATTGTGCACACCATGTTCCCTGGTTCTTATAGAACCACAAGTTACCATATGCACTCTGTACCAATAGATGCTAGAAAATTATATGGAAATGTTGTTTACATTTTTAAAATTGTGAATGAATTGACAGTTATTGTCATTTTTAGTTTAGCCCTTGAAGCCCTCCCACAAGAATCTGCATAAATATAGCTATAGTCTCTTGTTGTTCAGTCATGTCGAACTCTGTCACCCTATGAACCACAGGAGTTCAGGCACATCTGTCAGCCACTGTTCCTCTGAGCTCCCTTAATCTCATGTTCTATCCATCTCCACCTCTGCTATCCCCTTCCTTTTGTGCCTGAAAGCTTTCCCAGCATCAGTCTTTTCTCTTGAAATGGCCAAAATGTTTGATGTTTAGCATCCTGATCATACCTTCCAGTGGACCGTTTGACTTTAATTTCCTGTAGCATGGATTGTTTGGCTCTTCTTGCAGTCTGAGGGACTCTTAGCCGTTTTCTACCACACCATAATTCAAAGGTATCAATTCTACAGCGCTCAGCTGCCTTTATGGTTCTTACATATGTTACTACTGGGAATACCATAGTTCTATGTGGACCTTTTGTTGATGGAGATATAACTTTACTTCTTACTAGCTTATGCAGACTTGCTTTAGCTTTCCTCCCCATAAGCAAATGTATTTTAATTTCATTGCTGCAGTAACCATCTGAAGAGACCTTGGAGCCCAGGAAAATAACATTTGTCATTTCTTCCCCATCTATTTGCCAGGAAATGAGATTGCTGATTGCCATGATTTTTGTCTTTTTAACGTTTATTAGCAGACCAGCTTTTGCACACTTCTTTCACTCTCATGACTAGGCCTTTCAGTTCTTCCTTGTTTTCAGCCATCAAGGTTAGTATCATTCTTATATCTGAGGTTATTTCTCCCAGTAATATTACTTCAGAATTTGTATTTCTTCAGCCCCACTATAGAAGTTGAATGAATAAGATGACAATATACAACCTTGTTTCAGTCTCTTCCCATTCTTGAACCACTCAGGTATTCTATGTTTGGTTCTGACAGCAACTTCTTTGTTAACATACAGATTCCTGTGGAGACAGATGAGATGGTCTGGTACTCCCATATCTTTAAGAACGTATAATTTTTTGTTGGGATCTACACAGTTAAAGGCTTTAGAATAGTCTCTGTACAGAGGTTAAACGTTTGTATTTTTTCTGGAACTCTCTTGCTTTCTCTATTATCCATCAAATTGGCAATTTGATCTCTTGTGCCTGTGTGAAACGCGGTCCATATATTGCTTGAGTGGAGCGTGCTGAATCTTTAGCATTAACTTGCTGGCATGTGAAATTAGTGCAATTGTTAGATAACTTCTAAATTGATGGCATAAGGCAAGCAACACTTTGAGCAGTTCAGCTGGGATTCCATTACCTCCTGCAGACTTATCAACAAGACATCCTAGGGTCCCTTACACCTCTCTCCAAGTTGTCTGTTTACAACACATTGGACGGACATACATGCATACATACATACAACCTCCTTGGCATTTTTCATGTTTTGTTGCCTCACAATCTGGAATGCAACATGGATTGTTTGAGGATTTGCATCATTTAATTTACAGAACATGCCCACAACTTCGAAGATGTTTTTTTTTTGTTTTGTTTTTTTTAAACTTTTTTTTTTTTTTTATTGTGAAGCAAACAAAGAATAGAAAACAGAAAAAGTGAACGTGCATAACTATTCTCCTCCCTAAAGTCAATACTTTGTAGAGCCACCTGTTGCGGCAATCACAGCTCCAAGTCGCTTTTGATAAGTCTCTATTAGCTTGCCACATCTTACACTGGGATTTTTGCCCATTCATCCTTGCAAAACTGCTCCAGCTCCTTCAAGTTGGATGGTTTGTGCTTGTGAACAGCAATCTTTAAGTCTGACCACAAATTTTCTATTGGATTGAGGTCTGGGCTTTGACTAGGCCATTCCAACACTTTTACACGTTTCCCCTTAAACCACTCAAGCGTTGCTTTAGCAGTGTGTTTGGGGTCATTATCCTGCTGGAAGGTGAACCTCCATCCTAGCCTCAAACCACGCACAGTGGTACAGGTTTCGCTCAAGAATATCCCTGTATTTAGCATCATCCATATTTCCCTCAACTCTGACCAGTATCCCAATCCTGGCTGCTGAATTGGTATGGTGTTCTTTGGGTAATGTGATGTGTTGGGTTTGCGCCACACATAGCGTTTTCTTTCATGGCCAAAAAGGTAAATTTTAATCTCATCGGACCAGAGCACCTTCCTCAATACATTTTGGGAGTCTCCCACATGCCTTTTCGCAAACTCAAAACGTGCCATTTTGTTTTTTGCTGACAGTAATGGCTTTCTTCTGGCCACTCTGCCATAAAGCCCAACTCTATGAAGCATACGGCTTGTCGTCCTATGTACAGATACTACAGTCTCTGCTGTAGAACTCTGCATCTCCTCCAGGGTTACCTTAGGTCTCTGTGCTGCCTCTCTGATTAATGCCCTCCTTGCCCAGTCCCTGATTTTTGGTGGGCGGCCATCTCTTGGATAGATTTGATGGTGCTCCTGGGGATCATCAAAGATTTGGATATATTTCTTTTTTTTTTTTATATCCTAACCCTGACTTGTACTTCTCAACAGCATTGTCCCTTGTTTGGAGAGTTCCTTGGTCTTCATAGCAGTGTTTTTGGTTAGTGGTGCATTTTGCTCAGGTGTTGCAACCTATGGGGCCTTTCAAAAATGGTGTGTATATGTAATGACAGATCATGTGACAGTTATATTGCACACAGATGGATTTCATTTCATTAATTATGTGACTTCTGAAGGTAATTGGTATCACCAGAGCTTTTTATGGACTTCATAACAAAGGGGGTGAATATATACGCACATGCCAATTTTTCTCTTTTCACTTCACCAACTTAGACTATTGTGTTCTGATCCATTATATAAAATTCAGATTAACAAAACCTTAAGGCTGTAATGTAACAAAATAGGTAAAAAGTCAAGGAGGTGAATACTTTTGCAAGGCACTAATATATATATATTTACTTTATTATTATTATTATTATTATTATTATTATTTCTGCCACCTCTTCATCTGATCTGCTTCTGTTAAATCCATACCATTTTGGTCTTTATCACTACCACTTGGGCATAAAAAGTTCATTTTGAGAGTCACACTTTTTTTGAAGAGATCTCTTTGCTTTCCCATAGTTATCTTCAATTTCGTTACATCGCTCATTATAGAATGTTTCCTTGTCTCTTCCTGCTCACTTGTGGAATTCTGCATTCAGTTGGACAAATCTTTTCTGATCTCCACTACCTTTAGCTTTCCTTGGCTACTGTCAAAGCCTGATCAGACAGACAGTTTGCCTTCTTTCATTTAGGGATATTCTTTGTTGCTATTTTTTATGGACAATGTCACAAAGCTCTAGCCAAAGTTCTTCCGACCTCACCAGATGGACGATATAGAAATCAGCTTGACTATATACTTTGCAGCCAAAAATGGAGCAGCTTTAAAAAGTCAGCAAAAACAAGACCTGGAGCTGATTGTGGATCAGATCGTGAGATTCGAATCGCGTAAGACATACACTAGCGCCGCCATTTCACAACATTAACTTGCAAATTACCACACACACAGGCTTTTGAAATGGCGGTTCTCCCGCCTAAACAATTTGCCCTCGGGCATACAGCCTATCTACACTGCACACTTAGCACATTGCTGACACTTTCTCCTCAGACGATCAACAGTCTCCCTGTACATTTAAAAAAAAAAACACCAAATACATTGTTTGCTCTGTAGGATATTGATTTCTGCATATTAAGTACAAATAGGTAACATATCTTTATTCTTTATAGTAAGGTATAATAATTTATTAATTACTACTACATAAAAAAAAATCATTTTACATTGCCCTTTATGAATAATGCTCATTGGCTGACAAAGTACACTCAAAGCAGTCAAATATTTAAATCGCTTATGCTGACACCTGATACATTTTCGCGAGCCAACACGCAGGACTAAGGCGCTCTATGCGACACGCACAGGCGCTCATTGCACTGCGAGTCTCAAAGTGAGCAGTTAAGGGCACTCAGTAGACACCCATTGTGTGACAAACAGCATTTCAACACTTTATTTTTTATTTTTATTGATGGGCAAGTCGCTAGTCTTTTATATAAAACTTAAGTTTAAGCAGCCAATGAGTTCATATAGAAAGATGCAACAGTGCTTTGTCCCAAAGGGCTGCAATCCATCAAAACTTTGCTCACACTGTTATGGTCAAACATTTATTTTTATTGTAATGGGGGGGTGGCATATAGGAATATTGCTTTGTGGCTTTGATGTGGTTTTACAGGTTGCTCATAATGTATACTGTCAGTGGTTTCTCTGCCTAGTCTACATTATTACCTGTAATCTAATTCAAGCTGCATGCAAAGTAATATTTATTGCAATAATATTACTTTTTGGGACGAACATATAGCGTACTTTATTTTGACTTCTGAAGATTACCATAGCCTAACAGTTGGTACATTTTTTTTTTTTAATCCATTTTACATGCAACAGAAATTTCTACTTTTTTATTTAAATATTGTACCATATTTTTGTTTCCTTAGTTAAGTACACAATTTCATCTGTTTTGGGATAAAATTCATATACATCTACCGTTTTGTACTGTGAGGACCTTCAGCGCTCATTGTGAGCCTCTCCTGGTGTGTACTTTTGGTCCTCTGAGATTTATTTCTATGTATATGTAGTTAAGTAATAATTAATGATTTATTCAATTAATTAATGAAAGCCGTTGGTTTGTGTAAAGCAGGATTCTATAATAGTCGTAATTTTAATGTGTTACGTGTCATGAGCATTTTCCGTCTTTTTTTTTTTTTTAATAGTGTATCTTGTAGGTCGTAGTGTGATGTGTGAAGTGCTACGCAGTTTGCAGTTTTTGCGCGGTCCGCATTTTTTTCTTCGCTTATGCGATTTTCGTGTGGTGAAAATCGTCTAAAGTAAAATTTGCGTTCCACCTCACTCACAGACGTCCTGGCTGTTGCCCCATGCTGTCTGCTTTTCCGTGTTTTTTTTTTTTTTTTTGTTCGGACGATTTGCAAGGCTTGCAGCGATGAGCTCCTTTGGTGCTCATCGACTAAGTCCTACGCACCTTGCAAAGCGTGACGACGTCTCACAGTTTGACAACTATTATATGTGATTATTAAATCCACGTTTGTGGAATGCTACAATATTGTTGGAAAAGACTAAAATGCTAAGTGATTTCAGTATATTAATTTTGGCTGTGTGTAGTGGGTCCGCTTAGCTTCGTTGATAGCATAAACATGGGGTAAAGATGTTTATTGCTGGCTTTGTCATTCTCCTTATTTGTCAGGGAAAATTTGGGAGAGTGAATAAGATCCCTGAATCTACCGAGGGAGTTCAGAGACAGATTGCCATAAAAAGGCATAATCCTGCAGAGCAAGACCATAAAGGAATTACTTGGAACAACTCTGTATGTGCACTTGGCAATGAAGTACAAGTATCTTCTGAAAAGCCCTGACAGTCTTGCACTCTCCTTTATAGTTAAACAATGTGTTTTCTGTGGGGGTTTGCAGTTATTCTTTGCCATCTACAAATCTAATTCTAAAATGGTACAGATGTATGTGCAGCTATGTTTCATTTCAGCTAGCTTTTTTTTTTTTTTTTTTTGTAATATGTGTGTGTGTATATTAATGCTGGAAGCATAAAGTGGTACAAAAGAGGTTCCAATTATTGTAGAAAAAAATACATCATTGCTATTTTGTTAAATGCTTAGTGGAAGTACCTTGGAATGGAAGTTATTACTTTGTTAATTTATATATAAACTTTAAAAAAAATTAAAAAAATCACCCTCTAAGCTAATTGCATTATCAACAGTACTTAAAGAACATGGGCAAAATTATCATATAATGCAAATCTAAAAATAAAACCTCAAATGTATTGCTTTCAATGGTTCTGTTGCTGTGAAATCTGCCATTCTAGATTCCAGTGATCAACTTCTGGAGTGAGAGGAGGCTTTAAAAGCACCGGAAGTTTGTATCTACACAATGGGAATATGGCATATACAAATGCCAGTGTTCTCGTTGGCTGTAATCCTAAGAAACTGGTTTAGGAAAGGAAATGGAAGTCCTCAGGAAAGGATTTTTCTGTTTTAAAAGTGAGATGTGAAGGCAGTGATATATATATATATATATATATATATATATATATTGCATTTATTAAAGATTTGGGGGGGGGGGGGGGGGTGATGGACAAGACGAACATGCTTAAAAAGTTTCCGAAGTTGCGCTCCTTGTATTGGGGCATGAATGGGGACAATAGTTTTAGGGTTGGATGTAGGGTTAGGATACAGTTAGGTTTTAGGGGATACCAGTTAATCTTTGGGTTAGGTAGGTTTAGGGTTATTATATTAGTTATACTGAGTAGCAGTAGCACAGAACTGTGCAGCAGCCTGGTAGCAAAAGGAACAATCTAGAATGGCTAATAGTGTTGCAAAGTTTGTAACACATGTTTATATGCAAGTGTGTAAAATGTTAAAAAAAATAGAGCCATTGGACGATATAAAAGAGGAAATGGTGTGTGTCTGTTGTGCATATTTTACACTTATAGTTTTTCATTACTGAAATACTGGAGGAAAGTTATTTGTGTGTTTTTTCTATTTATTTATTTTATTATTTTTAAAGGAAGGCCATTTATGCTGTTTTTACAATGTTCTAGTACTTATAATAATGTTAGTGTTGGTACAAGAGCACAAGATCAATCTCTTATTTTATTTTATCCACAGGTTGTCTCAGTATTTTAAAATCATAAAATCCCATCATGCGAGAGTACAAGCTCGTGGTCCTCGGGTCGGGAGGTGTTGGGAAGTCTGCTTTGGTATGTAAACCCAAAACTAATAAGCATTTAAGTTTTATTTACAAACATTATCTATCTATTTCTTGCCAAACCACAGTTCAGATGTCTGCAACCCTGTATAAATTTGTAGAGAAAATCTACATTGGCTTTGGACAAATGATCAAAATGTATTGCTCTTGCATATTTTTGACTTTCTAATCAATGCAGCAAATTCACAGCTAACATTGTTTTTTTTAAGTTCATGCAGATGAATTTGGGCTTCAATACAATGAAACTAGTTTTCACATGAAGTAGTTTTTTTTTTTTTTTATTTTTCTTTAGTGTTTTACAGCTAAGAACCCATCTGTCATAGTATTTGCCTTCATAATTCATTAATTTTGTTTGCAGTGTGTTTACTGAAGGGGAAAGAGCATTTAATTTTTTTTGTTGTTGCTGTGCATAGTATATTTTGAAGCTCTGTGGGAAACCTTTTTCTTCAACTCCAGCTTTTGGTGTGTGTGTTGATTCTTACAATGAGTGTGAATATATATATATTTTAATGCAGATGTGTTCTCGTTGTTGATGATAACGGTCTCCCTGGAAGGACGTTATGTAGAAGATATATTGTATAAATGGAGTTATAAATGAAATATTTATTTTACGTACCGTTGAAGTCTAGCTTCTAAAAGTGACTCTATATTAACCACCTCTGTAGTGAAACATTTTTCCCCTGTAATGAAAAGGTTAACAAATTAGGTCATTGCTTCTGCATTATCGTGTACTTGGCTTTTGTTTGGAGAAGCGCTTTGTATGGAAGTTAAGCAAACCAAATGTTTGTCGACAGCATGAGAATGACCTTTGATCTTTCATGAGTCATTAAGCTACATCATGTTCAGATGGTTAACTGTCTGCTCAGCATTCAGGTATTTGATACAGTAACAACTTGATTTATAATTTTCATACCATTTTAAAATCCCTTTTTTGTTTTGCCCAAGTTGGACGGAGATATATATATATATATATATATATATATATATATATATATATATATATATATATATATATATATATATATATATATATATATATATATATATATATATATATATATATATATATACTTTTTTTTTTTTTTTTACATCTTCTTGTGTACATATTTTTGTGGTACAGCTGATCAAAGTAATAAACCAAATTGTGTAGCCAATAAATACATAGGAATTGGGTTCAAATTACTAAATTAGTTACTAAATTAATTTCAGCTTCATACCAGAGTTGTATGAATGCTTTTCTGTTCTTTTGTTAGTTGAACAGACAATATTGATTGCTTATGAAGTATTTACCTTTATGCATGCATTAGGTATTCTAGAAACACTTTATGATGGAACAAGGTCTCTTTTTTTTCTGTTCTATCTTGTACACAGAAAAATAGCATACTGTTGTGTTTAAATGCTAAATAACCATATACCGTGCAGTGTATATAGCTATAGAATATTTTACACAAAGCATTACTCTGTTTAACATTTGTTAAATATTATGTTGTGATGTATTTTTTGTTGAATGTTAACTAAATCTTTATTAGGGGGGAGGTTTAGCAATTTGAGTTCTTTCGGCTTGCCATTTGATGTAAAAAAATTATATTTTGTTCCTCTCATCCCAGACAGTACAGTTTGTTCAGGGGATATTTGTGGAAAAATACGACCCTACAATAGAAGATTCCTACAGAAAGGTAATTCTGACTCCTTACTAAAATGGTCTTGTGTATTTATTTTTAGACTAAATAGCAAAAAAATTGGAAATCTCCATACTACTTTTGGTGGAACGTAATAAAATGAGTTTAGGCAGGAGATTATAATCTAGTACGATCACCCATTCCATAGTCGTGGATTTTTAAGTTTTATTTGGAAATAAATGGCTTTGCGGTTATGCATAATGTACATAAATTACTGCAATCCAAAAACAAAATGTAGTTCTAGCTAATTTCTCAGGCATTATTCCTTCATATTTACTGGATTAATGAACTCCTAAATCCTGCCAGCATCAATGCTAACCGTTAAAATTATAGTAATTTAATGCAGTGGCCACCAGATGTGAAAGCTAGAGGCCATTTTATGAAAACATTTAAACTTCTTAGATATATTTAAACTACAAAATCTTCTACACCAAGACTATGTTTATCCTGTCTGAAAGGCACGGGTTAGATATTATGGTAAAACGCATGAAACCATTGTGCATTCTTTTTTTAATCTCCCAAGCAGTTGAAGGTTACTTGGAAATTTCTGTTATAATAATAATAATAATAATAATAATATCTTCCTCAGTTTTTTTTAAAGTTAACCTAATATAGTTAAATATATAAATTTATTACTTCAAAGTGAGACTGTTCCAAGATTTAAAAAAAATAATAATAATATATATATATTTTTTTATTTGAAACATTTGATCGAAAGGAAAAGGGCATTTTATAATTACATTTCTTTTATTACAGCAAGTGGAAGTAGAAGGACAACAATGTATGCTTGAAATTCTCGACACAGCCGGAACAGTAAGCAAATTGTATCTACATTTGTAAATTCCATCCCATATCTGCTTATGTAGCATTAAGGGGTAATTTTACATTTAACCTCTGTTTTTGATCTCGAACAAACCCCAGTTTTGCTTTTGTTGTTAGTTTGTCCCTGATAAAGATTAAGCCTTTAAGGCAAGAAAATGCATATTGTATTACTTTGTTTCACTTAGTTTGAAAAATCAAGATTAAAGCAATATCAAAGTAAACATTACTTTCTCCCTCGTTTTACAGTTTATGGATTAACAATCACTATTAATACTTTCCATTTTGCTTACAGGAACAGTTCACGGCGATGAGAGATTTATACATGAAGAACGGTCAGGGATTTGCACTAGTATACTCTATCACTGCACAGTCCACGTTTAATGACTTGCAAGACTTGAGGGAACAGATTTTACGAGTTAAAGACACAGAAGATGTAAGTTAATGGTTTCCTGTAACATATATATTTTTTTTTTTTGCTTTTATACTGCATAATTTGGCATTTTGTTCAAAATAAAATAGAATTTTTAAATTAAAGACTTTTGACTAAGGGGCTGCCATATGGCAGCTCTAACTCCCTCTGATTCTCCTAGTCACAGGAGAGAGGCAGTTAGTCAAATAATGTGGACATGTGGCTGTAGGTACAATATGTATAGGAGCTACCAGATTAATATATAAAAATTCATCTGTATATACTGCCTAACTAAGCAGTATTGTGTTCTCTGTAAATTACGACCAGTCTTGGTTCCCCTGAAGGTTGGTTTAGGAAACAACTCTTGAAAGAAATTATCCTGTAAAAAAGAGAATGCACAATTTTAGAGTGCCAGTGGCTGTTAACCGCAATAAAGTATATAAGTAGGAGTCTAGGATGTTATCATGCCAGTATTGACAGCATGATAGAAGTGGTACATGGGCTCTTCTACTATTCAATGTCTCCATCTAGTGGTAGAGGCAGAAGTTGATTTCATCCACTTCAGTGGAGAAACAGCTAGGATCCAAGAAGTTAAGTATCTCAACTTTAGTTTAAATCAAGGGGGTCTAAGTTCGGTCCTGGTGGGTTGCACACAGGCCTGGATTTTAGGATATCCCTGCTGCACTGCAGTGAGACTGACTTGTTCAGTTATACTGAGTGACTCACTTGTGCATAGAATTTAATACCTCACATTTGGTCTCTGTGTGGCACAACAGGACCAAACTTTGGCATCCCTGTTTTAGATCCTTTAAGAATCTGCATGTTGTAAATTATTGTTTTATAGTTCAAAGCCTTTATTAAGATGTGCATTGTCAGGAAAGCTTCAATCGCTCAATGTTTAAGGCTAGGACAACTTCTCTGGTTTATCAATCCATGTTTTTCCCCAGATAGCTTTTTGTTCTAGTCATAGAAATAAACTCTAGAAAACTCATGCATTAGAATTCTTCTGTGTAACAACTTTAAAGACGCAATGACACCCTTTACACCATTCCAGGAATGTATAATGGCACAAACTTGTTCCTATTTTTATCCTTGAATCTTTTTTAATTTGTCTTTTTTGGAAGATTGTCTGCAATCTAATTTTTTACTTGTGTGATGATCTGTCAGCACGGAGTTAATCTGCAAATGAGCTAAAATCCATATAAACTTTACACCTTTAATTCCTAGTTCACCAAAATTGATGTAGGGATGTTACATTCTCTCTTCAATCAAAAATTTAGTAAGACTTACATTTATCTACTCATTCATAATCATTGGCATTACTTTTCTATAATCTATACAGAAGGTTTTTAAAGATAACTTTTCCCAAATCCCAGGTCCTGAAGGAAATCCTGATTGGCATGTAGTAAGTTGTTTCTTGCCTTTGGTGGTTTGTGTGTGTTTTTTATTTCTGATTAAAGGAGCTTCGCTGGTCTCGGTGCATATCTGGTATCATAGTGCAATAAAACCCATGGGGATTATGAGGTGACTAAGTCATTATTTTAACAGCAGTTATACAGCTTCGGTAATCAATCTTAAAATTGGGACAATGCACCCACAAAACATATTTTTTTTTTTTTGTATTTTTAATCAGTCTTTTCCAAGGGTATACATTACTGTAGACATAAGGCGTTTAGGAACATTAGTTGCCCTTTATTATATAACAATTAACTTGTATTGCAGTTAAATATCTGTGCATGAGTATACTTCATGTAGTAATTAAAAGCTGAACTTCTATATAAAAACATTATGGAACTTGTCTAGTTTCCCATTTACTTTTCAACATTTCTGTAGAGTGGTAGCTGCTATTTTACGGTTCATTTTTGTCACAATAGCAGTGCTGATCTAGTTTAACTAAAAGTTCAAGGGATGATGAAACTGTGACAGTTAATTTTTATGTTCAACAGCTTATACCACTTAACATAAAAAAGGACCTGTAGCAATAACAGGCATTTACACATTTTATATTCTAGAAGTTCCTTTTTATATAAAAAAGTTCACTTCGAGAAGTGAATATTTTATAAATGTACTCCTGTTATGTCGTCTTTACAATCTGAGTTGTCGTATAAAGATATCCATATCTATCATGTCTCAACCAAGGCTGCTTACTGCTTGAATGGCAGATAAACAGCTCTGTGGTATGCAAATTCAAATAGCAATTTGGTGAATGACGGTGAGCTAATCCCTGCTTCCAATGTGCTTACCACCTTGACAAGATACTGTATGCGCTCAGAGGGAGGCCTAATAAGATCGCAGTGGAGATGGCAAGGACTGCATACAGTTACCAAAGAAGGTAATAGATTTGCTAAACTTGCTGAGACGTTCTTGATTAGTATGAATACTGGTTCATTAAAATAACTTTATAAAAATATTAGACTGCCCAACGGTTCAACACTATTTTTTTTTCTTTTTGAATTCTGGACACTGCTTTAAAAATTAACTCTAGTCTAATATATTTAGCTATAGGGTTGTGGTGCATTTACTGAATTTTATAATGTGGTGTTAAACAGATTTTAAAGAAGATGTGAGAGTGCTTTGCTGAATTAACTTTTTCTTTATATTGTGCTGTTTTGACAAAGCATTTTTCATTGGAACTTTTATCTGAAATGAATACAGTTTGCATAAGGTAGGTTATTCCTCCTATTCATACCTAATTTTCCCAGTTGCTAAGGCAATGGTGGCATATGCTCCTGTCATGTTCCTCACAGTACTTCAAGCAAAATAGAAAGTGCTTGATCTAAATAAATGTGGCAGATTGCAGTGACAACTCCAGTATTCCTGAATAATTCCAGTAACTGGTTTAAAAAAAAAAAAGTTGGTGCTGCTTTTTAAATTACAGCCAGCAGCAAAAAACAAAACTTCTTGCTTTAGTAAGCACAAGCCATCTGTGTTTCTGCTTAAGTTCTATTACAAGTTTATGTCTGCTCCAAAAATATGAGCCATTTCTAACTCTGTATGGTAATTAAATACATTTGTGTTCACATTTGAAAGTCTAAAGTAAGTTAAACTTATTTCCTGATCAGAATTCCAAGAAAGTTATTGCACTCCAGTCTAGGAAACTGGGCAGGGACAGGCAAACAAGTCCACAATGCAGTTTCACTCTTAAATCCCAAACCACTTAATACATGGCTCCTTTTAAGCTCACTGTAACTTTATGTAAATATACTCGAGTACAAAAATGGTTTTACATGTTGTAGTAACAGAAGTAGTGCAAACTTCTAATGTCTAAAATATCTGCAACTTAATTAAATATAAATATGTAAGGCTCACTACAAGGTTTAATGTGTCTTAAAATGATTATAAATAAAATCTGTATTTGGGGGTAGAGGAGCATTTCAAACAGCTGTCTTAGGTGGTGGGAGATGATCTGCGCACGAGGCTGCCATTAAATAAGCAAACGAAACCCTGTTTTATAAGCACTACAGTGGCCTTTTAAATATTGATTGCATTGGCTTTGAAAATTTGTAATCTTTTTATGTGACCACATCTTACTAGGAAGAAAAATTGGACGTTTTTAATTTGTATTCAGAGCTTTTGAGAATATGGCTATTATCAGGTTGTTCCTTACCTTGAATTCTCAGGTTCAGTAGTTTTTGGTCACTCATTTCTTCAACTCTGTCCAATTGGAAATTTTAGTTTTTTCTGCAGAATAAGACAAAGCATGATTAAAATAAGCCAATATCAATCTTCAGTATTACACTCAATGTTTGATGTTTTCTGGTACAGTTATTGTCACATACCAAACCCTATGAGAAGTAATGAGCACCTCCGCTTAATCTACTACTGATTTCTAGTTGGTGTCAAAGGCACCTTGTCCTCAATCTTTTACGTGTTGTGCTCTTTGATCATTTAGAAATACAATACAATGATTCCTCTTGCACAATACTGCTAAAACAGTAAATTAAGATCATACCTTTTACTGCTGTAGCCGAATGCAGAACATAACTAATCCAGGTGGCCATGGCTCCTAAGACTTTATTGCTGGCTCCTAGCTTATAATGCATATATTTCTAAATGCAATTCTTTCCCTGGATCTTATACTTAAGTCAAATATAAGTTTGTCTGCCATTCGAAACATTAGCAAATTAATGTAGTTTTATTGTTTAAACTATCAGCAGCAATATAAAAGGCTCCTGCTTGTGATCTAATGGAAACAATAATGGCTTGTTTTGGAAACCTAAGCATTTAGTAAGAAATCGCTACATACAAAATGCCTTCTAGTGATCATTTTTTGAAAAATGATTTTTGTTTATACGATAGTAAATAGTTTAATGTTAAGGGTTTCTGATTTTGTTAATGCTATTTGAACTGACACTTAAAACATTTTTTTTATAAGAAAGATTGATTGGGTGGGAGTCTAGTGACGGCAGGTGAATGAGGGGGTAAATGGGTTATGCTGTTATAAACTGAATTACTGAAAGTATACACCTGCAGACCAAATCCTTAGCCTTCGTAAGACTGATACATATAGTTGTGTCTTTATGTTTTTAAATTGCAACTTAACGGAGCAGTAGATATATGTTCACAAGCTTTTGTTATTCCTTATACATAATGTATTTTCCTTTCCTCAACCGTCAAAAAGTTAACCTGAAGCGCTTTAATCCTCCAGAGACTGATATGCATTGCTAGCTTTGTGATATGCTTTTGAAAATTCTTACTGCCCCATTGAGAAGAACTGGAGCAGAACTCAGATTCACTAGAGACCTGATTTCTAGACTCTGAAAGCAAAAAAATGTAAGGGGCAGTTTATGTATGGATGTGTGATCCTTGTGTCACCCCTACACTTTCATTCCAGCAAGATGACGATTTGTGTGGGGTTTTTATTTGCTTTTTCCCATTTGTTTTAATACCTTTTTGTTTTTGTTTTTATTTATTAGGTCCCAATGATTCTAGTGGGCAATAAATGTGACTTGGAGGATGAGCGAGTAGTTGGCAAAGAGCAGGGACAAAACTTAGCCAGACAATGGAATAACTGTGCCTTTTTAGAATCTTCAGCAAAGTCTAAGATCAATGTAAACGAGGTAAGTATTTGATCTGCAGAACTGTGGAGGAAAACCTGTTTAATGGTACTTGTTCTTGTGTGAGGGGGTGTTTCTGGAGAGCTGTGGTTCTATCCTTTTTGATGCAAATAGTCTACTTCTGGCCCAGGGTGGGGGAAGGAGTCCATTTTTTTGTTTTATTCAATTATCTTGACAATGGCTCTCTGTTCCCTCTTTACTCAGTTCTGTCTCAAAACTTGCATCTTTATGATTCTGCTCTGAGGAAGTAACATACAAACACAATATGAAATCCTGTACTATTACACATGTAAAATAAACATGTCTTTTTTTTGTTTGTTTTTTAAATCTCCATGGTTTATATAGTTGCTAATATTATTAGTTTGGTACATACTTGACAAACAAGTGTATTTTTATTTTTGAGCCGAGATGGTCCTTTTAAATTCCCTAACTGTGTGACTTTGGGAACTGGGTTCTGTAATAGCCAAAGCATTATATTTATTTTTTCAAGATTCACTCAACACAGGGTCTCTACCAGATGACTGGAGGAAAGCAGATGTGATACCTATATTTAAAAAGGGAGCAAGAGCAAATCCAGGGAATTATGGACCAGTGAGCCTCACTTCTGTAGTGGGGAAGCTTTTAGAAGGCTTAATAAGAGATAATATACAAGAATATGTTAAACAGGATTATAAGTAGGAGTCAACATGGATTTATGAGGGATAGGTCATGTCAAACAAATCTAATGAATTAGTTTCTATGAGGAGGTTGGTAGGAACCTGGATCAAGGCAGCTCAGTGGATGTAGTCTTTTTTTATTTTTCAAAGGCTTTTGATAGTTTGCACAATAGTCTCCCATGTGGCACTAAGATACAGGAATTGCAGTAAATATCTGCTCATGGATTGAGAGCTGGCTAAGACAGGAAGCAAAGGGTTGGACTAATGTGGTAAGTGGAGTTCCTCAGGGCTCAGTATTAGGTCCCCTCCTTTTTAACATATTTAGTAATGACTTAGAGGTGGGATTGGAGTGTGGTGTCTCCATTTTCACCGATGACACGAAGTTGTGCAAGGTAATTAAATCAGATAATGATGTGCTTTCCCTCCAAAGGGATTTGCATAAAATTGAGTAATGGGCATCTAATTGGCAGATGAGATTTAATACGAATAAATGTAAAGTTATGCATCTGGGAAGGAAACAAAATAGCCGTGCCATTTATAATCTTAATGGAGCAAATCTAGGTGTATCCGATATTGAAAGGGATTTGGGAGTACTTGTGGACAACCATCTAGGTAACATTGTTCAATGCCAAGCAGCAGCTGCAAAGGCAAATAAAATATTAGCATGCATTAAGTGTATAGAAGCAAGGGAAGCAAATATAATTCTGTTACTATACAAATCTCTAGTACGCCCTCATTTGGAATATGGAGTACAATTTTGTGCACCACTTCATAAAAAGGACATGTTAGAGCTGGAAAGGGTACAGAGGGCAACAAAACTGAGGGGAATGGAGGGGCTAAGTTATGAAGAAAGACTAACCAAATTAAACGTATTTTCTCTAGAAAAAAGGCGTCTAAGAGGAGATATGATTACCTTATATAAATACATCCAGGGTTAGTATAAAGATTTGTCAAGGGAGCTTTTTGTGCCAGTAGGTTTTCAACTGACAAGAGGACATCCCTTGAGGTTAGAAGTAAAAATATTCCACCTTAAAGAAAGAAAATAATTCTTCACAGTAAGGGTGGTTAATTTGTGGAATTCTCTACCAGAAGAGGTGGTGACAGCGGATTCGATAGATAACTTTAAAAGGGGACTGGATTTATTTCTAATTAAAAAGGGAATTCAGGGTTATCATGAATAATTAGAGAGACCATATTAATCCAGGGAGAAATTTTTTTCAACCTTTATTACTATGTAACTTTACCGCTTCCACTGGATTGATGTTCCACTTATCTACCTCATTCTGTAAAATATCACATTTGGGCATTACTCCTAAATCTTTTTCAAACTTCAAAGCATGACCTCTTGTTCTTGCTTTCCTTTTTCTCTGCCATCTTGGACTGTATTACGGTCACCACTTTCCCTCCTTTCCCTCCTGTCCTCTAAACTATGTAAAGTAATTTTATTTTTATTTTTCCTGAACTGTAATGGCTGCCTTGAGTTTAATTTTAGCACCACCTGCTGTTAACTCGAAGGACTTCAAACAATTGTTAGTCCCACCTCTGCATCTCCAATCTTTCAGTGATGTGTTTTTTTTTTTTTTGTTTTTTTTTTAATTTATTTATTTGTTTTTGCTGGAGAATTATTGTTGGTATCAGTGACCCTATGGACTGCAGCATGCAGGCTCATCTGTCAACCCCTGCCCCTCTGAGCTCCCTCAAGCTCCTGTTCATTGCTTCAATTATCTCATCTATCCATCTCTGCTATCACACTTTTTTCTTGTACCTTCAATCTTTCCCAGCATCAGAGTCTTTTCTAGGGAATCCTGCCGTCTCCTGATATGGTAAAAATATTTGTGTTTCTGTCTCATGATCATAGTTTCCATTGAACAGCTTGGATTGATTTACTGTAGTACTTTTTTTTTCTTGCAGAACCACTAAAATACAATATTTGAATATGCCCTTGAAGAATTATAATGTATCATGTTCATAATGTTCTTAGCCTTTATTTTAGTACCTGTTGATAAGATCTGCCCATGATTTCATGCAAGTAATATCAGCTAGGGCTATAGTAAAACATTGAGATATAGAAAGTACCTGTACAACTTTCATATTTTTAAGTTCTTCACACCTGATAAGACAGAAGAGCACACGGGAGAAAACTGAAAAATGCCAGGGACTGCATTCAGCTGAATATATAAAACTAGCGAATTGCCCGTCAAAAAATGACTGTCATAAAATTGTAAGGCAGGTAATGCTGTTTGCCACACAATGTAAGTCTTTTGGTCCTCTGAGTACCTTTGGTGCTCACTGCGAGCCTTGTGCTGAGCGCCTCCCCTGCTCTATATATACTTTACCTATTTGTAATTAATATATGCAGCAATCAATATAGAGCTAAACAATCTGTTTTGATTTTCCTGCAGCATGCAATGTACATTTGGGCTGTTGCTGACCGGAGGTGTAAGTGTCAGCAGTGTGGCAAGTGTGCAGTATAAATAGGCTGCGGGCAAACCGTTTGTTTAGTTGTGTAAATCACTGTTTTAGAATGGTAATGTTGTTGTTATGAAATGGCTGCGATTTGTCTATTACGCGGGTCTGGAGCATTTTCTGTACTTCCTAATAGTGTATGTTGTACCTCGTATGTCCCTCGGTAAAAGTCTTATGTTCCTTGCAGTGTTTTGCGTAGTTAGCGGTTGTGTAGCCTCGTTTTTTCGTCCACCATTTATTTATTTTTTGTCGTTGAGGCGATTTTTCTAGTGCCGAAACTCGGCAAATTATGTTTAAATTGTTGTACAACCTCACTCCCAGCTGTCCCCCCGTGCTCTGTATAATATAATTATTTTTTTTTTAATTGTTTTTGGATGTGCGTGGTTCGGCTGTTAACTTTTTTTTATTTTTTCGACCTTGTATTTTATTTTATAAATTTTGCAGGTCGTATTTTTTTCATTCTAAGTCTCGCTTCCCTTTTTGCAAAGTGTTACAGGCCGTAATTTTTTCCACTGGGTTTTTTCAAACTGCTACGGGTCTCGCATTGTGAATTGTGTAATTAAGATTTCGGTTGATCTGTAGTCCCGCGGGTAGTAGGGCATCTCCACCAGCGCAGTGAGCGCCTTAGTCGTACAGATGAGCACAAGGAGCAGCTTTAGCGATACTTGCCAGCAACTGCGGCCCTCGCTTTGCAAGCTGAAGGGCCACTTTGAATCAAAGTTTATCTTGGCTTATAAGGTCGTAATTTAAATATGAAGGGGAGATCATTGTTTATCTTTTTCTGTGATGCTTTTTTGGCTAGTTAGTTCAAATTATATATGCAAAAAACTATTTTTGGCAATGTACGAGATGTTATTTTGAAGGACCACTGTAGTTCAAGAAAAGATGCTTGTTTGTCAGGTATTTACCAAAGTAAAAATGTTTGGTAGCTTTGATAGTTTGTATGTTTATTGTGGTCACTGGAAGGAGTTGAGAGGAGGGAGCAGGCAGAAGTTGAGAGCATAAGTTTGAAAACTTCATAAGACTGAATTGGACACCACACCCTGTCCCCCTCACTGACCCAGAATCACACCTTGCATCATTCAATAGAACCATGGCTCTCCAGAAATGTAAACACCACACACAACTTCCACGAGTGTACCATGGATGCCTCCAGAATGTAGTAGATATTATTTACTTATTTTTTTAAAATAGTTTTATGATTTTTTTCCTGATTTAAAGGTATATGCAAGTGAGGTGGGTTATGAATGCATCCTGTAGAATGCATCATAATCCACCTAGTAAAAAAATGTTTGCCTGAAAAAAATTCAAACATTTTTTGCAGAAAAGAAAAAAAATGTGCTGCGGGTGATGTAGACACCCCCAGCAACTGAGATTTGCATATTGGATATCTAATTTTTAATGAGATCCAATATGCAGTGCATGCTGATTGGCTAAAGGAAAGTGTCTGAAATCATGTGACTTCTCACAGTAGGGAAGACTACAGGTCCTAACTGAGCATGCCTGCACAATCCCTCAAGAAACATTGTATAAGTTATTCACATTTTATCTGTGGGGAAAATATTATATGTATTTTTTTTTTTTTTTTTTAAATTGTGCAATCCTTGAAGTGTCATGTTTTGGACTACAGTGGTCCTTAAAAACCAGAGCTCAATTTTCTTTGCTGGTCTATAGATATTACAGCAGTGTTTTCGGCCATATTTTGAGGGATATGTTCAACTGAAATGGTCACAGTTAACTATTTAGACCGTATTGGAATTGTCCAAAATCTGATGTATTTTTCTAGATTGAATAAAACCAATAAAGCTGCTGTTTTTATATTCTTTATAACTACACTGGTAGAAAGTCTTGTCTTTTGGAAGAAGGTTAGAGTAAGGCAGGCCTACTCCATAAAGTATATTGTAATATTTGCTTCAGGGGAAAACTGACCTGTAGTTGCACTTAACTATTAAATAAATAGACTTGGGTGTTTCCGTGGGTGTAAGCAAACCTCTGATTCATAGTCTTCAGTTTAACACTGGCTGCCAGTTTCTTGTTTTGAGATTGAAAACACGCTTGAAAAGAGTATTGTAAATAAGAGTTATGACACTGTCCTCAAGTGGAAGGAAGAAGCCTGTTTACATTTTTTTCTTTGGACAACATTGAGATTTGCACCCTTTTTTTTTTTTTTTGTCTCTTAAGAGCTTAAGCCGAGATCTAAAAATAGTTGGAAACCTTTGAACATGCATATTTAGAAGAAACTTTATTCATACATAAATTGTATGTTGGAATTCTCTCAAGGTAATAATAATGTCTTTTTTAGATTTTTTATGACTTGGTCAGACAGATCAATAGGAAAACACCAGTGGAAAAGAAGAAACCTAAAAAGAAATCATCGTGTCTGCTGCTTTAGGCCCTCTTCAAGCAGCAGCTCTGAGCCAGGTAAGCTGAACTGTTTCTGTAAGTGAAGTCTTTTTAGTTTGGGAAAAATAATTCCCCTTTTCTCAATTTTTCTGACATTATAAATTTGTCTGACAAACTTATGGCCTTTTTTTAGAGGTTTACCTGTCAAAGCGTTCAGCAATTTTTTTAAAATATTCTCTGACTTTACAGGGCCACTGTAACAATTTTTTTTAAGTCTAAACCCCTCTGGTTGTTACCTCTGATATTTTGGGGGTGGAATGGTGCTACCAACAAAGTGGTCCTTCCCTAACAAATTGTTT
Organism: Discoglossus pictus; assembly: GCA_027410445.1. Lineage (NCBI taxonomy): Eukaryota > Metazoa > Chordata > Amphibia > Anura > Alytidae > Discoglossus > Discoglossus pictus. The sequence continues at coordinate 152,178,828 of CM050164.1, read as the reverse complement.
TGGTATGCATATCTATGTATTGGTAAGATGACCACCAAGGGCTACTTTGAAGTTTGTTTTGAAGTATCTGTTAAAAAAAAATTGCATCACTGGTTAGTTTTTTTTTTTTTTTTTTAACCCCCTTTTGAAAACTAAACTATATGTGCAGATTATGTTTACTTTCTAAACACATTTATGCCAAATTATTGACCGTAGTAATCCATTTTCTTGTCATCAGAGTATAATACTTTGTTTTAGGAGGTTGTGTCGTTTTTAAACAAATCTGCTCTCCATTACTACTGAGCGCGTTTGCGGTTGTATGTTAGTCCCAAAGAGTAGCTAGACTTCCTGCAATCTCCCCTTCCTCAGGAAACTGATCAGTAGAAACCAAAATGGTAGGTCCCACAGCAACATTTCATGTAAAAGGCAATAGGATAAAAGTAGTATTTTTAAAGTTTTTTTGTTCTCTGTATATTTCTTTAATACATTTTAAATATGGTTGCTTAAATATGCTTCTTTGTAAACCATTTAAATCCTAAAAATCATTTTAGCTGTAGTTCTTCAGTCTTTAATTTGTTGTTTTTTCATGCTGCAGTGGGAAGATATGTTGCCACTTGTAGAAACTAACCACTTCAGTCTCAAATGCCAGTATTTTCATTAGAACTAATGAAAATCGTTTTGGTTTACAATAACACATTCTGCTGAAAGCCACTTAGTGACCACATATAGTTGATAAATTTAGTTTTATTTACTTTATACAAATATTTGTTGGTTCCCATTTGAAGAGGTAAACTTGATCATACTGTAAACATTGATATACATTGGCAATTTTATATTCCAATATATGTGGGATAGACTTAGATAGGTGTGTTATCTTAGATTGTTAAATCTAGAAGAGCTTAGTGTATGGTAAATGTCTTAACTATATATTCTTTCTTTTTAGAATACAGGAATGAAGAACTGTTGCATCGTTGGAAAGTGCCAGCATTCCAAACTGTATAAAAATATAAATTAACATATCTGAAGAGGCTCCTTCTGTTTTATATATTATGTGAAGAACTTAGATCTGATACTGTTTGCACAAGGTTCCCTGAAAAATGAATTAGGTGTCCCCCCCCCCCCCCCCCCCCCCCCCCCATGAAAAACAAGACACAGCTGTGTCGACTTTTGCAATAGTGGTTATCACAGATGTGAAAATAAATGAATACTTGACTCTATTTTGAATGATTCTACAAGAGCATGAATGCATTTCAGATGTTAGATTATGCTAGTCTAATTACCTAAATGATTTTCATATTGACTTTCTTCCAAATCCTCCCCCCTAGCCATGCCTGTGTCAAGCACTAAAAGTCCAGCCATTTATAGTTTTACTTTATAAATATATAGAGAGAGATATATCCCCCTTTACTGAACTCAATGGGGCTAATACCTTTTTGAGTCATGGTGACGTCATTTTATATTTAAAAGTTATGGGTTTATCATTACTTTTTCATCTTGCCATTATATTCTAATTAAGACAATGTTTTTGTGCATAATGCTTCAGGGGAGGGAGGGGGTAACGGGGTCTTTTATAGGAAAACTGGGATAACTGATTTCTATGGATTTCAAAGCTGAAATATATAATATACTAAAACAACTCTAATATTGCTTCTTGTGTTTTACTGTCACAAATTAAATTACGGCTTTTATGAATGATTAAATTTTAGTACATTTTCATTTTCTTGATTTTGCGTGTTTTTATTTAACTTTTTTGTGATTTGTTTTGGTGGCTTGATTGGTTATTACTATTAAAAATGCCTTGTGATTTCTGACACACTATACATATTTATTGCTTTAATAAGTGTTAGTGACCAAATGGAAAAATATAACGAAATGACCTGAAATCACACTTTATAACTTCTACTGGTAATGAGGAACCATCCATGACATTCAGATAAATATGATAAAAGGATATAATCTTCCATCATTTACCTGTTCCAAGATGGTTAATAGGGGATATAAACTGTATATTTTTTACATGAGGGAGGGAAGCTTCTACTGAAACCAATCTCTCTGCATAAAACCTGTGTTTATTTTCTTTTTTTGTGTTTTTCTTTTTTCCTTTTCAGTAAAGAAGAGTTTAGGCGTTGTGTGCATTTCATTTTAGAAAATAACAATGCAGATTAACATAAATGACAACATCTAGAAACGGTTGAGTTCAAACAATTGGCAGAACTGTTTTTTTGTTTTTGTTTTTTTTTTTTTTTTCTGTTCGGTAATGTCTGAGAAAATAACTGAGCTCTTGCCCTGTTTGTACTGTATCGGTTATGCTACTGTTGCAAGTTATCCGTTATATTGCTTGCTTTCCGAATTGTGAATTGCACTACAAAAAAAGAATAAACTTTTATTTGCACTCATCACACAGATTAAAATAATAAACCCCTTTGGCTATTGGTAGGTTAATATGATTATAAAGCGTGGGTAAATCTATTTTAATACAATTTGGGGCTGACACAGACAGGAAAAGTATTACAAATCAAAACCACACAATAGATAAGAAAAGGTAGAAGAATCCTGTCATCCTCAAGATTCCTCCTATCTGGATGGCTCAACCTAGGTTGCTACCACCAAATCTGGCTAACATTTCCTACTGAATAAGATAAGAAAGCTTGGTGTCTCATACTCTCTCAATTAAAATACTTAAACTCAGAATTAACCACCAACTATTTGAATAACTATTTTTAGAGGCACGCATGATATTAAAAAGGATTTACCCACTTCAATTTATGCTCATATTAACCCACCAATAGCCAAAGGGTTCTATTTTATTGGGCATGTTTTGAGTACAAATAAAGTTGCTGTTTTTTGTTTTTTTTTGTCCCCTTTATCAGTCCTAAGCAGTCTGTAGATCACAGCAGCAGATAAATCCATCTCTGCTCTATGCCATCTAATATGTCTGCATTCAAGCTTATGTATGTACAAAGGTAGAGGAAGCACAGACAATCTACTTAATCCCAAACCCTAATATATGGGAGTCGGTGAAAGAGAAAATAATTTAAAACCAATGCAATTTAATTCTAAAAAATTTTTAACAGCGAATAAGACTTATTTAAAATGTATTGTTGCTTGGGCTGTATCGTCACAATATATATAAACACAATGAGGAGACTTTAATTTGATAAAGCATTAGATACAATGTTTTCTATGAGATATAGGATATTCCAAATAGTTTATCACACTATTGAATAGTAATGATAAACTATTAGTAATATCCTATATTGACTATAATTATAGAAAGCATTACATCTAATGCTTTATCAGATGTACATACACCCTTTTACTGTTTTTTCACAAACTGCTCAGGTTAGGAAGGTATCCTACTCTGACCAGTTCTTGCAAAGCTAGTAAAGTAATTAAGCATGATTAAGCCAATCATAATGCTATGTTACCAATTAAGCCAAACTTTTAGTTACATGGGCAATTTGGTTATTATCTGTCTTCATGTGTTTCAAAATTGAATCAACGTCCTTCACATTCACAAGTCTAGAAGAGCTATTTGTCCAGAAGTTTGACCACACTTCTGCCACTTTATTGCTGTTGTAGGAGAGATTGTGAAAGTCACTAGAAATGTGCACTAGAAATACTTCTCAGATCCTCAGTGCAGCTTTATTTGGGGGTCATTCCACGTCCATTAAACAATGTCATGTCACCCTCCGTCTCTGATTTTGATGAAACTTGGTGTAAACCCTTCCCTTATGACTGAAAGAAACCCCCTTAATGTTTCATTTTTATTTCCGTTGTCTGTTCCTCTTGAGATACCTTTGCGTCCATTTTATTTTTTTTCTCCATAACCAATGATCAGATCTCTGAAACTTTACATAGAGCCCAATAAAATTATGAGTATTTCAGATAATACACCAGCACTCGAAATATTTTATAAATGCCTAAAACAATGTACAGTGGATATAAAAAGTCTACACACCCCTGTTAAAATGTCAGGTTTCTGTGCTGTAAAAAATGAGATAAAGATAAATTTCAGAACTTTTTGCACCTTTTTAATGTGACCTATAAACTGTACAACTCAATTGAAAAACAAACTAACATCTTTTAGGTGGAGGGAAGAAAAAAAAGAAAAATAACGTGGTTGCATAAGTCTGCACACCCTCTTATAACTGCTTAATTCTGAACACAGCTACATCCCCAATCACATTCCAAATCATGTTAAATAGGAGTCAACATACACCTGCTATCATTTAAAGTTCCTCTGATTAACCCCAAATACAGTTCAGCTGCTCTAGTTGGTCTTTCCTGAAATGTTCTTAGTCGCATCCCACAGCAAAAGCCATGGTCCACAGAGAGCTTCCAAAGCATCAGAGGGATCTCATTGTTAAAAGGTATCAGTCAGGAGAAGAGTACAAAACAATTACCAAGGCGTTAGATATACCATGGAACACAGTGAAGAAAAGTAGAGAAAAATGGCACAACAGTGACATTACCAAGAACTGGAGCTCCCTCCAAAATTGATGAAAAGACGAGAAGAAAACTGGTCTGGGAGGCTACCAAGAGGCCTACAGCAACATTAAAGGAGCTGCAGGAATATCTGGCAAGTACTGGCTGTGTGGTACATGTGACAACAATCTCCTCTCATATGTCTGGGCTATGGGGTAGAGTGGCAAAACGAAAGCCTTTTCTTACGAAGAAAAACATCCAAGCCAGGCTACATTTTGCAAAACCACATCTGAAGTCTCCCAAAAGCATGTGGGAAAAGGTTTTATGGTCTGATGAAACCAAGGTTGAACTGTTTGGCCATAATTCCAAAAGATATGTTTGGTGCAAAAACAACACTGCACATGACCAAAAGAGCACCATACCCACGGTGAAGCATGGTGGTGGCAGCATCATGCTTTGGGGCTGTTTTTCTTCAGCTGGAACTGGGGCCTTAGTTAAGATAGAGGGAATTATGAACAGTTCCAAATACCAGTCAATATTGGCACAAAACCTTCAGGCTTCTGCTAGAAAGCTGAACATGAAGAGGAACTTCATCTTTCAGCATGACAACGACCCAAAGCACACATCCAAATCAACAAAGGAATGGCTTCACCAGAAGAAGATTAAAGTTTTGGAATGGCCCAGCCAGAGCCCAGACCTGAATCCGATTGAAAATCTGTGGGGTGATCTGAAGAGGGCTGTGCACAGGAGATGCCCTCGCAATCTGACAGATTTGGAGTGTTTTTGCAAAGAAGAGTGGGCAAATCTTGCCAAGTCAAAATGTGCCATGCTGATAGACTCATACCCAAAAAGACTGAATGCTGTAATAAAATCAAAAGGTGCTTCAACAAAGTATTAGTTTAAGGGTGTGCATACTTATGCAACCATATTTTATTTTTATATTTTTTCTTCCCTCTACCTAAAAGATTTCAGTTTGTTTTTCAATTGAGTTGTACAGTTTATAGGTCACATTAAAGGTGGAAAAATTACTGAAATGATTTATCTAGGTTTCATTTTTTTTTTACAGCACGGAAACCTGACATTTTAACAGGGGTGTGTAGACTTTTTATATCCACTGTATAAATGTACTTGTAGCGTAGTTTTTTTTGATGGAAAAACTAGGTTTAGAAATGATTGCAAAGACATGCTCTTTCTTGACAAAGAATGACATTTATGGGTTTTTATTACTTGTAGTGCAAATGTAAAGGTTTCTTTTTTTTTTTTGTACATCGTAGGAAAAAAATAATGGCTACTGGGTAGCCATTTTGTACAACTTCCTTACAGTACGTTGCTGTAATATAAAAAAAAAATAATGAAACAAAGTTGTTCTCTTAAAATGTAGCATATTTGTTATAGTTTTTTTTCAAAAGTGCATACTTTGTTTTTTGTTTTGGGGTATTTAAAAATTATGAAAATTTGGCTATCATGAAATCAATAAAACATTTTTTTATTAAAACTTAACTGCTGACAAGTAAGGTAATAAGACCTAGCAAGAAACAGATTCATTTTAAAATTATTTTGCATTATATTTAATTATGCACCATTAAATGAGCCCCAATTTGTTTTTTAGAATATTATTGCATACAAGGACATGTCTTACAAAAGAAGAAAAAAAAAACTGATGTTTGCGTGCCATCTTGAAATAATGGATGCATGGAGACTTTTTAACATTTGTTAAATATATTGAGGCGTAATCCACAATGAGGCAGTTTTATGACAGCAGATACATTAATAACAATAAGGACAACAATTAAACTGAAGTAAAAAATTACCATAATAGACTATGCTATTACCCCAGTTGATTACCTTGCAAGTTTAATGGTCCTCAGTTTCTTTGCTGTAGCCTCAGTATCACCTGTAAGTTTTTTCCATTTTTTTTTTCTTCCATCAACGCCATACACTCGTTGGGAAAGAAGTATCTTCTGCCAGTTATGGTCTGTGCAGGTTGTACAATACCAAGCATATGAGGAAATGGTATTGCGCAAGAATCGTCACAGCTAGGCCAGCAGAATGAAGGTGAAGGTCCATTTGTGTGACATTTTACAAAAGCATCTACCTCATCTTGATTAATCTCCAATATCATTCCAAAGTACCACAAATTATCATACTTGCAAGCAACAAAACATCCAGGATACAGAACTTCAGCACTCACAGGAACTTTGGGGAGTCAACTTCAACTTGGGTTGAAAGTGAGGGAGGGTTCTTTATCATTGCTCATTTATCTTGCTTAAATTGTGCCTGTAGAATTGAGTTGTTTTAAAGTTGTGAAAATTGCGAGGTCCACGGAGTCTGCACGTCTCTGAAACGGGTTTCAAGGAAAGAGCGGATTAGGTCTGTGTTCCCATGCAATATAATGGAATTTGACTTTTTTTCATTTTTTTTTTTTGTCACAGAAATTATAAAATGTTTTTAGTTGTAATCTACTTGTCAAGGGGTCTCTAAAGACTCTTTTCTAGCTAGACGTTTTGTAGTTCCACCAATACAGTCGCATTCTGACTCCTCTGCATTGCATCACCCAACTTCAGCTATCCATGATTCAGCCACACACTGAATAATACCATACACAACTAGCATATGAAAGAAAGACTTCTGCAATCTGAGAAAACATTTTAAAATATTTAATATTTCTGAACAGAATATATATATATTTAATTTAAGCCTATTTTGATGTACTCATATCACATACATAGTTGTGGATTTTGCGATGTTGGTGACATTTGCAATGTTGGTAACGCACTTGCAAAACGCCTGCGAGCCTCACAAAGCGAGCTGTTGAACCACGCGGGACTTAGGCTGCAATGAGCGCCAAAGGCTCTCATTGCACTGCAAGCCTTGCGAAGTGAGGCAAGCAGTTGAACCACGCGGGACTTAGACTGCAATGAGCGCCAATGGCGCTTATTGCCCCCCGGGGTGAGCTTTTGAAGCACCTAGCACTTTGCCGCTGACTACTTAATGCAGTTTGCTAATTTAACGATCAAAATTATTTACAAAGATAAAAACGCACACACAGGGGGGGAGCAAGGAAGCCTGGGAGTGAGGTTGCAAACGATTTTGAGCCATATTTGCTGTTTTTTGTCAAACGAAAAATGGCTAAGGGGGAAAAAAAGGCTGAACGAAAAACGTAAAAAATCTGAAACAGGCTGAAAATGAGGCTGAGCAAAACTAGGCACACAGGATTTACAAAATACATGACTGCTAAGACAGTAACACGCGCAAATTCTGCCAGGCATGCAGGACTTTAAAAAATAATACAAACCGCATTCAGCGCGTAACACGCAAACGTTCAGCAGACACACAGAGGAGAAACTGACGCATGCTAGCCCCAAGCCAAAACTTGCAGTTTAACAAACCCTGCAATGAGCGTCCCGTACGGTAGGCTGGAGGAAAAGCTCGCAATGAGTGCCGCGAGCAAAAAAGGAAAGTTGAAGTACACAGGGGTGAGGCTCGCAATGAGTGCCGAAGGTGCTCAGAGGAGCAAAAGCCTCACATTGGGCCTCATTCTATTACCGGCCGCAAGGACCGGCCGCAAGCTATTCTGCTATTCTATTCCCCTCCGGCCGGTTGATTCCGGCAGGCTTGCGGCCGGCGCCTTGCTATCCCTTGCGGCCGTTCGCGCCAGAGGAAAGCCTTTCATCTAAAACGGCCGCAAGAGTTTCGGCCGCAAGAAAGCCCCGGTTGCTATTCTATTGCTCCGGGAACCCTCCCTGCAAGGCTAAAAGCGAGCCGCTGCTTACTTGCAGGAAAAAGGTCCCGCTAGCACCAATTAAGCACATTATAAAGCCGAAATAAAGCCATCCTGCACTCTGAGGAGACTATAAAGTGATTGTAGGTGTTAGCAAAAATAGCACAACATTCCCCTATACTCAAATCCGTAAAAAAAATTTTTTTTTATATATGTCAAATATCCATGTAAAAAGTCCAGAGTGCTTGGAGCACCTCAGACCCGGCCGCGCTGCGGCCGGAAAATAAACAGTTAATGTAAACTCGGGTTTGGGCTGATGTGCAAGCTTGAGAGGGGGTTGCTATTAATCCTCATGTCCCCCAATATGATCTCTAGCATTTACAGAGCTTTACAGTGCTGTCTTAAATTTATTTTTCACTTTAAAGATTTCTGAGCTTACGGCCGGTTGCAAGATATACGGCCGTCCGTAAGAGGAGATCCTTGCGGAGCCGTATAATAGAATTGCAAGGTAACGGGAGCCCCGCAAGGAATCGCAGCCTTGCGGCCGTTTTACGGCCGATAATAGAATGAGGCCCATTGTGTGGCAAACATTTCCAGCCTTACAATTTTATTCCTGTCATTTTTGATGGGCAAGTTCCTAGTTTGTATATAATACTCCATTTTTTTTTTTTTATATTTTTCTTGCTAGATCTTATTTCCTTAGATGTCAGAATTTATTGTTCTGACTGTAAATTATTAATTTTTTTCATAACTTCAAATTCAAATATCCCAAAATAAAAACAAGTATGCACGTTTGAAAAAACAAAAACATAATAACCAATTTTATGTTGCATTTTAAGATGAACAACTTTGTTTCATTAATTTTTTGATATTACAGCTACGGCTAGTAAACTTGTACAAAATGGCTACCCAGTAGCCATTTTTTTCCTACGTTGTCCAAAAAACGTAAAATTTTCGTTACAAGAAATAAAACCCATAAATGTCATTCTTTGTCAAGAAAGAGCATGTCTTTGCAATCATTTTCAACATGAAAACATTTTGGTTCCATCGTGCCCACATGCTTAAAATTCAGGTTTTCTAAACCTAGTTTTTCTATCAAAAAACCACACTACAAGTACATTTATACATTGTTTTAGGCATTTATAAAATCTTTTGAGTGCTGGTGTAATATATGAAATAGTCCTCATTTTATTGAGCTCTTTGTAAAATTTCAAAGAGAAAAAAAATTAAATGTACGCAAAGGTATCTTGTGCCGAGAGTCTTTAGAGGAACAGACAACGCAAATTAAATGAAACTTTGAAGTGCTATAAAATTAAAACAGTTTGAGATAGAGGGAAAAAAAATTAAGGCGGTTTCTTTCAACCATAAGGGAAGGATGTACGCTAGACGGAGGGTGACGAAACCCTTGTTTTTTTTTGTTGATTTGATGTGGAATGGCCCTTGGGGAAAGATAAGCTACATAGAAGTGGAGCTAGCTTTTATCAGTAGTTGAAGCCATAATCGTATTTGACCTGTGCTGCACTGGTACTGTGTAAGATGGAAAACTGGTTGGGAAATACATGTCTTCTTTTGGAATGTCACTGTAGGATGCTTCTGTTTAAATTGTTGCAATGTGTTCCTCTAGGCCCTTTGAGTAAGCCCAGAAGCAGCTCTGTATCCAAGTTCCCTCAATTTTCGTGGACAGCTCCCATATATATATATATATATATATATATATATATATATATATATATATATATATATATATATATCAATTATTGGGCATACTGCCTACAGACCCCCATAAGCCTCCATTTAAACCCATCACTTATGGGGGTCTACACATGGGGGTAATGGAGTATAGTTAGGATTAATAGTGTAGTGTTTAGACTTTGTCATGAGGGTCCTGGATGACCCTCATAACACTTATAGGGTTAACCTAGGGGTTAATAGTGTCCTATAGGAGTCCATATAGCCCCCTGAGGGGGGTTCATTTTATTCTCATGGGGGTCTATATTGAGAGCTGCATCATGTGCGAGTGTTTATTTACAAGTGGAGGTAGATCAAAAGGCTTTGTTTGATGACTGGATCTGAATGAAAATTATACCATACCTCTTCTTCCTTACTGGTCCAGAAGCAGAGTGCTTGCATCAGAAAACGCAAGCACTGTCATGACCCAGAGATGAGGGCCGAGTGCACCCCAACACCACCTTTCTGCTACAGGTATCCCTATAGGTTGTGGATTTTGGGTTCATTTTAATGAACAGCCTGCTTATTCAGCCCAGGAACAACCAGTCCTCAGGATACAGGAACAGGCAATGGTCCCTTAGGATAGGACCAGCAGGGACATCAGGATATAATAAAAGATCTTTCCATTTGGAGGCCAAAAAATACATACAGTGTTTATGCGTATACAAAACAGACAACAACAGTTATTGATGTGATACAGGTAACCCCAGTAACTGGATTCCCTTCATCAGCAGGGCCCCAGTATTACACTCCATTAAAATACCTGGGGAAAAAATAGCATTTCAATACCAAGCATGTCTGGTTACGACCTTTACATCATTACATTTACACAAAAATACAATAATTCCTGTCTGTTATGGCCACACACTGCTCTGTATGATACACACACATATGATAACTATGATTAACCCCAAGAGTCCAGTGGTGGGCCCTCCTGGGCATCACACACTGTTCTCCAGAAATGTAAATACCCATCTCATGAAAAAATGGAGCGGCCTCCTGGGCAGATCCTCTACCACCCCATGACACCTAGAAGAGGTCAGGGAGTAGCTCCACTATATTTTCTTTCAAATAGGGTAGCATTGTTGGCCATTTGTACTCTGTCTTTAGTGCAGTTGACAAAGTTACAATTCTATGAAAAAATGGGTTAGGTGAACAACAATAATAGGGGTCTCCTTGTGTAAATTAGGGATGGCTAGTATATAGCTTCAATATCCATACATATTTAAACAAAAGGAATAACTAATGTGATCAGCAGTGTATAATATAATGGAAATGAATATATAGAGGAAAGAACAGACACCTTTGAGTTCTAATCACAAGTTATAAACCCCTCCAGCCATAAAAATTGGCATATATATAATCATATTGAAAAAAAGGATGGAATTGATTGTAGAAATATATTAAAATATAACTTTTATTTACAAACAATAAAATGTATATACAATATAAATAGAAAATTATCCAATTAATTATATAATGGCATCTATCAATAAGTGAATTGCTCATTCAATAATCATATGAATTGCTGACAGATATTACCAATATATATAATTCATTGAGGGTGCCAAATATATCACTAAGGTTGCCCAAAAATTATATACATATATACAGAAAGGACTGAAGTGGAGACAGAGGGGACAATAAAATTGTAAGGCAGATAATACTGTTTGCCACAGACAGTAAGTGTTTTGGTCGTCTGAGATCCTTCAGCACTCATTGCGAGCCTCGCGCTGAGCGCCTTTGGCGCTCATCGCGTGGATCGCAATGAGCGCCTTTGGTGCTCATTGCAAGCCTCTTGGTTGGTGTATTTTTTGTTATCAGAGGCGCTTTTGCTGTCATTGTAAGGTCCGCTCTGATCTCCTTTTTGCGCTTATTGCAAGCCTGTTTCCTGGTGTAGTTTGTGTCCTATGAGCACTGTTGTCGCTCATTGTGAGGCACGTGGTGTAGGTCTTTGGCGTTTATTGCGATACTGTGGTGTTTTTTTTGTGTATATGTAGTTTTTCATGATAATTAATTAAATCATAAATTAATATACTTTACCTATTTGTAATTAATATATGCAGCAAGCAATGTGCTGAAGAGCTAACAATCTGTTTTGATGTTTCTGCAGCATACAATGTAGATTTGCACTGTTGCTGAGGTGTAAGTGTCAGCAATGTTTGCAGTGTAAATAGTGTGCGTACGTGAGGGGAAACCGTTAGTGTAGCTGTGTACTTCCGCATTCTGTAAGTTAGTGTTGTAAAATGGCGGCGAATGTGTATGTGGTATGCTGGGGTGGATGATTTAGCGTCCTTGCTAATAGTGTTCTTTGTAAAAGTTGTATGTGCTTGGTGGTGTTTTGCAGCTTTAGGGGTCGTGTAGCATCGTTTTCGTTTTTTTCGGCGGCCGTTTTTTCTCTCGTTTAGGGGATTTTCGAGTGTCTAAACTCATAAATTGGTGACGTCCTGGGTTTCCCCCCTTTCTGTGGGGAAGTTTTTTTATTTAATATATGTGTGCATTTTGTCTTTTTTTAATGTTTGCCACTGTGCGCGGTTCGGCCGTTAAGGTCGTATTTTTGTGAATCCGCGGCTCGTATTTTTTTTGTGTAAGTCCTTATTTAGTCATTGCATGTTAGAGTCCCGCTTCTGTGCCTGTTTGTAACCGCTTGTAAGCCGCCGTAGAGCCTCCACCTCCGCAAATGCGGCCTGCAATGAGCCTTCGGATTATTGCAGCCGACGTGGGAGCATCCACCTCCGCAAATGCGGCCCCTCGCTTTGCGAGCTCACAAAGCGTGACGACGTTTCGTAGTTTACAACTATTATATGTGATATATATATTTTTTTTAAAAGGAGACATTTTATTTTATTACCTTTTCACAAAGCAGTTATATAATCACTTTCAATTAAAACAAAGGATTGTGGAGAGAAAAATGTACACTAATGGGAAACAAGCAAGTTAACATACATTTTTGCCACTGTACATTAATAATTGCCCTTAAATCATATTAATTATGATTATAGGAATATGGTAATATATCCTGAGTTTCCATCCACCATGGAAATGACTGAATGCGTACCACCATTTTTCCCTTACAGCTAAGATCCCATATCAGCTTCTCAGGACATCATGGAGAATCCTTGGGAATGACATTCTTCCTTACAGTCTCTGATTGGCCAAAAAGCTAACATGGGGAAGGAAGGAAGGAATGTATCGTGTACATATAATGTCTCACTATGGAGCAGCTTCACATTGTAATTATTTTTTTTTAGGTTAAAATCTAATCAAATATTTTCAAATTAACACCAATTAAAATGAATGATAGTAAAAAGTATCTATATCTAAATATCATAAAATATATGAATTTGTAAGAGTAGAGTTACCATATTGCTCCATATTGATCGCTGTGTGTCTTCAAATGCAATGTTATCTCTTTTTATATACATTTTTATATTAAAAAGGGGATCAATATAGGAAATACACTTTTTTTTTTTTCACAAAAAATAATCAAAAATATTTCAGATTTGGGGGCGTCTAAGCCAGTAGATTGAGCAGATGTGCTCTGGATGACCTCTGCTCGCGTAAACGAATGTTGGAGTATATTGGGGCAAATTTTTAGCCCAAAAAGCATATAAATGCTTCTAATAAGTTAAGCTTTTCGGGCTGATTAAAAAGGCCACATTTTTTTTAAAGGGACAATATCTAATTACGCCACCACGAGGATATGGACCTGACAGGCTTGGTGGACCCGATCATCCCCCGGGTAGGAGCGGCTTGGAGGAGCAAACGAGTGAGTGCTGCAGCCATCGTAGGTGGTGGGTACTCAGCATAACGGAGGAGAGCTTGCAGAGAGGTGGCGAAAGCTGCACAGAAGATCGCTGAGCAGACCCAGCAATAAAAAAGCAACCATTGGTGGTGCAGAAACGTTCCCGATCAAGCCTTCCACCTACCTGAAATAACAGCCGGATCAGAGGCTGAGAGTGGCACAGAAGGGAGTGAGTGCCCACAGCAACTGGATCGGGAGGCTGTGAGTAAGCCTGGAGGGTGACAGGTGCAGGGGAAGTTTGTAACACACAAGAAGAGCTGCCGCCATTGCAGGTATGGAATCTCCCCCAACTGACAGCCTGCAGTATGTGCGCTCTGCAGCACTTTCAGACAGCTACAATAACGGCAGAGGAGCTCAGGGATGGGTCCATAGAGTATGAAACACCGCAAGATGTAAGGCTGCGGCTCAAGAAAGAAGAATAGAGGTATTTTAAGTGGCAGCAGACTCCATCTTGGAGGCACCATGCAATAAGGCGGGAAATAAGTCAGGGCACCAGTGCCATTTTGCCTACCCATTTATGACAAGTAAGGGTGCAATGCACTCATAAGTATTTCAAGCACTGTATTACACTACTTGAAAATGTACCATTTTATAATAAAACTTACACACCTTTCCTGAAGAGAATTATATAGTATACGGGGGATTCAATCTTTTGCTGCAGCTTGAGTTGGCAAGGGAGCTTATCCTGCTGGCAAGTGTTCTGCAGGGAGCATTGTTACACAGCAGCCCAGAGACAAACACACACCCAGTATACACTGGGAACTCTTCTTTATGGACTTGCATCACTTAAACCCTAATAGTATAAATATAGGTGCTGGACTGTTTATAAGGATCACTACATTTCCATATTAACATTCATGTCAGCTAACTTAACCTTCACTAGTGCCTTTTAAGGACTTTAAAACAATAATAAAAAATAAAAAAAGGGGGGGAAAAAACTGAGTATATAAGAAAAAAAAGAATAAAGAAACTGTGCAACTACAATTGCAAAGAACCAGGAGGGTTGCACCCTTTCCATATTCAAATTCCTTTATACGCTACGTTGCCTGGCCACTGGAAAATCAACTTCAAAAGTGATCTGCACCTGAATGGCAGTTGTTAGTCTGGCCCAGCTTGGGAATGAGTACTGGAGGTGGATAATGTATTATTTGGATTGGGCTTGGTCAGTGACCCCCAACAATGGAGCAAACCGCTGATTTGTGACTTTTGGCTATTCTGCAATCATAACATTATTTTTGAAAACCTGGATTCCTGTGCTTACTGACTAAGAATTGCTTGACACAGCTAAAAACATCAAAGTTTAATTGTAAACACAAATGGGTAAGCCCAGGAAAACCTAACCCGCTAAAAGTATCCAGGATCATTTCACAAAGCAAAAGCAAGCTCAAGCTTCACCTCCGGACCCCACAATGGGCTCTTCTGAGTGCTCTGAGGTAGATGAGGACACTCCATCTCCGCAACAACAGGCCAAACTTTCTGATCTATCCTTAACTGACTTTAATAGCCTGCTGCGGTTGCATTTTGACAAAGCAGTCAGTGAAATCAGACAGGACATTCAGGACCTGGACAATCGTACCCAAGTGTTGGAAACACTAACTGACCAAGTACTAGTTTGTCAACAAACAGACCGCAGCAAACTTAACCTTCACTAGTGCCTTTTAAGGACTTTAAAACAACAACAAAAAAATATATATATATATATATAAAAAGGAACAAAGAAACTGTGCAACTACAACTGCAATGAACCAGGAGGGTTGCACCCTTTCCATATTCAAATTCCTTTATACACTACGTTGCCTGGCCACTGGAAAATCAACTTCAAAAGTGATCTGCACCTAAATGGCGGTTGTTAGTCTGGCCCAGCTTGGGAATGAGTACTGGAGGTGGATAATGTATTATTTGGATTGGGCTTGGTCAGTGCCCACCAACAATGGAGCAAACCGCTGATTCGTGACTTTTGGCTATTCTGCAATCATAACATTATTTTTGAAAACCTGGATTTCTGCGCTTAGTGACTAAGAATTGCTTGGCACAACTAAACGCATCAAAGTTGAATTGTAAACAAAAATGGGTAAGCCCAGGAAAACCCAACCCGCTAAAAGTATCCAGGATCATTTCACAGAGCAAAAGCAAGCTCAAGCTTCACCTCCGGACACCACAATGGGCTCTTCTGAGGGCTCTGAGGTAGATGAGGACACTCCATCTCCGCAACAACAGGCCAAACTTTCTGATCTATCCTTAACTGACTTTAATAGCCTGCTGCGGTCGCATTTTGACAAAGCAGTCAGTGAAATCAGACAGGACAGTCAGGACCTGGGCAATCGTACCCAAGTGTTGAAAACACTACCTGACCAAATACTAGAGGGTCAACAGACCACACAAACATAAATCAGAATACCTCTCAAATCGAAGCCCTAGAAAAGAAACGTAAAGATCTCGAGAATAGATCAGTGCATAACAACATTAGATTTAGAGGTATTACAAAGTCAGTCACGGATCCACAGACTTATCTGAATGCTGTAATTCATACGATTTTACCGAACCACCCCCAGGACTCATGGGATATTGAACGAGTTCATAGAGCACTGGGAGGTCCTAATACATCAGAACTAGCCAAGGATGTGATAGCCAGATTTTTGCGTCAAGCCTCCAGGGACTTAATTCTTGCAGTGTCCAGAAAATCACAGAACATAATTGATCCGGATGGGGTATCCATACAAATCTTTGTGGACCTTGCGCCAGGGACGCTGTTTAAACGTAAGCAATTGAAGCCAGCCCTGTCAATCCTGGTTAAAAATATTATTAGATATCGATGGGGATTCCCCTTTAATCTTGCCTTTCAGCTTGGTGCACATACCCACATTGTCCATTCCTTGGAAGAGTGCTGGGCAACTCTATCTCGATTAAATCTTGTCACTAATAAAGATAACTTATGATTTTCTTAAGTGCCTGGTTTGCCGCAGCGACCAGCCAGACAGTGGGTGGAAGTCCAACGATCTAGGCGGCAACGTAAGCCAGTGGAGCATCAATCGGGGGTAATTCCAGGCCCCTCATCAGGCACCCAAGTTCTAATTTTGACCTCTGGCCTGGCTTGATAGCACTGGCTATGCTCCTGCATAGGATTGAAATAATTAATATCCCACCTGGTGTGATTGTAGATATTACTAGCAAACAGACTTCCGAATTTAAGAATAGGTTAAGGTCTTTGCAGCTAAGATGTTTGTGGTGAACTAGGCCTTAAGAATTGATTTTGTCTATACTGTCACAACCTACAATGATGATGGAGTATAGAGGATCCTAGTCCTCTTATCTCCTGTAGGTTTTAGACCTAAGTTTGGGCTGACTCTAGACCTATGGACAGTCCCTGTCGGTACAAAGGCATAAGTCCCAGCTCATTGGTAGCGTGCCTGGGAAAACTGGAAGGGAGTCAGAACGATCTCCTCTACCAGCATATGCCCCTGGGTCAATAATGCATCTGCACACAAAGTCTTGATGAAAATTATGAACCATGTTTTATTTTAGAACAGCATATTTAACCACATCACACAAGAATGGGGAAGTGGCTACCGTTAGCCAGTCCCAAAGACCTCTGGCCAATCATGAAGGGGAACTGTGTGTGAACCAATAGTCCCCTCCCAGGTCCGCCCTCTAGGCGAGGCCAACTAATTCCTTTGGGCTCTGAATCTCCAGGGCAAAGCATGCCTTTACTCTCCTGTGCCCATGCTATGAAAGCTGAGAAGCCTCAGGGCATCCCATTGTTTCTGGGTGCCTGCCTGTCTGCTCTCCAGCTGTGAGCTCCCCATTGTTAGTTCTCTGCTGGACACTTAGCTAATGGGATTAACAGGCCTTTGGGAACAAAGGAGGCTTGGCTGTATTCAACAATATAATAACATACATTCATATTTACAAATATATCACCCAATGTTCCACCCACATACAACCAATATATCCCATTAGAGCCCTCAGAGGATACCCATTACAATGAGCCTAAACATGGAAGGGATGGGAATATGCTAAGGGGTAATCTTATAATACTTTATCCCCTAGACCACAAAATAACAATATAACCTTATAACAGTATAACAGGGGGTCTGGGAGCCCCAAACCCCCAGGTATCGTCTCTTGTGTCAACAGTCTGTGACAGACATCTGTCCAAGTCCCAGATGACTGCCAAGTGAGCCATGACATATACTATCACCAATCTGGTGTAATTCACTGATCTATTTGATTATATACTTTGTAAATAATTGTTATTGTGACTAACTAATTGTAGTTAGTATTTGCTAGCACTAGCTCAACTTCAGGAACGTTTTATAGTAGCTTCACTAGATCATATATTCATCTCATTATAGATACGCCTCAGGACTTTGACCGTGATTTATATTCACATGGCTGTATGACATGTTAATAATCTTTATTTCTATAGACATTTTGGTACGTGAGGATCTTAGACAGCTATGAGGACTTAAGTTATTACGCCAAGGCATAAGAGATCTAAAAGATGGAGGGCTTGAGGCGGTAGGCTCGCATTTATAAGAAACGGAAATGTATGCAGTTTTGATGGCTGTGTTCACATTTTTAGGGATTTAGCTGTTGCTTTAAAGTATATGAAATAACTGCATCTTGATTAGGGTCTTGTACTCTAGTAGAGTCCCATAGAAACTCCAAATCTATAGATAGAGCTCACGGTTGGCTGACCATAATAATGGGATGCCCCGGTTTCTACATAAGGTTTACCCAACCTTTTTTGCTATAACACAAGAAAGCAGGGGTAGCAATTTTATATCCGTCCGGGTTCGTGGCCTGACCACTCCCAGGTCTATCTTACTTGAAATATAGGCCAGAACAGTAAACCACCATATGCATGGAGGGTCAATGAGAAAATTCTATCAAATCCCCTTATAGTGGAACAAATTGCCTGGGATATACAGTGCCTTGCAAAAGTATTCACCCCCCTTGACTTTTTACCTATTTTGTTACATTACAGCCTTAAGTTCAATGTTTTGTTAATCTAAATCTTATGTGATGGATCAGAACACAAAAGTCTAAGTTGGTGAAGTGAAATGAGAAAAATATATACATAACTATTCTTTAGAAATAGGAAATTGTCATGTGCGTATGTATTCACCCCCTTTGTTATGAAGCCCATCAAAAGCTCTGGTGCAACCAATTACCTTCAGAAGTCACATAATTAGTGAAATGATGTCCACCTGTCTGCAATCTAAGTGTCACAGGATCTGTCATTACATATACATACCTTTTTTTGAAAGGCCCCAGAGGCTGCAACACCTAAGCAAGAGGCACCACTAACCGAACACTGCCATGAAGACCAAGGAACTCTCCAAACAAGTAAGGGGCAATGTTGTTGAGAAGTACAAGTCAGGATTAGGCTATAAATATCCAAATCTTCGATGATCCCCAGGAGCACCATCAAATGTATCATAACCAAATGGAAAGAACATGGCACAAAAGCAAATCTGCCAAGACACGGCCGCCCACCAAAACTCACCTGGCAAGGAGGGCATTAATCAGAGAGGCAGCACAGAGACCTAAAGTAACCCTGGAGGAGCTGCAGAGTTCCAGAGCAGAGACTGGAGTATCTTTACATAGGATGACAATAATCTGTACGCTCCATAGAGTTGGGCTTTATGGCAGAGTGGCCAGAAGAAAGCCATTACTTGAAAATGGCACATTTTGAGTTTGCGAAAATGCCTGTGGGAGATTTCCATAATGTATGAAGGAATGTGCTCTGGTCGGATGAGAAAAAAATGTAACTTTTCGGCCATCAAAGAAAACGCTATGTCTGGCGCAAACCCAACACATCACATCACCCAAAGAAACATGGTGGGGGCAGCATCATGCCGTGGGGATGTTTTTCAGCAGCCAGGACTGGGAAACTGGTCAGAGTTGAGGGAAAGATGGATGGTGCTAAATACAGGGATATTCTTGCGCAAAACCTGTACCACTCTGTGCGTGATTTGAGGCTAGGACGGAGGTTCACCTTCCAGCCGGACAATAACCCCAAACACACTGCTAAAGCAACACTTGTGTGGCTTAAGGGTAAACATGTAAATGTGTTGGAATGGCCTAGTCAAAGCCCAGACCTCAATCCAATAGAAAATCTGTGGCCAGACTTAAAGATTTCTGTTCACAAGAGTTAACCATCCAACTTGAAGCAGCTGGAGCAGTTTTGCAAGAAGGAATGGGCAAAAATCCCAGTGGTAAGATGTGGCAAGCTCATAGAGACTTATCCAAAGCGACTTGAATCTGTGATTGCTTAAAAAGTAATTCTACAAAGTATTGACTTTAGGGGGGTGAATAGTTATGCACATTGACTTTTTCTGTTATTTTGTCCTATTTGTTGCTTGATTCACAATAAAAAAAAATAACATCTTCAAATTTATGGGCATGTTCTGTAAATTAAATGATGCAAATCCTCAAACAAAACAACAAAGTCAGAGGTGCTCATCAGAGAACGAACCAACCTTAATAGGTTAGTGCTATAGCCATGATAAGCTACTCTGAGAGCAACCTCTTTTAGCTCACTTGTGCCCTTCACAGGAGAAATCTCCTGTAGTATATCAGTCTGGTCCCACTCAAAAGAGTGACCCAGCCCCGAAATACCAGGCAATTCTACCCTGAACAGGAGAAACAGCAAACCCCAGACGCGTTTCGGCCTTTATGGGCCTCGTCAGTGAGGTGCAGCTGAACTCCCTAAGGCACAGTGAGCAAGGGGTCCACGTCTGGAGTCCCCTATTACCCATTGGGAGACTAAACCCTAAAGGAAATTTGCATAAAGAAAACAACAAAGTCAGAGGTGCTCATCAGAGAACGAACCAACCTTAATAGGTTAGTGCTATAGCCATGATAAGCTACTCTGAGAGCAACCTCTTTTAGCTCACTTGTGCCCTTCACAGGGAGAAATCTCCTGTAGTATATCAGTCTGGTCCCACTCAAAAGAGTGACCCAGCCCCAAAATACCAGGCAATTCTACCCTGAACAGGAGAAACAGCAAACCCCAGACGCGTTTCGGCCTTTATGGGCCTCGTCAGTGAGGTGCAGCTGAACTCCCTAAGGCACAGTGAGCAAGGGGTCCACGTCTGGAGTCCCCTATTACCCATTGGGAGACTAAACCCTAAAGGAAATTTGCATAAAGAAAACAACAAAGTCAGAGGTGCTCATCAGAGAACGAACCAACCTTAATAGGTTAGTGCTATAGCCATGATAAGCTACTCGGAGAGCAACCTCTTTTAGCTCACTTGTGCCCTTCACAGGTAGAAATTTCCTGTAGTATATCAGTCTGGTCCCACTCAAAAGAGTGACCCAGCCCCGAAATACCAGGCAATTCTACCCTGAACAGGAGAAAATGCAAACCCTAGACGCGTTTCGGCCTTTATGGGCCTCGTCAGTGAGGTGCAGCTGAACTCCCTAAGGCACAGTGAGCAAGGGGTCCACGTCTGGAGTCCCCTATTACCCATTGGGAGACTAAACCCTAAAGGAAATTTGCATAAAGAAAACAACAAAGTCAGAGGTGCTCATCAGAGAACGAACCAACCTTAATAGGTTAGTGCTATAGCCATGATAAGCTACTCTGAGAGCAACCTCTTTTAGCTCACTTGTGCCCTTCACAGGGAGAAATCTCCTGTAGTATATCAGTCTGGTCCCACTCAAAAGAGTGACCCAGCCCCGAAATACCAGGCAATTCTACCCTGAACAGGAGAAACAGCAAACCCCAGACGCGTTTCAGCCTTTATGGGCCTCGTCAGTGAGGTGCAGCTGAACTCCCTAAGGCACAGTGAGCAAGGGGTCCACGTCTGGAGTCCCCTATTACCCATTAGGAGACTATACCCTAAAGGACATTTGCATAAAGAAAACAACAAAGTCAGAGGTGCTCATCAGAGAATGAACCAACCTTAATAGGTTAGTGCTATAGCCATGATAAGCTACTCTGAGAGCAACCTCTTTTAGCTCACTTGTGCCCTTCACAGGGAGAAATCTCCTGTAATATATCAGTCTGGTCCCACTCAAAAGAGTGACCCAGCCCCGAAATACCAGGCAATTCTACCCTGAACAGGAGAAACAGCAAACACCAGACGCGTTTCGGCCTTTATGGGCCTCGTCAGTGAGGTGCAGCTGAACTCCCTAAGGCACAGTGAGCAAGGGGTCCACGTCTGGAGTCCCCTATTACCCATTGGGAGACTAAACCCTAAAGGAAATTTGCATAAAGAAAACAACAAAGTCAGAGGTGCTCATCAGAGAACGAACCAACCTTAATAGGTTAGTGCTATAGCCATGATAAGCTACTCTGAGAGCAACCTCTTTTAGCTCACTTGTGCCCTTCACAGGGAGAAATCTCCTGTAGTATATCAGTCTGGTCCCACTCAAAAGAGTGACCCAGCCCCGAAATACCAGGCAATTCTACCCTGAACAGGAGAAACAGCAAACCCCAGACGCGTTTCGGCCTTTATGGGCCTCGTCAGTGAGGTGCAGCTGAACTCCCTAAGGCACAGTGAGCAAGGGGTCCACGTCTGGAGTCCCCTATTACCCATTGGGAGACTAAACCCTAAAGGAAATTTGCATAAAGAAAACAACAAAGTCAGAGGTGCTCATCAGAGAACGAACCAACCTTAATAGGTTAGTGCTATAGCCATGATAAGCTACTCTGAGAGCAACCTCTTTTAGCTCACTTGTGCCCTTCACAGGGAGAAATCTCCTGTAGTATATCAGTCTGGTCCCACTCAAAAGAGTGACCCAGCCCCGAAATACCAGGCAATTCTACCCTGAACAGGAGAAACAGCAAACAATTAGACGCGTTTCGGCCTTTATGGGCCTCGTCAGTGAGGTGCAGCTGAACTCCCTAAGGCACAGTGAGCAAGGGGTCCACGTCTGGAGTCCCCTATTACCCATTGGGAGACTAAACCCTAAAGGAAATTTGCATAAAGAAAACAACAAAGTCAGAGGTGCTCATCAGAGAACGAAGCAACCTTAATAGGTTAGTTCTATAGCCATGATAAGCTACTCTGAGAGCAACCTCTTTTAGCTCACTTGTGCCCTTCACAGGGAGAAATCTCCTGTAGTATATCAGTCTGGTCCCACTCAAAAGAGTGACCCAGCCCCAAAATACCAGGCAATTCTACTCTGAACAGGAGAAACAGCAAACCCCCAGACGCGTTTCGGCCTTTATGGGCCTCGTCAGTGAGGTGCAGCTGAACTCCCTAAGGCACAGTGAGCAAGGGGTCCACGTCTGGAGTCCCCTATTACCCATTGGGAGACTAAACCCCTAAAGGAAATTTGCATAAAGAAAACAACAAAGTCAGAGGTGCTCATCAGAGAACGAACCAACCTTAATAGGTTAGTGCTATAGCCATGATAAGCTACTCTGAGAGCAACCTCTTTTAGCTCACTTGTGCCCTTCACAGGGAGAAATCTCCTGTAGTATATCAGTCTGGTCCCACTCAAAAGAGTGACCCAGCCCCAAAATACCAGGCAATTCTACCCTGAACAGGAGAAACAGCAAACCCCAGACGCGTTTCGGCCTTTATGGGCCTCGTCAGTGAGGTGCAGCTGAACTCCCTAAGGCACAGTGAGCAAGGGGTCCACGTCTGGAGTCCCCTATTACCCATTGGGAGACTAAACCCTAAAGGAAATTTGCATAAAGAAAACAACAAAGTCAGAGGTGCTCATCAGAGAACGAACCAACCTTAATAGGTTAGTGCTATAGCCATGATAAGCTACTCTGAGAGCAACCTCTTTTAGCTCACTTGTGCCCTTCACAGGGAGAAATCTCCTGTAGTATATCAGTCTGGTCCCACTCAAAAGAGTGACCCAGCCCCAAAATACCAGGCAATTCTACCCTGAACAGGAGAAACAGCAAACCCCAGACGCGTTTCGGCCTTTATGGGCCTCGTCAGTGAGGTGCAGCTGAACTCCCTAAGGCACAGTGAGCAAGGGGTCCACGTCTGGAGTCCCCTATTACCCATTGGGAGACTAAACCCTAAAGGAAATTTGCATAAAGAAAACAACAAAGTCAGAGGTGCTCATCAGAGAACGAACCAACCTTAATAGGTTAGTGCTATAGCCATGATAAGCTACTCTGAGAGCAACCTCTTTTAGCTCACTTGTGCCCTTCACAGGGAGAAATCTCCTGTAGTATATCAGTCTGGTCCCACTCAAAAGAGTGACCCAGCCCTGAAATACCAGGCAATTCTACCCTGAACAGGAAAAACAGCAAACGCCAGACGCGTTTCGGCCTTTATGGGCCTCGTCAGTGAGGTGCAGCTGAACTCCCTAAGGCACAGTGAGCAAGGGGTCCACGTCTGGAGTCCCCTATTACCCATTGGGAGACTAAACCCTAAAGGAAATTTGCATAAAGAAAACAACAAAGTCAGAGGTGCTCATCAGAGAACGAACCAACCTTAAAAGGTTAGTGCTATAGCCATGATAAGCTACTCTGAGAGCAACCTCTTTTAGCTCACTTGTGCCCTTCACAGGGAGAAATCTCCTGTAGTATATCAGTCTGGTCCCACTCAAAAGAGTGACCCAGCCCCGAAATACCAGGCAATTCTACCCTGAACAGGAGAAACAGCAAACCCCAGACGCGTTTCAGCCTTTATGGGCCTCGTCAGTGAGGTGCAGCTGAACTCCCTAAGGCACAGTGAGCAAGGGGTCCACGTCTGGAGTCCCCTTTTACCCATTAGGAGACTATACCCTAAAGGACATTTGCATAAAGAAAACAACAAAGTCAGAGGTGCTCATCAGAGAATGAACCAACCTTAATAGGTTAGTGCTATAGCCATGATAAGCTACTCTGAGAGCAACCTCTTTTAGCTCACTTGTGCCCTTCACAGGGAGAAATCTCCTGTAATATATCAGTCTGGTCCCACTCAAAAGAGTGACCCAGCCCCGAAATACCAGGCAATTCTACCCTGAACAGGAGAAACAGCAAACCCCAGACGCGTTTTGGCCTTTATGGGCCTCGTCAGTGAGGTGCAGCTGAACTCCCTAAGGCACAGTGAGCAAGGGGCCCACATCTGGAGTCCCCTATTACCCATTGGAAGACTAAACCCTTAAGGAAATTTGCATAAAGAAAACAACAAAGTCAGAGGTGCTCATCAGAGAACGAACCAACCTTAATAGGTTAGTGCTATAGCCATGATAAGCTACTCTGAGAGCAACCTCTTTTAGCTCACTTGTGCCCTTCACAGGGAGAAATCTCCTGTAGTATATCAGTCTGGTCCCACTCAAAAGAGTGACCCAGCCCCGAAATACCAGGCAATTCTACCCTGAACAGGAGAAACAGCAAACCCCAGACGCGTTTCGGCCTTTATGGGCCTCGTCAGTGAGGTGCAGCTGAACTCCCTAAGGCACAGTGAGCAAGGGGTCCACGTCTGGAGTCCCCTATTACCCATTGGGAGACTAAACCCTAAAGGAAATTTGCATAAAGAAAACAACAAAGTCAGAGGTGCTCATCAGAGAACGAACCAACCTTAATAGGTTAGTGCTATAGCCATGATAAGCTACTCTGAGAGCAACCTCTTTTAGCTCACTTGTGCCCTTCACAGGGAGAAATCTCCTGTAGTATATCAGTCTGGTCCCACTCAAAAGAGTGACCCAGCCCTGAAATACCAGGCAATTCTACCCTGAACAGGAGAAACAGCAAACGCCAGACGCGTTTCGGCCTTTATGGGCCTCGTCAGTGAGGTGCAGCTGAACTCCCTAAGGCACAGTGAGCAAGGGGTCCACGTCTGGAGTCCCCTATTACCCATTGAGAGACTAAACCCTAAAGGAAATTTGCATAAAGAAAACAACAAAGTCAGAGGTGCTCATCAGAGAACGAACCAACCTTAATAGGTTAGTGCTATAGCCATGATAAGCTACTCTGAGAGCAACCTCTTTTAGCTCACTTGTGCCCTTCACAGGGAGAAATCTCCTGTAGTATATCAGTCTGGTCCCACTCAAAAGAGTGACCCAGCCCCGAAATACCAGGCAATTCTACCCTGAACAGGAGAAACAGCAAACCACAGACGCGTTTCGGCCTTTGTGGGCCTCGTCAGTGAGGTGCAGCTGAACTCCCTAAGGCACAGTGAGCAAGGGGTCCACGTCTGGAGTCCCCTATTACCCATTGGGAGACTAAACCCTAAAGGAAATTTGCATAAAGAAAACAACAAAGTCAGAGGTGCTCATCAGAGAACGAACCAACCTTAATAGGTTAGTGCTATAGCCATGATAAGCTACTCTGAGAGCAACCTCTTTTAGCTCACTTGTGCCCTTCACAGGGAGAAATCTCCTGTAGTATATCAGTCTGGTCCCACTCAAAAGAGTGACCCAGCCCCGAAATACCAGGCAATTCTACCCTGAACAGGAGAAACAGCAAACGCCAGACGCGTTTCGGCCTTTATGGGCCTCGTCAGTGAGGTGCAGCTGAACTCCCTAAGGCACAGTGAGCAAGGGGTCCACGTCTGGAGTCCCCTATTACCTATTGGGAGACTAAACCCTAAAGGAAATTTGCATAAAGAAAACAACAAAGTCAGAGGTGCTCATCAGAGAACGAACCAACCTTAATAGGTTAGTGCTATAGCCATGATAAGCTACTCTGAGAGCAACCTCTTTTAGCTCACTTGTGCCCTTCACAGGGAGAAATCTCCTGTAGTATATCAGTCTGGTCCCACTCAAAAGAGTGACCCAGCCCCGAAATACCAGGCAATTCTACCCTGAACAGGAGAAACAGCAAACCCCAGACGCGTTTCGGCCTTTATGGGCCTCGTCAGTGAGGTGCAGCTGAACTCCCTAAGGCACAGTGAGCAAGGGGCCATAGATCTCACCTATTAAGGTTGGTTCGTTCTCTGATGAGCACCTCTGACTTACCTTTTTTTGTTTAAGTCCTCAAACAATCCATGTTAATTTCAGGTTGTGAGAAAACAAAACATGAAAAATGCCAAGGGGGGTGAATACTTTTGCAAGGCACTGTATATTTATCCAATACACAGAATCAGGATCGGCAAAGGCTTGCTTTTCTAGATTCTTGTGACCTGCCCAAGATTACGACCCAAGAGTGCGATCTATTGAATTCTAAAGTTCCAGAAACTAAAGTTAAAGCAAATATTAAGGGCACCAGGTCTGGACGTTTTTTGCAATATCTATTATAAAAAATATGCTGATCTACTTTCTCCCCATCTGACAAACCTCTCTAGCGAAATTTTAGATGGACATCAGATGCCTCAGGAATTGAATCACGCGAATATCCTATTCTTTCCAAAAGGAGTCAAGGACCCACTTGAGGTTCGTAATTATCGTCCCATTTCACTGCTGAATGGGGATATAAAAATCTTAGCGAAATTAATGGCAAACAGGATAGCTAATTTTCTTCCTAGAGTTATCCATAAAGACCAAACAGGGTTTGTCCCCCATAGGCAGACGGGGGATAATGTCCGACGAATATTAAATTCCATTACTTGGACAAATCATAATAAAATCCCAATGTGTTTATTAGCACTTGACATAGAAAAAGCCTTCGATACTTTAGAATGGCCCTATCTTATTGCAGTGCTAGATAAATTTGGTTTAAAATACATATTATAATTCTCCCAAAGCTACCCTGAAACTCCCAGGAGATTCACCTGCTCAAATAGACATACAAAGAGGAACCAGAAGGGGTTTCCCCTCTCGCCATCCTTATTTGCCTTCGCAATTGAGCCCTTGGCCCAATCCATAAGATCTAACGCAAATATACATGGAATTTAATTTGGGCTTCATCATCTTAAATGTTGTTTCTTTGCTGATGACATGTTGTGTTCTCTTACAAGACCTGCCACCTCGGTACCAGCTCTTTTTCAAATTCTGGATCACTTTGGTGACCTGTCTGGGTTAAGAGTCACTATGACCAAGACAGAAGTGTTGGGAATTTATATGTCTCAGTTAGAAATTGATAAAATTCAACAAACCTATAATTTTACTTGGCCCAAGTCTAATTTTAAATATTTAGGTGTAAACATCACTAAGAAGTTGTTGGATCTTTATAACGCTAGCTACTCTATCCTGTATAGAGATTTACAACTAGATTTAACAAAATGGTTGAAGTGGCAGATTTCCTGGTTGAGGAGAATTAATTCTGTGAAAATTAATATTCTTCCACGCCATTTAGATTTATTTTGAACCCTTCTGTCTGCTATAGATTACAAAGAACTGGAAAGATTTTAAAGCTTGGTGTTTAAATGTATATGGAATCATAGAGCTCAAAGAATATCTAGAATAAATATGTATACACATTAAATAAAGGGTGGGCTTTTGTGTCCAAATTTTAAACAATATTATAAGGCAGCTCAGCTTGCCTTTATTCCCCTTGCCCACTCCTCGCTGCATCAGCCCCTTTGGGTAGTCACTGAAAATTTAGCAATGTCTCTGCACTCATGGGACACAGTGATCTGGCTTCCTATGCCACGGTTAGCGCTTGGGTCAATATCTAACCATATTATCAAACATTCACTTAACATATGGTCTTGGGCTACCCAGAAAAATGGCCTGACACCAAAACTATCTACTCTTACCAATCCTCATTTTGCCATTCAACTCACCTCTAATGCACTGGTAGAAATCCAATAAGCTACTAATATTTGGAGATTGGTTCATAAATAATATGAGTTTAACGTTCAAATATTTGTGGGATATTTTTAATTTACCTTTAGCGGACCATTACAATTTTTGTAGAATGAAGCACTTTATACAAATTGGACACGAACATTTGGAAATCCGATTGATAACTGGTTTACTAAGCTTTGTTGGGATCATCCACTGTCGAGCAAAACCATTAGCTTGTTGTATAATTCTTTCAGTGAAGCAAACCACTATTAAAGTCAAAGTAAATGTGTATATGGGAGGAGGATTTGAGAGAATCTCTGTGTGATGAAGTCTGGGAAAAATCCTGGCGAACTCTCACAAAGGGATCCTTGAATTAGAGCATTCTCAAAATATCAATAAAAGTTCTGCATCGAACGCACCATACTCCGGCTAAGCTTTATAAATAGGGTCTTGTGCAAACTAATAGTTGTTTCAGTGAATGTGAAAAAACAGGCTCATTCATACATATCTGGGGGACTTGTCCACTGGTTAAGTATTTATGGGAAAAAGTTCTTACCTTAGCCTCTACGGTGTTTAGCTCCCGAATTGATGTTAATATTAGAGTATGCCTTCTGGGTCTCCCAGTCCCCCATTTATTGTTCCATCATAACCAACTCTTCCAATTTTTAATGTTAGCCACTAAAAGCCATATTGCTCAACAGTGGAGATCATCAGCACTTAGATTACAGGCAATATTAAATACAATTAATTTTATTTTCATCAACGAGAGATCGACTCACCTATTAGAGGATATTATCTCAAAATTTATGGAGATATGGTCTCCCTGGATTGCCCAGGCAGATAGCATATCGGTGGGGTAAAAAGGAATATAATATAGTACATATTGGATAGCCATGAAACTCAATCTATTGAAACACATAATTGGGCTTCATGCTGGGAGGGTCCTGATATATGGGAGATCCCTGGAGATGGTGGATGGAGGCGAAGTGGCACCGCAAATGGAGGCTTGAAAGGTACATGAAAATGAATAATTTGTATTTTTATTGTTTTAATTTTATTGTTTATCCCCCCCCCCCCGCAATGATAAACCTTTTTGGTTGTAATGTTACATTTTTATGCTAATCTAAAAGATAAAAAAAAATAAACTAGGTGTTGGTGACGGAACTCCATGGGTCATTTCTATCCTTGTACTGCGACATCCATGGAATCCTGTGGTTAACAGATATCATACTGTCTCACTTGTCATCCAGAAAATATTACCTGCATAAGTGGGATGTATCTATGCATATTGTATTAGGATGTACCAAAAATCTTATGGTTAAAAAAATAATATTTTTGTTTTATTAAAGTCATTACTTTGAACAACACTGCAACCTTAAAAAATAGAGAACTGGATAAGTCTCAACATACAGTCGAATCACATTCTTATGATAATATCCTGAATAACCACTGTGCGCAGCACGGACAGCAGCTAGACGGCGTAGCAGTGAGTCAATAAGATGCTGGAAGGTTGGCAAGGGTATCTGGAGCCATACAGACTGCAGTACATTGACACTTGCTGGCGATCAAGGTGATCCCATAGGTGCTCGATAGGGTTCAAGTGCGGGGAATTTGGAGGCCAGGGAAGTACTTGGAAGTTTTTGTTATGCTCCTCCACAATTGTGGCCGTATGACATGTTGCATTGTCCTGCTGGCAGATCCCATCCACTCTAGGGAAGACAGTACTTGATCTGTACTTGATCTGCAAGGCTGGGTAGATAACCCAATCAGTTGAAAGTGCCTTCCAGAGGTATGATTGGACACAGACAATGCCAAGAAAACATTCCCCAGACCATAACTTTGCCGCCATCATCTTGTATTCTTCAAACAATGTCTGCAGGGTGTTTGTTCTCAGAGGTTTTAAACCAACATCTGTCCAGTTGATGGAGCAGAAAATGTGACCCATCAGAGAAGGCAACTCTTTGCCAATCAGTAGATCATTTCGGTATTGTCATGCAAATTGAAGCCAGTTCTGACAATGAACTCTTGTCAGCATGGGTGCAGAGACCAGCCATATGCTTTGTAGCCCCATGTGCAACAGGGTTCCCTTTACTGTCATTTTAGACTCACGTTTGGTAGCCTCCTGGTTTGTTTGGATGATGAGTTGCTCAACTGTAGCGTGTTGTTTGGCTCTCACACGCATTTGCAGCTGACGTCAACTCTGACATCAATGGCACCTAATGCTTCACAGTTTCCTCTCTGTTTATTTGCAATGGTACACTTTAACCACAGCAGCATGAGAACAGTTTACAATCTGCTCTGTTTCAGAAATACTGGCACCCTATGCCCAAAAGCCAATGATCATCCATGTCAGCGATGGTTGATATTTTTGCAGAATGCCTGCATGCCACCTTATATACCCACCAAGCCAGCTCACGACATGTGCTGTATTTCATTGGATATGTGCTACTGACATCAAAAGTAAGCGTTGGTCATAATAATGCTACTTGATCCTGTTGAAAGTAAACATTTTTCTGATACTAGTGCCTCCTTGCTTCTGTCTTGTCTTACTTGTCACAATCCAGCTGATTGTGAGACGTTAGCATTATTTTGTGTGGGTGTGTGGTTTGCTTTGGTGATGCTGATTATGCTTCTTCTCTTGGACTATCTTTCAAAATCACTGTCACATTTCTTCATGACCTAAGCCGTGTATCAGTTTCAAAACAGATGTCCGCCAGCTTAAAATGTTCTTAATAAACTATTTAATACCCATAGACATAAGCTGTAAAAAAAGACAGAAGCAGATAAAATAACCAAACTGTATTATTACATGTAGTATCGATTTTCAAATATGTAATATCCTGACAAATGTGTAAAAATATGTAAAATAAAACTGAAATATAATCATATGAATTATCCTGTTCCATACACATATCTATAATGGAATATAATATGCAAGTACATGTACAAATCACACTCTAATTATCACCTACTTACCAACATGTTTTAAAAAAAGTAAAAACAACAAATACATCCTTTGCCTTTTCATCTTTCATACCAAATTATTCTATGCTATTATTAATGCTACAGGCACCCATTCTTAGGACTTGTGGGTTAAGGGCGAAAAAACCCTACGGGATGTCGAAATCTGAACTCCATTGCCGCAAATCCTGTGAACTGTTAAGCCCGTAACTGTTACGATCCAATCACGCTATGAAATTGCAACGAGTTCCCAAAGACGCCCTGGCGATCAAGCTGTAACCCGCAAATGGAGGCAAAAACATTACAGCCTCCGAAAAGGACCAGCAAAGGGTTTACAGACACTGTGAAAGACAATATAAACATGCCAGAGGACTTTAACATATGGGAAAAGCATGGAAAGGCATTACAATTACTTGCACAATAATCCGCGAATAAAAAATGGGCATTTAAAAAATATTTTATTTCATCATATATTGGAATGGTCATGCATATGCCAATATGAAAAGCCATCCAGCAACATGCAGAAAACAATTAAATGCACACTACCAGATTAAATAGCAACACAAAAACATGAAACTGCTGCCATATTAACCCTTCCTCACTCACAGAGGCTCTAATGTGGACCCTGGAATATATATATATATATATATATATATATATATATATATATATTTATTTATATTTATATATATATATATATATATGATTGCATATACAACTCACTCATCACATCTACATTGGGAAAACGAATAGTGGCCACATCACATATATCAAGTACCAGGGGAACATTTTATTATTTGTTGTTCAGTCCTTTAGTAATTTCTGACTCTCTGTGACCCTATGGACTGCAGCACATTTAGCTAGGTCTCTGCCTGTGTTGTTCCACAAGGTTTGCATGCCAAAGATACTGAAGTGGTAGCGAGTTCCCTTTCTAGGGGACTGTGATTTGTCTGACCTCTCTGCTATCACCTGCCCACCTACAGTGGCCCTACATGGTTTAGCTCACAGCTTCATCCAGGTACACAAGCCCCTTCACCACCACCAGTTAGCAATCCTGAAGGGGACCAGGAAACATACACCACACTAATCTACTCACAACACATCAGGAACGGCCTCAAAAACACATGGAGGCTGTGCAGAGGCACGGGGATCAACAGTCAACTCCATCAGGGCTAATCACTGCTACGCCCATCCTGGAAAGTCCCACGCCATTGCTGGTGGCCATGTGCCAAGATGTATACCCGTTCTCATTTGGTCACCTCCTATTATGTTTTGCTATTCATCAATTTACATTAGTGTGGTGTATGTTCCCCTGGTCCCCTTGTGTATTGCTAAGTGGTGGTGATGAAGGGGCTTGTGTAATTTAATGAAGGTGTGAGCTATACCATGTAGGGCCACTGTAGGTGGCACATCATAGCAGAGAGGTCAGACAAATCAAGGTCCACTAGAGAAGGAACTGGCAACCCACTTCAGCATCATCTGTCATATTCCTATCAGGCCCTCAGGGGAATGTTGATACTCCGCAATATCACTAATTGGACATTTGCATGTGTATTAACCTTTTATGTTGATTATATATGATACATATTATTATATGACTAGTGAATTGCCCGTCAAAAAATGAAGGCAATAGAATTGTAAGTCAATGAATGGTGTTTGGCACACAAATTAAGTGTTTCGGTATTGTGAGTACTTTTTTCTCTGATTGTGAACCTTGTGGTGAGAACCTTTTGCGCTCATCGTGTGGCTGGCAATGAGCGCCTTCGCCGTTTATTACGATTGTGTGTTGTGGTGTTTTTTTAAGTCTTGTATATATGTATGTTTTAATGATAATTAATTACTAAATAAATGAAATCATAAATTAATATACCTTACCTATTTGCAATTAATATATGCAGCAAGCAATGTGCTCAAGAGCTAACAATCTGTTTTGATGTTCCTGCAGCATCCAATGTAGATTTGCACTGTTGTTTAGTTGAGGTGTAAGTGTGAGCAATGTGTGCAGTGTGTAGTGTAAATAGGCTGCGTGCGCGATGAAAAAACGTTAGTGTAGCTGTGTACTTCCGCATTGTGTAAGTAAATTAGTAATTAGTGTTGTAAAATGGCAGCAAATGTGTATGTGGTACGCGCGTGTGGATGATTTAGCGTCCTTGGTAATAGTGTATGTTGTACCCCGTACGGCTTTTTGTAAAAGTCGTATGTGCTTGGTGGTGTTTTGTGGCTTTAGGGGTCGTGTAGCCTCGTTTTCATTTTTTGCGGGGCCATTTTTTCTCTCGCTTAGGGGATTTTCGAGTGTGTAAACTGTGAAAATTGGAGTTAAATTAACCTGTAAGATGACTTGCAGATGTCCTGGGTGTCCCCCCCTTGCTGTGTGTGATGTTTTTATTTGATTTGTTTTCGTGTTTTTCGGTGTGCGCGGTTTGGCCGTTAAGTTCGTATTTTTTGCGGCTCGTATTTTTTTTATGCAAGTCGCCGTATTTTTTGGGGGAAATTTTTTTCAAAGTGCTACGGGTCTTGCAGTGTGAATTGTGTATTTGAGTGTTGTGTTCATGTGTAGTCCCGTGGGTTGTAGGTATGGTCGTAAAGTGTTGCGGGTCGTAGGGATGAGCGCCTATGGCGCTGATCTCCACCAGCGCAGGGAATGCCTTTGGTGCTCCCTGCTTAAGTGCTACGGGGCCGTAGGGATGAGCGCCTTTGGCACTCATCTCCAGCAGCGCAAGGAGTGCCTTTGGCGCTCCTTGCCTGGCCGCAAATGCTGCCCTCGCTTTGCGAGAGTCGCAGTTGCTGCGGGCTCACTTTGCGAGCCTGCAGTTTCCCCGTTCCATTGCCAATGGATTTTGGCAAGCCCGCCTGCTGATAACTATATATGTGATATAAAATGCTATTATTACTATTCTTATTAGTATATGTATTGATCTATTGCATAGTAACTAGGGGTCATTAGTTTTCATATATAGGAATATAACACATATGTGATGTATGTGGATGTCCCATAACCCCAACCATTGAAAACACACTGACACGGTATAACAAAGAACGGTATAACAAAGCTTTATTTCAAGACTGTGCATTAATATCATGGGTGTGGTGTGGATGGATCCTGGGAGAGCAAGAGGCTTGTGGAAAAAAGGGGTTAACTAAAGGGGGTAATGTGATAGTCTAGAATAAGCATGATGCATAGCACCTACCAGGGTCACTACACCACTGCAACCGGAATCTGATGAAAAAAGGATCATCACAAATCACTCCATTTAATTGAAGAAACCATTAATGTGCATAGCACTTACAACTTGTCTGTATCTGCTAAATGAAACAAATGATTCAACCTCCGGACTGTGTTATCCAATCCAGTTTCACACATACAGTGTGGTGACAAAAACAAAAATCTGAAAAAAGTGGTCAACTAAAAAAAGGAGGATGAGGAGGATAAAATAAAACTAATCAACATGCATGTACACAGTACAGTGCTAAATACTGTAACTGTAACAATATACCAACTCACCTGATTCCCACCTGCAAGCATTACTAACTATTAGCTAGGTCTCTGGACAATCAGCAATATGGGGAAGCACCCATTAATGCGGAGAGGACACAAAGGTCAGCAGCCAGATTGACTGTTACTTACATCAGACCCAAGAATCGGTTCTCAAACTGATATTGAGGTCAGGATCACATGCTTCACTAGTGCATATATCAATGCGGTGGTGGAGGCATGGTGGGAGTAGAGGAGGAGCCCAGACGGGCGCAGCCTGGCCAGGTAGGATTCAGTCATCAGATGATGCCTCCACTCCTCACTATTGTGCCTGGCCAGGCTGCGCATGACCTCTGCATGATTGGCGTAGATACTGGCCTGGATCCCGAAGCAACTCCACCTGCTGTCTCATGAGGGCCAGCATCTGGGTCTGCACAGCCTGGCCTGATGTGGGGGATTGAGGCCGGTGAGGCGTGGTCAGGTGTGGAGGTGGCGGTGTCTGAACTGGGAGGGTCTGGGGCCCGGCTGGAGCCTGGGGCAAAACTGGCACTGGTGTGGGTAGGCCCAGTGATGGTGGCGTATGGAGTGTCCTAACTCTATGCGTCTCTATGTGTATTGCAATTATGTGTAATCTGTAATTATGTGTAGTCAAGGATTAAGTGTAAAATTGCATGTGATAGAATATAAATGAACAAAACCGCAAATTACTTCTTTCCAAACTCTCCTACTCTCTCTATAGCTCGAAAACAACCACCAACTCCAGGACCTGCGTGCTACTTCGAATGAAAATACAACACAGTCAACGCATGGGCATGTGGAACGCAAATTTATAATCTCCTTTTGTCAATCATCTTTGGCTAGACCGCTTTCTATTGGCTGAGAAGCCTGTGTCGCACTAAATTTTACTGCTATTGGATAGTGATGGACGATCGTGGCTCGGCCTGACCCTTTACAGCTTGCATGCGCTAAAGGGTTTACGGGCTAGCGTCTGAGGCCTGTAATTCGCAGCATAGTTCAATTTAATAGCTCTGTAACGCAGTTGAATTTCAAGCTTTCAGGCTTTGCTGGTGTACCGTTGCTGCTACGGGCTTTGAATTTAATGGGGCTGTATGTTTGTTACTTCCCTTGTAAACTAATTAGATTTCAGTTACTGCAATTCAAAGCTCAGTTTTAAAGAAGTCATATTTATAGAAGTGTACACCCTTAGGAAGTTGATCACCAGAAACCAAAATGGTATATCCCACAGCAGCACAATTGCACACATAAAGTAATATATTAGAATTTGTATTATTATATTTTCTATCTAAAAACTGCATATTTTCAAGTGTAATTTAAATATATCACAACAGCTATACATTAAAAACATCTTGAACTCTTTGATATTTGCTGCTTTTATTATTTTGTTTCCTAAATCTAACAAACCCAAAAGAAAACAACATTTGTTTCTTTTGGTGCAAAGGATTATAAATGCATAATCCTTTCATCCTATTACTAATCCAAGGTGTGTTCAGTATCTGTAATAATAATCTGAAAGGATTTGTGCCTTGTGTCTGATAATATTGTTATGGGATCTTTTAGCTTTGTGATAGATACTAGGAGACAGTAAAATGACTTTCTGTTTTAGGTTATATGCACCTGTCAGATATATCATTACAGAATTAAAAAATATGTAAATATTAATTAAAGAAAATGATCAATAAAGCAACAGACATGCTTATAAAAATAGCACTATACGTTTGATCTGCTTTTAGAGCAAGTATACATGGAGACCATGATAATATTGTCTTCTTATCTGATTTATATTAAAATCACAATATATTATAGTTCAGATAGTGATGTCCCGAACAGTTCGCCGGAGAACTATTCGCTGCGATTTTAGCATGGTCGCGTTCGCAACGAACGGCGAACACATGCGCTTTTCGGTCCGCCCCCTATTCTTTATCATTGAGGAAACTTTGACCCTGCACCTTACAGTCAGCAGACACATTCCAGCCAATCAGCAGCATACACTCCCTTCCAGGGCCTTCCATCTGAAGGACAGAATACATATTAGAATCATTCTGAAGCTACATTCGTTGAGAGAGGACATATATTCTACCTGCTGCTGATTTAATAGGGAAATAGATAGCCAGGCTGTGTATTTAGCTTTCACTACACACCTGAAGGACTCATTTGATATCTGCTGCATGGACAGCAACCCAAAAAGCCCTTTTTAGGGCTAGAACATCATTTATTTTATTTTATTATTTTTTTCTTTGTAATCTAATTGCATATGCCTGCCTGCTAGCGTGTGTGCAAGGCCTATTGCATCTACTCTGCCAACTTTTGCCAGTGCACAGTGACACTCATACCTGGTGCAACCGTAGTGTACAGTGACATAAAAAAAACCTTTTTTTTCTGTAATCGATTGAATTTCAGTTGCCTGCCTACAGGCGTGGGTGTGAGGCCTATTGCATCTACTCTGCCAACTTTTGCCAGTGCACAGTGACACTCATATCTGGTGCAACCGTAGTGTACAGTGACATAAAAGAACCCTTTTTTGACTGTAATCGATTGAATATCAGTTGCCTGCCTACAGGCGTGTGTGTGAGGCCTATTGCATCTACTCTGCCAACTTTTGCCAGTGCACAGTGACACTCATATCTGGTGGCACCTTAGATTGCACGCGCAGTGCCCCAAATTTGAAGTGGGAGGACCGACCAAGCATCTTTTTCCATTTCCCTGTTCCAAAAATCCATGCCATATACACGTCCCCTGATAGGTGACGTAACAGGTATTAAACTGATAGGAATGAATAGTACAACTTAATACACCACTCCTATCTGGTGGCACATTACATTGCACGTGCAGTGCTCCAAATTCGAAGTAGGAGGTCCGACCAAGCATCTTTTTCCATCTCCCTGTTCCAAAAATCCATGCCATATACACGTC
This sequence comes from Discoglossus pictus, assembly GCA_027410445.1. Taxonomy (NCBI): domain Eukaryota; kingdom Metazoa; phylum Chordata; class Amphibia; order Anura; family Alytidae; genus Discoglossus; species Discoglossus pictus. The sequence goes on along the minus strand of CM050164.1, from coordinate 152,141,229 downwards.
CCCTAATAGTGGACGTAACAGGGATTGAACCGATAGGAATAGTACTACTTAACAGTACACACCTTATAATAACGCAGACAGAGGCAACGCAGAGAGAGGAGTCTGAAGAAGAGGAGTCAAAGGAGGAAGGTGGCTTTGAGGAGGTGGAAGACCAAACACAGCAGGCGTCCCAGGGGGCTTGTTGTCACCTTTCGGGGACCCTTGGTGGCTGGGTGGAGGAAGAGACCTTCAATGACATCAGTGAGGACAAGGAACATGGCTAGCTTGGTATCCAACCTTGTGCAAATGGGGAGTTTGCGGTTGTGCAAAGGGACTGTTTGCGTTTTTTTGCGGTGCATTAAACGGGGAGATTGGTCTGTTACTATGAAGCGGGTGTAACCATTACACTACCTGATCAATACAACATCATACCTATTGTTTTAAAGCATGTTATTCCAAACAATTTAGGAATGTTAGGTGATTTATGCCCTTTATGGCTTAAAACCAGACTCTGCATCAACTATGTAATTTTCCGTGGGAGTTTTGCCATGGATCCCCCTCCGGCATGCCACAGTCCAGGTGTTAGTCCCCTTGAAATAACAACTTTACCATCACTATTGTGGCCAGAAAGAGTCCCTGTGGGTTTTGAAATTCGCCTGCCCATTGAAGTCTATGGCGGTTCGCCGATGTTCGTCCGTCCGCGAACATTTGATGAAATTCGAGTCCGCGGTTCGCGAACCGAAAATTTGATGTTCGCGACATCACTAAGTTCAGACATTCATAATGCTCGCTGTCCCAGAGGAGAAAACAATATATTATATATTTGATGTAATAATGTAATATACATATATTATAGAACAATTATTACTCAAAAAAAGCTTTTTGCAGTGTTTACACTTGTTTGAAGCTTGTTTTAAATGCATGCTAGAAATATTTGGACTACAGTGGCCCTCTAAATATATTATTCAGTGTTTTTCCACACTGATAAAGTTTGCTATTTATTCAAAAGAAGTTTGAAAAATTATAGATCTGATGTTCACAAACTCTGGTCCACAAACTACATTCAGCTGATCCATTGTATGATGGAACTGCTAAAAAATTATGAAAAATATATAAAAAATCCAAATAAAAGTACATATATAGTAGAGTATGGGGCTTTGTAAGAGCACAGGCTATTTTCCAATTGTTGTTTAGTCGTTTAATCATGTTCAACTCTCTGTGACCCTATGGACCACAGCACACCAGGCACATCGATTGTTATGGTCTTGCTATCCACAAGGCTTTCTTGGAAAAGATACTGGTGTGCTTGCCAGCCTTCTCAAGTTGTTGGTTTGATAAGAACAGCAGCAAAAAATCAAGATCAGTTTTCATAAAGAAAAAGTAATACAAATAAGAGTGGGGAAAATCAGATGCAAGGGAAGGAGAGGGGGTCCATCCAGTGCAGACCTTGGGCATAATAATGTATCAGATAGAAGGGGACGTCAAGCCAGAAGGTGGGGAGGGAGAAGGTAGTGCTGTGACCCACAAAGGTAACAGGCCAGGGATCCAAGTGAGCAAAGGAATCATGGGGTCATAATGTGCTATATCAGGAGTTGCCAACCTTTTAATATCATTCATGACCCTAGCTATGTATCACCCTGTACTTGCTAGATAGTGATCCGGTCCTGACTGCTGTCCCTAGGTTCTCTCACCAGCTCTCCAACCAGCCAAGCGTGGTGCTGTGGGTCTCCGGCTTCTGACGTCACTGGTCAGTGATGCCAGCTAGTGATTACCCCACCGCCCACCATGAAAGCTTGAATCACCCACTAGGGGCTGCCACTGTTCTAGACAATTGTCTTGTAACATATAGATTGGAGTATATGTTGTGCAATCTGTCTGGCACCAAGTACATTCTATGCTAAAATTTAAGATTGTTATAGTGCTGTTTCTGCTACTATGGCCCACTCATCCTGATCTATTGTGCAGTATAATTCCTCTTCCTTATGAGGCCACAGATACATTCTATGTGACCCCAGCCGGATATAATTAAAAGTATTAAAGCACCATGTGGCCCATTTAAGGACTCAGGGCTTCATATCAGGCCCTTGAAGCGAAAAGGGTTTGAGCGAAGGAGAGAGTATTACGTGCTTAATTTGAAGATATATAAAATTACTCCAAGAGTGCATTCTCGTTCTGTCAAGGAGGGCTCCAAACAATAAAGCATTGACAAATAACATGCAGTATGCTTGTCATGCCTATATCTATCCAAGGTGAACTGAGAGTTGTGCAGAAGTGGAGTCATGCGGGAAGTAGGTGTAGTGAGCCTTAGGGAATTGAATGTAAATGGGATTATATTGGAGAAAGGTGGAGTGTTAAATGTGAATCCTACACTATTTATGTGCGTGTACATGAGCCCTCAGTTTGTTCTAGGATGGGAGGGGATATTACTGCAGTGCAACTCTTTATATTATTTCTTAAATTCTCAATGGCCCAACCCCCACATATTATTTAAAAATGTAAACATATATATATATATATATATATATATATATATATATATATATATATGTATATATATATATATATATAAACATATATATATATATATATATATATATATATATATATATATATATATATATATATATATATATATATATAGCATATATAGTTCTCAACAGCGAGGGCTTGCCAAAATCTGGTTATAACGCAACATTAAAACTGCAGGCTTGCAAAGCTTGCGGCCAGGCAAAGAGTGCGAGACCCGTAGCACTTTCACTTTGTAAATAATGCCTATAAAAATTACGGCTTGTAACACTTTGCAAAGGAAACCCGCACTTAAAACAAAAAAAAATACACCCTGCGGCACTTTGAAAAAACAAATAACACCAGGTACAAAAAATACGAAGTTAACGACTGAACCGTGCACATCCAAAAACACAAAAAACAAAAACACTAAAAAACATCACACACGGCACAGGGGGACAGTCAGGACGTCTGGGATTAAGGTTGCACGTACATTTATGTAAAATTTGAAGAGTTTCCTGACCAGCGTGACACATAGACAGTCGCCGCCATTTTACAACACTAACTTCAAACTAATAACATTACTATTATAAAATGCTGCTTTACACAACTACACAAACAGTTTAGCATCGCCCATGCAGCCTATTTACACTGCACACTTCACACATTGATGACACTTTCTCCTCAGGTCACCAACAGTCCAACTGGATATTGTATACTGCACCAACATCCATAGGGATTGTTAGCTCTTCGGGATATTGATTGTTGGATATATTAATTACAAATAGGTAAAGTACATTCATTTATTAATTAATAATTTCATTAAATATTATTAAAAGAAAAATATATATAAAAAATACAAATAGCAGAGGAGAGCCTCACAATGAGCGCCGCCGAAGGCGCTCAGCGCAGGGCTCACAATGAAGGCACAGGATGCGCAGAGAACCAAAAGTACACGAGTGGAGAGGCTTGCCATGAGCGCTGAAGGCGCTCAGTGCGCGGTTTGCAATGAGCGCCAACTATACCAGGGGAGAGGCTCTCAACATATATATATATATATTTATATACCATATAAAATAAATTATGGTTCAGAGGCCAAATCTGGTGCATGATTAAGTTTCATTTTCCTATTTTCGTGTGACCCCCCTCTGGAGTAAGTAAGGGATAATAGACCTAGCAGCCTAGGAACATGTACCACAAAGTATTTCATATAAGTAATGTGCCACCGTAATTCAAATGTTTTTAGAAGCTTAACCACTTAAGCATAGGTGGGGAAGGTCAGGTGTAAGGGCGTGTGTGGCCTTAATAGTCTTGGCAGCAAGGTCAAGGGCTTAGAGATATATACTTGGGGCCTCATTCTATTATCGGCCGTAGGAGATGCGGGGCTGCAAGGACCGGCCGCAAGCTATTCGGCTATTCTATTCCCCTCCGGCCGGGGATTCCGGCAGGCTTGCGGCCGGCGCCTTGCTATCCCTTGCTGCCGCTCGCGCCGGAGGAAAGCCTTTGATCTAAAACGGCCGCAAGAGTTACGGCCGCAAGAAAATCCTGGTTGCTATTCAATTGCTCCGGGAACCCTCTCTGCAAGGCTAAAACCGAGCCGCAGCTTACTTGCAGAAAAAAGGTCCCGCTAGCACCAATTAAGCACATTATAAAGCCGAAATAAAGCCATCCTGCACTCTGAGGAGACTATAAAGTGATTATACGTGTTAGCAAAAATAGCACAACATTACCCTACACTCAAATCCGTAAATAAATTATTTTTTAATTTATGTCACATATCCATGTAAAAAGTCCCGAGGGCTTGGAGCACCTCAGACCCGCCCACGCTGCGGCCGGAAAATAAACAGTTAATGTAAACTCGGATTTGGGCTGATGTGCAAGCTTGAGAGGGGGGTGCTATTAATCCTCATGTCCCCCAATATGATCCCTAGCATTTACAGAGCTTTACAGTGCCGTCTTGAATTTATTTTTGCGTTTAAAGATTTCTGAGCTTACGGACGGTTGCAAGATATACGGCCGGCCGTAAGGGGAGATCCTTGCGGGGCCGTATAATTGAATTGCAAGATAACGGAACCCCCGCAAGGAATAGCAGCCTTGCGGACGTTTTATGGCCGATAATAGAATGAGGCCCTTGGAAAGCAAGTTGTGTAACACTTAGAGACAGATGTATTTTTAATATTAATCAGTATGTATCCAATATATGTGCTATTTCAATTTGTGTAAATTAACTGTAATGTTACTGGACTTTTTTTGAACAAAAAATAAGTGATTTTAGAAAGAAAAAAGAGCCTTTATATTTTTAAATGCAAATATAATTTTCTTCTCTCAGCCATTTCCATCTGTTACTTTCTCAGGAAGGTGATTGAATTATTATTTCCATTAGTCACATTGATAGCTGTAGCTGCCACATTTGCTTTGTATAGACAGAAACTAACTCTTCCCACCTCAGGAAGCTGATAAGCAGAAAAAAATGTCAAACTCCACAGGAGCACAATGAAATATAAATGGTAAAAAAGAGAGGTTGTTTTTTTTTATATTCTAGAATTGTTTTGCCTATTTTTTTAAGTGCTGTTCTTTGTAAAAGTGTATTTTAAAGATAGGAAAACAGCGATCCTTGGTCAAAAATGAGTCATCAAAATAAATAAATATAAATAAATATAAATATATATATATATATATCAGCAGACTCCCATCCTACTCACACAAATCATTTGACAAGCTGTGATATTTTTATTTATAGCTATCTGTGCTGCTCCAGTGCTAAGTATAGCTTTTTTATAAAGTCTAGCAATTTCCAAGGAAATCTATTTAAAAAAAAATAGCTACTATTAAAGGGGACTTTATTGGTACAACATGTAATGACCAATTACAAGTATATGTTGGATCTAGCATAGTTAAACCCCTGTTGGCTTAATTATATAAAGTTATGAACAACTTCTAATTTCCCTTTGTTTACATATAAGAGACTTAATTTTGGTGCGATCAGACGGAATAGTGCATGGAAATGTATCTTCTGTAATGGCATGAGGTGCTTCTGAGTTGGTAGCTTACAACATTATTATGAGCATCTCTTACAGGCCTGGTTATCCCATTGGCTGAGAGAATATGAGATATTTAAATGACTAGCGACTTGCCCGTCAAAAATTACGGCAATAAAATTTTAAGGCTGGGAATGCTGTTTGCCACACAATGTGAGTCTCTGACACTCTTAACCATTTAGTTATCTACAAAGAAGTACAACAATTATAACAAATGTGTTATTTTTTTTAACATGCAACTTGTAGTTCAACAACTGCTAAACCATTATTTTTTAACAATGTAAACTTTTTTTTATTTGTCAGCTATGCATGAATGATATAACAATGGGTCAAGTTTGTATGAATCAGTATTACATATTGCTTTTTAACATGCACCTTGTAGTTTAATGACTGGTAAACTTTGTGTTTACAATAGTAACATTTGTAAATTGTTAACTATGCAGGAGTAATATAACAACTGGTCAACTTAGTTTGAATGAGTATAGCAAACCGCTACATAATTCTTTATAACCTGCTACTTGTAGTTCAAGTACTGTTAAACCACATAGGTATTGAATCCAGAAAGAAGGCAAACAGAAAAAAAACATTGAAACTTATCCAATTGTGTCAAAGGGGGGGGGGGGGGGAGGAATTCCTTCCTGACCCCATTAACTGGCAATCAGATTAGTCCCTGGATCAATACTCTTTATTTAATTATACATTTCAATGTAGCAAGAAGTAATCATCCTCCTACTGACATGAACCGTTAAATATATACAATAAAATATTATTCCAAACCTTGCAAAATACAATTTTAACAGTACAAACATTAATGTAATGTTATAACATTTAAAGTTGATTTTTATGAAAATGCATTGATCTTGACTATTGAATCCAGAGGAAGGCAAACAGAAAACCCCCCATTGCAACTTAGCCAATTGTGTCAAAGGTGGAAAAAAATAATTCCTTCCTGACCCCAGAAACTGGTGATTGGATTACTCCCTGGATCAATACCCAGTATTTCATTATACATTTACATTTTCCAAGAAATGTTCATTCTTCTACTAATCTGAAACCTTAATTACATACAATGAATCCACTTTTCACACCTTGTAAAATACAATTGTAACATTCCAAACAGTAACTTAATGTCAGAAAATACAACATAACTTTTTCCCCCATTTTTTTGTGATTTTTGTAGTTCTTGAAAATGGCACATAGAGTTTCCTATGTGAAATATTGGTCCTCTAAAACGAGTCCCAGTGACATAAAAGTTCGTCCTGGAAGTAAAACCACTGTTATCTATGTTTTTTGCCATTTGATAGAATTTCCTAAGTGAAAAAGTGGTCCTCTAAAAAGAGTCCGACTGACATCAAATTTCGTCCTTTAAATAAAACCACTGTTCTCTATGTTTACAGAACCTCATAGTAGACAATGTTTTTTTTGTAAAAATTCAGCCATCATCTAATAAATCACCCTGACTTCGGTTTTAATTTCCTCTGGATTGTTGCATCTGGAAAATGCAACATAGAGTTGTCCATGGTCAAATACAGGTTCCTGTAAAAAAAATACCCACAGACTTCAAAAGTTTGTCCTTGTGATTTATTAATATACATGGCAAATGCTCTGATAATGGGAATCTTTTAAATCCTGCACAATTAATCTGGTCCCATTACAAAGTCCTTTTTTGGGATTCATATTTTTCAGTAGCATGACAATTGCCCCTTTTTTAAGTTGCAAAATATGTGGTGGCATTCCAGAGGGAGTTAAAGAATCGATAAATTCCATAGTAAATTTCGATTCACTGCCTTTGTCATCAGCCAGAACTGAATCTGCAAGATAATAATAATTTGTGGGTGCATTAATTTAAAAAATGTGTTATTTAGATTCAAGACATCTATAGTTTTTGATGTTAATATCACTTTGTTTGCAATGTCTGAGTAATCCTCGTTATTGATCGTAATGAGAAAGATTGCTGATATTAGTGATTCTTTGCAAATCATTTCTGATGGAATTTCAACGGTATCATCAGGTAGATGAGTTATTTTTGGATATTTTCCTTCTCCAATTTGAATAAGCCAATCATTGAATTGATTTTGGCCTTCAGATCTCATATTTAGTTTTAATTTCAGGTGTGTAAATATTTTTCACAGTTTACTGGTCTTTATACACGTTTCAACGATGTCAGTCCTATTTCCGTGTAGCACAACAGGTAATGTTTGCCTAAAATCTCCTCCTAACAACATCACCTTTCCACCAAATGGCAAATCATTATCCATAACTTCTTTTAATAATCGATCAATACATTGCAGGGCATGACATGACATAATTGTTGCCTCATCTATTATAATTAATTTACTTTTGCAAAATTTTTCGGCTTGTAATGAATTCATTCAAACATCCGACACTGATGTTTCTAGAATGGGAACTGGCAGTTTAAATCCACTATGCACAGTTCTTCCACCTTCTAACAAAAGTGCCGCAATTCCAGTTGTTGCAAATGGCAGTGCTATTTGACCCTGTGCTTGAATGCAACTCATCAATAAATTATATAGATAAGTTTTTCCTGATCCACCAGGCCCATCTTGATAGAAATAACGCTCTTTGAGCATGTAATTGTCTATTGCATTTGTGTTGGCGTTAAATGCTTCCAATTGTAATGCATTTAAAGTTCCAATTTGTTCTTGTGTTTTTTGGTATTCAATCTCAGTGTCATACTCGTCAAAGTTATTTCATCTATAAGTCCTTGATCAGGCAGATTCAAATTTGCACAATTTAATCCATGACAAAGAAAGATTTTCTGAATTTCCATTACTGCTTTTAATAGCGCAATGGTCTCATTGTAACGTTTCAGAACGTCTTCACACATATTTAATTTAAATGTTTCCCACAAAGCTAATGCATCAGGTACATTGCAAAATATGCAAATTAATGCAAATTGTTCTCTCATTTGCATTGGCATTTGACATAGTGATGCTTCTTCTAGACATCTCTCTTATTCCTTATCATCTGCCAGGAAGTTTAAATGTCTTGCAGCTAATTGGAAAGTATCATAAACTATGTAATTCACTGTGCGTAAATCTTAAACTGAAATGTTCAATGTCTCTTGGACTAACCGTATATATTATTGGGATAATTTTATTTGCATCTTTTTTTCGTTGTTGCCATTGACCATTAACAAATACATACTGATATGGAATCTCAATGTATAAACATTGTCTGGCCTCAGTGTCCTGGCAATTTAATTGAAACCAAGCAGTAAGTGTTGTTGCTCTATGTTCATTTTTGTTTAAGGCATTTCTTTCATTCCCTGCAAACAAATTGACTTTGTGGCAAATGAGCACTAGAGCACTGACATAGCGAACATCCAAAGAAGATGAATGTTCATCATGTAAAATTGGATTTTCTTGTTCATTTTGTGCACTTTGCACAACAACAGTCGCAGCATCATATGCTTTGTATATATATTTATACCCATAATTGATGGATTTGATAGAAGTGCATGCTTCGACATTTATGTGTGCATTGTACTTCCTCAGCAAATGTGGATTGTATGGAACTACATATCTATTATCAACCTTTCGGCCACTAGTAATAGCAGTTTGTCCTTCTCTTATTTTATACAAAGGGTATGCATCACAATAAGCATAAGTTTGTATTTGAAATAGTTTTGGGAACTCTTTTGTACATTTTTTATTTTCCATACATGGTGAATTTGGATTGATATCTCCACATGGACCACGAATCATTCTGTGTGTTACACTCTCATAACGTTTAGAATATTTTTCTGGATGTGGCAATTCAGCAGTAATTACTGAATCCACTCTCTCTGCAGTATTCAATTTATTTTTTTCTTGAAGGATTAAAAGTATGTGAGCATGTGGCAGGCCTCTTTTTTGAAATGTAATGGTATAAACAAAAGCCACACATTTCCCAAATAAGTGTCATTTACTTACAGTATATCATGTATTAATGAGTTAAGTTTTATTTTGAATACTCTAGCAACTAAATCTAATCTATCAGAAGTATTTTGAGCAATTTTAAAATTTTCCTCGATCTCTGGCCATTGTATCTTTCTCGCATATTGAGATGAGATCCTTGGAAAGAGGATGGCAAAATCATTGTTCTTCCAACAGGAATGTCTCTGTTTGCAGCCAATTCAGTGACATAATCCATCAATCCACAATATTGTTCTATTCGAAGCTTGTTTTGTTGAAATTTGACAAAATGTTGATTATTTGCTTTGACTTTTAGATATGAATCAATAATCCATTGTTGTATGAGTTTTCCCACACATAAAATAGGATTAAAATGATCAGTTTTGTGCCACTTTATATTCCAGCATAGAAATATTGTTTCTAACACGAACTTTACTATTGGGATAACTTTGCAATTGTAATTTTGGTTGCCATCTTGGCTCACCACTTGGAAAGAAAATGTAATATGTCATTGGATCCAAATTACTACTTAATACATTTATGTTTAAAAAAGGTTGCTCTTGATTGTGTGGATAAAATCCTAATATCCTGCTCAAATGGTAGTTAACCTTCATCCTTTTTAAAGACCATGGCAACCTCATTTGCTGTTGGTAAATTAAGACGTCTTTGATCAGTATGGCAATCCATTTTGAGAACCATATTTACTCTTGGAATTGGCAATAGATTGTTTTGCTCATGTTCCTGTTGTTCTTTTTCAACCTCTGCTAATTGTTTGTATGCTTGACTATATGGGTTGTTGGCCATAATGTTATCCAGTTGTTCAAAGACTATGGGTAAGCATTGTTTATTTTCAGGAAGTGTCATTCGTTGTTCAACAGCTTCCATTGTATCTAGCACATATAACTGTGCAAATTTCCTTTGCTCTCCTGCTTGTGGGTGTAAATGTGAAGAACTTTAAAACAGTAAGGACCATGTCCTGGGACATTTTCTGCTAATGTTGCACCCATTGAAGCAAATGAAATTGCACTGTTATCAGACCTAATGATTTTTTTAAAGTTTCTATTATTTGGAAATGTGGGATCAATCATTATACTTTTTAAATATTCTGGAAATATGTATCTTTCTGAAAGTCTTACCTTTCCTTTCAGACAGCTACTAATAAACTCTCCATCCTTTGGTCTTTCCTTTGGAAAATGAAAGGCTCCACAAAACTGACAAACCACATTTATTAATCCACAATAATTAGTGTCTACTGTTAGTGCTGTAAATAAGGGACTATCCTGAGATTCCTGAACATAGATATCACTAACACTTTCTATATGAACATTGGTGTCATGTATATCAACATTTGTGTCATGAGGCAATAATTGGTCATTAGGCAATTTTTCACAGACATTTTTTTGTTTACTTTTTCTTTTCTTTGAAGCTTCATCACACTCAGTTTGTCATTTTTCTTTTATTGGCAAGTTTCTGTCGGTCTTCTTCTCTTAATCTTTGTGAAGTCTCAGGCGACTGTGCATCTCTCCAGCTTTGCTTCTGTTCCCTGACATTCTTGTTTTGCGTTCTTTCTTTTTTTTTAGTACAGTGTAAAATATTAATTGTTTGCAGGTCTCAGAGCATAATAAAGTTATTTAAATATTTAACTGCTTTGAGAGTCCTATCACTGTCAGACAATGTGCAATACTACAGATATATAAGTTAATTGTAAAATTTACATTTTTTGTAGTGCAGTGTAAAATAGACATGTTTTGTAGGTCTCAGAGCATAATAAAGTGTTCAATATTTAACTTCTTTGAGTGTGCTATCCCTGTCAGCCAATGAGCAATACCAATAAGGTAATTGTCCCAAAAGCATTTTCTTTTAATTATTAATTACTAAATAATTAATGAATGAATAAACATGAATTAATTCATCAATAACTGTGATTAATGCAAAACAAAAATAATTAATCATGTTTTCCTAAAGAAGGGCTTCATTAATCATATACCTGTAATGGTGATGTAATTGCAGATGAAATGCTACAAAGTTCACGGTCTGTGTGCATGCACGTCTAGTGTTCACAGAGATGAGCAAACTGTAAAATTACATGAAAATAATTTTCAATGTTTGCATTCAATTAATTAATTAATCACTGAAAGTATGATGTTTAATTGGCCAACCTGCAAAACGTAAAGGCCTATGAAATGTAGCAGATATCAGAGCATAATAAATTGATTTAAATATTTAACTGCTTTGAGGGTCCTATCACTGTCAGGCAATGAACATTCATACAGATATATAATTATAGTGTAAAATTTAGAATTTTTTTAGTGCAGTATAAAAAATTTTTTTTTTTGCAGGTCTCAGACCATAATAAAGTTATTTAAATATTTAACTGATTTGAGAGTCCTATCACTGTCAGGCAATGCGCAATACTACAGATATATAAGTGCATTATAAAATATAAATAAAAATTGCAGTTCAGTGTAAATCTGATTTTTTTTGTAATTAGTAATTAATAAATGAATTGTCGTTAATAATAAATTAATAAATGTATAAGAAAGAGCTAAGCATAATACAGATATAGAAATGCAGTGTAAATATACTTTTTTTGTAGTGCAGTATAAAATGTACATATATTTCTTTCATTATTAATTAATTAATTATTTGATGGTAATAATAAATTAATCAATGAAGAAATGTATTAGAAAGAGCTAAGCATAATAAAGATATATAAATGCAGTGTAAAATATACTTTTTTTTAGTGCAGTGGAAAATATCCTTTTTTTTTTAAATCAGTAATTAATAAATTATTATACGTAAATAATTAATTAATCAATAAATCAATGTATTTGAAACAGCAAAGCATTTATGTCCTCATAAAGTAAAGACTATTTAAAATATGATATTTAGCATATATTTTTTTATAATATATTTTTTTATTAATAATTAATAAAATATTATACTTTACCTATTTATAAGTAATATCCAGCAATCTACATCCTGAAGCGCTAACAATCTTTTTGTATTTTCCAGCAACATAAAATCTCCAATCAGACTGTTCATCACCTGAGGAGAAAGTGTTAGCAATGTGCCAAGTGTGCAGTATATATAGCCTCGAGAGCCTTTTGCGTCCGTCATAATGATATATTTTGTAACTCATACGTTCCTGGCTAACTCGTATGTGCCTACCTGTGTTTTGCACACTTCAGTCTCCTTTAGCCTCGTTTTCATTTTTTTCGTCAGCAATTTTTTTTTTGCTTAGTCGATTTTCGAGTGCCGAAACTCTGCAAATTCGCCTCAAATTCTGGTGCAACCTCACTCCCAGGCATCCTGGTGCTCCCCCTGTGTTGTGTGTGTTTTTATTATTATTTTTTTCTTTTTTTTTTTTTTCAGCGGATTGGCCGTTAAATTCATATTTTTGCAAGGTTGATTTTTTTCCCCCTGAGATTCTGAGGTCGGATTTTTTTTTTTTGCCGCTCATCGACTAAGTGCTCCGAGCTCAGAAGGCATCTTTGCGTCAACGTCTCGCCAGGTTTTGCGAGGCTCGCAAGTGTGATGACAACTTTAAGGGACAGTTTAAGGGCAAATTTTTTTTTGCACTTCTCGAACCCCCTCCAGCATCAACTCATACAGTACATATATAACATGGGCAGCATATTATTTTTTTGTTGCATCTGAAAGAGGGCATGTGATAATGTTTGTTTCATTTTTTTAAATGATGCACCTGGAGTGGAATAAAAAAATACACTTTCAGAATGTTTAAAGCAAGCTCTTTAAAATGCATGATAGATGATAGATGCAGAATAATTTGTAGTGAGCGTTCCTTATACAAAGGTACCTCTAAACCACTCAATATCAATCTTATAGCTCTGCCAGTGGCACTTAGATTCCTTCTTTGTAACAAAAATATATCTGACTGCAGTTATTACTCATTGTATATTGGAATACTGCATGGTATTGGCGACCCCCAGCCCACCATACATGATACATGTCTACACATGTATGCTAGCAAATAAATAGGGAGGAGGAAGGGTTAAAAAATCTTCACTGCCATCAAAATAATTTCCTTAAAACGAGTTCCATTTAGGCTCTAATCATCATCTAATCGTTATCATTTTTTAGTGCAAGGACATTTATTGCCAGGTATTTCTCTGATCCCCTTTTGGATCTCTGCCCTGTCATGGTAAATGAGCTTGTGTACCTCAATGAAGCTGTGAGCTATACCATGTCGGGTCACCCTAGATGGTCTGGTCATAGCAGAGAGGCCAGGCAAATTGTGGTCCACTGGAGAAGGAACAGGCAACCCCCTCCAGTTTCTTTGCCATGAAAACTTTTTGGATAAGCAAAACCAGACACAAGTTGTGCTGTTGTCCATAGGGTCATGGAGCGTCGGATTTGACTGAATGACTAACAAACAACCTTTCTCTGATATTGAAGTTTATTTATAGGCTTCACTGATTGTTCTGCCTATTCTATCTGTTAAGCAACGAGGTCTCCTCTTACATAGAAAGTGTGCAGGCTTGTACTATTGCTTGATTACCACTAGATGGTGCTACATCCATTATGGTAAGAATACAATCCCACTTAGGGGATAGCACATTTATTGCATATAATTGTATTTATTTGTTTAGTCATTGTAATTCTAGAAATCATTCTACTACTTGGAGACAGCATATTATTAAAAAATATAATTGTTTTCTCCACAACGAAGACACAGTTATAACAGAAACATTACAATATATTTGTCTTTAAAACGTTTTCACCGAAAAACACTAGAACAATACTTGCTCTAAAGTAGGACTTTTCATGGAATTCAATTACTACATGGAATAACATCAGCTCACAAGCTAGGTAGAGTTTTACAGTGTTTTATTCTTTCTTAAAGCTTAATGGAGTGTTTGTGGATTTTATCAGGTATGTTGTTTAGGATCCCAGAGAGTCGGGCACAACAGAATGACTAAACAACAAATATATATATTTTATACTTTTATGTGCTTTGCTTTATAAATAAGCACTTAAAAGAGCTGTGTTTACTGCCCACAATCATGTAAATAGTCTCTGTATAGGTGCATTGTAGTGTACTAGCTTATCAGGGGGGTGCAACATGCTCCTGAAATGTGGTCCCTGATAGGGTAAGACACTACACTGCACATCCAGCCCTACAGAGTCGTGCATATAAGCTGCAGTGGGTATACCCATGTAGTGATTACATTTTTGATTTTATTCTTCATAAAATTTATAAACTTTCCATGTCCCTTTAAATAGTGTGTGTGCGTGATATAATGTAAACACAGCATGGCCAGCTGCTTTCTTTTGGTTTACTTCATCATTTGGTATAACATCTAGTGCTGGAACCAAAACCATATTACTGTGTGCATACACAGGAAGCTACTGTGTTTGCATTACTACATGCAATATGGAGATTCACAGCCACACAGTGACATACTAAGTAAAGGGATGAGGTCTAGAGGCCAACATGGAAACCACCTAGAGGCAAGCAGAGGGAAATGTAAAAAATACAAATAATGCATAAATTGTATAATTGGGCTAATAAGGGTTTCATTATGCTGGATACAACCTATACTCTTTGGGCCTCATTCAATTCCGGGCCGTAACTCGATCGCAAATTGTAGATTTCCTGCGATCGAGTTGCGTCCTTTCGTTGCTCTACGTTTACGCTGCTATTCAATTGACCAGGCCCACAAGTTAGTCCCCATTCCCGATAATCGCAAACCTTGCTATCAGCAGTAAGAATTTGCGGGCTTGAACATGATCGCGGCCGCAAGCCCGTAACTCGTGGTTCAAGCCCGCAAACTCATAGTACTGTAAATGCAAATATAAATTCAATCTAGCACTGTAAAGCACTGTAAATGATGGGGTACACAATGGGTGACATTATAATTAAAAGCACAACAATCCCAAGCTGGCACATCGCCAAAATCAAATACTTTATTTCATGCCCTTTGCAACACCTTTTTGGTACAAGTAAGCTTTGGTTCACGTTTAACCATTGACGTGCTTGACGGAGGATAAATCGGAGGAATTAAATAGCGAATCAGGATTTTTTGTGGCCGCAACTCTTGCGGTCATGAAAGATCTAGGGCTTTGAGGGAAGTAAGCTGCAATCGAACAAAGCACAAAGAATCGTAGCTTGTAGGACGTAACTTAATCGGAGCCCGCAAAAGGAAGGCAATTGAATAGCAACGTAGCGTGCGGCCTCCATTTGCGAGCTCAGATCTCTAAAACGTTGCAATTGAATGAGGCCCCAAATGTGCCATGACCTGTATTTCATTATTTTCCATGTGCTACTATGATAATGAGATTTTAAAATATTCTTATGAAATTGCCTGGGCTGTAAAGATAAACCCAGTATTTAGCAAGGCAGCAGCAAAGAACTACTGTCAAATATGGATGATTTGTGTGAGTGGGATAAGAGATTGATGGCTATATATAACATGCAATGTGTTAGTCATTTAGTCATTTAGATGCAATGTGTTAGTCATTTAGTGGGTTTCTTTCTTAGCTTGGGGACTCTATGTAAAGAGGCCTTGAGGGACCAGTGAAAGGGGGGTGCATCATTATTGCACAAACTGAAATGACTGCATTCATGTCCTAGGTCAATGATTTTCTACAGCCAGTACTGGGATTGAAGAGGGATGAGGACAGGCTAACATTTTATGGAAAGTTTATTGATAGATTATTGAGAAGCTTATATGTTATTTTATTTTAGAGCACAGGCTTTTGAAGGACCCAGCCGGGGCAGAAGATGACAAGACCGGGGACATGGCGGACAGGTAAGTTTAATGTATTTTATGTGTAATGTTCATCATGTTTTGTGTGGATTTGTGTATGTGTTGTACTAATGTTATGTATCTTTTTCCAGGGGCCGATCCAGGCAACAGACAAAGATGGACGGGGACATGCTGGAAAGGTGAGTTTAATACTGTATTTGCAATGTGTATTTGTTATATGTAGTATTTGTACTAATTAGATGTTTCTTTTTTTCCTATGGGTTTCCGTTTTCCTGAAGGGACATCTGCAAAGGTAAGTGGTCTAATTTATTCTATTTTAGCTTAGACTTAGGATTTAATGTATTCTAGATAAGCGGTAATGTATAGATAGGGGGTTATGTATAGATAGGGGGTAATGTATAGATAGGGGGTTATGTATAGATAGGGGGTTATGTATAGATAGGGGGTAATGTATAGATAGGCGGTTATGTATAGATAGGGAGTAATGTATAGATAGGGGGTTATGTATAGATAGGGAGTTATTTATATATGGGGTAATGTATAGATAGGGGGTTATGTATAGATAGGGGGTAATGTATTGTAGTTAGGGGTATATTTATAATGTATTTTTTACTGTAATGTTCTTTATATTTGTGTATGCCTTTTCTTTGCAGTTGTGCAATATTTTGTCTGTTGTAGTGGGTGGGGCTTGTAATGTCCTTTTTTTATTTTTTGTATAGGGGTGTAGTTTGTAATGTCCTTTTTTTATTTTTTGTATTGGGGTGTAGTTTGTAATGTCCTTTTTTATTTTTTGTATTGGGGTGAAGTTTGTGATGTTCTTTTTTTATTTTTTTTGTAGTGGGGGGTTGTAATGTACTTTTTTACATTTTGTTAACATAGTTTTTTTTTATTATTGGTGTCATAGTTTTTTAAAAATGTTTGTAATTAGTGGGGTGGGAGTTTAATAGGGGGTAGGTAGGTAGTGTAAGGTAGGTAGGGTTTAATAGGTTAGAGTAGAGGGGGATAGTTTAGACTTAGGTTTATTGGGGGGAATAGTGTAGTGTAGTGTTCGTACTTAGTGTCATGAGGGTCCTTAAGGACCCTTATGGCACTTACGGGGTTTATTATAGGGTACTCATTGTCTTATGAGGGTCTTCATAGATCCTTATGGGACTGATTGGGTTAAATAGAGGCTTACGGGGGTCTGTATAGACCCCCATACGTGATGGGTTAGATGGAGGCTTATGGGGGTCTGTATAGACCCCATAAGTGATGGGGTTAAATACGGCTAGAAGGGGTAAAATAGGCCAGTTAGGGTTAGACAGGCCCAGTTAGATTTAAATAGGCCTAGAGAGGTTAACTAGGCCCAGTTATGGTTAGATAGGTACAGTTAGGGTTAAATAGGGTTTAGTATGGGTTAATGGGGGTATAGTTAGGGTTAAGGGGTCAATGGAGTATAGTTATGGTTACTAGTGTAGTGTAGTGAAGATGAATTACATCTTAAGCACTGTTGACTTCTGTGTTCTGCATTTGGGACTCCAGGTTGAAGGACCCTCATGGCACTTATGGGGTTAATCTAGGGGGTTAATACTGTCCTATAGGGGTCTATGTAGACCCCTATTGGACTGAGGGGGTTCATTTTGGTCTTATGGGGGTCTATATTGACCCCCATGGTTGAGAAATGAATTACATCATAAGTCCGGTTGACTTCCGTGTTCTGCATTTAAGAATCCAAGTTGGAGGACCCTCATGGCACTTATGGGGTTACCCTAGGGGGTCAATAGTGTCCTATAGGGGTCTATGTATACCCCTATTGGACTGAGGGGTTCATTTTGGTCTTATGGGGGTCTATATTGCCCCCAATGATTGCTGGGGTTCATTTTAGGTGCCCGGGGGGTATAGTACCCCCGCAGCAGGGATTAATTCTTTATTTCTCGCAGGTCCTTTAAGGACCTTTAAGGTCCTTTCAGGACCCGAGCGGGCAGGAAATTAGAATTTTTAATGCAGTGGGGTTTAATGTGGGGACCCCCTGGGGAGCCCGATGGGGACCCCGCAGCATGGCAGGGTTAATGTTAGTTGCCACGTTGGTACTTCTTAGGGTAATCATTCATGTGCTGTGGTCCCTTTAAGGAGCCGCAGCTGGAGATTTGAATCCAAACCCGTACTCGGACGGGCTTGGATATCTTTAGGGGTTAATAGATAGGGGACACATTGGAGGACATGAGGATTACATGTAGTACATTGGCTAGCTAGCACATCACCGCTAGCCAATACTGTCATTTGTGGCCACAAGTCCGTTGTACAGTGCTGCATTGAGTTTATTTCCCACTTTTTAGTTTGGCGCGCTTGCACTCTGATCTGCGGGCTAATGCCCGTGATCAGGTCCAAGCACGCCAAAGCTAACGGCCAATTGCATGGCTTGCAGTCGGCCATAGGAAAGGGGTGTGCTGCAATGTAGACGTTGGGCTACGAGGGGCCGCAGGACCCTCGCAATGAATCGCAACTTTGCGCCCATTTTACGGCCATTAATAGAAAGGAGCCCTATTTGTAAGGTTTTTGGCATAAAAAAATTGAGCTTTCAAAAACGACTTAATAAAATAAAGTACACAAATGTAAAGAGATACATAGGTAAATTATATTCCTAGTGAAATCCATAAAGGTTTTCATGCTAATTGTTTGTTACATACTTCACAAACACAAGTCTTTTCCTAAATGACAAGGTTGGGATTGGAGAGTCTAGAAGGGGCACTGCAGTGAAAGTGAATAATGTCCTGTATAGAATAGCAGCTCAGGTGTGTCTGTGGCATTGATGTGTCAGGTTGCAATCTGAGAATAATTAGCAAGATTAAAGATAAAACTCTTATCAGATGAACCCTGTGTCTGTGAATGCTCCGCTTGCCTCTAGGTAAAATAGCACATAGTATAGACGTACATAGCAAGGCTGCACATGCCTCTGCTAATCTCCCCTCCTCACTGAGCTGTGATGCCAGTAACAGACTGGAATAATCTTTGATTGAGCCCGGAACAATACATTATTCAGCAGTACTAAACTACGTTTTGTCATCCGTTAATTGCCAGCCTAAACCAGACATTTATAATTATGTTTTCGGTGCAGGCCACACCAAGCACATTGTTAGATTTTACTACAGATGTTCAGAGTAAAAAGGAACAGACATTAGGACTGTGTGCTGAACACTGCTCTTTCACAGATAATACAATATATTGTTCTATTTTGTCCCAGATTTGGAATACAAAACGATGTGTGCACATTGTAAGATCATCTGGTATTCTGTAGCTGAAGGGCTGGTTACACCCTTAGCCTAGAAACTGTACTCAGACGTATGTTATAAGAGAACTTATTGAAATATCATATTAAAATTATATTTGTTTTACCTTTATTTTAGTACCTATTATTTAAAGTTAAACTTTTATTGAAACATAATATATTCAACCATTTTTTAACTCTGCTGGTCTATGTTTCATGTCAATTAATTTAGAAGAAGGCAAACAGAAACACTGACAGTACTTAATTTTGGCAAACAATATAGTTACAGTATTCCTGCATGGGAGAGCTTAGGGCACCTGCCACCTGGGTTCAAGCTATATTGCTGCCCATTATTCAGGGGCATAGGAACCGGGGGGGACAAATCCTCCCCAGATTATATGGTTAGAGGGAAATATTTGTTTTATACATATATTTACGACAACATCTACCTACTCTAGGGGCCTTGTTCAATTGTGTTTTGGCAAATAAAAAAAGGGCTATATATGAGCACAGAACATATTTTTTTACAGAAGTTTTTAGTTAGTTAAGACCTTGCTTTTGGATAGAAGTTCACTAACTAAAAACTTCTGTAAAAAAAATAAGCTACGTGCTTTTTTAGAGCCCTATTCAATTGGCTAAATCGCAATTGAGTGAGGCCCTAGGTGTCTAGTAGGAGCACCAGTGCTCTGCAATCTCTACCTCTACCTCCCCACCAGTACATAGTAACTCTCCCTTAATTTATAATCTTATAAATTTCCTTCCTTGGTAGTTTTACTAAGATGTTAAAGTGGGATATATATATTTAATTGACCCCACTATTGCGGAGTCAATCATCTTTCAACCCACCATAAAATATTTAGCATTTACTTATTTCACTCGCAGTAAATGGTTTTAAAGATATTTTGTTTTCTTAGTTAGTCTAGGCCATGAACTCTAGGGGATTAGATTTAACATATTAAAGTTGCAATGATAAAGTTTTATATTAATTGTTTTCATTGCCCTAGCCTAGTACAGTGTTATAAGTGTACTTTAGGATACGTGGTCTATTGTGTCCACGTTGTTTACATTCAATTATATCAACTGATGCAGCTCAGCAAACTGATGTTAGATGGGTTTACCCATAACTTATCAGAAGGAGGCATCCTACAGCCTCTAGGCTTGGGTAGAGAGCACTTTAAGCACCCTCCTAGGCTCACCCTTCTTTTCTGAAACCAGTTGTTAGATTACTTAGACCAGTATCCTGCATTTTTTTTTGCCATATCCCTATATATATTTTATCTAAAAGTGTATCAATTGAATCTGCTTTGGTTTTACTAATCACAGAGAAGGCATGGAATTCATACGCTATATGCCCAAGATGGCTGCTCCTTGTACACGTACAAATAGATATAAATTATACAAATGTCCTCCACTACTCTGATACACCCAGTACCAATTTCTCATTCCCTGCTGCCATTTTGTTTTACAAATATGATACATTATATATTAAATTACAAAATATTATCTTTCTATCTTTATATGAAAAAATATATAAATTATGCTATGTATTTCAGAAAACCTGATTTGCAAAGTTTTTTAAATTAAGTATACTTTATACTTTAAATTAAGAATGGACTTTATGGAGAGTAGGAAAAACAACCAAGGGACTTTCTACTATATGATTCTTGGATGTTCCAGTGGCAGGGGGCATTAATTTTATGCCCATCCTGCCACACTCTGTGGATTTAACCTTATAGACTGGTGATATTTCCATTAATCATATGAAAAACACAGACAGTAAGGATTGTCACATTGTAATTAGAGCAGCTGAATGCCTCAATTCTTCTCTATTAAAGATACCTATAGAAACAGATAAACACAAATAAAAATGTTGGCCTTCCAAAACGGATTAACTACATATAACAGATAATAAATTAAATGCAGTATTTATCTTTTTTTTTTGTTTTAATACTTAAAATGTGCATTGTGCTATGTGCTTTCTTTTTCTGACAAACAGCCTTATTAAATTGCGATTCAGTAAATGTAAAAGGGCTCTATTTAAGCACATAGCATATTTTTTTACAGAAGTTTTTAGTTAGTGAACTTCTATCCAAAAGCAAGGTCTTCACTAACTAAAAACTTCTGTAAATAAAATATGCTCTGTGCTTATATAGAGCCCTTTTAAATTTACTGAATCGCAATTTAATAAGGCTGTTAATATTTTCTCTGTGTGGCACAGTATGCTAATTAGTGACCCAGTATGCTAAACCTTATTCTCCATCATATTAGTGGATTACGTGAACAACTTGTTATCCCTTTCCCAGTCAAGTTCTTGCAGATGTTTATCACATGGAGATTTCATGTTGGAGAAAAATCTGTAATGAGTGTAAAGAGAGACCCAACTGTATGGGCTGAATAGATTATTTCTGGTCACCACAGAAACTAAACAAACTATGCCACTAATGCACATATAGAAAAAGTTGGTGCTTTATATAAAAAAAAATGATTATTACTACTACTAATGTATAGAGTTAGTTACACTAATTATATGAATAATAGAAAACTGTAAAAGAAAAACAGAAAAGTGCAACATCCCAATATATCACATTATGGCTTTAATCTGTAAATAGAAAATACAGCCATTTAAAATATATAGTGTTAGTTACACGCACATTTCTTGACTTTAAAAGAATATGAGGCATTTGTTTCATGGATACTGAGCAGTCCACCCACTGAGAATCCCCTTCAAAGTTCAAATATTCACATTGTTTGTATGGAAGTTATTGAAGTCACCTGGAAGCTAATTATTCAGTAGTTTTTAATTATCTCCATCTATCCATGAAACTGCGCACATGAAGTGTGCCTGTGTGACTCTTCCCCCGGCTGATGTCATTAGTCGACATTTTAATAATTACCTGCTTTTCCAAATACTGGTTAATTAACCAGATGATTAAAGTGCATAAGGCACAACCACTGAATAATTAAACAGCTGCCAAATAACTTCAAAGGCTTGTAGACAAAAAAATAGTCATCTGGCAGGAGGTAGGTGGAGACATGCCCAACACCTCAGGCAGGTTAACGCACATTTCTTGAACCAACAAGTGGTGAGCTAGATACTCCCAGCCCTTGATCAGGAGCTTACACCAGGTGCTATGTAATGCCAATAATTTGGAACATGGCAAATAGTTAGAGATCCTTTGTCTATAATGTATGGGATATATTTTAAACTAGCGACTTGCCCTTTAAAAATGACGGGGCAATAAAATTTGAAGCCATGGGAATGCTGTTTGAGACATAATTGAAACCGTTTTGTACTGTGAGGACCTTTGGCACTCATTGCGAGGCTTGCCCAGAGCGCCTTTGATGCTCATCGCATGCCTCGCAATGAGTGCCTTTGGCGCTCATTGCGAGCCTCTCCTGTCGTGTACTTTTGGTCCTCTGAGCGAGATATATATTTCTATGTATATGTAGTTAAGTAATAATGAATGATTTCTTAAATCAATTAATATACTTTAATTATTTATAACTGATATATGCAAAGAGCAATAGGCTGAAGAGCTAACAATCTGTTTGTATTTTGCGTCTGCATAGAATATACATTGTGAGTGTTCGTGCCCTGCTTATAAAGTTTAATGAATGTTTGAAGTGTGCATTCTGAATAGGCTGTGTTTATTGTGTAAAGCAGCATTGTATAGTCGCAATGTTATTAATGTGGTACGCGTCTCCTGAGCATTTTCCGGCTTTTGTAATAGTGTATCTTGTAGGTCGTAGTGTGATGTGTAAAGTGCTACGCGTTTTGCAGTGTTTTGCACAGTCTTTTTTTTCGGGTTTTTTGTTTGGCCACTAATCTCGTAAATTTTTGCCTCTCGTATCTTTTTTTTTTTAAGTCCCGCGTCTCGTATATTTTTTTTCTAAGTCCTGCGTCTCGTATTTTAACGGCTCGCCTTGTTTCGCGAGGTCGCAGCGATGAGTGCCTTCGGCGCTCATCGGCTAAGTGCTACAGTTTAACGGCTCGCCTCGCTTCGCAAGGCTCGCAGCGATGAGTGCCTTTGGTGCTCATCGGCTAAGTTCTACGCGTTAACGGCTCACCTCGCTTCACGAGGCTCGCAAGCAATGAGCATCTATGGCGCTCATCGCCTAAGTTGTACGCACCTCGCAAAGCGTGACAACGTCTCGCAGTTTGACAACTATTATATGTGACTGTGAGGATCTTCGGCGCTCATTGCAAGGCTTGCGCTGTGCGCCTTCGCCGCTTATTGCATGCCTTGCAATGAGCAGCTTAGGCACTCATTGCGCATCTGTTGGATGTTTTTTTTTTTTATTACAGGGGCTTTTTCTGTCATTGTAAGGTTGGGGCTGATGTGCTTTTTGCGCTTATTGCAAGGCTGTCCCCTGGGGCATTTTGTGAGGTATGAGCAGCGTTGGCATTGGTTGTGATTTTTTTAAATTTTTTGTGTATATGTATTCTTGTATGCCAATGAAATAATGAATAAATTAATAAATAAATATACTTTACCTATTTCTAAGTAATATATGCAGGAAGCATTGTGCTGAAGAGCTGACAATCTGTTTTGATGTTCCTGCAGCATTCAATGTAGATTTGCAGTGTTGTGGAGCTGAGGTGTAAGTGTCAGCAATGTGTGCAGTGTGTAGTGTAAATAGGCTGCGTGCACGAGGGAGAGCTGTTAGGGTAGCTGTGTACTTCCGCATTGTGTAAGTTAGTGTTGTGAAATGGCGGCGAATGTGTATGTGGTACGCGGCTGTGGATGATTTAGCGTCCTTACTAAAAGTGTATCTTGTACCTCGTAAAGCTTTTTTTCGTCTGCCATTTTTTCTCTTGCTTAGTGGATTTTCGTGTGTGTAAACTTGTGAATTTGGACTTTAATTGAGGTGTAACTTCCCTTGCAGAGGTCCTGGGTGCCCCCCCCCCCTTTGCTGTGGGTAAGATTTTTATGTATTTTTATTGTGTATTTATTGTGTTTTTAATGTTTTTCAGTTGGGCGCGGTTCGGCCGTTAAGGTCGTTTTTTTGCAAGGACGTTTTTTTCTAAGTCCGTGTCTCGTATTTTTGTATGCTAGTCCGTAAATTTTCCGTTCTAAGTCCCGCGGTTCGTATTTTTTTGTGTAAGTCTGTATATAGTGATTGCGTGTTAGATCTATTTTGGTAAAGTGACAGCGATTCGTAGTTTGACAACTATTATATGTGATAGGGTCATCATCAGTATATATTGTATGTTCTTGTGTACGAGGTCAGGGTATAAAAAAAGAAAAACGTAAAGTTGTACTGTAACTGTAAGGGGCTTTTCCAGACTCATAATCAATTCCTTGTTTACATACAGCTATTTGGCTTTTGCAGGTTTATGGACAATCAGACTTGCTGTGCAGCTGAATTGCTGTTATTATGTTGTATTAGACCCCGGCTGATTGCTTAAACCAGACTGGAGTGTGAAGGTTAGGCATCTGTAGGACAAACACAGCATAATTTTGTCTCCTTGTTAGGATCATTAAGTATTCATTTGCATTCAGATCTGTCCGCATTAAGTCATGTCTGAAGCCCCACTTAAATAATAAAATAGGCTCTTATACACCCTTTTGGTACTGGAATATTTATTGTGAAAAACAATTGAAAAAACAATGTATTTCCGGCCTCTAGATAACCGTAAGAGTTAATATGAAAGGGAAATAAAATTAGGGTATATTTGCTGTGATAGCAACCTTGGCGCACAACTAATGAGTGGGTAGGACAAGATGCTCTGATTGCTATTTAGCAGGCAGATTCCCACTCAATGTCGTTAGAAGGGATTAGCACTTAAATATTTCCAAATCCACCTTTAATATGCTTTATTATGGTGTTTAACATGTTTGAGTGTATGTGTATGCCTGGGGATGAACTGTTTAAATGGAGCGTTCATGATGGTTATAAAAAATGTATGTTTGACGTAGAGGGAACTGTGATGAACCAAACATGGCTTAATAATTGGATATGAAAGTGATGGTTTACCCAGTTCATGTCATTAGTAGCCTCCTCCCATATCCTTGTGTTAGGCTAGAAGTGATTAGATATAGCATTGGTATATCTTTATTTTTCAGCCATAAATATAAAATACACTTATGCAAAAAAAATAATTTAATATTGAAAATAATATAATAAAGCCTCTTACAATTTATCTATTATATGCAATTAAAGTGGAATCTACCATGTTGGTGTCTGCTGATTGTATTCCTGAAGATGGGCAGATCTGAATAACAGAAATGATAAACCAATTCAACAGAGGCTCTAACAAAAGGACATGGGTGGAGGCTACTATTTATAGGATCTATGTAAGCTAACATTAATTTCATTTCTGAAAGCATTGGGGGAGATCCTCTAAAAATGGCTGCAATGAGCCGCATTGTTCTCTGTGTATCGCTGCATATTGTGTTATGGATCAAAGTCCTCTTGAACTGGGATGATCAGAGTCAATAAAAAGTGTTATTCAAAATGTGCAGTTTGAAGGAGTATATCCAAAGTCTGATCAACTCTTTGTTCAACAGAGGATATTTTTATATCCCTAGAATACAGGAGCAGTTAGTAGCTGATAACTTGCCATGTATTCATTGGTCAGTATACAGTATATCAAAATGGGGCATGTTCTTAAAGAGATGGGAGTACCAGATCATCTCATCCTCCTCCTAAAGAATCTGTATGTGGACCAAGAACCGAACATGGGACAACAGAATGATTCACGCTTACACGGTTGTATATTGTCACCTTATTTATTCAACTTATATGCAGAGTACATCATGCGTAAGGCTGGACTGGATGAATCCAAAGCCGGAATCAATATTGCTGGAAGGAATATCAACAACAAAAGATATGCAGATGATACTACTTTGATGACTGAAAGTGAGGAGGAACTAAAGGACTTATTGATGAGGATAAAAGAAGAGAGTGCAAAAGTTGTTCTGCTGCTCAACATTAAAAAGACGAAGTTCATGGCAAACGGCAATCTCACTTCCTGGCAAATAGATGAGGAAGAAGTGGAGGCAGTGAAAGATTTTATTTTCCTGGGATCCAAGTTCTCTGCAGATGGTGACTGTAGCCATGAAATTAAAAGACGTTTGCTTCTGGGGAGGAAAGCTATGACAAGACTGGTCAAGCTAGTGAAAAAAGATATGAAATAATAAACAAAGGTCTGCATAGTTCAAACTAGGGTATTCCCAGTAGTAACATATATATGTGAAAACTGGACCATAAAAAAGTCTGAGCTCCATAGAATTGACACCTTTTAATTGTGGTATTGGATAAGATTGCTTACAGTCAGGGAGAGTTGAACGCGACTGAATTACTAAACAACAACAAATACATCTGCAACATTTGCCTTTTATAAAATTAATTTTGTGCCTTTTATGATTAGTTACACATTATAAAAAATTACCAAATTTCTGGGCTGTCTGCATCTATGTGCGACAAAGCCTTATCAATATAGTCATTGTTACCGGACAGTGAACTAATGTTTTAGTACATTCCACACAGTTGCACATCCCCTATTCTGCAGCTGCAGTCACATAACTTGTACTACTAGGGACTTAAAGTTACTTGTGCACATGACTTATTTCATGTCTTATCAATTGTACCAGACTTGTTCAAATGATTTCTACGATATGCTCACTAAATTTCTACCCACTTTACTTTGCTTTGGTAATTATTGCAGTTGTACCTGTAATACTCAGGTGTGACTTAATAGAATTATGTTCAGTTAATCACTGTGAGATGCAAAACAATGATGCAATGATGCATTGTGTTAGTTATACACTAGAAATATTTCAACCTTCCTGGCGTCTATCGTGCATCATATAACAATATAATACAAATATTTTTTTAGATCTCACAGCTAATAATGGATTTTTAAAATGAATTAGAAATAACTGAATATGCATTCACAAGGTTAGCTACTTAAGGGCTTACAATTGAAGCTAGTTGATATGTAGGTTACTTCATTTGCAGCTGCGATCAAGCACTGCATGTCCTCCTTTGCTATTGTGACACTCTAGGAGCATTGGTGGATTACCCATTAGACCAACTAGGCAGGTGCCTAGGGGGGCCTCCATGTGAGGTGAACCAATTTTTTTTACCTAAAAAGATGGGCACAGAATATACCCTCCTAGATAGATGTATTGAGTAGGTTTATTCCTGCTGAGATTTTACACTCCGACCCTAAGACTGTGCATTCTCAATAAATAAATTAATCTGTCCTGAAGCTTGCACATTATCTGGGTCACTCTCTGTAAACTGTTCTTCCTTATCCTAATAAGGGCACATATTTATAGAGAAATAAAGATTATTTATGTTTTGGTTTTACACACTTCAGCAGGTAAAGATTATTGGAAGCAGAAATGCACATGGTAAAAGTAGAAAGCATTATAGGGTGCTGAAATCTCATGGAAACACAGTATATCAACACATAACAGTAAATAAACAGAATATGTGACTAGATAGCCCTCACAGCTAACAAGTAAAGAATAATTGCATAGACAGTTATTAGTTTATTATTATTATTAATATTACTATTAAAGTTATTTACTTTATTATTATTTTATTTATTTTATTTTGCACATTATTGAATTTTTTAAAACTGCATACTCTAATTACCCTTTTACCAATTATACTTATTACAATTATAAACACCTATAAGATGCGTTCTCACAAACCTGAGGTTTTTCCTAAAATACAGTACTCCAAGTTTCATGGATTAATAAAATTTCTGCAGCCTTTATGTATGCAGCACAACTCATAAAATATTTTATGAGAAAAATCCTCTAATGATTATGTTGACACCTCCAGGGGGTGTCTACACAGGCAATAAGCATGCAACATCAGGGGAGCAATATTAACCCACTATTTACTGATGTTGCTTGCTCAGCCAATCTCCTTGCAGCTTCCTGTCTGTATGGCATAAGCAATACATAGCACATATCAGCGATACACTACATATCCCATGCTGCTTTAAAGCACAAACAGGAATCCTAGAGTTTAAATCAAATGTTTCAGCTAACCTGATTGGCCAAAACAAATCATTTTAAATTTGATGCTAATTTAGCCTGGGTTTGGAAGGTGTTAACCCTAATTTGAAAATTGTCAGAAATTACAAAAATGTTTGCTGACTTCAATGTAAGTGTTTAAATGTTTATGTTGTTATTATTAACCTTTGTTTATAATGCACCAACATATTCTGTAGCGCTTAACAAGGTGATACATGTCAAAAACAAACTTAACAAATTATGAAAGAATGGAGGACCCTGTTATTGAGTTTTAAATAAGTCATACAACATGCTTTCTCTAAAGCACCCAATAAGACTGAAAACTCACAAACTTACAGTCTAAAGGGTATGGGTGAGGTATAGAAAGGTGAGATACAAAAACTTGTGCATATTAAGGCTGAATGTGATAGGCTTCTTTAAACAGATGTGTTTTAGTGAGGTTTTGGAGGTCTTGAGGCTGGAGGATAGTTCAGTGAAGTGAAGCAAGGAGTTCCAGAGAATAGAGGCAGCACAAGAAAAGTGCTGAAGGTGGGAATGAGAGGAGGTGACAATAGAGGAGGAAAAAAGAAGAAGGTGGTTGGGAGAGTAATAATTGTTGTAGTAATGTATTGACATAGTAATTCTCCACAATGTAATGCACACACCATATATGCTTTGCTCGTTGTATAATATAAAATGTATACATATCTTTAGAGATATACAATATGGATTTTTGTGTAATATAGTATTTCACATAGTATTCTGCAATGTTGTAACAGGCCTCTCCACTCAAAGGATTAAACATAATGAACTAAGTATATAAAATAACAGTCATTTCTCTAAAATCTATCTTTTAATCACTTAATAACTACTGAGGAGAACATTTAAGTTCCCTAAGGCATCAGAGGGTTTATGGTGGATCTATGTGAGCAGTTATAGTTGTTATTTGAAACTCTCAGTATATTTATTTTTGATCGCTTGTTTTTAATGAAATAACTCTATTCTCCATATACAAAAGTGGTAGTGAGAAAAGTGATTGTGAGGTTCACATGCTAAGATTACTCTTTTTAAGGACCGCTGTGGTCAATTTTTTCTTTTTAGTATTTTAAATAGATCAGCTTAATGCTGACTAAAATCATTTGTAAAATATTACATGAAACCTTTACATTTTTTACTTTTATATACAATTAAATTTTACTGCAGGTTTTTTTTTTTCATCATTTTAAACTATATAGCTTCCATTTATTTAAAGGATTGACAGTTTTAGATGCCAAATTCCAGTTGTGCAAATAGAAACATCCTATGTACTCAGCAGAATAGCAGATTCCACAACAGCATCATTTAATCTAGAATGTAATACATTAGAGGCTGTATTATTTTTTTTTTTACAGTTTAAAAATATTTAGTCTATTTTTACGTGTACAAAAAATAATATTTTAAGCATAGGAGTTCTGTAAAGAGATAAAGCTCACCTTCACTGAGATATTATGATCCCCGTTACAAGATGGACAAATTATATTATAGCACAAAGTAGTTTAAGGTAAATTTATATTTCTTATGTTTATACACAATTCAGAAGAAAATAATATACTACAGTATACTTTCTGCCTTAAAGGGATAGCAGAGGTTCCAAAGATACTATAATACAAAACTATAAGATAATGACTAGAAATGTATTAATGTATTATTATTAAGAAAGCAATACATTGTTACAGTAAACACTGAATTTTACGTTTTTTACTTTACTTCAGCCTTTTTGATTCACCAAGCATGGACTGATATCTCTTTCTTATGAGTGTTCCCTCTATGTGTTGAAATGTAGCCCGTAACGTAGCCCGCAAGACTTACATCTATTAAGCTGGCCCCTTAACGCTACCCGCAGACACCTTGCGGGTTAGGTGCGAGAAAAGGCTGAAAAAAGCCTATGGGACATGGAACGTGAAACTTTCGGCCGCAAATCCTTTGTTCTCTCAAGCCCGTAACCGCTACGTTCCAATTGTGCTATTAAATTGCATCAAGATCACTGGCGTTCAAACTCGTAACTAGCAAATGGAGCCAAGAAGCAAACAAGTGCTAGAGAGGACCCGAAGGCGGGTTAAAGTCCAACTTGTAGCACTGTAAATGCACATATACACACACTACTGTACTTTCATAAAAAGTGAAAGTGATGTTAGGTCTTAGAATTAATAACACAACATTGTCAAGCCTGCAAATTGGCCCAAAATACTTTATTGCATGTTTAATTTGTTTGTTATATCGATCCCAGCAATCAATGTGTTAATACATATAATGGAACTCGCATGTGATAGAATATCATATTTACGGCTTTATCAATATTTCATCATATCTGGAATGTGGGTCCGATAGTAACTCGTAATTGAACCCCGTACGACTTTGAAATCCTACCTCAATTTTTTAGTGACGTAATTCTGATGATCCCTTTTGCCATTGGCTCCGTCCTAACTCGTAACTACGGGTAAGACTGATTGATCACGTTCACGGCTGCACATCCGACGTTGAAAAATGGTTTACGGATTCGCCTCTCAAGCCCGTAACTCGCAGCATGTTCTAATTTAATAGCACCGTAAATCCACAACTATTCAAGCTCGCAGCCATTACTGATAAGACCAAGCTTGCACAAATCCAGGGAATAATCAACCTAATCAACCTAATTACTCTATGGTTAATTTTCTTAACTTAATATAAAAAATTTTTTTTTTATATATAAACATATATTTTCTAAATAATAAGAGATAGTTGTAATAAAAATAGTAGATATTTGTTTTAAACATTACAACTGTGTTTATTTTTGGCGCAAAAAACAAGTGACTTACATTTAAAAAAATGATTTTTGATTATGCATTTAAGAAAGCTGAGATCTATTCAGATGGTGACTGAAGCCATCAAATTAAAAGATGTTTTATACTGGGAGGAAAGCCATGGCAAGTCGGGATAAGCTATTAAAAAGTAAAGATATTACACTATCAACAAAGGTCTGCATAGTTAGAACTATGGTATTCCCAGTAGTAACATACGGATGTGAGAGCTGGACCATAAAGAAATCTGCTCCATATAATTGACACCTTTGAATTGTGGTGTTGGAGAAGACTGCTTAGACTTCGTTGGAGTGCAAGAATATCCAATAAATGAGTACTAACTGTTCACTAGATGGTATGATCATGAGGCTGAAGCTCAAATATTTTGGCCATAACATGAGATGGCAGGATTCCCTAGAGAAGACTTAAAGGCACACAAAGAAGCGGACGGCAGAGGAGAAGATGGATAGATGATGCAATTGAAGTAATGAACATGAGCTTGAGGCAACTCAGAGGGGCAGTGACTGAGAGATGTATCTGGCATGCTGTGGTCCATAGGATCACAGAGAGCCATTCACGACTAAAACGACTAAACAACAACCAAAAAGATTATGAAGGTCTTTTGCCTGAAAAACTAGTGTTGCAGCCGTTAAAGAAAGTTGCTTTTTAAACTCAGAAAAAGCATTTTATTTAATAAAGTCAGGACCACCTTCTGAATAACTTTAGTGTGTATTAGGGTGCTCTCTCCAGAGTGACTAGTCACAATAAAAAAAATATAAAAATAATATATATATATATTTTTTAGAAAGGGAACATGACAAAAGCAGTACGTACAGGGATTAAAGGGAAATATTTTATCCTTTGTAGCACTAGCTTTTTCTTGCAAAGAAAACTTGATTAATCTTTTAAACACATGACAGTCACACTAAAAAAGCTGAAGGGTGGATTGATTGCCCCTCCCCTTGCCCATACCTGTTTAATTTTAAAATTAACAGAAGCCATGGGGGTGGGCCATACATTCAAACTTCTTTGAATTATGATAATTTGTTGGAATGCACAAATGGCTAAGAACCACATATTAGTGGCCACTCAACAATACGTCCTCCCTACTTTAATTTAACAGCTCAGACTAAGAGATGAGCAAATACCCTTTTTGTGTCACTTCAATGTAAGTTTTCTTTGCTCCAAATCATTTATTTTTATGTAACAAACTTTTGCAATGTTTAAAACATGATCTTTCAAGTGCACAGGAGACAATTTGGAAGCTCTAGGTCTTATTAAGCGCTCTATTTTTTAGTTAGATACATCCACTTTTTGCCACTTCACTGCTATATGTTATAAATGTTTAATTCTGTTTTTACCAAGTATGAAGGCTGTATTACTTAACTCGATCATGTGGAAAGAGCTGCAAGAAGAGATAATAAAAGATAAATGAATCAGATACTCCCTGGTGTTCCCATGATGTGTTCATGTGAAGCTTTCCCTGTTTAAAAAATCTGCATCTAGTATGGACACACAGCCATCTCCTCAAGACGGGAACCCGACTTTCTGGCGCACGACCAATACGCACAGACGAATTTATTACAAAAATAGCGCTCCTGACAGCCTCCGCCCCTATACCCCATGTAAACCCTGAGCTGTGCTGGATGGTGTACATTGTGGCTCCTGTCTGACTGACTTTAAAGAGCCACAAGCTACACCATCCAGCACAGCTCATAGTCTAGAGAGGGCATGGGGTACAGGGGAGGAGGCTGGGGTACAGGGCCAGGGGTATTGAGGAGAGAGCAGGGTGCTGAAAACGGGAGAGGGCTGACAGGGAGAGTGAGGGTGCAGATGACGGGAGCGCTATTTTCTGCGCGCATGCGTAGGCGCGTATTGGCCGTGCTCCAAAAAGTCGTGCCACCCCTCAAGCCATCTAGCATCATGGTTGTCTCACTAACCCCTTTGCTTTTATGCATACCATATACTATAAGCTCCATTCTAGATGTTTATGTACTCTCTTTACTGAGGGAATAATATGGATGTCTCCAGGGTGTAACATAGCCACCATTTTTTATTCAAATTTAACTTTTGCTCACTTGTGCCCTTCACAGAGAGGAATATCCTGTGGTATATCAGTCTGGTCTCATTCAAGCCCCGAAATACCAGGCAATTCTACCCTGAACAGGAGAAACAGCAAACCCCAGGTGTGTTTCCGCCTCAATGAGCCTCGTCAGTGAGCTGCAGCTTCCTAAGGAACAGTAAGCAAGGAGTACATAA
Source organism: Discoglossus pictus (assembly GCA_027410445.1). Lineage (NCBI taxonomy): Eukaryota > Metazoa > Chordata > Amphibia > Anura > Alytidae > Discoglossus > Discoglossus pictus. The sequence continues at coordinate 152,107,759 of CM050164.1, read as the reverse complement.
CTGAAGCCTTCTATCAACCTTTAGATGACAAAACCACTAAGGGTCATTTCCATAAACAAACAGGGGCCGCAACCATGGATTTTTCTTGTTACCTTTCTGCAGAGGGCTTGGCTGGGACGACGCTCTTATCTACAATTGGACCCCCAACGATTCTACCAGGATGTGGTACAGTTTGTTAGGGAGCACCAGCTCCAGAGCATCAAGCCTGACCTGTGGACACCAAAAGTCATGTACAAACTTTTGAGAAGTAAGGATATTATTCAGTTCCTGGCCTCCCAGACAAAACTGCTGAACTTGATTGAAACAATGTTACATCAAAACCACTGACCACCAGGCGCAAGGATACTGCATGAATGGCCATTCAGAGAGGTCTCTGTCTGAGACAGTTCACGCATGCAAGAGGACTCTGCAGATACAGGCACGCCTCGCCTTGTTGGACATCCTGGAGGATGAACTTAAGGACTGTGTGCGAGGAGGTACTTATCACTCAGTACTCTATGGACTCTTTCCTGGCACACAAAGTTTTGGGGCTATTAAAAATGCTTTAATGGCACTTCATGTGCTATGTTAAGGGTGCTCTTTGATTTGCCAGAAACCGCCTTCAACTGAATAGAACCAGACCAGTCACAGACTGGATCTCAGACAGCTAAGAGACTATTCCATACTTGACAGTCCTGAGGAGGAGCACTAAAACCTCCTCTGCCCCAGGCCCAACTTCAGTCCCCAAATCCCCAAATCCCAAGGTCTGTTTATTTCTGTGCAATTGTAATAATAAAGGTTAATTCATGTATTGTGCTGTATTATTTTACCCGAAGAGAGCATGATGATATGCGTGTATGAATAAAGTATGATATTTATGTATTGCATTGTAATACATATACTATGTTGTAAGAATAAAGGTTAAGCTTTGTATTGCACCTGTACCTCGCAGTACAAAGTATGTATGCATTATTTTTGTTGATATGTATATATATATATATATATATATATATATATATATATATATATATATATGTATATATATATATATATATATATATATATATATGTATATATATATATATATATATATATATGTATATATATATATTATATATATATATATATATATACATTTTTTAAATTAAAAAAAGCTGAGTTACTGTTCACAGTTGCTGTCTTTCAACAGACTAGTTGAATAGTGAATCACTGAATAGTGATGTTATCTGAATGCAAGGTTCCTTCTATTCCTCCAGGGTATTTAAAATACAATACATAAAAATAAAATCACTATTCATCTATTTTACATTTTCTAAAAACAGTTTGCATAAGTCAAGTTCTTTATAATAGCTTATTGTAAATAGGAAGCTTCAGTGATCTCTCTTATATTGTATTTTATCTCCTCTTCCTTTTTAAATAGGGCGGCTCCCAAAACTTGCCTCAGTATAGCAGAAAGTGCACAGCTGTCTCTCTGCATTGTTCCTCATAATAATAGCCTATCTTTCTTTTGTAAGATAAACCTGTAACATAAAAGAGGCGACTTTTCTTTTTTGCCCCTAATTTCCAGTTTGTACAGTTTTTTTTTATCCCAAGACGCTCTGAAGGAGAGATTCCCACTGAACACGCACACCATTATTGTTAGTGTTTCAATTACAGAGCATGCATTACCCTTTAACATCACTCTCTGTATAATTAAATATCCTCACTGCGCCAGACACTTTTATTATGAGTAGAATGAATACGATCATCTTCAAGGATCAATTACATTCCTTAACACACTCACTGCTACACCAAGTTGAGAATACATTCCACAACCATCAGGGCAAGTGTGAAGGCATATTGGCCTAGATTCACTAAGGAAGTGCGAGGCTCTCTCAGAAAGATTTCCCTGTCTAATACATAGCAATTTCTAATTAATCACTGGAAGAAACATATTTCCTAAGTTTATGCTCTAGTGATTTATATTAGAAAAAAAGCTAATAGTTGTCTTACAACAAGTGTATATATTCTAAGTTAACATCAATAGAGTGAACATCATATATACTTACGTTTATAGAATTGTAAGTTATCAGTTTTAATATTAGTTTTCAGATCAGTGGTTATTGTACTTTTTGTCAGTCCCGCTGCTGCCTTATCTGGTCCACAGGAACAAAGTGAGTTGGGGAAGCCTAATATTTTAGTTTATTTTAGAGTCAAAAACTTTAAATATGTCACTACCATTAATTACAGATAGCCAAACAATGAACTTATCATCAATTAAAATGTATTAAATCAGTGCAAAAATGAACAAAAATATATTGTGCCACATGTAGTATCACCCTGTTAAAATGTAACAGAACTTTAAGCAAACCCATCTTTATGATTCTTACACTTCGGCCAACTGCATATACACTAAAAAACACATGCAACCTTTTAAAATGTATACCAAGCAAAATATGATGAGCTTTTCAACAATGCAGAGGTAGTGAATGGAGGGCCCCAGTGCAATAAATGGGCACCCCTCCAAACCAAGCACTTGAGGGGAGGTGGAAAGTTAGAGAAGAGAGAGAAAAAGGATGGAGGTGGGAAGAGAGTATAGGGAGAGAAGGGCAAAGGGAGAAGGAAGAAGAAAGATGTTGAAGCAGGAGTGAAGAGAGAGAAAGGGGCCTGGGATGGTTGAGGGTGCTAGAGAGGGCCGCAGGACAGTCGAGGGGCCCATAGAGGGCCATAAGAAGGTGGGGAGGACTTTGGAGGGCCTTCCAAGGTCATAGATTGCCATGAGAGGGTTGATAGGAGTACTGGGAGGGCCATAAGTGCCCAGAGGACACATCCAAGTCAACCAAGGAATGGTTTCAAAACGGAAGATCAAAGTCATACAATGGCCCAGTCAGAGTCCAGACCTAAATCTCATAAAAAACCTGTGGAATGACCTAAAATAGGAATCTGATGGAGCTTCAACTTTTTTTTCTTGCAAAGAAGAGTGGGATAAAAATGCAAAGTCCTGGTGTGCAAAGTTCTCAAATACTTACTGCTGTAAGTAGGTACCTAGGTGTGTGAACACTGGTGCAATCAGGCGGGTGTAGGTATTTTTTTAACTTCATTTATTTTTATTAATGATCATCTATTTGTTTTCTATTGAAGATTGTTGGTTGCAAGGTCACATTAAATATGGAAACATGTCTGACATGATGGTATCTTGATTTCTGGCACAAAAATCTGCAATTTCAAAGAGTGTGTAGACTTTTTATATCCAATGAATGTGGAAATCATAGCATATAGTTCATGCAGCAGTTCCTTACATAAACTTTAATTACCCCTAATATATTGTAAGTTGTGATACCTTAAAGATAGCTATAGGCATGTAAAAATATTCACTATATAAATGAGGTAACATTATCGTTTATGTATAAAGGTAAATACCTTAAGAAGTGTAATCTCCAATCATATACAATAAACAGGCGGGTCCTCTCAGCTAGCAAGTGAGAAACTAAGACTAAATATTAGGAACAGAGGGTCAGAACAAAGGAACAGATTACTGTCTAACCCCTGGATGCCTGATAAAAACATATACATACTAGCGACTTGCCCGTCAAATGACGGGGCAATAAAAAAGTGTGGAACTGCTGTTTGTCACACAATGGGAGTCTACTGTGAGCCTCAACTGCTCGCCTCGCTTCGCGAGGCTCGCAGTGCAATGAGTGCCTTTGCTGCTCCTTGCACCCTAAGTCCTGCGGGTCACATCGCTTTGCGAGGCAACGGCTTACGGGCCTACAAGCCTCCAACGGCAATCACTGCATGTCTCAACTGCTCGCCTCGCTTGCAGTGCAATGAGCGTCTTTGGCGCTCATTGCACCCTAAGTCGTGCATGTAATAATTAATTAATAAATTCATATACGTGACTATAATTAAGTAATACATTAATATACGTTATCTATTTGTAATTAATATCCAGCAATCAATATCCTGAAGAGCTAACAATCTGTTTTTTTTTTTTTTTTTAAATGTACAGGGGGCCTATTGATCACCTGAGGAGAAAGTGTCAGCAATCTGATAAGTGTGCAGTGTATATAGGCTGCGTGCACGAGGGCAAATTGTTTGTTTAGGCGGGAGAACCGCCATTTCAAAAGCGTGTGTGTGGTAATGTGCAAGTTAGTGTTGTGAAATGGCGTAGATAATGTATGTCTTACACGGTTCCCAAGCATTTTCCAATCTTCCTTATAGTGTATTTTTGTACCTCGTACGTCCCTGGCAAAGTCGTACGCGGCTGGCAGCGTTTTGCTTGGTTCGGGGTCGTGTAGCCTCGTTTTAGTGTTTTTTCGTCCGCTATTTCTTTTCTCGCTTACCGAAACTCGGCAAATTTAGGTTTAAATTCGTCCTGGCTGTCCCCCCATGCTGTAGGTAATTTTTTTTTTTTTTTTTGTATATTTTTTGTGTTTTTCGATTTGCACGGTTTGGCCATAAACGTGGTATTTTTGCGAGCTTGGGTTTCTTTGGTTAAGGAATTGCGAGGGCGTAATTTTTATTTTCTAAGTCCAGCGTTTCTTAACTGCTTGCAGCCTAACAGCCTTAATAAATTGAGATTTGGCCAATTGAATACAGCTCTATATAAGCACAGAGCATTTTTTTTTTTTACAGAAGCTTTTAGTTACTGAACTTCTATCCAAAAGCAAGGTCTTCACTAACTAAAAACTTCTGTAAAAAAATATGCTGTGTGCTTATATAGAGAACTATTCAACTGGCCAAATCGCAATTCAATAAAGCTGTAAGTCCCGCGTTTTTCAATGCCTCAACGGCTCGCCTTGCAAGGCTCGCAGGCAATGAGCGCCTTTAGCGCTCATCGCCTAAGTCGTGCGAGCTAGGAAGACTTCTGTGCCTCAACGGCTCGCTTCGCTACGCGAGGCTCGCAAACGTGACAACGAATCGCAGTTTGACAATTATAATATGTGATATATCTAAAGGTAACTACTTATATAATGTAATATAGAATATCTGATGTAAATCACTTTTAACACAGTAGTAGTATATAGGTTGAGTATAATACTAATATAGTTTAAAACTATATTCGTATTATACTCTGTTGATATACTACTAATATGTTAAAGGTGATTTTTATCAGATAATTAATTTTACATTATATAAGCAGGTACCTTTAGATATATATGTATATATTGTTATCAGTCATCCAGGGGTTAGACAGTAATCTGTTCCTTTGTACATTTTTTTTTAACCGTCATATTTTAATATGACTGTTTTTAATGTATATCAATAAAGCAATGATGTTTTAGAAATGCTGGTGTCGGACACATATGTCTCTCTCCATATGTGATTTAACACACCCCATTAGGAGAATTTTCTTAGCTAGCTACAAAGTTTCTGTCCCTCTGTTCCTAATATGTAAAAAATATTGTCCTATATTTTGTTTTTTTACATTTAACTTTAAGTAATAATATTATTTATCCAAGATATGTATCTGTGCTGTTGGTTATTAGACTAGTGTGTCTTCTTTTCACAAATCCTTCAGATTTAATATGGAATAAATTATTCTTTAGATGTGGGTGTAGAGTGATAAGAATCTTTCAGAGCAGAGGAACATTTTATGAAGACACGAGCCAGCAAGAGCCATATGCAGTAATGGGACACGGGCAATGACATCATTGTGCTAATGTGTGGGAGACGAAGCACAAACACAGCGCTGGCATTTCATTTCAGACTCTTCCCTCATCCTTCAATACTGACTGCAAACCAGGCACCCTCATCCTTAAAGGGCCAATGTAAGCACTTTTGAAGTTGCCTATTTTTAATTCACCCTTAATTAACATTACATGTGCAAACCGCAGCAATGAACGGCTTTAGCCAGAAAATATAATTTAAAGACACATGGCTGCTGCTACACTCCTCTCCCACCTTCTTCCAAGTCTTGGGCAATATTGGAAAAAGACATACAATTCAACATAGATTGCATGAATTATGTACATATATATATATAAATGAATTGGCACATTTATCATAGACCAATGACAGGTGTCATACACAGGATAGTAGGGTCCTCTGTCACCCATATATTTATGACACACAACACAAATTCCTTGCAGCACTTACATAAAAAATGAACAAAGCCTACTTTATTTCAGCCATGTGGAACAAAATATGAGCTTGCAGGTCCATTTTCAAAGCTTTGACAATCTAGTCCTAAAAAGGACCTGCACTGACCAGCAAGCTTGAAAAAGGACCTGCAAGTCCGAAACTTTGCTCATATTTGTTCCACATGGCTGAAAAAAGTGCACTTTGTTCAGTTTTTGATGTGAGCGTGCATTAATTATTTAGGCCAGATTACCTCTATTTTTCAACTGTAGGTTTAAGCTTCAAATCCTCCTTCATCTCTTTTATTACATTACCATTTTTTGTTTAAATAAGTATTTTAAAAATAGTAACACTCTCTTATTTGTGTCATATCATTCCTTTACATTTTATATATATACTAACGACTTGCCCGTTAAAAATGACGGGGCAATAAAATTTGAAGAAATGGCAATGCTGTTTGCTACACAATGTAAAGCTTTTTGTACTCTTGGGACCTTCGGCGCTCATTGCGAGCCTCGCGCTGAGCACCTTCCGCCCTCATTGCGAGCCTCTCCTCTCGTGTAGTTTTGCTCCTCTGAGCACCTTCGGCACTCATCACAAAGGAAGATATATATGTATCTATATTTTGTTAACTAATACTGAATTATTTAGTTACTTAATAAATGAATATACTTTACCTATTTGTAATTAATATATCCAGCAATCAATAGCCTGAAGAGCTAACAATCAGTTTTTATTTTCCATCAGCATACAATGTACAGTTTGAATGTGTTACATCCCTGAGTAGAAAGTGTAATGAATGTCCCAAGTGTGCATTAGAAATAGGCTGCATCATTGAGGGCAAACCGTTGGTTTAGTTGTGTAAAGCGCTGTTGTAGATTCGGAATGTTATTAGTTGCAATTTAGGATTGTAAAGTTGCATCGTTTGTCTATGTTTTACGTAGCTCGCAAGCATTTACTGTCATTTGTAATACTGTATTTTGTACCTCCTATGTTCCTGTGTGAAAGTACTACACGGTTGGCACTGTTTTGCGCTGTCCGGGGTCGTGTAGCCTCGTTTTCATTTTTTCTGGTGGCCATTTTTTTGCTCGCTTAGGCGATTTTCGAGTAGCAAAGCTGGAGTAGCTCTACTTAAATTTGCGTTCCACCTCACTCCCAGACGTCCTGGCTGTTCCCCCATGCTGTGTGTGATGTTTTTGTTGTATTTTTTTTTTGTATGTTGTGTGTTTTTATTCGTTTTTGCTTTGCGCAGTTCGGCTGTTAACCTCGTATTTTTCCTATCTCGTATTTTTTTTTAAAAGTCCCACGTCTCGTAATTTTTTTTTTCTAAGTCCTGCCTTGGTCAACTGCTTGCGGCCTAAGGCAATCCCGCGTTTACTAAGTGTTTGGTGGCTAAGTCCCGCGTGTTTCCTTGCCTTCACTGCTTGCCTCGCTTTGCAAAGCGTGATGACGTCTCGTAGTTTGACAACTATTATATGTGATTTCCAAACTGAGGTTGCAAAAAAAAAGTGTAAAAAAAAAGTAAAAAAAATATGTTATGAATCAAACTCACATCTGCATTTCCAGGCACTTTATTATTGGACTCTGCATCAATTACATTGCTACCATAAAAACTCCACCTAGGTTTGCCTTGTGGGTGTTTTTACTGGCAATTTTGCAGCTATTAAATCCAACTTAGTTTTCAGACTCGCACCTTGTGGGTATTGCTCATTACAAGCTAGATCTAATGTGTGCTTGCAACCTGGCTAAAGTGTACACATAAGAGACTATGAGTCTCATTCAAGTGAAAGGTCGAATTTCGCGGTGTATAGGCCGTATGTTTGTGGCCTTGCTGCAGGCTTAAACTCTGCTACAATTACTGAGCAATTCAATCGAAACAAGCCCGCAAGTTACAGCCGGAAAGCCGAAACCGTAAACCATGCAATCATATGTAGCATTTCAGAGCGTAAACATGATCAATTAAGCAAGGCCGTAATGATCGATTGAGAAACAGCCAATAGAAAATGACGGCAGTATAAGATGGAGGTTACATGTCAATCAATTAGCGTTTAGGGGTCCGATATGTGACCGGACTCGCAAACCCACAAAATAATAAAAATGAATGCCAATACTGTTCTAGTCCATATGGGTGGCCTGATATGTATTAACTCATTGATTCCCGAGATCGATCTAACCCTGAAATGAAATATAAAAATAAATTATTTTTGATTGCCAATTTGCGAGCTTGAGACTGTTGTGCATTTAATTCTAATGTCTTTCATTACTTTCCCCGTCATTTACAGTGCAGTATTGATTTTTTTTGTTGCATTTACAGTGCTACGGATATGTCTTTAAACCCTTTTGAGTCCCATCTGGTACCTGTAGGATTTTCTTCTACATTTGACGTTTACGGGTGTGAAAACATTTGCCATCTTGCAGAATTGTAGCAATTGAATAGCAATTTGCGATTTTAGCGAATGTTACTCTTGCGGACGTGAAAGATGAATGCTTAGATGAGGTGTAAGTTACAGTTTTTTACAGATTTTCAGCCCATCACCCGTAGATTGCTTGTGGCTGTCAAAAAGATGCCAATTGAATAGCAAATTCGTTTATGGGCTCCTTTATGGGCTCCAGTAACTTACAATTGCTCGCTAACTAAAATGAACACAATATACACTATCCCTAACAACCTTCCACCCAAATTTCTCTAGATAGATAGATAGATAGATAGATAGATAGATAGATAGATAGATAGCAACGAAGGAGTTAATATAAATAATATATGAATGCAGGGGCTTATGATCCCCTTGACCTATGTCCCCCACAGCACTAAATTAAATAAAGTTTTTGGTTCCCTGAGATCCCATTTACATCATATGAGGCCCGCATGGTCATTATCATAAATCCCTATGAACCACCATGGCACCCTACCCCCCCCCCCCCCCCGATAGTGTCATGGGGTCCATGAGCATTCCCATAGTCTCTAACACTGCCCCCCCCCCCCAATTATACAGTGCAAAATGATATAGTAAAACTACGAAACTCTACTGAAAAAAAGAAAAACATTACTGAAATTAAAAAAAAAAATTACAAAGAAAATAAAAACAAATAATTACTTTTAAAATAAATATGAATTACAATTAAAATAAAAAAGGTAAATCTGTAAATAAAAATAAGGGTTAATTAATACTTTACCAGAGTTGTCAACCAATGCCTTGGTCCTCGTTCTTCAGCCCTGGATAAGCAGACACTCCAAAAAAACATACATTGATCTCTTATCTTCTCCCCATCCATGAAAAGGCCTTTTCTGTCATGCTTAAAGCATTGACCCTCCATCGTCTGCCCATATCAAAGCCTATAAAAAAAACAAAAAAACAGAAGAGAATATAAGCTTTACATTTTGACTTTTTTATTTTGTTCCAACCTTTTTTATTAAAGACAATAAACAATGAACAGCAAGTAAAAATAAAACAGATAGAAAAATATTCAAATTCCAAGCAGTATTAACTTTACATGAATACAATGTCAGCTTTGAAAACTTAAGCAAAAGGTGTATTCTATTTTTGGATTATCTGCTGTCTTCTCACATTTTTTATCATTTTCTGTGATTAACATGAAGAGGAGTTCCCTTCTCAAGTCTAAACTTAAACTTCCCGATATATAATACCGGGGGCTCAGTAATAGCAAAAGCACACAGTAATTACAAAAAAAAGCAAAATTAACATCTGTTAAAAAAAAACAATAAAGAGAGAAGAGAATAAAAAATATAAAATAAAAGAAACAAGAACAAAAAAAAAGGAAACAAATCTGGGCCAAGAATCCAGAAGAAAGAATAGTGTATTTTACCTAATCAAAATACTATGTTGGGAGTCCAGCCACGGGGTCCATATCTTAAAAAAACTGGGGATACTGATCTTCCAGAATACTGGTCAATCTCTCATTAATCATAATGAAGTTAACCTTGGAAATAATCTCTCCAAAGTTAAGCCTGGAGGATTTTCAATTTCTAGCTAGATGGTGTTTAACTGCTAGATTAATAAATTGCAATAATTTATTTTGAGTTATAGTTAAGGAGTCTATATGTATACCTAGAAGGATATTTTCAATGGAGGGGCGAAGTGGGCTACCAAATAATTTGGATCTGAGACTCATTGTTCGTTTCCAAATGTCCTGAGCAGCTGGACATGACAACCAAATATGCAGAAACTTTCCTTTCTGTTGACAGCCGTTATAACATTTATTGCTGTTCTTGGGGTTCATAATATGCATTCTAGAGGGGGTGAGGTATGTCCTATGTAGAACTTTAAGCGAGACCTCCAGAATGTTGTATGTGATAGAGCCCCTAGACAAATTGGCAAAGGCCCTTTTCCACTCAGCAGGCTCGATTCCCTTTCTCAGGTCCTGTTCCCACTTGTTCACGAAGGGGGGTTTGCATGTTTTATCAGGCTTGTTAAAAAATAGTATAAGGCTCCCAGTATATCCCTAGTCAGAGGTAAGCTCTTACACAACACTGAAATCCAGGTTTATTTTGGAGGCCTAAACTCTATACTAATAACCTTAGCCAATGCCTAAGATGTAGATAGCTCCAATTTTCTCTAAGTGGAATACCATACTTATTACATAGTTGAGCGTGAGGGTAAATTATATCGTTGGAGAACCAGGCGTCCAACCTATCTAGTTGGTTAAGAGCCCACCACTGTCTGGAGACTTTTTTATTTTAATTGTAGTTATATTTTATTTTGTCTCAATACATTTTCATTAGACAGATAGTCAGGTATATAAACATCACAGATATTTAAGGCAACAAATGACTAGAGATACAATACACAGTGTGATATCTTATGATCAAACATTAATCTGTCTTCCTCTCCAAATTTTCTTTTTTCTATCTGAGGGTTAAACAGTGATTATTTGTAATATCGACATTATCTAAGTTTATCTTACTGTATTTTTCTTATTTGTTACATTTCCATTAAAGTAAACTGAATTTGTATGACTACATTATATTGTTTGTATTGATTGAATATCCTGTTTGATTCCCCTAAATTAAACTAAACATCTTCAAACAAAACAAATATTATTTTTTCACACATATATCCATATAAAACAAAATAGTAATGAAATATCCAACCTTGTCAGAGTGGCTTCTCCTCTAGAAATAGAGAATTTTCTTTTTCAGGTTCCAGGCCCCCATCATAAGCGCCGAGCCCCGTCCACGCCATCATATGTTAATTGTGCAAGGGTTGTCCCTCTCTACTCTCCAGCCACGTTATTTTATATTTTAAAGTAATTATTTTTTGATTTTCATTGTAAAACCTTTTTTATTTTTTGTAACTTTAATTTTTATTTCAGTCATTTTTTTCATGTAGTGCTTTGTTATTTTACTATTTCATTTTAGTGTAATTTTGGGGGTACTGATAGAAACTATGGATTGGTAGGTGGGGGTTTATAAGGGATTAAGTGGGGGAGTAGAAATAGCATTTGAATACACATTTCTTCTAGTTCTTGATAGGTATATCTACTGCCCTGCTTAACATGGTTAGAAATAAAAAGTAAATGACTGCCGACATTAAACCAAAATTTAATATTTTAGTTAAAAACTAAAGGTTGAGTTTATTTTATTTTCAATGTTCTTAAACATTTTGGCCATAAGAGTCCTTCATAAGAGCATATTATAAATATGGCACTTCAGTTTTCCTTTAAATGTCAATTTAACCATTTAAAATTGGTCTGACAGTGGAATAATTAAAAATGGAATTAGGTTCTTATTAATACCTTCTTTGATACTTATATAACAATTTGAACTTGCCAGATTTAAAATCTAACTGGTATCCAAAACACAAGGGATAGAATCAGTAACATGGATTGCAAAATGGGTCCAGAAATAGTTTCCCACTTCAAAAGTTCCCCTAATCAGCACATTGCTTAGATCTAATAATGTAGGCCTGTGTCATTTTTGGATGCAATAGCAGCTACTCACAGATTCTGTTTATGAGGCAAAATTAGCATAAGGGTCAACTGTATAGGTCTCTGGAGAACAAGTTCAGCTTTGTGAGGTTTGAAGCATGTAATTAGGATGGTTACAGACCAAATGAACTCCAGTTATTGGTGTTAAATGGGCCCTCTGTGGTTGTGTTTGTGGCACGCTATGAAAGTCAAGCTTCACCCTCTCCATGTATAGGTCTTGTAGGCAGGCCTCATAATGTCATCGTTGTTTACAGTCGCTGAGGCCTTCTCTGTGTGGAGACATGCTCTTGTAGTGGGAGGATTATAATGAACCCATTTAGCTCTAAACCCTTAATGGATTGCTGACCAAGTGCATTTGACACTTAAAGTGCCTCAAAATTAGCTGCCAGAATTTAACTAAATATTCTGTTTTATTTTGCAATAATATAGCCATTAAAACACCATTTGAAAACTGCTGTATACATAATTCTAATGGTAAAAAAAAAATCTCTATTATTTAAAATTATTTGATCGACCAAAATACAGTTACTAAATTACCATATAAGATATCTTCGGAAAAGGAACTTAATATATCTCTTAACGAAAAAACAATGAGATAAAATTAGAATTAGAAATGCAAATAATTCTTCATTTAATATACATTTAAGAGAAAACAAATATAATATAAAACATTAATGAGATGGTATCTTACTCCAGTAAGATTACAAAAATTAAGCCCATCATTTAATGATAAATGTTTCAGAGGGGGTAATGTAGCTGGAACTTTAAAACATGCTCTATAGGAATGTCCTAAAATCTCACAATTATGGGAAGAAACATATTTAATATTAGAAGCACTAACAGGATTCCCTATCCCTAGGAAACCAGAAGAGGCATTATTAGGATTACCTATATCAAATATTTCAATAGACACACAACGCATAATAAATCAAATATGCTTTTGCTACTAGAATTAATATACCGGTAACTAAAAACTGGCAATCAATTAAATTAAACCCGCAATAGAAGAGATAAAAAAGAACACAATGTACAAGATATCGACAGTTAGACGAAAAATGCAAAAAATGAATATACAGTTGGAACATTTGGACACTGAAAATAGATAAAAATAAATAAATTAATAACATAAGAACCTAAATAACTTTGAAGAAAGCAAATAATTTCTTATATTATACCACTATTTCTCTTCTTCCCCCCAGCTGTTTGTTAAATGTATCTCTGTTAATGTTATGAAAAATTATATAAAACATCATTGTTAATTAGTTGTATTTCATTCTAATTACAATAAAATATATAAAAAAGTAAAAAAAAGTTTTACTGCTTTTCAGTCTCAACAGATTTTTTAATATTTGTTTTCTTAAGCTAATGGGAAACATTCAAAACTTCAATAAGACAAAAAATATCATGCATAATCAAAAAGTTATGTATAGTAAGGAAAATGAAGTATAATGCAGAACAAAATTAAAATGAAAATGTAATTGCACATTAACAGGTGGCACAACATGATGCGCCAAGTCTTTGTTGAATTTGCTAAGCCTAAACCCTAACCCTAAACCCTAAGAACAAATTCAACAAAGTCTCGTTTCACCACCTACTGATCACTGCATGCCACTGCACAGGCGGAAACATAACAGGAAAGATCTCAAGTTATTTTTCATTAATCCTTATAATAGTTCTGTGGGGATAAAATAAATAGATAATTTATGAATAAACATTTACTTTACCCCTGCTCACAAACAAAATGTAACATTACTAATGGCCCCTGTTGTTGTAGCCCTCCTCCAATTATTTTTTGCAAGGCCAGTCTGGAATCTAAAAGAAAGCAAATTATTACTTAGTGATATGGAATATATATATATATATATATATATATATATATATATATATATATATATATATATATATATATATATATATATATATATATATATGTATGTATCTATTTACTTTTATATACGTTATTTTATTAAGAAGTGCTAATAAGCTCTGTTTCTTGCCTAAAATTAAACAAATATTGCCTGATTGGGTCTGCCCTCTCTCTACATTGTATGCAAACACAGACTCTGTAGTACTTGGTGTGTAGTGTCTCATACTAACCAATCAGTGACCATCTTTCAGCAACATTCTGCAACATGCTGCTGAGACATGGTCCTTGTTAGACTAGGATACTACACTGCTGATCCAGCCCTACAGAGTCTATGTGTGTTTATGCTGCAGTGGACAGTACCATGTAGGTACTATTTGTTTGTTTTTAGGCAGTAAAAACAGTGCCTATATACTACTTAATAAAACAAAGTACATCAAAGTAAATATATTCATAGATATATTACAGTAAAATCCCATAAGTTCCATATTCCTGTAAAGGACATTTATAGTTTGCAAAGAAATCTGCGTTTGTGTAGTATGAAACAAGCAACATTAGCATAAAATTAACTTTGCTTGTGTGTGGGCTCTTTCATTTTGTGACTCTACACCTCTCATAACTGTCCGAAGCCCAACGGGGTGGATGTTTCTACTGGGACCCAATCCTACTGTTAAATAGAAATCAGAGTGGAAGGTTCAAGTGAAATGGATGTAGATATAATCTACATCTGAGGTCCATCCTAGGATAGTAATTATGTCAGCAGCAAAAATAAATAATTTCCTCTATTAAAGAAATACATTAATTCTAAACTATTGTTGGTTAACTTCTAAGAACATTTTACCAATTATGAAGAGTAGTTACTTAAAAAGCATGCTTTGAATATTTAAGTGGTCATTTAAGGTCAAATAACTTGGACATATCATGAAAATATTAGACTTGTTTTCAGATGGAATTATCCTGTAACACACAATGTCAATCTATATGATTTTAAGCCTATGTTTTTCATTTTTTATATACAGTTATGAGACTGTGGAATTTACCATTTTGTTTCCTTATGATCAACTGTCTGAGGTGGGATGAGGCTTTGAATGCAGAGGAGGCTTTTAGATCCACAATGGAAATGTGACAGCTAAAATTGCCAGTGCTTTCAACAGGGGTAGTTCAAAGCACACTAGTTTACAAGGATATAAATTCATGCATAATCAGCAAAACAAAATTGAACCCAGTACTAAAGGGCCAACATTTTATGTAGCACTATTTACAGTATTTTTGAGTGTATCATCTGGAGCAAGACCTTCTGATCCTAAGATATTCCCCAATTGGAATAACCTTTTTTTTGCCAGTAGATGAGAGTTCTGAAAATAATTGTTTTATTAGGAAATGTTGGTTTGAGATACAGATCTGACTGTATATTACCCTCTTTGTCCTTGTAAAGGTAATCAAGGAAATCAACTTTTTCTATATCCATGGGAAATGTAAGTTTGAACATAATTCTTCCTTTGTTCCATTTCAGAGTATTAGAAGATCATCTATATGATGTCCTTTGTCCCACTCCCTCCTCTCGTGAATGATTTATCTCCTGGGCTGTACTCCCATATGTGTCTGTCCCTTAGATTTTCGGTGAGGCCCTGATCTTTCCAGATCTCATTTTCAGATCTTGTCTGTGTCTCGTTTTTGGTCGTGCCCCTAAAAAATTAGACTATTGAATATGTTCATGACTAGATATTCCTATTGAAGAATTTTCATCTTCTGCAAAAGAATAATCAGTGTCAATGGAGGACTGTGTATGTATAGTTGTTTTTTTTATAATGAGATCTAAAACATTTTTGCTTATTGTCATGCTGGTTCTATTGGAATGCTCTACTGGATTCATAATCTCTGGTATCCCTATTACATTTATCTTGTTTAATATTAATTATTTCTTTTTCTCTTTTGTCAAAATTATTTTTTATTTTTCTATAGGTGTTTTTGAACTCCTCCAATGTCTCAATTTTCTTTACATTTTTATTAAGATCAGTGATTTATTTACCCAATTCTTTAAGAGTGTCTAAAAATAATGTTTCGGAACAAGTAGTCAGGGTTTCTTTCCACCTCTCTTTACAGGAGTCCAAGTGGAAGGAGAATGAATGGGAAACTTTAGTATGTAAACATCTTGGTGTTATATGCTTTACTAAGTAACTGTCATAACTACATCTGTCCCAAAAATAACTTATATGTTTTTGCAGTATATCTGGTGTGAGCAATTTATGCTGAAGAGTATGTAGTTGTGCATATGAAGGCTGAAGGTGTTAAGCTGTCTTAAACAGATACATTTTTGAGAGTTTGTGAAGGTTTTGAGACAGGAGGATAGTCTGGCGGAGCGAGGCAAGGAGTTCCATAGAGTAGGGGGCAGCTCGTGAAATCTCCTGAAGGTGGGAGTGAGAGGAGGTGATAAGAGAGGAGAAAAGAAGAATGTTAAAGTCATGATTTAAAATTTTATTCTGGAGACTATGGGAAGCCAGTGGACTGACAGAGAGGTGCTAGCAGAGTCTAGCAGATGTGTTTATTGTGGAGTGGAGTAGAAACAGGTGGGCGATGGGGAGGCCTGCAAGGAGGGAGTTACAGTAGTTGAGGCAAGAGACAATGAGAGAATGGATTTGAATTTTAGTTGAGCCTTGTGTAAGATAGTGTCTTATTTTACAGATATTTTTAGGTGAAGACAATATGATGTGGTTATTGATTGTATGCTATTATTGTATGTGAGGAATAAAAGAGAGGGCAGGGACCAATAGAACCCCAAGACAATGGGCCTGAGAGGTGGGAGTAATGATGGAATTGTCAACAGTGAGAGATATTTGAGGAGTGGAAGCTATAAGGGGTGGGTAGATCAGTCTTTAAGATGTTGGGTAAGATGGGCAGACATCCATGACGATATACTTGACAGGCAGTTAGCAACTTGTGCTAAAATAGAGGGGGATAGACCTGGGTCTCAGAAGTAGCTTTGAGTGTCATCTAAATATAGATGAAACTGAGACATACAAGATTTTATTAGGATATCAAGGGATGATGTATAGATAGAGGGGGGTGGGCTAGGACTGAACCTTGGGTTATACAAACAGTGAGACAGAATAGTAAAGAAGGGGCCAGAGAGAAGGAAACACTAAATGTACGATTTTCTAAGTAATCCATGAGAAAGCTGTGTCACATATGACAAGAGAGTGAAGATTTTGTACAAGGAGAGGGTGGATAACTGTATCAAAAGCATCAGAGAGATCCAGGAGACATAGAACATAACCCAGGGATGATTCTAAACAGCTGTGGGTGTGTTTATTGGCTATAAATATGCATCCATTGCTCTGCATCAAATGCTATGTTCAGGTATCAGCATCTGCCACAAGAATATGTAGAAGAAGCAGTTTTTATGATATGTCTTAAACAATTACATGTTCCCTGTAAGTATACTTGAGTCTGAAGAACATATGGTGGAATTAAAACAGCTTCCCATCTTGTTTGGCTGTTTTGCAACCTGTGTGGTTTATTTATTATTATGCATTATTTACATTATTTTTCTGTGCTACCTTAAAATATGAAATGAAAAGGATGAAAAACTCTGAAAAAACAATCTGCAATGTACAATTCATATATTCATAAAGATGCTACTTTTTGTACATGTCACAAATTTCATAAAAACATAAGTGCATCATTTATGTGTTTTCAGATGGACCCCATTAATTTTTTCATTCTAGGCTAACAGCATTGTCAGTAGAAATACCTGGCTCTCTTGCATTACAGATATTATTTCCTACATTTCCCTATTCTGCTATAATGATATTTTTTGGCCTTTTTCCATCCTGCTGTATAAATTTGACAAGATGAGGGGGAGAGCGAGAAAAAGCGATGAAATGCCAATGTACTAAATCATGTGTTTTCAAAAAAATACTCATTTATATTCATCTGGCTTTGTGCTGAGCTGCACCTTTTTAATAGGATTCAAAGTGTTTTTTTCCCACTTCATCGCCTTTTTCATTTTCCAGTTACTTTCTTTTTTCATTTTTTTTCTTTTTCAGGTGGCAGACAGAGAAATTGTGTATTTGCTAACCTTGAGCTATTGACATCTGCTGTACAAAAAGCAGAAATGTTGTGTTTATTTTAAGGCACATGGAATGGAGTCTGAGGCCTAGCTTCACCTCATGATATATTTTTTTACCTCACGTCAAAAATGATTACCAAAGGGTTATTGACCTATGCATTGAGAGAAGGATGAGGTCTAGTGTAATTTCATGAAGTCATTTTACCTCATGTTAAAAATAATTGTCAAAGAGTCATTGACCTTGGAATGGAGAGGAGGCTGAGACCTAGTTTCACCTCATTATGTTGTTTTACTTCATGTAAAAAAATTATTACCAAAGGGCCATTGACCCTCAAATGGAGAGGAGGTTGAGAACTAGCTTTACCTCATAATGCTGTTTTACCTCATGTAAAAAAAGGTATTACCAAAGAGTAGTTGACCCTGGAATGAAAAGAAGGCTGAGGCCTAGTTTTACCTTATGATGCCATTAACCTCACTTTAAATATTATTACTGAAGGGTCAGTGACCTTGGAATGGAGAGTATGCCGAGGCCTAGTGTTAGTTCATGATGTCATTTACCTCATATGAAAAATGATTCTCACTGCAATGGAGAGTAGGCTGAGGACTAGCTTTACCTTGTGATGTTGTTTTGCATCATGTAAAAAATGATTAGCAAAGGGTCATTGACCCTGGAATGGAGAGGAGGCAGATGCCTAGCTTTACTTCATGATGTTATGTTACTCCATGTGAAACATGTCTACCAAAGGGTCATTGATCCTGAAATAGAGAGGAGACTAAAAATACTTTTCATTTGAGGTAAAATGTAATCATGAGTTAAACATAGGCGTCACCCTCCTCTCCATTCTATTTGCCTTACCATAAAGGCCTCTCAACTCAGAACTTTTTTTAATTTTTATAATGCTTTTGCATTTAAGCCATGCTTCCAATTTCCTGTTGGGCTTATAAACTAAAGGAGACACTTCATGATATGAGTACATGACAAGGCCAGAGCTTAGGATGTCAGTGCTTATTGAATAGCTTTAGACTTGCTCATTTATATTTTGTACATCAATTTGACAAATAGGAGCTTGATACAAAGGCTTGCTTATATACATGGTAGAATGCAGTTTGAATTAACACCATTTAAAGTAGTCAATCGAACACTTATATTTTTTTAAACAAATGCACAGTTAGCTAGTGTTGCCAACATATGTAATGATGCACAAGTTAGTTTTAAATAAATATAAATGTAATATGTGCACACTGAACTATACAACACATATACTGTAGCATACACAGGCCTGGCCTCTCTCTATACACACATATACATTCTTTATTTCTAACTGCTCTCTCTCTCTCTCTCTCTCTCTCTATATATATATATATATATATATATATATATATATATATATATATATGTATATATATATATATATATATATATATATATATATTGTAGAACAGATACATCCAGGGTCTCTCTCTGTACAGGAGAACTCTATTAGTTGGCATGGGTGTTGATGATTTTATATATATATACTAGCGACAAATGTCAATAACATTTTAAAGCTGGGAATGCTGTTTGACACACAATGTGAGTCTCTGACACTCTTAACCTTTTTGTTATGTAGAATGAAGCACAACAGTTATAATAACGTTTTTTGATTTTTTTAACAGTCAACTTGTATTTTAACAACTGGTTTAATTATCATTTTTTAACCATATTAAACTTTTTAATCGTCATGTATGCAGAAATAATGTAACAATGGATGAAGTTTGTATGAATAAATAATTGTAAATGATTACATAATGCTTTGCAAAATGCAACTTATATTTGAAACATTAGTGAACCATTTTTATTAACAATACTAACATGTAAGGATTCCTTGTTATGGATGAGGAGCGGAGGATGAGGGCGGTACCGGAAGTGGAACACACACCGGCTCGCAGATGAGCTGGTGGTAGGAGAGCTGGGAGGTCATGTCCTGCAGACAGCGGTAACCCTGAGCCCACATCGGATCTTGGATTCAAGGTCACAAAGACTAAACAGACGCCTGGAAAGCCTCAAGAAGGAACATGCTATCAACCTACAGCTAAGTAAAGATCATTTAAATAAGTTATAAAGTATAATTTATTAGCATGTACAATTACTTTATATATTTCCCATCTCCCCTCCCAATATGCCTCAAAAGTCGACCTAAACAAATAAAGATAACCCCCCAAAGCTACTAGCACTGATATAAGGAGGACTTAAGCTCAAAAGTTAAATTTCGCTGAGTTTGGTGAAAGTCGGAGGACGGAGACGGTCCCCGTGAAGATCTCGCGTGAATACGAGCAAACCACGCAAAAAGGGCGCGAAGGAGTGAGTTTTCCCGTGAGAGAGCTCAGGAGTCCTAAAGGGGACTAAGGAAGAGAACAAATTATACAAACGTCCCGAAAAAACAAAGGGGAATAACAGTAACAGTAAGAGGCATATTATGCTATAAGTATAAAAGCCCCAGAAAAATCGAACCGGCTACAACCAGCAAGGAAGATATATTGGGGAAAAAAAAAAAAAAAAAAGATAAAGGTTATAGAATTATACTGAGGCAGAGGAGATAGAGGGAGTTGGGCAGAAAGGGAATAAACCATAAAATATAATAAGCTGTATGAAAACACGATAGAGACAAGAGGCTAAGGGCGCGAAGATGAAGATACAGAAAGAACCCTTCTAAAACATAACTAAAGGTCATCCATTAATTTAAATTAAAAAAAAGAGAAATAAAATTAAAAGGACTTTATATAAAGAAAGGAGGAATAGAAGTGGAAAACAAGTAAGGGGAAGGAGGTTAGGAAGAAGGGAAGGAAGAGAAAGGGTGAGAAGAAAGAAGTAAAAGAAAGAGACAAAGAATAGTGGAGAAAACTAAAAATCCACAAAATCTCAGGAATACCACCCAAAAAAATATCAAGATGGCAAATAAGAAACCATCAAATATAATAAAAATAAAAAGCAAAGAGAAGAAAAATGGAGCTCCAGAATCAAATCAATTTTTTTCCCCAAAACAAAAAAGCAGTATATTAGAAACAACGCAATTAGAAACTTCCCTACTAGAACAATCCATAACTACCTCCCCGAAGAAAATAATACACTCTCTCCAGGATAATACTGAAATACAACAAGAGGAACCATTAACCTATTTAAAAATGAAAGACCTTCTACAAGATTCCCAAGAAAAGATCATGCTGGAAATAACAAAACAGCTGAGGGAAAACACAAACTCAGTAAAAGAAACTAATAAAAGAATAAATGAATTGGAAACCAAATGTGATAAACTAATCACGGATAATAATGCATTATTGAAATATACAAACAAACTGGAATATAAGATAGAAGAATTAAATATGAAGATTAATATCATGGAAGACAGATCAAGGAAAAAAAATATTAGAATAAGGGGAATAAATGAAAACATATCCGAAAAAGACTTACGGGGATATATCCAAGTTCTATTTACTAACTTATCTCCCCAAACCTCCAAAGACGAAATGAAAATAGAAAATATACAAAGGATTCCCCTCCCTAGAGGATTGGATAAAAATATATCAAGAGATGTTATAGTTAATCTTCAATCCATTAACTATAGAGATTCAATAATCAAAGCTAATTACATAAAAAGGCCAATGGAGGCACCATACGAAAAAATCAAAATTTTTCCGGATCTGTCCAAATATACCCTGGATAAAAGAAGAGAATATACGGCAATAACACAAAGCTTGAGGAATGCAGAAATTAAATACAGATGGAAGTATCCAACGGGACTATATATAATGGAAGGAGACTCCTGGAACAAAATAGACTCTGTCAAAGAAGGACATATGTTGCTACAAAGATGGAATATACCTCTCAATTAATCCCAAAGACAATATTCAATTAACCGTTTATATTATAATTTTTTTTTTTTTTTTTCTCCTCTCCTTACTTAGGGTTGATCCACTTATTATAGTGGATATATAGTGGTTCATAGAATATAGTAGTAAGAATAGAGATATTCACCAAGTGATCACTAATATCACAGTAGTGAATATTGAGCACTTTAATATGAAAGCACTTTTACAGATTTAATAGTTTACTATAGGATATAAACACCTTAATTAATTATATGTGGATTGGACATAATATATCATATTTGTAAACATAAGCACTTTACTCATGCACTTTATAGAGTTATAGAAATTCAAAAATGGCATAGGAAACACTTTATCTAGACAAAGGAATGTGATTTTGGATAGTTGTATGGATATATATAACAGGGTTTAAGAAGAATAAGTTTACGAAATGGGAAAATATAGAAGGAATAAAAAAATACCCACTATATTAGAGTTTAGGAAAAAATTTCACTTTTATCTCGTTGAGAGAACACTGAGTAAATATCTCATGGTGGGAAAATTAAGCACTGTATTTGATATGCACTTTATAGATTTACAGAACGATTTAATTATTTATTATTCACTTTAAAAATTATAAAGAAATGAAATTATAGAATTTTTTGATATATGTACTGAGGAGAATCCATACTTGTCTTCTGAGAGAAAAGGAGGATAAGAGAGTATGGAAGGGTAAAGTAAGGGATGAAGGTAAAAAAAGAGAGAAAAGATATATCAAAGAGGCAAAGGGTTATATGTAAATATCAATATTAGTTCTCTCAGTACATTTCAATCTTTAAGTTTGGGGGGTATAAGGACCAGAGAAAAATGGTATGGATTCCCTCTTGAATAAAGGTATATAGGGGGATGCATAGTTATTCCGATCTTTTTTTAGTATAACAGGTTAAGAGCGTAATATATCAATATGCAGATCAATAAATGTGTGTTAAATCATGATAAAAATTGTTTCTAGAATATGTATTATTATGATCTGTTCCGGGAGAAATATGAAGGGATGAGATAAGAGGAGGCCGCCAGGAGGGAAGGGTTCAGTAGAATAAAAAGGGTAAGATGACTCTATTTAAAATATATTAGAGGGGAATACTTTGATTATGGTTGACAAGGATAGTTTTTCCTATTTTTTTTTTTTTTTTATTTTATTTTTTTTTTTTCCCTCTTTCTTGGATTTTACCACTTATATTCCTCTAAATAGTATCAGTTAGATAAAAGATTAAGAAAGAAAAGAGGGACAAGGAGAGTAAGAAGAAAAATTAAATTAAAATATATAATGACAATATTTAAGAAGAGCGTAAATCAGGGAAATAAGATCATATGACCTCCCAACTAATGAACTAGTTAGTTTATTATAATTCCTAGCAATTCCTAAAATTGGCATAACAGCCCTTATTTATTATTTATTGTTTAAAATTAAGGGCAAAAATATGAAAATAAGCAAATTTGGACTTATTCTAAGTTCCAAGAAAATAAAGCCCAAGATTTGTAAGAATGAACGAATGAAGGAAGTACGAATGAATGAAATCCCAAGAATGCGAATGACCCAGGTTCAGCAATTGATGAGAGGTGAGATGGAATTAGATATATGGACACAAAAGTGGAAGGTTAATGTAATAACCATAAACAATGGTTAAAATAATAACTCACAATGTTAATGGACTTAATTCACCAGCAAAAAGGAAAATAGCTTACAATAATTATATAAAAAATAAAGCAGATATTCTTCTATTACAAGAGACACATTGGGGAAACGATACCTTAAGATATGTAAATAATAAAAACTTTAATATTAAAATAGATTCAACTTATAATAAAAAATCTAGAGGAGTATCAATTTGCTTTAGTCATAATATAGAAGTATATGAGGAAGCTAAAATTATTGATCCCCAAGGAAGATATATAATTTGGTGTGGTAAAATAAACGGAGAAAATATGACAATAGCCAATATATACCTTCCAAATGTAAAACAAATTAGATATCTCAAAAAGATTTTGAAAGAAATAAAAAAAATTAGAAAGGGACAATTAATAATCGGCGGGGATTTTAATATGGTGTTAGATCCATTAACAGACAGAATAGGAACAATTAAAAAAAACTCAGAAAATCAGATTAAAAAAACGTCTAAAGACTTTGGAAAAATAGTATCAAACGATGACCTTTATGATGCATGGAGATTACTACATCCTTATGAGAGGGACTATACATTTTTCTCAAACCGTTTTAAATCCTACTCAAGATTAGATTATTTGTTAACAGATATAAATACAATAAGACAAATTAAGGATATAGAAATAACAACCGCTACATGGTCAGATCACTCAATGGTCTGTATGAATTTAAAAGAAGAAAAGAGAAGCAAAAATAAAAAAAAATGGAAGTTAGACCCTATCCTATTTAAGAATGAACAAACTATGGAATTCTTGAAAAAGGAAACAAACGAATTTTTCAAAATTAATAAAAATACTGTAGATTCACCATCCATGCTTTGGTGCGCATATAAATCAGTTATAAGAGGACAAATGATATCACGGATGGCAGTTATGCATAGGGAAAGGGGGAAACCCATGAGATTATTGTATATAGATTTGGAGAAACTAATAAGAGAAAATAGAGTGAACCCATCGGTGGAAAGAACAGAGCTGATTGCTAAAAAGAAAGCCCAAATAAATAAAATATTACAAAATCAGGTTGATTCACTGATGTGGAAATTTCAACAAACTAATTTTCTATTGGGTAATAAAACAGGTAAATATCTGGCCAATAAACTAAAAAGACAAAAAAATCAAAATAAAATATATAGCTTAAGAGGCACAGACAATGTCTTATACACTCACCCCGATAAAATATGTGATATTATGAAGATGTTCTACAGTTCATTATACAATTTAAATAGCAATACCACATTTAAAAAACCTAGTAAAGAAGAGATAAATACATTTTTGAGTGAAGTAAATCTACCAAAATTACAAGAAGAAGATCAAAGATTTTTGGATCAAGATATTTCTTTGAAAGAAATAGAGGAAGTAATTAACAAAGCAAAAGTTAACAAAGCCCCAGGTCCAGACGGATTTGACCATTTATATTTTAAAATGTTTCAAAAGGAAATTGGCGAACATTTGCAAAATATGTTTAATGAGATTAAAAATCATGGAAAAATGCCGTCAGAACTATCAGAAGCCAAAATAATTAACATTTTGAAACCAGGGAAAAATCCAGAAGAAGTAACTAGCTATCGCCCTATTTCCCTTATTAATATTGATTTAAAAATATTTACAAAAATCATGGCAAATAGATTAAATAAAATTATTCCAAAATTGATACATCCGGATCAATCGGGCTTTGTACAAGGCCGTCAGGCTTCAGATAACACCAGACGTCTAATCGATCTAATGTTTTCCATTCGGAAAAAAAGGATCCCCACACTAATCCTGTCACTGGATGCAGAAAAAGCATTCGACAGGGTTAGTTGGGAATTCATGAATGCAGTATTACAAAAGTTTGGGTTCACAAATTTTGCTTCTAAAACAATTAAAGCTATTTATAAGGATACAACAGCCTATATTGCAGGTACAAACTTCGAAACAGAGAAGTTTGGGATCAGCAACGGAACACGACAGGGTTGTCCCCTTTCCCCATTGCTTTTTTTGTTATTTATGGAACCATTAGCATCACTAATTAGGAAAGCTGAAAATATCAAAGGTATCAAAATAGGTAATAATGATTACAAAATAATGTTATTTGCGGACTATATCTTGTTAACATTAACAGATCCAATAGGATCTTGTGTCAATTTACAACAATTGTTAATAGACTTTGGTAGAGTTTCTTATTTTAAAATAAACCCTTTGAAATCAGATATTATATACAAATATATAGAACAAGATACATTAAATAAATTTAAAAAATTATATGCGTTTAATTGGAATACAAAATATGTCACTCATTTAGGTATTAAATTTAGTTTCCAAAATAATAAAATTATAGTAAATAACATAACTGAAATATTAAAACAGATTAGAATACTTTTATATGATTGGAATTCAACAAGATTTTCCTGGTCGGCCAGAATTGCCATAGTTAATATGAGTATTGTCCCCAAAATAACTTATCTAATGAGCTGTGTTCCGGAGAAAGTTCCGGAATATATCATTAAAATAATACAGCAAATAATAGACAAATTTGTTTACGCTGGGAAAAAAGTGAGAGTTAAAAAAACTATAACAAATAGAAAGTTCGACTTGGGAGGTATGGGATCTCCAGATATGAAAAGGATCAGCGAAAATATTGCAATATCCCACATAATTAATATGAATTTACAACATAGGATAATAGGATGGAAAAATATTGAGGAAGAATTGGTGGGAATTATCCCAATAAGAACACTGCTGGGTAAATTTAATGGAAAAGAAACAATATGGGATAAATTACCAGAAGGTATAAGATCCATTATAAAATTTTGGGGGAAAAGTAAGATCAGAGCAGAGCTTTTTCATATACCTTCCGTTGCTACACCTATAGATATACTAAGAGATGAATCTTTCAATTTAGAAATAAATTTATTGAAAAAAGCATCAATTTTGTATATAGCCGATTTATACCCAGCAGGCAGTCTAGTAAAGCAAAGGGAACTTCAGGAGAAAGGAGTAACAAAATCCTTTTCATGGACAAATTATGGAACATTGCTAGAAAAAATGAAACAAAAGGGATTTATAAACGATAAAATAGATAAATTGCACGACCTGGAAGCAATTATGATTAAAGGTCAGGTGAACCATCTGGTATCAAAAATTAGCAAAAGTAGGATTAAACTAATGAAATTTGAGAAAACTAAGAGTATAAAAGACTGGGAATACAACCTCAATATAGAATACAATGAGCAAGAATGGTTAAGGGCTCTAAAGATTATAAAGAAATCCTCTATTAACACTATGTATAGAGAATTGTACTTTAAATTAATACAAAAGTGGTACTTAGTACCAACAACTATGAAAAAGTTTGATTCCCAACAATCATCACTGTGCTGGAAGGGTTGTGGTAAAGAGGGTAATACACAACATATGTGGTGGGAATGCGCAAAGATAAGGGAATTTTGGGAAGAATGTTGTGGATATTTGACCATAATCGCAGGGACAAGATGTCCGTGTTCCAGGAGTTGTTATTATTCCATATAGGGATAGATACATACTTCCCCAGTAATAAATTTTTGATATCTCACATACTACTAATCATTAAAGCAATGTTAGTTAAATATTGGAATAAATTGGAAATTCCTAAGTGGAAAGAGATTATTAATAAAACCAATTATAATAAAGATCTGATGAAAGAAAATACATATGAACAGTCCAAGAAAATAAACATTTTTAATTGGACTATCTGGGAGCAATATATGGAAGAATAATAACGGGGAACATGGAAAAAGATATAATTGAAGCCAATGTCTATTATGACTGATGAAGTTATAAACGCTGTTAAATTGTTCAGAGATCAAGGGTATAAATTGTCTTACTACTTACCTTCTTTAGAATCAAAACGGGTACACTATGTCTATAGATATGTCTAATTCTATCGCGGATCGTTATGTTGAACCTGGTTGCTTGTATATGTTGGGTAACTGTATGTATGTTTGCGATCTAAATATATTAGGAAAGGATTAGAAAAGGAGAGGATAGAAGAGGAAAGCGCTGTAAGATAAATAAAAAACCTTTTATAATAAATTCTATACAGGGAGATATACTTTAAATTAATATAAAAGAGGTATTTAGCCCCTGTTATTATGAATATGTTTGTCTTCCAGATTTCCCCTTATTGTAGGAAGGGCAGTGGAAAAGGTGATAGATCCTTCCATAAGTGGCGGGATCGTATTAGAATAAGCATTCAGAGGTTTAAAAATGTGGGAGGATCATTTTACACCTAAAAGATGTTATCCCTCTTTCCTGCTATCCCAATAATGTTTATTAAAATATTCTTGGATTTTAGAGTAATAAGAGATGAAATGCATGTATATGTTTGTATGTTTTCTTTTAATATTGAAAAAATAAAATAAAAAAAAACAAAAAAAAAACAATACTAACATGTTTAAATCTGAGGTATGAATGAGTAACATTACATTAGGTCAACTTTATATGAATGAGTATATTAAACCATTACATAATGGTTTGTAACATGCAACTTGTATTTAAAGTACTGTTAAACCACATAGGTATTGAATCCAGAGAAAGGCAAACAGTAAAAAAAAACATTAAAACTTGGCCAATTGTATGAAAGGGAAAAAATTAATTCATTCCTGACCCCATTAACTGGTGATTGGATTACTCTTTGGATCAATACTCTGTGTTTAATTATACATTTAATCTTTACAACAAATGATCATCTTCCTACTAATATGAACCCTGCTTTGGCATTTGAAATAGTGCTGCTTCTTCCAGACACCTCTCCCATTCTGTATCATCTGCTATGAAGTTTTGTGCACTGGGATCATGTAAAAGAAGTAATCTTAAACTGAAAAGTTCAATGTCTCTTGGGCTGACGGTATAAATTTGTGTTATAATTTTATGAGTATCTCTTTTTCGTTGTCGCCATTTGCCATTTACAAATACATAGTGATATGGAATCTCAATGTATAAAATGTATCTGGCCTCAGTGTCCTGGCAGTGTAATTGAAAACAAGCAGTAAGTGTTGTTTCTCCATGTGCTCTTTGGGCTAAAGCAATTGTTTCATTCACTGCAGTAAAGCAAACAAACTGACTTTGTGGCAAATGTACAGCTAATCGATACACAGCATGTGACCGATCATGCATCTCAAATTTCAGAAGACACCACGTTGCTTCAGGAGCACTGACATAGCGAGCATCTAAACAATTAGAAAGTTTGGATTTTCATTTTCATTTTGTGCACCTTGCACAACAACAGTTGCTGCATCATACCCTCTGTGTGTATATATATATATATATATATATATATATATATATATATATACATATATTTGATAGATTTTTGTGTGCATTGTACTTCATCAGCAAATGTGGGTTGTATAGAACTACATATCTATTATCAACCTTTTGGCCACGAATAATAGCTGTTTGTCCTTCTCATCTTTTATACAAAAGGTATCCATCACAATTAGCATACGTTTGCATTTGAAATTGTTTTGAAAACTCTTTTGTACATTTTTTATTTTCCATACATGGTGAATTTGGATTGATATCTCCACATGGCCCATGAATCATTCTGTGAATTCACTCTCTCTGCAGTATTCAAGTTATCTTTTTCCTGCAGGATTAAAAGTATGTGTGCATGTGGCAGGCCTCTTTTTTTTTAATTCAATGGTGTAAACAAAAGCCACACAATTTCCAAATAATCCATCAATCCACAATATTGTTCTATGCAAAGCTTGTTTTGTTGAAATTTTATACAATTTTGATTATTTGCTTCAACTTGTAGATAGGAATCAATAATCTATTGTTGGGGAAGAGATACAAGGGGGAGGAGGGGGAGAGACAAGGGGAGGAGGAAGAGAGAGTCAAGGGGGAGAGAGACAAGAGATAGAAGGGGGAGAGACAAGGGGGAGAGACAGGGGGAAGAGAGACAATGGGGAAGAGAGAGAGACAAGGGGAGGGGGAAGTGAAACAAGGGGGGGGGGGAGAGAGACAGGGGAGAGAAATAAGGTTGGGGACAAGGAATGGGAAACAAGGGGAAAGAGGGGAGAGAGAAACAGGGGGCGTGAAACAAGGAGGAGGAGGGGGAGAGATAAGGGGGAGAGAGACAAGGGGAGGAGGGGGGAGAGACAATTGGGAGGAGGGGGGAGAGACAAGGGGGAGGAGGGGGAGAGAGAAACAAGGGGAGGGAGATGAGGGGGAAGAGAGACAAATGGGAGGAGGGGCGAGACAGAGACAAGGGGGAGAGATACAAGGGGAGGAGGGGAAAGAGAGACAAGGGGGAGGAGAGGCGAGAGAGAGAGAGACAAGGGGAAGAGAGAGACAGGGGAGAGAGAGACAAGGGAGAGGAGGTGGGAGAGAGACAGACAGTGGGAGAAAGACAAGTGGGAGGAGGGGGAAAGAGAGACAGGGGGAGAGAGACACACGAGATGAGGGGGAAAGAGACAAGGGGAGAAGGGGAGAGAGAGACAAGGGGGAGGAGGGGGGAGAGAGACAGGGGGAGAGACAAGGGGAGGAGAGGGGAGAGAGAGAACTGAGGGAAGAGGGAGAGAGACAGGGGAAGAGAGAGACAAGGGAGAGGACGGGGAGAGAGAGAGACAAGGGAGATGGGGGCATAGAGACAATGGGTAGGGAGGAGAGACAGGGGAAAGAGAGACAATGGGGAGGAGGGGGGAGAGACAATTGGGAGGAGGGGGGAGAGACAAGGGGGAGGAGGGGGAGAGAGAAACAAGGGGAGGGAGATGAGGGGGAAGAGAGACAAATGGGAGGAGGGGCGAGACAGAGACAAGGGGGAGAGATACAAGGGGAGGAGGGGAAAGAGAGACAAGGGGGAGGAGAGGCGAGAGAGAGAGAGACAAGGGGAAGAGAGAGACAGGGGAGAGAGAGACAAGGGAGAGGAGGTGGGAGAGAGACAGACAGTGGGAGAAAGACAAGTGGGAGGAGGGGGAAAGAGAGACAGGGGGAGAGAGACACACGAGATGAGGGGGAAAGAGACAAGGGGAGAAGGGGAGAGAGAGACAAGGGGGGAGGAGGGGGGAGAGAGACAGGGGGAGAGACAAGGGGAGGAGAGGGGAGAGAGAGAACTGAGGGAAGAGGGAGAGAGAGACAGGGGAAGAGAGAGACAAGGGAGAGGACGGGGAGAGAGAGAGACAAGGGAGATGGGGGCATAGAGACAAGGGGTAGGGAGGAGAGACAGGGGAAAGAGAGACAATGGGGAGTAGAGGAGAGAGAGAGACAAGGGGGAGGAGGGGAGAGAGAGAGACAAGGGGGGAGAGAGACACGGGGAGGGGGAAGTTAAACAAGGGGAGGAGGGGGGAGTGAGAGATAAGGGGGACGAGGGGGAAGAGAGACAAATGGGAGGAGGGGCGAGACAGAGACAAGAGGTAGAAAGACAAGGGAAGGAGGGGGAAGAGAGACAAGGGAAAGGAGAGGGGAGAGAGAGAGACTAGGGGGAGAGAGAGACAAGGGGGAGGAGGTGGGACAGAGAGACAGGGGGAGAAAGACAAGTGGGAGGACGAGGAGAGAGAGACAGGGGCAGACAGACACGTGAGATGAGGGGGAAAGAGACAAGGGGCAGGAGGGGGAGAGAGACAAGGGAGAGGAGGGGGAGAGAGACAAGGGGGAGGAGGGGAGAGAGAGACAAGGGGGAGGAGGGGGAGAGAGACAGGGGAGAGACAAGGGGAGGAGAGGAGAGAGAGAGACATGGGGAGGAGGGGAATAGAGAGACAGGGGAATAGAGAGACAAGGGGGAATGGGGGAGAGAGAGACAGGATGAGAGAGACAAGGAAGATGAGGGGGGAGAGAGACAAGGGGCAGGAGGGGGGAGAGAAACAAGGGGGATGAGGGGGGAGAAAGAGCGTTTGGGAAAAATCGTACCCACAAACCACATTTTACTCTGAAACCCAGTCAAGATACCAAAAAAACAGAGGCCACTGATTTTGTTTGGTTTATTTCGAAAAGAAAAATAATCAGCAACAGAAGAACGGTTACAATTGTCTCTTGCTACTCACTCACTGGACCACTGGACACAAATCTAAACAAAACATAGCTTTTTATAGGAGTTTACGTAAAGACAATGGTATAACCCATTACTCATGGTACAATCCATTGCTTAAGCCAATAGGATATTAGTTATATTAGGTGATCCAATAAAATAATATGCATGCAGTTTACACATGCTTAATCATATATGGCACATCACTATATGCACACAAACAGCCTTATTAAATTGTGATTCAGTGAATTTAATAGGGCTCTATTTAAGCACACAGCATATTTTATTTACAGAAGTTTTTAGTTAGTGAAGACCTTGCTTTTGGATAGAAGTTCACTAACTAAAAACTGTAAAAATAATATGCTGTGTGCTTAATGAGAGCCCTTTTAAATTTACCGAATCGCAATTTAATAAGCCTGAAAATCTTTTACTTGTTATCTCTTGTGCATAGGACAAGTGCTGATTTTGACTTTGGTCTTGTTCTACTACCAAAATACATATTTGTTTAGGCTATAAGAGTTGTTTATGGCTTCTACTGAAACTGCTAAATCCGGAGACATGCAGATTTAACTGTTTCATACCTTACGGCCAATAATGGAAAAATACTGGTTCAGAGCTAAAATTTACAAGTGCTACAAACTGATGAATGCTATATATATATATATATATATATATATATATATATATATATATATATATATATATATATATATATATACACTAACTAATGTATCGATATTTGTATTTTACCACAACAAGAGACAAGGGGCAGGAGGGGGTAGAGAGAGAGACAGAAGGGAGAGAGACAAGGGGGAGGAGGCGGTAGAGAGACAAGAAGCAGGAGGGGGTGAGAGAGACAGGGGAGAAAGAGAAGTTGGAGGTGGGGTGGAGAGAGACAGGGGAGAGAAAAAAGGGAGATGAGGGGGAATGAGACAAGGGACAGGAGGGGATGAGAAACAAGGGGGAGGGGGAGAGGGAGACAAGGGGAAGGAGGGGGAGAGAGAGAGACAAGGGGCAGGAGGGGGAGAGAGAGACAGGGAAAGAGAGACAAAAGTAGACGAATATGATTTTTTCCTATATTTTTTCTCAGGAACATCCCTCTTAAGGGTCCAACAGTAATCAGCAATCATTGCTGGACTCCACTTGCCCTGGTACCGCTTTTCTGGGAGCTACATTAAAATCACCTCTCATAATGAGTATGCATGGCTCAATTATTAGTACCTTCTGAGCAAGTCTATTATTTTCTGTGTTTGGTACAGATACATTTTCTTTTCTTATAGTTTTGTCATACAGTGTTCCCTGCTTTTTTAACTCCCCAGAAAGCTAATATGTATGTATGGAAGTTTCTATATGTATCGAATATCTAAAATTTTATAAAAGAAGATTTGGAAAAGTGTATTTCCTGCAAAAGTATGATGTTTACTCTTATTATTGTAACTAGTGACTTGCCGATCAAATATGACTGCAATAAAATTTGAAGCCTAGCATCTATAATTTAGATTTAAAACAGGTTAGGAAATTAGAGGTTCAATGGCCTGTTAAATACTAATTTCCTCACCTAAGTTCACACATGGTTAAATCAAAATCCTGACCTCTCTGTGGGTCCCTGAGAAGAGGTTTGGGATCCACTGATATAATCAATAAGCAAATAAACAATCAAAATACCCTTATTATCAAATATGTTAACATTGTAACTCCATTAAGACCAAAGTTAGGCGCTTTTGTCGCTATTGTTAACCTTGTGTAATTCCTTTATAGGGGATCTTGACTAAACAGAAGGACTCTGCAGGGTGGTTACAGAAATGTATTTTCTGGCATTTGTTAAGTGGGGAGATGAAGGAATCGTGCCCTGGCTTTTTGTTTGAGAGCATGTTGATGAATAGAAAAGGATTAAAAAGGAAGGAGAACAATGAGATCTTATTTTATAGTTGTTCGTCTGTCAGCGCTATTCCACCTCATTAACTTTCTCTTGTGATAGCAGCTCACTCTGTGTTGTAGCTGTGATCAGCTTTTTGGGTTGTTCTCATTCTCTCTCACTCTTTGCTCTTTCTGGAGATTTTGTCCAGTCTGATGTATTAGCTGATCCTGTAGGAGAGTGTTTAGGAGAACATTTTTTCTGGTGAAGGTAGCTTGAGGCCTATTCTGCTCAGGAAGGCTTAACCTTCACGTTTGTCTTTCATTAATATGATGATTCTGTTTCTTCGTTCAATGATACAAAATGGGTAGCCCAAGTTGTTACAGAAATTATGTGCTCTAAGTTGATCTATGGTAGTCTTGAGTTTCTTACGCTTAAGCAACGTAATTGGAGAGACATTTGGATATATATCTGAAGTAATCCCTTGTGTCTCTGGCTGCCTTCAAAATGTCTTCTTTATTTTCAAAGTACTGCATACATATTATTCCATCTCAGGAAGGCTCTCCTGGCTTTGGTGTAGGTCTTACTGCCTGGTGTACTCGATGCATACGTAGTTCGGTTGTTAGAATTCGTGGAACTAGTAGTGTTTTTGTTGAGATTTGGAATTGTTTGAGAAGTAAATTATGATGTCTAGCTCTGTTGTCCAAGTCTTGTTGTAATTCCATTCATTCTATATAAAGATGTTTAATCTCATGTGATTCCAGATCCATTTCTACTTGTATTTTAGTCAAGGCCTCTGTTTTAATTTATAACAAGACCATTCTGTTTCTAATTGAATTTATCTCACATTTAATTTCTCTTAAAGTATCAGAAATTACCTGATGCACAATTTTTTGTGAGGATAGAACAAAAGCTTTTTAGTCTTTGTGCCACTGGTTAGTAGATGATTGTTAGCTAATTTCATTATCTGACATTGATGGAGTCAGAGGTGGCATTGTTTGTTTTGGTACGTGAACATCTTTCATACCTTTGTTAGCATACTTATTTGTGGTTGCTGATTTTGTATGTTTCGTAGTCATGTTGTATTCTAGATCTATAGTCACCTGTAATTTTTGCATAGTGTTATATAGAAGTCTTACATTCAGTAGAATTCTACTGTATAATTTGGATCAACTTATGTTAGGCTCCAGTCTCCCCTTTATAAAATGTATTCCTCCATTTTGGATCTCAGATAGAAGTGTTAGATAAAATAAATTCTTTAATAATGGTTGATCATTTTAAAGTGTAAAGGCTTTAATTGTGTTTTGTTTTTCTCATATATAAAAGGTCTGTTATTTCATATTTTTTAAGATTCTTTTTCCAGTTTTGTTCTCTACTTTTTTGTTTCTGTGTTTATCTTTTTTCTCTTTGTATTAACTTTTTTGAAAGCTTATGTTTTAACATGTCAGCCTTATTTGTTTTTAACTTACTTTTGTCAGAAAATTATGTATTGTGAAAACTTTGATTCCCTTTTACTTCAAACGTTATCAGTTTGGGAGTATAGCTTCCTTCCTTTTTTTCTAAGCAAGCCTGTATAGTTAGTATCTTTGCTTATAATATTGTTCCTTGGTAAAAATGTATAATTATTTGGAAGTATTTAAATTAAGTAGGTAAGTTAGTGGAACATATGTCTTTGTATGCTTATAAATAAAGATTTTGTAGTTTCAATGTATTGTAGTCTTTGAGCTGCTTGTGAAATGTAAGTCCCAACTGTTAGTCTGGTCCCCATATATCGTTACATGATCAGCTGTTCTAGCTTCAGTCTCAATAACTTATTTACTTTCCTCATATAGATCAAACTGGTAAATTATATTTCCTATATGAATATTTCTCCATCACACTTAAACAGAGAAACATTATATTGTATAGAGCTATGTTGATGTATATAATCAGATCTGTGTCAGACAATCGGACAATAAGTGTGGTTTAATTACTACAATAAAAAAATGTCTCTATATTTAATTTTCTCAACTAGATATACTTTAGAGATATTTTGGCTTTCCAGTTGTTATTTTAGACTCACACAACTAGAACAGATGTTTCATAATTAATGTGTTGTTGTTTTTTTGTCATATAGAAATGAGTGCCTTCTCAGATGATAAGGAAGTTTTATGTTAAACTCTTCTATTTATTCTATCTTTTTCTCAAAGCTTTCAGTTGTTTCTTAACTAACCATGGCATACATTTGATATTACATATCATATGTAATAGATAAATAGTGTAATTGGGCTAATTAAAGCAAGATAATTGTTACATTATTGAGAAGCTATATCTCTCTGCTTCTTCACATCATGAAAAACAGTTTAGAACCACAAATAAATTCTCCTTTGATGAGCTACCCTTGAAAAAATGTCAAATGTTTTTTAGAAAAAAACATTATAATAAAGCCTATAATGTATTTCCTTTTTATATGCAATTATGCTGTTGTGGAATTACATACAATACCTCACAAACATGGGCGTAGGAGCCCAAAAATATCTGGGGTGGATAATTCAACTCTACTCCCAGGACAGGAAGCAGGGGGGGATCTGCCACTGGTGAACCCAATGCAACGCACTGGGGCCCTGCTCTAGAGGACCTCATTGGTGTAATGCCCCTGATAAAAATGTTTTTAATTGTTTTGTCTAAATTCCCAATGCTTCTGCTCCCCAATATAAAAAAAATAAAATAAATATATATATATATATATATATATATATATTACATATTATGATTGTCAAATTGTGATTTGTCGTCACAAGGCTAGCCGTTGAGGCATTGAAGCCTTCCGAGCTCGCAGGACTTAGGCAATGAGCACCAAAGCCGCTCATTGCCCTGGAGCAGTTGAGGCAGTGAAGTATGCAGGACTTAGGCTGAAAGGAGCACTTAAGCAGCCTCGCAGCACTTTTTCAGCCGCCATTTTTTCCCTCGCTTAACCGATTTTCGAGCGTTGAAAAACTTAAAGTATGGCTCCAATTAGTTTGCAGCTTCACTCCCAGACTTCCTGGCTCTCCCCCTGTGCAGTGTGTGAGTGTAATATTATTTTGTTTGAATTATTTTGGGTTTTTTTTTTTTGTGTTTTCGAGTTACGAGTTTGAACCAACTTCGTGCCTCATGATCATTGCAGCCTAAGTGCCGCGTGCCTCAACTTCTTGCCTCGCTTTGCGAGGCTCACAGTGCAATGAGCACCTTTGGCACTCATTGCAGCCTAAGTGCCGAGTACCTCAACTTCTTGCCTCACTTCACGTATCTCGCAGTGCAATGAGCGCCTTTTCGCTTCGCAAAAGAAAGCATTACCAACATCTCAAACGTCACCAACACTGAGAACTATATATGTGATATATACAGTATCTCACAAAAGTGAGTACACCCATCATATTTTTGTAAATATTTTATTATATCTTTTCATGTGACAATACTGGATAAATGACACTCTGCTACAATGTAAAGTAGTAAGTGTACAGCCTGTATAACAGTGTAAATTTGCTGTCCCCTCAAAATAACTCAACACACAGTCATTAATGTCTTAACCGTTGGCAACAAAAGTGAGTACACTCCTAAGAGGAAATGTCCAAATTGGGCCCAAAGTGTCACTATTTTGTGTGGCCACCATTATTTTCCAGCACTGCCTTAACCCTCATGGGCATGGAGTTCAACAGAGCTTCACAGGTTGCCACTGGAGTCCTCTTCCACTCCTCAATGATGACACCACCACCCCACCTTCCGATTGAGGATGACCCACAGATGCTCAATAGGGTTTAGGTCTGGTGACATGCTTGGCCAGTCCATCACCTTTACCTTCAACTTCATTAACAAGGCAGTGGTCGTCTTGGAGGTGTGTTTGGGGTCGTTATCATGTTGGAATACTACCCTGCGGCCCATTCTCCGAAGAGAGGGGATCATGCTCTACTTCAGTATGTCACAGTACATGTTGGCATTCATGGAACTGTAGCTCCCCAGTGCTGACAGCACTCATGCAGGCCCAGACCATGACACTCCCACCACCATGCTTGACTGTAGGCAAGACACACTTGTCTTTGTACTTCTCACCTGGTTGCCGCCACACACGCTTGACACCATCTGGACCAAATAGGTTTATCTTGGTCTCATCGGACCACAGGACATGGTTCCAGTAATCCGTGTCCTTAGTCTACTGGTCTACAGCAAACTGTTTGCTGGCTTTCGTGTGCATCATCTTTAGAAGAGGCTTCCTTCTGGGACGACAATTTGATGCAGTGTGTGGCGTATGGTCTGAGCACTGACCGCCCACTCCTTCAACCTCTGCAGCAATGCTGGCAGCACTCATACATTTATTTCCTAAAGACAACCTCTGGGTATGACGCTGAGCACGTGCACTCAACTTCTTTGGTCAACCATGGCAAGGCCTGTTCGAGTGGAACCTGTCCTGTGAAACCACTGTATGGTCTTGCCAACCGTGCTGCAGCTCAGTTTCAGGGTCTTGGCAATCTTCTTATAGCCTAGGCCATCTTTATGTAGAGCAACAATTATTTTTTTTCAGATCCTCAGAGCATTCTTTTTCATGAGGTGCCATGTTGAACTTCCAGTGACCAGTATGAGAGAGTGTGAGAGCGATAACACCAAATTTAACACACCTGCTCCCCATTCACACCTGAGACCTTGTAACAGTAATGAGTCACATGACACTGGGGAGTGAAAATGACTAAATGGGCCCAATTTGGACATTTCCACTTAGGGGTGTACTCACTTTTGTTGCCAACGGTTTAGACATTAATGGCTGTGTGTTGAGTCATTTTGAGGGGACGGCAAATTTACACTGTTATACAGGCTGTACACTTACTACTTTACATTGTAGCAGAGTGTCATTTCTTCAGTGTTGTCACATGAAAACATATAATAAAATATCTACAAAAATGTGATGGGTGTCACTTTTGTTAGATACTGTACATTGTTATAAGTGGAGGTTCCAAAAATGGTATTAGTTTTAAACTATAGGTAATAAAAAGTTCTTTATCAATTGAATGTTTTTCAAAATGCATTGAGGTTTGTCATTTGGAGCTGTCTGTCAGCCTTTCTAATCCATTGTCTTAATTACTGATTCGCCCCTGAGTCATTTGGTTAATTGGGTTGAGTGAAATCACTTGTAATCGACCATGCATTGTCTATTTGTGCAGGGCTCTATATAAGCACACAGCATATTGTTTTACAGAAGTTTTTAGTTAGTGAACTTCTATACAAAAGCAGGGTCTTCACTAACTAAAAACGTCTGTAAAAAGAAAATGCTTTGGGCTTAAATAGAGCCCTATTCAATTGGCTGAATTGCAATTTAATGAGGCTGTTAATGTTTCAGGGTAAATCAGTAATTAACACAATGGTTTCTCAGTAATCAAGCATTTTAATCTGTTTGAAGGTGCAAAGACAGCTCAAAATGGCAAATCTCATGGTTAGTTAATGTAGGAAAATTCAGAGGGGTGTTACATCTTTGTAGGAGGAGGGCTTGCATTGGAAAAATATTAGTGAATACTGAGGAAGCCTGATCTCTGTTTTGCGTCATGACAGCTCTTCATATTGAATGTAGTTACTGACACAGACTGCATTGTACATTCTAGAGGAAGGGGGAATTTGATAAGAAGTAAAGAGCAATATATATGATGAAGTCTGAACACCACTGCAGTGAATTCACTTGCAGTGAATTTGTATTCTTCAAATAAATATTTTATTGCTAATCAATGAATTATTCAATAAACAATTAAACCCTACTGTTTAAGAACCTGTAGTAGTTTCTTAAAGGAGCAGAAAAACTCACATTTGTGAAAGATGTAACAAGCTAACAACATTAGTAGCTAAACACAAAACCATTTTTAGAAACAAATTTAATTTTCGAAGGTTGCTGGTGTATACAATCTTCAGTTTTTACCTCCCTGTAAGTGATTTTCATGGTGTGAGAAAGCACAACATTTTATATTAATATTATTTATTTTGTTTTTATTTACGCTAATAACAGCTAAAAAATCTAAAGTTTTAAGCCTGTTTGCAAACACAGTCTGTCCTGCTTACTGGCAGTTTCATGATTAATAAAAGACAGCCATGTGCATGGTGATAACACTGATTTATTGCAGTTTTTCCCTGAATTCAGGAATGCACTTAAAAGTTAACCCACAGCTGACCTGTTAGGTGATTTCAGCATTTACAGCCTTATTAAATTGCGATTCGGTAAATTTAAAATGGCTCTATTTAAGCACACAGCATATTTTTTTTACAGAAGTTTTTAGTTAGTGAACTTCTATCCAAAAGCAAGGTCTTCACTAACTAAAAACTTCTGTAAATAAAATATGATATCTGCTTAAATAGAGCCCTTTTAAATTTAACAAATCACAATTTAATAAGGCTGTTAATGTTCTACACAGATAGATGTGGTGAGGTGATAGGTTTAACCCCTGTTTTTCTTTTGCTCACTATTCGGAGCTGCAGCGTGTGTCTGGCAGTGGGCAGCCAGTGACTCCTGTAAACACAGACTTTACTTTATTGAATTCTCAGTAAGAAATGCATGTATTTCAAAAATTCTAAAAGTATTTCAGCATGCTTTTAGGAGATCTTTAATTTAATGTGGTCCAAATTGTTCTGAAATAAGTGGCCTGTTAATGCTTATTCATTATTTTTCATTATCCTGAGTCCTTCAAAGGTGAACAATTATTTTAAACATTATGCATGTTTTCTTAAACTAATCATATCACATATATTTACAGCAAGGTAAGGTACCATTAGTGATCTGGTTTTGTTAATGTTTTATTTACGCTTACAAAATCCCTTTTGCAAAAAGTATACCTCCATTAACCTTTGCAGAGCTCATATAATGCACAGTGTTTGGATTTTGAACCCATAGATGTGCCTAATATTTATTTGAACTGATGGGTCATTATTTACATTAGATCTAGTGCTTATGACAGCACTGCGTCTGCTCCTCGGATGGCACTGGACATCCTCCTGGGATATCATGTTATCCGTGACCCAAATGCTCACCGTAATTGCTCTACAAAGTGAAAGAGATGCATATGCTCATTGCACCATCTGGCCGATCTATTCCGAGCAATCAGACTGTCAGAAGACCCTTGCTTATAACAGCTGCAATACTGTCAGTACAGTAACATGATGAGACAAAGTGAAATGAGAGGCAGCCTTGTGGTCCAGGCACTGTCAAGTGTCAAAGTCACAGGAAGCTTAGAATTCACTTGGCCAAGTCACTGCATATGGGACCTCAACATTACGTTTTCCCAATAAAGACTTCATCTCCTGAAGCATGCTCTTTTTTCACATGGCTGTCACAGCAATGTTGTCCCATAAATCCATTAATTTGTCATTAGTTAGGAAACAGTACATTTTTTTTAGAATCAATTGCTATACCCAAGAAACTAACAGCCTTATTAAATTCCAGCCTCGTAGATACAAGGTTTGTACTTAAACTCTGCGTGCTGTAAATTTTGAAAAGCTACAACGCTAATAAATTAGCCCTGCTGCGAGCAACGTATGAGCTACACAGCACGGCCGTCCGCTCCAACACTGAGAAAATGTACATGAGGAGTGATGGCCTGCGAGATGATCTCGCAGGCCCCCTCACCTACAAGCCCTGCCATGGGAGGTACTCTAACTACCCCCCCCCCTCCCACGACACCTTAAATTAACCCCCCATTGGGACACCCAAAGTATCCCCACATTAACCCCTTGCTGTAGAGGTCCATAGGGACCCCCGCAGCCCCCTCACACATTAACCCCTTGCAGCGGTGGTGACCCCGCTGCATTTACAAATTCAAATTTCCCACCTTGCGGGTCCTTAAAGGATGGTAACGCTTAAAATATTAACCCCTGTATAAGTACCCCCCAAGCAACTTAAATGAACCCCATCACTCATGGGGCTCTTAATTATATATAAACCCCTATTGGACTGAGGGGGGTAATTATAGTCTCACGGTGTATGTATACAGCCCCATGAGTTATAGGGTTAATTTACGTGCTCATGGGACTCTGTATAGAGCCCCATGAGTTATAGGGTTAATTTACGTGCTCAAGGGGCTCTCTATAGAGCCCCATGGTTTATAGGATTAATTAAGGGCTTTTGGGGGTCTGTATTGACCCCCATGAGTGACAGGGTTAATTAAGGGCTCATGGGGCTCTGTATAGAGCCCCATGGGTTATAGGGTTAATTAAGGGCTTATGGGGGTCTGTATTGACCCCCATGAGTCACAGGGTTAATTAAGGGCTCATGGGGCTCTATATAGAGCCCCATGAGTTACAGGGTTAATTGAAGTGCTCATGGGGCTCTGTATAGAGCCCATGAGTTATAGGGTTAATTAAGGGCTCATGGGCGTCTGTATTGTCCCCCATGAGTTATAAGGTTAATTAAGGGCTTATGGAGGTCTGTTTAGAGCCCCATGAGTGATAGGGTTAACCCCCCGTGGCAGGGGTTAATATTTTTTCAGGCGGGTCCTTTAAGGACCCGCAAGGCAGAAAATTTCAATTGGGAAATGCAGCGGGGTCACGATCGCTCTCTATGGACCCCTGCAGCGAGGGGTTAATGTGGGGACACTTTGGGGGTACTTGCAGTACCCCAGCGGCTGGGATTGGTTAATAGTGTGCCGCGGGCCCTTTAAGGACCAGCGGCAGGAAATGTAAAATGTGTAAATGCAGTGAGGGCCTGATCGATGCTGATCAGGGACCTCCGCTGCAAGGGGCTAATGTGGGGAGACTACAGGGATCTCTATAGGGACCCCTGCAGCATGGGGATGTGTTTAGGGAGCGGGGGGGAGCATCAGACGGCTGTGTCAGGCTGCTCCAATGGCAGCACAAAGAGGCTTTAGCAGACCTTGCTGGCACTTTTTTTTTTGCCTGTAGGGATTCTTCCAAGGTGCGAGGTTCACCTCATAGATTTATGGCTGCGTGTTACTACGTAGCTCTCTCAGAGCCTATTCTCTGCCATTTTTCGGTGTCAT
Source organism: Discoglossus pictus (assembly GCA_027410445.1). Taxonomy (NCBI): domain Eukaryota; kingdom Metazoa; phylum Chordata; class Amphibia; order Anura; family Alytidae; genus Discoglossus; species Discoglossus pictus. The sequence goes on along the minus strand of CM050164.1, from coordinate 152,065,459 downwards.
CTCGCAAGGCATGTTGCGAGGGACGTATTAAGGAATCTGTCCTCGAGGACCAAGGGAACTACAAGGGCTAATTTAATGAGGGCCTAAGTGTCATAGTACAGCCCTCAGATTTCTTGTCCACTAATGGGATCCTAAATTCCCTAGCATCATCAAGAAAGGTATTCATCAAGTATTGTCATTTCTTTGAGGTAGGTGTTCTGACAAATAAGAAATCATCTAATTAATGTACCAAAGACTTACACTCGGATCTAAGCACAACCACCCATTGAATGAATGGGCTGAACGCTTCAAAATATGTGCATGAGATAAAACAGTCCATTGGAAGACAAAGATCAACACAGTACTCCCATTGAAAGCAGCAACACAGTAAATGATAACAAGTCAGATACACAGGGAGTAATCTAAATGCCGAATGTGGCACTTTGCCATTAGGGCACCTCGCTTGCCCCGAGTACTAATTCCATCGTCTGATCAAAAGAAGCATAATTAACGGATGATAACTGATTAGCAATGCCATCACTTAAAGACGTTCCTTTTGGATATGACAAGTGATGAATTAAACAAATCTTGTCCTTTGCTTTATTAGGCACAATTCCTAAGGGCAAAACTTGGGATTGGAGGCTGACAGAACGGCTTGAACATCCCTTACAAAGATACTTCTTTTGTAAAAAAATTTGAGCATGCTGTATCAGCATCTACGGAAAAAAAATCAGATTTAGAAGAAGGGTCAGATTTTTCAGTTTAATTACATTTCCTGTACTTGAATTGTGTTAGAATCAGATACCAAAGAAGAAACAATAGGAGTTGATAACACTAGTGCTGACAACATAGATGTAGTCACAGTGAGTGCGATCTTAGGCCCTCATTCAATTGCAATTTGGCCAATTGAATAGGGCCCTAAATAAGCACATAACATATTTTTTTAAAGAAGTTTTTAGTTAGTAAGCATCTATCCAAAAGCAAGGTTTTCACTAACTTAAAACTTATTTTAAAAAAATATGCTATGTGTTTATTTAGAGTCCTATTCAATTGGCCTATTCAATTTCCCACCTTGCGGGTCCTTAAAGGATGGTAAAGGTCCTGAAAGGACTAGCGCTTACAATATTAACCCCTGTATAAGTACCCCCCAAGCAACTTAAATGAACCCCATCACTCATGGGGGGGGGGGGCTAGAGACAATTCGATAGGGTCCCAAGCCTATACTAAACTATCATCCTTTACCCGGGTCTCGTCAAACCAAGCTACCATAGAAGTATTTCAGGTAACAGCACCCTGTCCTGTTCATTGGAGAACTGAGAACAATGAGATGAGGGAACAAGCTGCGATGTCCTAGAATTATAAACCATATACCTCTCCCTCCTGGTGTTGGGTCTGTCACAGGACTCCCTCTCACTGTATGTACACCAAGTGGATCTGGTATGACTTTTATGTGTAAGACCCCGGTAACCCCCATGGGAATAGTCATTAGTAACAAGCCCATGGTACACTGGTCATAATCTCTCCCATGTCAAATATCTATGCTCCCTAGATCTAGACCTACACCCCCCAGATCTGGACCTGAATTCCACTTGCTGCCCCACTCTCACTAAAGAAGGGGATAAACTGGTCCTGACGTGTGTTCCTTTTTTCCACAGCAGCACTTGCCCTATATCTTTTACCATTATGTTTAGCAGAAGGTGGGTTAGCATATTCCTGCATAGGATGACCCTGTGATATATATATATATATATATATACTGTATACTATGTATTATGAAATCATGCTAACTGTCCATACTGTCTTCATGGGGTGTATTCTGTGCAGACAAAAGTGTGAGGCAGGGATGCAGTTGATATGAGGGAATACGACACCCCGACCTTTGCACTGTGGACAACAGCGCGGCGTCATCAGGGCGCTGACAAATGTGCGCACCCATATCTGTGTGCCTGAAAAGAGCGCGGCCAACAACTGCGCACCACCCTGCATCCCATCTGCCAGAGAGACTGTGAGAGACTGCAGGCTAGAAGGCATCAACTCTTCTCTTCTGCACCCAATCACCTGCAGCCTACTGCACCCCATCTCCACACTCTGTCCCCTGTACCCATCCCCACTCTCTTTCCCCTGCATCCCCACTCTCTTTCCCCTGCATCCCCACTCTCTTTCCCCTGCCCTTCTGCCTTCTAACCTGCAGTCTGGCAGTAGCCAAGTAACGACCTGAAATCCACTTATAGATCACGTAGGGTTACATCATTTTATATATACCCTTACACCCTTACCCTAACCCTTACACCCCTACCCTAACCCAAAGACCGCTAACCCTAAAAGCTAATACCTAACACCCCTAAGCCCACTCAAATACCCCTAACCCTAAAAGATAACACCCCTAAGCCCACATTACCTAAAGTCCTGTCGGTCCTGCATTGGGTCCTGTGCGCAGATGTCGGGTCATGCTCGCAGGTGTCGGGATCACGCAAATAACGGGCGTGCTTTTGTGGGTGCGCGCATGCTTTGGCGAGCATGTATCAGGCGCTGAAAAGTCGTGCTACCAGGGAGTATGCATCTCCAGCATCAACATTCAGTTGGGATGGGGCCTCAAATAGATGCATCACACTTAGCTTAATAGGCCTTTTGCCTGGCTTTCTTCCCCTTTAACGCTCTCTTCCCTTATTTATCAGGCTCACAGTCCTTTAGAACTGCAGTATGATCTTTAGAGCTAGGGTAAATAGTGCTGTGGTGGAGGTACTGGGTATGCCTTTTTCATAGGCCCTGGTACTGGGAGTGCCTTTATCATAGGCCCTGGTGGTTTACTGGGACTTAAGGATCGCCAACCTCTTGTGGCAATGCTCCCTGCCCCAGATGCATCAACCAATATCGGAGCCAGAGGCAGATCCGCCAGATGATGCTGATGAACGTCACAAGATGGCCCTCTTATTTCCATCTGCAAGTGCAGATGGACTAAGCCTCTCATGTGGACGGGAATGCCAAACAGGTCTGGAAGAAGTAAGACAGACATCTGAAGAAACAGGGAAAAGAGTAGGGGCAGACGGGAGAGAAAATTGAGAGACAAGAGAGGGTGATATCAACAAAGCCTACCATTGGGGACCTCCAATAAAAACCTCATCTCTAAGGTTAGAGATGACCTGATCCAAAATTGTAGAAGCCATAATGGGATGGTTGTTATCTTTTTGTTGCCTCTCTCCAACTGCCAGAAAGACCTCAAACCACCCTTCATATAAGCTAGCATTAGTTATGTCATAATACCTCCCCCATCACGAGCCCCCCACCAAGCCAATCTATTTAGAAACTTTACTCTTAGCTTCAAGCCAGCTCAAACACACACTCTCCTTAACTCTGTATGGCTCTCTATATCCTAAACTGAACTCTGCAAAAGTGGCAATTTTGAAAACTCAATACTTTACCTAGTTATTTTTATCTGCTGCCAAAGTGAGTCTGCTGTCCATATTTGCCTTTTGGTGTAAAATACTTGATTTCATATTCTTCCTAGAACATGCAGTGTAATATACATACATGTACTATTGTTAAAGTTCTATTATTTGGACATATATTTCAGATAAATGTGCCAATCCCCGGCTTAGAAGAGGGCAAAAGAGTCATAGACGGTAGATGTACAATAGACACACACATATGGGTTAGCAGTAGGAATATGTGATTAGTGATTGAGTGGAGATTAGCAGATAAGCATTAAATTAGTGATTGGAATCGATTTGTATCAGACAGATCTGCATAGATAGATAGACAAACAGATGGGTGGATGGATCGACAGACAGAGCGATCGATAGATAGATAGATAGATAGATAGATAGATAGATAAATCACAATCTAGATAGATAAATCACAATCTTCTTACTATACACCTTTAAGATTTTTTTTTGTCGGTGGTGTTTATGTAATTTGGCAGATGAACCCTTCTCTTTATATATCCTTTCTTCTTATCATATTACATGCTGTCCTTACTTTATCTTGCATTCTCTAGCTGTTACCTAGGTGAATAGCAAGCGGCCTGGGCTTCCTGTCATGCTGTTTATAAAGGCAGTTGCAGTTGCTAGGGATCTTGACGTTTATCTGCAATGTATTTCCTTACATATCACTTAATCCTAGTGATTAAGTTATGGGATACAGGAAATCTGCCATCAAACAAATTTTATATTATTATTTTAAGGGACTTGGAATGTATCAGTGCTGCTTTATATCAAACAGGACACAAAAACTCAAGCAAAGGTTTTATTAAATGTCTTATGAGAGTTTTTAAATAAACCAGTTAATCCTTCAAGTGTATCCCTCACTGATGCAAGAAGTTTCCTAGGGCAGTGGTTCTCAACAGCCAGTCATAGGACCAGTGCCAGTCCCTGAGACTTTATCTGCTGGTCCTCATGGATGGAATAGGATGTCGGGTGTGTGTCCCCAACTTAGGCGTAGCGCAGGGTAGGTGTGTCGGTAAGATGATCCGTGTATTTGTAGTAGGTTCTTATGGGTAGTCCTACTGGATGTTCTTTCTTAACCCTGTATGGAGGTGGTCCGGACTGGGATGTCAGGTATGGTGATTCCCTGCTTCAGGGTTAGGCGATGCTTTGGCTTCTATTGGTGTGAACTGGGATCTGCAGCTTTTCTTGGGGCTCTGCTCACGTCAGTGCCTGAGAAAAAGAGAAATGCAAAGGTGGAGTGGATCAGATCTGAATGGCAACCAGCCAATTGATAGATACATAGCATCTACAGTATCTATCTGTCCACCATCAGTACAGTGTATATATAAATAACATTTCTACATAAGAGAGACCAACATTGAGAGCTTCAGACCAAACATTATCCCATTACATTGTGGTCATCAGGGATGTAGAGAGCCTAACACTTTGTGCACACCATCACCATTAGTCAGTTATAGATGATTATAGATAAAGTTGTGTTCATTTGATCAAGACGATTATGATATTTTTACAACACCAGCAAATCACATGTTGGAATGTTAAAGTGACACAGCAAAGGTTCCAAATATGGTAACAATAAAAACAACAGGTACTATATTTGGTTAATGAGAGATCATTGGTATCAATTATTGATTAACCTTGGAGACATTAGGTCCATCCTTGAGTGCAGTCGCCTGGGTCTGAGCATGCCTGACCTTTTTACTGTGGAGGATAGGTGAGTATTTAATGGCAATGTTTTCTCATTAAAAAATATATAAATCTATCCGAGTTGGTCAAAAAGGCTAATTGACAGCTCAAAAGAGTTAACTTAAATGTTATTTTAATGTAGGGAAATGCAGGTTTTTAAATAATACTCAATTGATGAACTACCTGCATTTTTTAATTATACCAGATTTGAAACCTCTGTACAGGGTGGGACTGTGGAATCTCTCATTGGTTCACCCTTAACATGTTTATTCTAACATCTCCATCAGCTCCTAATACGCTTAGCCTAACTGTTGCATCCCTGTAGTGTCTCCATCAGTGCCTAGCACTTTTAGCCTATTGGCTCCATCAGCTCCTAACAAGCTTAGCCTAGCTGTTGCATCCCTGTAGTGTCTCCATCAGTGCTAGCACTTTTAGCCTATTGGCTCCATCAGCTCCTAACAAGCTTAGCCTAGCTGTTGCATCCCTGTAGTGTCTCCATCAGTGCCTAGCACTTTTAGCCTATTGGCTCCGTCAGCTCCTAACAAGCTTAGCCTAGCTGTTGCATCCCTGTAGTGTCTCCATCAGTGCTAGCACTTTTAGCCAATGGGCTCCATCAGCTCCTAACGTGTATAGCCTAGAAGCCCCCTTATATGGGTCATTTCCGTGAAGAGACAACAGTATAGAGGTCTTACCAAGTACTTGTCAGAGTGTAGCCTAGATACTTGCAACATTGCAAATCTCACTTTGTGGTAGACATGTAATGGGTGACATGATTACATTACATTTATGCAGCACGTGAGAAAAAGTTATGTTCTTGCTGCTTTACCTCAATAGTCCAATTAGTAATGAGTAACAAAATATATATCTGTATCACATATAAGTTTCCAAAAAGAAAAAGAAAAATTGCATTTCCTTTAAAATAGCAGACTGCAACATTAATAATTTATTTGGCAACACTATCCTTCTGAAGACTGTGCAAAAAGATAAGAGTTCATTACAAATTAATGCACCCACATTGCTGGAAATGAGCTCCGGCAACTTTGTAGTGACAGAATCATCTTTTGATGCAATCTCTTTATTGTCCTTTGGGAAAAATAGTTAAGTCCTGAAAACAGTTATCTAAAAAGACTAGTTAGGTGCAACACACTCAATACTGCAATATTATAGTTGTATAATGTAACACAGCTTTTCTGTTACAATGCTGACAGTAGACAGAATGGGGAATTCAGACATTAAAGGCCACTGTAATGCATTAACAACAGAAGCTATAAGTGTTAATTAGCCATTAATCATTAATGATATTCATATTCATCAATTTAAAGAAACATAATATTCATTATTTAACTTATTTTCAAGCATTTGCTTCTCAGTCTTCAGTCTGAATAAAAGAGGCCAGCTTGTGACCTCGACATTGCATGGCAAAAAAAACACTTTAACACAAGTCTTATTTGGTAAATTTAAGATTGGAAAATACCAAGAGGAAAGGAGGAGTAGTAAATGTGTTGTTGAGAGGAATACAATTCTGGACAGACCGAGGGTTGCATAAAACCTAAATAAGCACCTGCTTGCAGGCCTTGATGGACTTATATGAGGTAGAGACACGTAGCTTGGTTGAAAGCTGTGTAGCTAATGTTTGAAATTTAATTAAACATTTTTTAATGAATAGAATATGAATTGTATTAGCAAATTATGTCTAATAATACATGTAACTTATGATGTTTTATTGCAGGAGTCAAATATTCAACTTATGAGCACTCTTGCTGTACTAAATTGATAAAGCGCTTAGATTTCAGATTTTTCACTATATCAAATGTCGATCTTAGTTCACCTAGGCACCAAGAACCCTTGGATCAATCATGGTTTGTATAAACTTGTATTGTCTTATATACATATTGGTTAGACATAAAATGGTGACCCACTATATTATTATTATTATTATTAATATTGTATTTCCTCAATACGTAATTTAGGAAGCCGTTGATCTGACCTAGGACGTTCTGGCCTCTTAGCCCTGGCCCACTCTCCCGACTTCCCTGCCCTAGCCACCCCCGAGCCTGAAGCCATGAATGGAAGAAGTGTGATTGGAAGTGTGTTTAGTTTGAATGTATATTTTAGTATAGTAGTTTGGAATATTATTGGGATGCCGTTGGGATATTGTAGATCAATTCTTTCTCTAATGAACGTAATGGTGTAAAGGACCCAAAAGAGATGGAAGGCCTTAGTAAAATGAAATAAAACAAGGGTAAAAGAAGAGGGAAAGGAAAAGGAAGTAAAAGACAGAATGATAACAATAACGTGGCTTAATTAGAACGATCCTACGTACTGTACTTTTGTGCTTCTTCATGTAACATTTCTCGTTGTTAACTTTAAAATGTAAAGAAAAGAGAAGAGGCTTGTGGTTCCAGTATTTGGTTTTATTTCCCTTACCCAATTGATAAGTTGTACATGTTATTTGCTCTGGTATATTGCTCTTTCCCTCTTGTTGATGTGCAAATCTCCCAACGGTTGGGTAGAAGACATGTCTTTTTATGAAGTGTATGTAATTTATACCTTTCTACAATAATAAAATATTTTCAAAAATAATAATAATAATAATATTATTATTATTATTATTATTATTTTTGTTGTTGTTGTACTAGTAACATGCACATCATAAATAACAGTGTCATATTTTATGTTCAATTGTCTGTGCTGCCACTCTCTGTGTGTCCTCTGTCTCTCTCTCTGTGCGCCCTCTCCCTCTCTCTGTGCACCCTTTCCATTTGCCCGCTGTCTCTCTGTGAGCCCTCTGTCTCTCTGTGTGATGTTTCTCGCTCTGTGCGCTGTTTCTCTCTGTGCGCCTTCTCTCTCTCTCAGTGCACCCTCTCTCAGTGCGCCCCTTCTGTGTGTGTGTATGCTCTCTCTCTCTCTGTGCCCTCTCTATGCTCTCTGTGTGCTCTCTGTCTCTCTCCCCCCTTCTCTCCCTCTCTTCTCCCTTTCTCTCTCTCTCTCGCCCCCTCTCTTTCCCTTTCTTGCCCTCCCTCTTTGCCTCCTTCTCTATCTCTCCCTCCCTCTTTCCCCCTACCTCTCTCCCCTCCCTTTCTCTCCCCCTCTCTCGCTGCCTTATCTCTTTCTCTCTCCCTCCCTTTGTCTCCCTCTCTCTCTTTCACCCTCCCTCCCTCTGTCCCCCCTCTCTCTCTCCCTCCCTCTCTATCTGCCTTCTCTCTCTCTGTCCCCCTCCCTTTCTCTCACTCTCAGTCCCCGTGGCTGTGCCACGCATGCTCGATTCCTCCATGTAACACCTGCGCAGTACGCATCCAGCAGGCGTTACTCACATCTACTAACTATTATACTGCTTTTTGTTTTAAGAATACAAGCAGATTTCATAGCTACAAACATGTACATATACATTGTGACATGAGAAGATGAGGGAGAGCTTACAATCAAGAGGTAATAGGGGATAGAAATGTGAGATTAGGTGACTGCAGGGTGGATCAATGTTATAGTGTGATGGAGAAGTAAGTATGCAAACCAGAAATGATAAACTGATATTAAATTCTGAAGCATTTGATTATAGAGGTAGGTGGTCAGTTTCTCTGAAAAGGTGGGTTTCAGAGAAAGTTTGGATATTTGAAGACTAAGGGAGAGTCTAAAAGAGTAAGGTAGAAGAGTCCAAAGAGTGGGGGGCATACTTATAAAAGTCCTATATGGAGCATGTAGGGAGGTAATGATGGGGTACACATCTTTAGCAGAATGGAGAGTATGGTTTGAAGTGTATCTGGAGACACAAGTTGAGATTTAGGGAGGTGCGGTGTTGTTGAGGTCTTTGTATGTAAAGCTTAGGATTTTGAATATTATCATTGATGAAATGTGGAACCAGTGTATGGAAGCAGAGGGGCACTGCAGATGATGAGTGTTAGGTGGATAAGTCTGGCATAAGTGCTCAGGATAGACTGAAACTCGGACTGAGAATTGTATATGAGACTAATTAGGATGAAGTTGAAATAGTAAAGTGTAAAAATTGATAATAAAGAAAACAAATGAAGTCTCCTTGCATAAGATGTATCAGTAACAATTTCAAAAACATTAGCCTTCCTAACCTATTATGTTTTATTGAAGACATTTGGAACAATTTCAGGATTTAAGGTAAATACAAATAAAAGGGAAGCATTAAATATCTCACTCCCAAAGGAAGCTAAAAAGTTGATAGTACAATTTGTTTTGGTTTATATGGTCACACCATTACATAAAATACCTAGGCATTTTTATCCCTAAATTAACTAAATTGGCCAATAATGTGAATTATCCAAATATACTTAAACGTCTATTTAATGATTTACAGCCTTATTAAATTGCTATTCGGCCAATTGAATAGGGCTCTATTTGAGCACATAGTATATTTTTTTTACAGATGTTTTTAGTTATTGAAGACCTTGCTTTTGGATAGAAGATCACTAACTAAAAGTGTCTGTAAAATAATATGCTATGTGCTTAAGTAGAGCCCTTTTCAATTGGCCAAATTGCAATTTAATAAGGCTGTTAAATACTTGGGCCCTCATTCTATTATCGGCCATTAAATCGGCCGCAAAGCTGCGATTCCTTGCGGGGCTCCCGTTACCTTGCAATTCAATTATACGGCGCCGCAAGGATATCCCCTTACGGCCGGCCGTATATCTTGCAATCGGCCGTAAGCTCAGAAATCTTTAAATGCAAAAATAAATTCAAGACGGCACTGTAAAGCTCTGTAAATGCTAGGGATCATAATGGGGGACATGAGGATTAATAGCAACCCCCTCTCAAGCTTGCACATCAGCCCAAATCCGAGATTACATTAACTGTTTATTTTCCGGCCACAGCGTGGGCGGGTCTGAGGTGCTCCAAGCCCTCTGGACTTTTTACATGGATATGTGACATAAATTAAAAAAAAAAATGTATTTACGGATTTGAGTGTAGGGGAATGTTGTGCTATGAATGCTAACACCTACAATCACTTTATAGTCTCCTCAGAGTGCAGGATGGCTTTATTATGGCTTTAAAATGTGCTTAAATGTGTGCCTGCAGGACCTTTTTGCTGCAAGTAAGCTGCGGCTCGCTTTTAGCCTTGCAGAGAGGGTTCCCGGAGCAATTGAATAGCAACCAGGATTTTCTTACGGCCGGAACTCTTGCGGCCGTTTAAGATCAAAGGCTTTCCTCCGGCGCGTGCGGCCGCAAGGGATAACAAGGCGCCGGCCGCAAGCCTGCCAGAATCCCCGGCCGGAAGGTAATAGAATAGGCAAATAGCTTGCGGACGGTCCTTGGGGCCCCGCATCTCCTACGGCCGATAATAGAATGAGGCCCTTGGAATACATATAACATTTCTTGGCTAGGCTACCCAAACTTATGTATTTATTTTGAGCAACTCCAACAGCAATTAAAACTACAAAGAGTGATCTTCCATTTTATTTGGAATCATAACAAGAAATAAGTAAACAAAGATACAATGACAGTTTCAAAGAAAAAATGTGAGGTTATCAACCCTGATCCTCTAGCAACTAGATTGGCATAATTGACTAAATGGTTTATCAAAAATTCACCAAAATGTTGGCTAGAAAGTGAAAAAAAAATATTCTTAAAGAACAAAATATTTTCCAATAACAAGTGTTGTGAAAGATTTTGAAATGCAAAATCTAAATAAAAGAATCCCACACAATGTATATTACACTCCTTAACTTAATGGAAACAAATTAACAAAATAATATATTTATTAATGTAAGGTTCTTGGCTTACTCCATTATGGTTATTCCATAAGGAACCTAGAATAAATAAATATTGTCAAATTAATTGTTCGATCAAACAAACATTTTTTTCTAGTAGCAGATATCCTTATAAAAAATTCTACATGATCTTCAGATCTATTTAAAGAAAAATGTAAATCTCAACAAAAAAAATATTTTCATTTAGGTATATTAAATAAAACTTTAGATTACATTATGAAAGAAAATTAAAACGCAGGTTGAAAATGATTATATACATAATTCTAATGGTAACAAAAACATCTCTATTATTTATAATTATTTGATCAACCCAAATACAGTTACTAAATTACCATATAAGACTTGTATGGTAAAAAATAACTTAATATATCTCTTAAGAAAAACAATGGGGTAAAATCATTAGAAATGTAAATAATTCTTCACTTAAAATAAACTTAAAAGAAAACTCTTATAAAACATTAATGAGATGGTATCTTACTCCAGTAAGATTACAAAAATTAAATTGAATATTTTATGATAAATGCTCAGATGCTGTGATGTAGCTGGAACTTTAAAGCATGCTCTATGGGATTGTCCTAAAATCTCACAACTATAGGAAGAAATATATTCAATATTAGAAACACTCACAGGATTTGTATCCCTAGAAAACCAGAAGAGGCATTAGGATTACCTATATCAAATATATCAATAGACACACAACACCTAATAAATCAAATATTTTAGCTACTAGAATTATCATAACTAAACATTGGAAATCAGATAAACCTAAAATATATAGACACAATGTACATAATATCAGCAGTTATAGATGAAACATTTTAAAAATGGATATCCTGTTGGAACATTTTGACACTGATAATAGACAAATATAAATAAATTATTAACATGAGAACCTAAATAACTGTGAAGAAAGCGAATAATTTCTTATATTACCCCACTATTTCTCTTTTTCCCCAATTGTTTTTATGTATTTATTATTTTTATATTTCACTATTAATGTTTAGAAAAATTCTATAAAAGAACAAACAAAATTCTATTTTTATGTATATCTACAGCATAATTGTTAATTATTTGTATTTTGTTTTAATTACAATGAAAACATTTTTTTTTAAATGGAAAAGTGGTGAGATAATTATAGTACAGATTAGTGTTTAGTGATGTCTTGCGGAAAGGATGAATACAGTTGCATACATTTGTATAGTACTATGTAACAATTTCGTAACTAAAGCATAATAAAATGTTTTAGAATAATGGTTAAAATGATGGGTGGAATTAGATTGGAAATATTTTTCACATGAAAACATATATCTAGGTAGTTTCTTAGGCTAATTTATCATATCACAGACAAACATTGAATTACATTAAATTATCTTCCCTCCAGTCAAATAAAAAGACACTGATAAATTTGAACCAATGTATAAAATAGCATTTCATTTGATACTGACAAGGTAAGAAATATGGGTTCTGAGTGCTGCGTCTTTGTCAAAGTAAAATGAAAAAGGATTTAGTTCTAAACAAAAAGTAATGATAAAAGCGTAACATATGGGCTCTACAGGAGATCATTCTGTCTCACACTAGGAAAATATGTGATCAAAGACTAATTGCTTTGTTAATAAAAGGCATGATTTTACTCAGCAGAGTACTGTAAACTTAGTTCGCTCTTTTACACAGGATGACAAATACAGAACTTCCAAAATATTTAGCAAAATGCTGTAAAATGATCAAGTTTTATTTTTCTTTGAATTTTTTATCTGGTTTCAAAAATTTTAAACAGTTTTGTTCACATGAATGATGATAAGTAATTTAAATATTTCAAATTGGAACTGTAATTCCCCTATTTACAAAGTTATTTGCTTCGGAAGGTTTCAGTTAAAGTTGAACAAATGTGTAAGTTGAATAACGCTTACATGCAAGTTATTTACAGACATATTCATACACATAATTTGTATCACATATGTAGTTGTCAGTGTTGGGAAAACTTAAGATGTTGGTCACACTTTGCAAGCCTCGCATAGTGAGGCAAGCCGTGTACGACGCACCACTTACGTTGGATGAGCGTCAAAGGTGCTCATCTGCGAAGCCTCGCAGAGAGAGGCGAGTCGTGTACGGCGCAGGACTTAGCCTGGATGAGCGACCAAGGCGATCATCTGCGAAGCCTCGCGAAGGACTTAGGCTGCATTGTGAGGGTCGCAACTGCGAGCCAAGCGTGTAAGTCTAAAAACCCTCAAAACAAAACAATAACTTTAACAAATATAATGACACACTCACAGAGAGCACAGGGGGAGTGCCAGGAAGCCTGGGAGTGAGGTTGCAAGCGATTTTAACCCATATTTGTGGGTTTTCGTGAATCCCAAATCAGCTAAGCTAGGAAAAAAATGGTGGACGAAAAACGTAAAAAAAATCTGAAACTGGATGAAAACGAGGCTCAGCAAAGCCAGGCACGCGCGACTTAGAAAATACATGATGGCAAAGACAGTAACACTTAAACCAACAAAGCCAGGCAAGAGGGACTTAGAAAATAAAACAAACGGTCTTCAGCGCATAACACACAAACATTCAGCTCACACATAGAGGAGAAAACACACAGGGAAGAGACAGGGGGAAGATGGTGAAAAGAGACACATTGCATTCACAAGCACAAAACTTGCAGATTAACGAAACCTGCAATGAGTGGCCGTACAGTAGATGGGAGGAAAGGCCTTGCAATGAGTGCCGAGCTCAACGCAAGCCATGTGATGAGTGCCGAAGGCGCTCAGCGCAGGGCTTGCCATGAGCGGCAAAGGTGATCAGTGCAAAGCAGGAAAGTTCAAGTACACGGGGGAGAGTCTCACAATGCGCACCGAAGGCGCTCATCGTGAGCCATGCGATGAGCACAGAAGGTGCTCAGGGGAGCAAAAGCCTCACATTGTGTGGCAAACAGCACTGCTAGCCTTACATTTTTTAGTAATAACATAACTGTACATATAGAGGTGGTGGAGCTAATCAGTGCAATATAATATGTATAACCCCAAACCACCCCTCCTTGCAATTTCTCTCTCAATATCTTTCTTTATATCAATATATATATATATTAGACAACAAAAAAGTATGTGCCAATGATCAATAATACATTGCAGTGTGTATGGTTTTAGTGATAATGGTTATAGTCCATCCATTGGGTAATATTTCCAATGTTATTTTTTTTTTTTGGCAATACAAAAAATATAAAAGTGAAAGATACATACACATGATTCATTAATATAAAACATTATCAATTAATGAAACAAGTACTATGCATTGCATATGTATTTAAGAAAAACAGAAACAAAGATAATAAGGCACACAAATTTCTCAGATGCTGGACAATTATGGTTGTGCATCAAATCCCTATTCGTATTAATAACATTACAAAGTTCCTTAATTGTTGGTACAGCAGGTTGATTCCAATATTTCACAATCAGCCATTTAGCCACTAACACAATATGACATATCAAATATCTGTCTGCTAGTGGCATTTTCTCAAGATTCATATGGAGAATGACTAATTGTGGAGAACTCCCACCATACATGGGCTCTCATTCTATTATCGGCCGTAAAACGGCCGCAAAGCCGCGATTCCTTGCGGCCGTCTTACGGCCCCGTGTAGAGCTACCTTTACCTTGCAATTCAAATAGACGGCGCCGCAAGGATATCCCCCTTACGGCCGGCCGCATATCATGCAACCGGCCGCAAGGTCTGAAAATTTTAAAAGCAAAAATAAATTCAAGATGGCACTGTAAAGCTCTGTAAATGCTAGGGATCATAATGGGGGACATGAGGATTAATAGCAACCCCCTCTCAAGCTTGCACATCAGCCCAAATCCAATATTTCATTAACGGTTTATTTTACGTCCCGCAGCCTGGGCCAGTCTGAGGTGCTCCAAGCCCTCGGGACTTTGTCCACGGATATTTGACATGAATTAAAATTAAAATTATTTGCGGATTTGAGTGTAGGGGAATATTGTGCTATGAATGCTAACACCCCCAATCACTTTTTCGTCTCATAAGAGTGCAGGATGGCTTTATTGTGTGCCTAATTGTGTGCTTGCGGGACCTTTTTGGTGCAAGTAAGCTGCGGCTCGGTTTTAGCCTTGCCGAGAGGGTTTCCGGAGCAATTGAATAGCAACCGGGCTTTTCTTGCGGCCAAAACTCTTGCGGCCATTTAGGATCAAAGGCTTTCCTGCGGCGCGTGCGGCCGCAAGGGATAACAAGGCGCCGGCCGCAAGCCTGCCGGAGCTCCCGGCCAGAAGGGAATAGAATAGGCAAATAGCCTGCGGCCGGTCCTTGCGCCGATAATAGAATGAGGCCCATGGTATTCAGCCGCATCATTTCCAGCATAGGCCTTCCCCCTTTAAGTCGATTTTAGCCGGAGTTAAATGCCATCTATGCATTATTTTAAAGAATAACTCTGTATATGCTATATTACCCGAAGATTTCTTAGTATTTTTTTTTAAATTTCCCTCCACCTGGTGTCCTCTAAGTTTATTCCAAGGTCTGACTCCCAACCTTTAATACCTATACTTTTAGAAAAAGGGGTAGACTCATTAATGATTCTGCTACATTTGGAGATGATATGTAACATTTCTTCTTTTTATAATCAATTCTTCTATTTTTGTTGGTGTGTTCATCCCTAACATTTTATAACCCCTTCCAAGCAAATTTTTCCTCAGGCTTTCATAATTGAGCCAAGTTAGTTTTTTTTACTCTAATTTCAACTGCAACTCCAGTATAGTAATAAGATTGCCTTTATTATATAATTCAAATATATAGGTTAAGCCCTGATCTATTAATATTTTAATTGTCGGGCATAGATCTTTCATTTTTAGAGACTCTATCGGTGCTGCCAATGAGGGGTACTTGGGCAGTTTAATTTTCTCTTTGTTGTTATACCAGAATTTTAAAATGGCATTGATATTTTTTGGGAATTTGCTAAACAAAGTTTTATTATATTTGAGAAACCATAGCATAGTTTGAATATTCCTTTATCAGGGCTTCTTCCAAAATTAACCATCTTGGTTTATCTTGAATGATATTCCAACTTATAAGTTGGGTTATAATGATCTTTTGATGAATTTCTTTTATACAAGGTGCATTTAAGCCTCCGTTATCTAATTTATTATAAGTTATACTTTTCCTGATTCTAGGTTTTTTACCCTCGTACATAAATTTGTCAAGTTGATCCTGAATAAGTTTTAAATAATTATTTGCTAGTATATCCGGTACAGATCTCATGCATTAAGTAACTTTTGGAATAATGCTCATATTTATTGAGGCTATTCTAGCTGACCATGATAGGTTGAGATGTCTCCAGCTAGTTAAAATTGGCCTAATTTGCTTCATTACCTCGTTAGTGTTATCTTTAAGGATCTTGTTGACACCAAAGGAGAATCTTATCCCTAAATGGACTATGTGACTAGATTTCCAGTTAAAACTAAAACATTTTTCCAATTTTTTTTTAATTTCCGGTGTTATACCTCTCATTAAGGTATCTGATTTTAACTGGTTAATTTTAAGATAAGACAATCTACCACATTTGTGTAATATTTCTTGGAGTTTTTGACACAAAATCTCTGTGTTGGATATAGTAATAATGATGTCTTCTGCAAAAGCCATGTATTTAAATTCTTCCTTGCCTATACATACCCCTTTAATTCCTTTGCATTCTCTTATGTAGATTGCTAGCGGCTCCATAAAAAGTATAAATAATAGCGGTGATAATGGGCATCCCTGACGGATACCATTACCTATTTTAAATTTCTTTGACTCAAAATCAGGGCTCCCGACTCATGCAAATGAGTTCGTATAAAGAGCTTTAACTGACTTTGAGGCAAACTCACCAAGTTCGAACTTCATAAGTACATTTGATAAATATTCCCAATTGACCCTATCAAAGGCTTTCTCTGCGTCCAATGAGAGTATCAATAAGGGTGCCTCGTTATCCTTAACATAGGACAAAATATTCAATAATTGTCGAGAGTTGTCAGACGCCTGGCGTCCTGGGACAAAGCCTGTTTGATCGGAGTGAATCAACTTAGCAATTCAAGTTTTTAATCTATTTGCTAAAATTTTTGAGTATATTTTAACATCAACATTTATTAGTGATATTGGTCGATAACTCCTACACTCCTCTGGGTTCTTCCCTTCATTCAGAATATTTACTATTTTAGTCTCCGACATCTCCAAGGGAATATTGCCTGTTTGTTTGATATCATTAAATAGGCTACATAAATGTACTTTTATCTCAGACTGAAGTGCTTTATAAAATAAGTGGTCGAATCCATCCATACCTGGAGCCTTATTTGATTTGCCGCTATTTATTACTTCAATTATCTCCTCTATAGTTATTTCCCTATTTAAATATACTGATTCTTGGTCAGAAATTCTAGGGATCTTAATGTTATTCAGGAAGGCATGAATATCCTCTTTATCTGGGACCACAAAACTCTGATCCTTATCTAAGTTATATAATTTCTCATAGAACTCCTGAAAGACCTCACCGATTTTATCAGGATTAATATATACATTTTGCTTGTCATCTTGTATTTTTAAGATCCTGTTTTGTTTGCGTTGTTTCTTTAATTAATTCGCAAGAAATTTACTGGTTTTATTACCATACAGGAAGTGAGATTGTTGAAATCTCCATAGGAGGTTATCTGCCTGGGATTGTAGTATACGATTTATTTGATTATTTATTATATTTATTTTGTTTCCAATATCTTTGTTTGGACTTTTTTTATTGGTCTTGTGTAAATTTTCTAATTCAATAGATAAGGTTTTTAGGGGGTTTTCCTCATTGCCTTTTGATTTCTGCCATCCTAGAGATCAGGATTCCTCTGATATAGGCTTTATATGAACACCATAGTGTCTTCGTAGGAGTCCTTATTGATCTCAAATAATTCCTGGGTATCCTTTTTCACAGCATTAAGGTTTTCTAGATTTTTAAATATTATGGGATTGATTTTCCATCTATTTTGTAATTTTTAATTCCAATAAATCCTCCAAGATTATACTATTCATAGAATGGTCTGACCATGGAGACAAAACAATATCTGTCTTCCTAGTCAATCTTTTATTAAAGAGAATAGACACTCCCTTGGATTTACTGTGAAATGTAGAATTTATATTAACCGGATATTGGTTGTTAAACATATATTGTAATGCCTCCATCTTTAAATGGGTCTCCTGGAGACATAAAATGTCAGCTTTAATTTTAGCATAATTAAAGAAAGCTATTTTCCTTTTTGTCAGTGAGTTTAACCCATTTACATTATGCGAGATTATTTTTATTCCCTTATTCATTTACGTAGCTAATGGACCTATGTCTACTGCCCAGTAAGTATCTCCTCATAAATATACCATAAACCTTCCTCATTCTTTCAACCCACATACACATCCCATAATATACAAAAAAATAATTGTCACATAACTTCATACTACTAAGATCAGACATAAACCTCATCAGAGGACCAAAACAAACATACAACATATCTTTTGGATTTACAGGGCAAATACCCGATGTTAGGAAATGTCAGGAATGGTTTCCCATTAAAAGTAGGGAGACTGACAGGTAGAGATAGACTGTCTAATTATTCCTGGGCCAATCCATATGAGGTAACTGTAATTCCATTTTACCAATAATTCAACCTATATCTAAATTTCCCTTAAAAATAAAACTTTTTAGCCAGAGGAAGAGAAAAATAGAGAGACAGATTATAAAAGGAAACAAACATTTACAACCCAGTGATGTGATCACTTAAGATTCCTAATTAAGGAAATTATTTCCTAATCCCTGTGCACTGTGTGAATACATCTAAAATTATACTCTTCTCCCTAACAGGGTCGACTACTTCCTATATATAAGAATTTCTATCTCTCCCATGTGTTTATTATCTAAAAATATTTTAACACATAATTTTTTACTACTTTGTATCTTTATCGTGGATAATTTAAATAAAAAAGTATATACTACAAACACGTTATCATCTGTGTCTCCTTTCTCTCCAGCCACAATTGTAGCTCTATGACTCACACTTACTTATGATTTACAGCAAACTATTTCAGTCACTGCAAGTATATTTCCAGGGTAATCTAATATATAGATATTATATCTCCCAAGTTGATAACATATAGAGAGTTTTGCACAACAGTGTGTATGGCAGTCTAATCCCCCAAAGACAATTACTGTCTTCTTAACAAGCTTCAACCTCTACACCTAAAAAAAAATTTTTTTTTTGTTTTTTTTTGCCATGCCAGATTGCTGGCAGTTAAATTAAGTTGCTTAACCTCTTTATCTAACGAAGCAATTTCAAACTGCCAAGCTCTTTATCCCCTCCTGAACTGATTTTATCCTATGCCAATTGGAATCTTTATATACTAATATACCCACTGGAGAAAACCATTTATATCTAATTTCTTTCTGTCTTAGGACTTGAGTTATTTCACTATATTCTCTTCTTCTAGATAATGTCTGGGCAGATAAATCTGAGAAAATTCTAATATTCTCATATGGTGATGAAAACTTTTGCTTAGCAAATGCCGCCCTCATTATATCATCTTTATATGATCGATAGTGGACTCTTGCAATAACCTCACTATGTATAGATTTATCTAGATGTTTTGCTAGGGGTATCCTATGAATAACATCAATAGTATCTTCATTTTGTTATAGCATTTGGGACCAATATCCCCAAAAAGTTCTCCACATAGGATTTTAAGTTGCTGTCTTGTATTGACTCAGATATGCCTCTAAAATGAAGATTGTTCATCCTACTTCGGTCTTCTAAAGATGATATTTTAACCGTTAAATCCTCAATTTTGTTTTCCAGGTCCGTTGTATATTTAAGAAGATTGTTATTGTCCGTAATTAAATTGTCACAGACACTTTCAACTTACTTCTTTAATTAATTGAGTGTTATCTGATATTTTTTTTGTCAGATCAGAAATTAAATTTGACTGGAAAATCTGTAGCATTTCTTTCATTTTAGAACAAGTATGGATTTCCTCTTCGTCAAGAGAACAAATTAGCTAATCTTATTGTTTGAGAGGCTTTATCTGGTGATTGATTCACCGCCAATGTTGGAGAGGTAGTTTCAGTTAAAGTGCTCGCGATAGGGACCTTATTTCTAGGTGAGAACATAGTAGGTATTTTTAAGGTCTCATTTTTTTTCCCTTGATTTCATTTTGGTTGGCATATTTTTGCGGAACCTATAGACAGTTTCAAAGTCCAAGTATCAGTTGATAGGTTTTGGTTGAGCCTTCAGTGCTGTCATATAAATGTGTGGAATAAATCCAAGCGGGGATTTAGAATTGCATCAACTAGTTGCAGGCACTTGACAATCTGCTATATACCTCTTCACACTGAGTTCGATTATTCCTTGTCCATATAGGACTTATAATACTTATATTTTACCCTCTTTAGATCGTCCCTCTTGCTTTTAAGCTAGGGAAATAAACCCACTCCTTGAGTGCTCTTTTAAAAAAACTAGAATCTTCCCATTAGCTATAGGGATACTTTGCTTTCCTGAAGATTCGGGTTCTTTTATATAGGTTCTTTATTTTCTTTAGATTCTCTCACATATCCGGGCCCTTTATTCTCATTGAGTGGTGTTTTAATTTGTTTATGTAGTATTTGATATAGGGTACAATTTCCCACAAAAACACCTACTCACCACCCTCCAGCTCCAGCTGATACTCCGTCCCTTCAGGCTGGATAATATGCTTCTAATCCCCCATACCTCCAATAGTCTGGCAGTCCCATCTGGCTTCACTCCAAATCCTCTGTACATAGCCGGCACGTAGCACTATGGGTGCCCTCGGTATGACGGCTGTCTGAGCCTCGTGGCAGCTCAAGCTGGGGGTCTCTCCCACTGCACCTCCCCAGCGTGCTCTGCGCCTCCTCCCCGTAGTCAGGGGGTCTTCCCGCGGCTCCTCTCCGGAGTGCTTTGAGGCTGTGGGAGTACGTGGCTCTGTATAATCCTGCGAGATGACAGCTCTCTGAGCCTCGCGGTAACTCAAACGTAGATCTCCTTACTGTGCTTCTCTTAGTGTGCTCTGCACCTCCTCCTCGTAATCCTGTACAGCATTTGGAGGCATGGGGGATATCTCAGGGTATGTGTGAGGTGTGAGTCAGTATAGTAGAGGTGGGGTAGAGGCCGATATCAGATAGCACGACAGTCTCCCTGCCATCCTGACGTCAGCCTCACGCTGACGTAAGATCCATTTCCTGTAACGCCCCTCCTCAAGATCAGAACTTAATTCAGGAAATACTGATCTTCTATCATCCACTCCATGCCTCGTTTCAAGCTAATTACACTACAACAGACACATCTGAAAGCCGACTGAGCAGAAAGGAAATATTCTTTCTGTCCAAATAATAAGATTTCCAAAGTTGATCGTTTAATTTCTTATATGATGGTAAGGTATAATGTGTGGGAAGAGGAAAAACAAGAACAGCAGAGCCCTACTCTGAAAATATAAAAATAAAATCTTATTTCTCCTCTATGTGTCTGAACCTTGTGCTATACAGTGCATTGCAGAAGTATTCACCCCCTTGACTTTTTACCTATTTTGTTACATTACAGCCTTAAGTCCAATGTTTTATTAATCTGAATTTTATGTGATGGATCAGAACACAATAACCTAAGTTGGTGAAGTGAAATGAGAAAAATGATATACTGTGTATATACTCGAGTATAAGCCGACCCGAGTATAAGCCGAGGCACCTAATTTTACCACAAAAAACTGTGAAAACTTATTGACTCGAGTGTAAGCCGAGGGTGGAAAAGAGTATCCTTCCCCCCTGATTATCCTCCTCCTCCCCCCCTTATCATACTTCCCCCCCTTGTTATCCTTCTCCTTCCCCCTCTTATCATCATCCTCCTTCCACCACTTATCATCCTCCTCCTTCCCCCCTTATCATCCTCCTCCTTACCCCCCCCTTATCATCATCTTCGTCACGTCGTTAGCATATGCCAGTACGGAAGACGTGCTGCAACGTCAGGATCAGCATCAGCTCATCGGAGCATAGTAGCAAGTGAGGAGAGAGGGGGATAGGGATTGGAGAGGGTGCAGTGAGGAGAAGGTTATGGGGGAAAGAGGATGATGGGGGGGTGGAGGAGGATGATAAGGGGGGGGAGGCGGAGGATTTTTTCCTGCCCCTAAAATAGGAGAACAGGTAAGTGGGACCTTGACTCGCGTATAAGCCGAGGGGGGCTTTTTCAGAATAAAAAAATGTACTGAAAAAGTCGGCTTATACTTGAGTATATACGGTACATAAAACATTTTTTTAGAAGTAGAAAACAGAAAATTGGCATGTGTGTATGTATTCACCCCCTTTGTTATGAAGCCCATAAAAAGCTCTGGTGCAACCAATTACCTTCAGAAGTCACATAATTAGTGAAATGATGTCCACCTGTGTGCATTCTAAGTGTCACATGATCTGTCATTACATATACACATCTTTTTTTAAAGGCCCCAGAGGCTGCAACACCTAAGCAAGAGGTACCACTAACCAAACACTGCCACGAAGACCAAGGAACCCCCCAAACAAGTAAGGGACAATGCTGTTGAGAAGTACAAGTCGGGGTCAGGTTATAAAAAAATATCCAAATCTTTGATGATCCCCAGGAGCACCATCAAATCTATCATAATCAAATGGAAAGAACATGGCACAACAGCAAACCTGCCAAGAGACAGCTGCCCACCAAAACTCACGGATCAGGCAAGGAGGGCATTAATCAGAGAGGCAGCACAGAGACCTAAGGTAAACCTGGAGGAGCTGCAGAGTTCCACAGCAGAGACTGGAGTATCTGTACATAGGACGACAATAAGCTGTACGCTCCATAGAGTTGGGCTTTATGGCAGAGAGGCCAGAAGAAAGCCTTTACTTTCAGCTAAAAACAAAATGGCACGTTTTGAGTTTGCGAAAAGGCATGTGGGAGACTCCCAAAATGTATGGAGGAAGGTGCTCTGGTCTGATGAGACTAAAATTGGACTTTGTGGCCATCAAAGAAAATGCTATGTCTGTAGCAAACCCAACACGTCACATCACCCAAAGAACACCATCCCCACAGTGTAATAGATTTGATTAATACTCACATTTACAAGATGTCTCCACTGACTCCTGGTATTGATGAAAGCAATGCACATTCCAGTTCTAGTCCATAAGCTTTGTTATATTCTCAATGGAATTTATGGAAGTTATACAGGCGGGTGATGGTGCAGAATGTCTATTGTAACAGTGGAAAATAATAAGATCACTTTGGCTGTAACATATCCATGTATTGAAATTGGTGTGGGAAAAAACAGACTGCACCCCTTCTAAGCTTTAGTCCCTAGCTTCTTGTAGTGTCCTCATTCTGGTGTCCACCTCTGACCAGATCTGGCAGTATTTAACATAATTTCTTCTTCCATTTTGTGTGGGACTGGGCCTTGCCAGAGGTTGACATTTGGTGCTAATATAGTATCAAATATTAATAATAGTATTTGGTACTAATTCTGAGTGCCGAAGGAGGTGGGACTTCTGGTCACAGCGGGTGAATCCTGCAGTACACCAAATGACTAGCAGCTGTCGACCGAGGACTGTCGCAGTGCTGTGGAGTGGACCCAAGTTCGGATGTTTAGCGGTGGGAACAGAGGCCCCCTCAATGTTAGTCGTAGCAAGTTGGTTACCAGACCTCCACATTTTTGTCTTGCAGTACCAGAGCTCAGGATCCTAATATTCTTGACGAAGAGGTCAGCTAAAAATAAATTGCTTAAATATTGAAACTTTGCCTCGAAGTACATACTATGAGCCTCATTCAATTGCAAGCTCATAATTACCTGCATGGGTTCCCTGTTTAGTACTCGAATGGGAGACCACCTGGGAATACCAGGAGCTGTATGCTGTGGCCCACTAGAGAAGGAACTGGCAACCCACCGACGCCGTTTACAATTACCTGTAACCCAACATTTTGGCTTATGGTCACATTTTTTGTAACATTTAGATGTATTCAATTGTCTCTAACCCATAATTAAAGGTTCACAGCCTGTTCACGCAAACTTTGAACTCGTAAGCAGGGGGCATGATCATATGATCTGTAAATATTTAAGCAAGCTCGTAATTTACCGTATTTTTCGCCCTATAAGACGCACCGGCAGATAAGACGCACCTAGTTTTTAGAGGAGGAAAACAAGAAAAAAAAAATCTGAATCAAACACAAATACACTTTACACACAGATACACACCTACATTACACACAAATATATATATATATATATATATATATATATAAATATATATATATATATAGATACACATACATACATATACATACACACATAAATATACATACACATACATACATATATACACACATACATGCACACATACACACACATACACACACATACACACACATACACACACACACACACACACATACATATCCATATACTGCAGCATTTGGGAGCCCTTGACCCTCCCTGACCCTCCTGATCCTCCCTGACCGTCCTGATCCTCCCTGACCCCCCTGATCCTCACCTTTCTTCTGATCTCTGCCATCTTGATCTCACCCCAGCGCTTCCTACCAGCACTCCTCGTGTACTGCAGCGTTGCGTGTGTGACGTCACTAGGACGCACAAGCCGACGCGATGCTGGTAGGAAGCGCTGGGGTGAGATCAAGAGGACAGAGGCAGTTTGAAAAGGTATATTCGCCGTATAAGACGCACCAACTTTCCTCCCCCAGTTTTGGGGAAGAAAAAGTGCGTCTTATACGGCGAAAAATACGGTACTTCTTAAACACCCGCAATACTTCTTAGACACAGCCAATAGTAAATGAGACCGTCATCATGACCTCAGTAAAACATGGAATTTATACTACAATTAATCAGTGTTGAGAAGTACAATTTATGACGTGCAATCCAGCAATGTAGAAATCAATAAAAATCATTAAAGCAACTGTTCTAGTCCATTAATTAACCCCTTGATTCCCGAGATCTATATAACATGGAAATAAAAGTTTTAAAAAACAATTTTTTATTGTAGATTTGCGGGCTTAAGACTGTTGTGCAATTAATTCTAATGCCTTTCATTGTTTTCCTAGGGCCTCATTCTATTATCGGCCGTAAATCGGCCGTAAGGCTGCGATTCCTTGCAGGGGTTCTGTTAACTCGCAATTCTATTATACGGCCCCGCAAGGATCTACTCTTACGGCCGGCCGTATATCTTGCAACCGGCCGTAAGCTCAGAAATCTTTAAAGTCAAAAATAAATTCAAGACAGCACTGTACAGCTCTGTAAATGCTAGGGATCATATTGGGGGACATGAGGATTAATATTAACCCCCTCTCAAGCTTGCACATCAGCCCAAATCCGAGTTTAAATTAACTGTTTATTTTCCGGCCGCAGCGTGGCAAGGTCTGAGGTGCTCCAAGCACTCTGGACTTTTAACATGCATATTTGACATATATAATAAAATAATTTTTTTACGGATTTGAGTATAGGGTAATTATGTGCTATTTTTGCTAACACCTACAATCACTTTATAGTCTCCTCAAAGTGCAGGATGGCTTTATTTGGACTATATTATGTGCTTAATTGGTGCTAGCGGGACCTTTTTCCTGCAAGTAAGCTGCGGCTCGCTTTTAGCCTTGCAGAGAGGGTTCCCGGAGCAATAGAATAGCAACCGGGCTTTTCTTGCGGCTGAAACTCTTGCAGCCGTTTTAGATCAAAGGCTTTCCTCCGGTGCGTGCGGCCGCAAGAGATAGCAAGGCGCCGGCCACAAGCCTGCCGGAGTCCCCGGCCGGAGGGGAATAGAATAGCAGAATAGCTTGCGGCCGGTCCTTGCGGCCCGGCAGCGCCTACGGCCGCTAATAGAATGAGGCCCCTAGTATTTTAAAGTAAAGTAGTGTGTGTTTATTTGCTGCTGCAGTCATACGAACAAGTGTTTAACCCACTTGCGAGTCCTATGTAGTACTCGTATAATTGTTTGATACATTTGCGATTAACAGTCTTGTTGAATTGCATCTTTAGCGCTGGTAACATTTGCGGGCTTGAATAATGAATAGAGGAGGTAGGACGGAGTTACGTTTTTGACAACAGCAGGGATTTTGAGCCTGTAACTCACAATTGGAATGCAAGTTGCTAAATGAAGCCAATAAAATATCAGTAACATTTACAGGCTACATTACCGGTTCAAGTGATTGCGATTTGGGCTTTATGAAGATCTGAAGGTATGTTCCAAATAATGATTGGAAACATTTAAAGCATTATTCTATCTACTCTAATGGGAGCTGAAATGGCAGGCCCCTTGAAATAATTTAAAAAGAGGTGAAGCAAATTTGTTTTTATCAAATATAAATTGAAAAATCTGAAGAACTGTTTTATTTATGGTTTACCTCAACCTTGAAAAGGATTAAGATACTGTTATTTCTAAGATATGTTTACTGCTTATAACCTCTCTGCTGGATTAACTATTGAGAGCTGTAATAGCAGAAATGATTTAGACAGCTACAATATCTATTTTCTTCTATAGAACTGAGATTGAAAAAAATATATATATTCTATACGTTAATTGGGAGCTGTAATAGCAGGAATAAGTCCTTCTGCAGGCCCCTTGGATTAATTCAAGCAGCTGTAGCAATATTGTTAGTAAATGTAATTTGGAGAAATGAAAGAACTATGTTACTTATGGTATATTTATGCCTTGGAAAAAATTAAAACATTGTTTTTTGTATGACTTGATCACTGTTATATTTTCATAATTGGATTATATATTGGGAGCTGCAATTGCAGAAATTATATTTTTTGCAGGTCCCTTGGGCTACTCAAAAAGCTGGAGCAATTTTGTTCTTGTGAAAAACAAATTGGAAAAATGAAATTATTCTGATGTAAATTCTGCAGATTCCCTGGACTAATTTAATGTTATTAAATCATTATCTTTTCTTTGTGATATCTATACTGCAGCTTAACTCTTGGACTCTTAACTGTTGGCCGTAAAAATATAACTTTTTTCCCCTTTTTTGATCAAATTAAATTGACCTCCAAAAGATATAAACCTCTTAAAATAACCTTTTCATATCCAATTGTA
Source organism: Discoglossus pictus (assembly GCA_027410445.1). Lineage (NCBI taxonomy): Eukaryota > Metazoa > Chordata > Amphibia > Anura > Alytidae > Discoglossus > Discoglossus pictus. The sequence goes on along the minus strand of CM050164.1, from coordinate 152,038,535 downwards.
ATAGCAAGAAATATGTTTCCTGAAATAATTGACAACTATCTCGAGTCGATTTAATTTTATCTTTAAGAACGAAAAATAAAAAAGAATAAACATGGATAATAAATCTGATGAACTGATTCAGAGATATTGGTTTTGCAATCCTTGTGAGAAATATTTTGTAACACAGAAAGATTATGAAGATTATAAAAATGACAGTATTTACCAGTAATATTGTAATGATATAGGAATCTAGGAATAACAAAGTTTTGGAGACCAGCAGCCTAGGTCAGCAATAATCCAATTCAGCAAGTTGTAGGTGCAACAGGAACAAGCTTTATTGAAGGGAACAGGAACCACAATAATCTGGCAAGGTACATTGACAGGAAGTGCCTTATATAGGCCAAGGACCAGACACCTGACCAGGCAAAGCTGAAGAGACTTAGGAACTGATACTATTGCTAGCAGAGTCAAGGTTATCAGATCTCAATGAAATTCACAAAGGCAGGCTGGTGCAGTGGTAGGGAAGTGGTTCAGCAGCCTGGGGACCAGGGTTCAAAACCCAGCAGAGTCAATTCCTCACAAATATCCTGGTTGGAACTAGCCCTAATATTTTGGATCTTGGAATCAACTGGAGATCTGGGGGATAACTGTAATTCCTTAGAATTGAATTATATGGTTTGTAATACTATGACTGATTCAATGTTATATTTATATGAAAAGTCTATGTAAATTCGTATTTGAACTATTCGAATACTCTTCTAAGTGAAAAAACTTCACTTTATGTATAGTAATGGTTTGTAATAAGATATCTAAAGTATGGTTCTTGAATATATAGGCTTTATAAGAAGTAGAGTTAAAAGGGTCATTTATTGAAAGCTTTGCTCTCTCTTATGGCTAAATATATAAGTAAATCACTTGGCCCATTAGAAATGGCTGGCTCACGATCTAATAAATCAGAATGAAAGATCTTGTCACAGAAAGAGCAAAAAGCAACCAAAGAGTCTTGACAACAGAAAGAAATGAGATAACACATATTTTTCTATTGAAATTACACCAGACAAATTTAGGGACCAAAAATTAATACAACCTATTATACAGCAGATTTACTCTACCGTTATGCCTTTGATTGAAGATGTACAATCTGGTTTAAAATTGTTTAAAGATGATTTTAAAAGAATTAATCAAAGAATAGTACAGACAGAACAATATATCTCAGATATTGAAGGTATGCAATATATATATGTCACGACCGGCCAATTTGGGGGACCACGCTCACCCCAAATCTCTCTCTCTCTACGGTCGCAACTTTTTGTTCAGATCTCGACACCAGCAGACACTTCAGATGACAGCATCATTACCGCAGAGACAGGCAGCATCAGACCCCTATTCTTAGGATCTAAGAATCACACCCATGTACCTTGGATTAGTACAAGCAGACTCTGACACAACCTTTGGTTAGTGTGTCCAAAGTCAGACTGGTCACTTCTTTATTGTTACAAAGATATATAAAAAAAAAACAGAAAGATGACACAAAACACCAAAGACTGCCTCCAATTCTAGCCCATCCTCCTAGGCAAATAGCTTGCTATTCCCCCTCACCCACATGATTTCCAGATGTAGAGAGGCATCTGGCTTTCTTCTAATTACACCTTTTGTTTCTCCTCTTACAGAGCCATAAAACTAGTTACCCCTTTCATGAATAAAGCCAGAGCCTTCACACGTGGCAGATTGCAGCGCCATATAAATTCCACTATCCTACTTCTAACACGGATACAGTTTTGCAATGTTAGTCAATTACAGCACCACATGCACTTATTACATCCATGATATAAATGTTAAGCAAATTGTTAGTACCTTCTAACCACACATATAATAACTGATGAACCCCAAATAGTCCAGTGGGCCCTTCTGTTCATAACAATATATATATATAGGAACAACAAATACAAACCTTGTTACAACAAATTCAAAGCCTTTTGAACATAACAGAAGATTTAGAGAATAAGAGTAGGCGTAACAATCTGAGGCTAACTGGTTTACCACAATCAATTAAAGTAAATAATTTGATTCAATTTGCTGCTATGGAACTACCGAAGTTAGTATATATAAATCCTACTACTCAATCTGTACAGATTGAGAGAGCTCATAGGATTGGCCTCGAGAAAATAAAACAACTAATGGCTTACCAATCACTGGAACAGTTTTAATTAAAAAAAATAAACTTTCAGGAAAAATAATAAAATAAATTGTTCTTGTGCACTATAAATGTTTATTGTGTAATATCTATGCCCCCAATCAAAAGCAACATCCCCTTTTTGATAAATTGATCGCCAGGCTGCTCTTGCTTGAAGAGACTCCACTATTGTTTCAAGTCTAAATCGGATAGTATGGGTATTTCCAAAATTAATAAATATGCTTCGAAGCAATTGAAACCCAAAAATTGGGAAACTAACTGATACATAGATTATTAGATAACGGATTCATATCTGGAGAACATTACATCCTGTAGTGAAATATTATACTTACTTTTCCAAACCTTACAAATCCTTTTCACCTATTGATTATTTTTACATTTCTTAACTTTTGGTAGATAAAATTGAGAAGTGTCAAATTATTAATATTACTATTTTTGATCATGCACAAGTACCGTATATACTCGAGTATAAGCAGACCCGAGTATAAGCCGAGGCACCTATTTTACCACAAAATACTGGGTAAAAGGAGTGACTCGAGTATAAGCCGAGGGTGGGAAATGTGCTGCCCCCTGTGTCCCTCTTGTGCCCTCTGTGTCCCCCCTCTCTCTCCCGTGTCTCTTCTCCCCTCTCCCTTCCCTGTGTCTCTTCCCCCCTCTCCCTTCCCTGTGTTTCTTCCCCCCTCCCTTATCACCCTCCTCAACCCCCCTCCTCATTCTCAACCTCCCTCCTCAACCCCACTCCTCATCCTCAACCTCCCTCCTCAACCCCCTCATCCTCAACCCCCCCTCTTCAACCCCCTCCTCAACCTCAACCCCTCTCCTCATCCTCAACCCCCTCCTCAACCCCCTCCTCAACCTCCCTCCTAATCCTAAACCCCCTCCTCAACCTCCCTCCTCATCCTCCCTCCTCATCCTCCCTCCTCAACCCCCCCATCCTCAACTCCCTCCTCAACCCCCCTCCTCAACCTCCCTCCTCAACCCCCCACCTCAACCCCCCTCCTCAACCTCCCTCCTCAACCCCCCCATCCTCATCCTCCCTCCTCTACCCTCCATCCTCAACCCCCTCCTCAACCTCCCGGTATATGCTAATGACGTGGCGCGCATGTGACGTCACGTTATTAGCATATACTGGGTGCCGGCACCCGGTATATGCTAATGATGTGGCGCGCATGTGACGTCACATGCGCGCCGGGTCAAGAAGGAGCGGTGGCCGGAGCAGAA